>CM068713.1:23431489-24080239 GCA_035079005.1 Fraxinus americana
ATCATGAGGATGATATTACAAATGATTACCAACAAGTAACTTCATCTTTTTAAGATGAATAAACATTTAAGATCTTCGGTCATCAAGATGTAGTCCTTACATTTTCAAGTGAAGATGATGAGAAGTCAGTAAAAGAACTGAATACGCTCCATTTGGCCCCTGAGAGCACTGAGCCATTACTACTTTCTGAGCTGGTTGACAATCGTGAGGTCCTACCTGAATCCATGCCATCGAGGATCATACTGGACATACGATCCGTGCTTGGCCTATCAGAACTTATGAATGATATATCGGATTCAGATTCTGAGAGATCCCCGAACAACTTTCCATTGAAACCTTTTGACCTTGAAAATGGAGACCTGTATCTTAAAACTGTTATGTACAAATCTTGGCTTCTATATTTATTTTCTGAAAAAGGACGTGTGTCATATGGATTGGCAAATTTGAACCAAGGAGTTGGGAACAGAGGGAAACAAGAATATTTTTACTGGAGAGACTTACTTGAGTAAATCGTGCTCATCAGGTAGCATCATCAACTTTCGTGGTGTCCTTCCTGTAACTGCTCAACATTTATTTTGTATTACACAAACGAGATAATTTGGAACAGATGGCAAAAATGACACACATGGAAAGAAGGACAAACCTTTTAAACTGGGAGTATGCCTGGGAGTGGGACGTGCATCAGGGGAAAAAGTATTACCACCATTAGGATGGTCCTGCATTTGGTGTATTTGGATATGAAGAGGGGAAGTGAATGATGCTGGACGAGAAGCATTCCGCACAGCGGAGATCTTTGATTTTGAGATAACATAAACAGTGCAGAAGTCTGGAGCTACTTTGCATACGCAGGTCGGAATGTCTACTGTCTTCAATCTCCTGTCGCACAACAGTCTTTCCCATGAGTTTGAGTCCTTGATGTACATAGATCGTTGAAGTATGTGGGAGAAATTTCTTGAGATAAAATTGGGAAAAAATTAAAGAGGATTTGGGTAATACGAATTATGTTTTCAATGCTCTAATTAAATCTAATCTCTCTGTGTTCAGCTCATTGTCAGCTTCATCTTGGTAATGGATTAAACTTATCTATATTATTCACAGGCAGCAGGAATAATTGAGGCTGAAATTGTTGGATACAATAAAATTAATATTCCTCACATCACTAACAGTTTCAGCTTTGAATGGTGATTCAACATCGTATCAGAGCATACAACTCGCATGAGTTTAGGCTCATATCACCCATTTATGAAAATCATGCGCATGTTATTCTGATAAAAAATATAAATTGTCCTTCAAATGAGGTAGTTCAACGGTAGTAGAGGAAATTAAAGTAACCTGATAAAGCCATGATGGGATGCACCAAGAACCAAGTTCTCGATTGCAGCATGGGCAGCATACTCTGTTAATGCTTTTGCTATGTCTGTGTCCTCCAGTACCACATCGAAGCATTGTATCTGTTAAAATGGATTTGCATGCACGATTGCAGTTAGTCACAATATAAAAGAAAAGGTTTTGAGTAAAACTATTCAGATACATGTGTTGTTTAAACTTAAAAAGTTTGTCTGCTGACAATTCAAATTCAAAATATAAAAGCCGGCATTAATTCAGCTTACATCTTTGCGAGTACAAAAGCAATGGAAAGTAAGGAATAGCTCTTTAGTAAGTTTTTCAAGCGTTTGCTGATGCACACCTGCAGCGGCATACAGATCGTGAATGGCAAAATTGTTCACAAATGTCCCTTGGACAAAAACAAGTAATTGAAATAAGTGTATTTTGTCAAATCTCTGGAGCTATCAGATTATCATTTCGTTATACATTTAACGTTGACAGATATTTCAGTATAACACATGCCAAGCATAGAACTAATATACATTCCTCATGCTCGTAAAAATGATGGCTAGCCTTAGGGTAAATATGCCACAGATAAGCAGCTTCGAACATTCTGCTTCAACTTATCTCAAGACCATTTTTGGGTTCTTCATTGGTGATGAGATTCTTGAGGAATCGCAGCATTGCCCCCGTTTCTTTTGCATATAAAACCAGGCAATATGCATGTAATTATGATAATTTTTTATCGACTGCAATTATTCTCAACTAATCCGGTTCCACTTCACCATCATCGTAGCAATTCATGCGTTTCAAGATATGCCTAGTTACATGCTTTCAAGAGCTATTGCCTCCTCCCTGACCAACATTTTCCTGTATCTGTCCTTTTTCACACATAGAAATGCTCCAAATTCGGGCATTCAACAAAGCACAACATCAAGAACAAAAGAATTATTTATGATACATACGTGAAGCAACAGGCGCCCTGTTTAAGACATGAATGAGTACTACAGTTTGACCTCTTGTGAGAAGATTTTCAATGGTCCATTTAAGTGCATTTTGGCTTCCTTTATCGTTGTCAATAGCAATCGCGACCAGGCCATTGCCACCAACCTTTCTTGCAGCATTACTCCCCTTTGGATTTGGAAGATGCATTTTGTCATACACAAAACGCTCTCTCAGATTATATCAATTTTTGGGTCAGTTTCTTTTCTTGAAAAATCAATCTTTGTCTTTTTTTCAGAAGTTTTCTGCTGATTGTCAATGTGATTCTGGTGTATAGATATCAGAAACCTTATATCAAAGAAAAGGGTCAACAAATGGCCCACCAAAATTCTCTCAGTTTCTAGTAAAAACATCTGGTCAAAATAGAGGATCAAATACTTGCCCATCCGTGCTCTGTGCGCATTTCTTGCCGCTGGTTTTATGAGTTATTGATGCACATAATAAGTGCATTAAAGTCGGAAAAGAATTTTGAATTGGTATCAACAAGTATGTTATTGGGAGGTTGAACAAAAATTATATTTCTAGTAAATTTGTTAAAAGTTGATAAAATGTATTATTGAAAATTTTATAAAAATTGATAGGACCATAACATATATGATTGAAAATAAGTATGAAAAAAAAACGAGTTTTAAGAAATAGGATCAAGTGACCTTGAACAAATTTATAACTGCAAACAATCACCTTTTGTAGCACATTAGTCCATAAAAATCGGAAAAGAAAATCGAATTGGTATAAACAAATATCGTAGAATATAATCAAAATATTGAGAGAGAAAAATTACATTTTGGAGGGAACATAGAAAATATGGAGAAATTAGTGTCCTTCTTTAAAATGGTAAATTGAAGCTAACTCGATGTATAATTGGTCAATTAATGGACTTTAATACGGTTATCGTCCAAGGGTCTTTTGAGTTGCATATTTTTACAAATGTTTTAGATGAAAGTGTCAAAAATTAAAAGGTCTAGGACTCCATTGCACTTTTTTAAGAGAAATGAGACCCTGATTGCAATTATCCCTTAAAATATGACATTAATTGCCACAAGTTCTTGTTTGACCAAAATACATTAATTTTTTAAATACAAATGGAAAAAAAAAATTTAAAAATAAGCCTTTAGCTTTTTTTTTTTTTTTAAATATCTCCTAGTAGTTGACAATTGACGTAACCCTTTTATATAGCTGTTTTCAAAACTAAACCAATATTATTGAAAGAATAATGATATATTAACATTTTACGTAGTGGTGGCAAATGAGCCGAGCGGCTCGTCGGCTCGCCCGCTCGGCTCGTACTGTTCACGCCCACGAGCCGCTCGGGCTCGTAAAAAAACGAGCCCGAGCACGAGCCGAGCGGGCTCATGGGCTAGACGAGCCGAGCCCGCTCGGCTCGTCACTGTTCACGAGCGGCTCGGCGAGCTGCTCGCCGAGCCGCTCGTGAGACGAGCCCACGAGCCAGGCTCGTGGGCTCGTCTTAGACGAGCCGACGTGCTCGTCTTAGACGAGCCGCTCGGGCTTGCCTAAGACGAGCCCACGAGCCGCTCGGCTCGTGGGCTCGTCTAACGAGCCCACCCAAGAATAAAAAAAAAAAAAATTTAAAACGAAAAAGTGACCAGAACGGTCATCGAACCAATGACTGCTTCGTCACAAATAGTGACCAAACGGTCACTGGTTCAGTGACCGTTTGGTCACTGTTTTGGAAAAAATTTTTTTTTTTTTTTTTTTTTTTTTTCTTGTACTTTTGTCCAATTCTTCTCCTATAAATACCCAACCCATTACAACATTTTTTTCCCACCAAACTTTCATTCTATACTCTCTACTCTACAATTTACAATTTACAAATCATTATCAACAATTCTATAATTCTCTTCTATATTTTTTTACATTATTATCTTCATTTTACAAATTCACATTTCTACTTATTCTACATTTCTACATTTCTACATTCTATTTCAACAATTCACAAATGGATCCACGAGCATTTGTTGAAAACTTGTTCGGTATGGAAGGTGAAACACCTGCCCAACATCAATTTGGGAATGAATTTGCCGGTCTCAACCAACTACCAATTCCGTAAGATATTGACGATTTCGACGTTCGTGAAGGCGATGCCGATCCGATTGATTTGGATGACGTTGATGTTGATCCCAGTGTTCCTATTGATTTGGAACAAGATGAAGAACCATCACTAAATATTCCCGATGCAAGAGGGAAGAGAAAGGGGAAGAAGGGGCAAAATGTTGGGACCATTTCAAATTGGTGAACACTGGTCGTGTGATCGATGGAGTTCCAGAAAATAAAGCAGTATGTAAATACTGTCAACAACGACTGGCATGGCAAAAAAAAATTGGAACCACTCACCTCAACCGTCATTACAAAGCATGTGCGGCCAAACATGGGCTTCTTGAACGTGGACAAACGCAACTACAGTTTGGTACTAGTAGAGACGGTGCTACTAGTTCGCCACTTTCTACGTGGATGTATTCGGAGGAGGAAGCACGAAAGGGAATGGTGAAGTTCGTTGCCGCGGCGGAGTCGCCACTTGCAATAGTGGACAACGAACATTTCGTAAACTACGTCAAACAATATCTTCAACCAAGGTACGTTGGGGTAAGTCGAAATACTCTTCGTTCTAATACAATTGAATATTTTCTTAATGCAAAGCGATTATTGATTGGGGATTTAGAAAAATACGGGGTGTCATATCTTTAACTTCGGATTTATGGGAAGGGATTAATAAGAGAGGTTATATAGTCGCAATCGCACACTATATAGACCCACTTTGGGTTATGCATAAAAAAATTATTGCTTTTAAAATAATTGAGTATCCTCATAATGCTAACACTATATATAATGCAATTATGTTAATAATTAAAGAATATAAATGCGAGAGTAAAATCCGTTCTTTTACTTTTGACAATGCTTCGTAAATAAAGTAGTTATCGATAAATTGCATAGAGTACTTCAACCCGATTTTGGTGGTTATTTATTCCATATTCGATGTGTGTGCCATATTTTTAATTTAATTGTACAAGACGGTTTAAAACATGTGAAGGACGAAATTAGTCGAATTAGGAATGCACTTACGTATATCACGATTACACCTAGTAGAAAACAATCATTTGAAGAATTTTGTGAACAAGCCGGGAACTCTAATACAAAAACTTTTATTATCGACGTAGGTCATAGGTGGAATTCAACTTACTTATTATTAAAATCATGTGAAGGTTTTGAACCGTTTATCACCGAATTTTATAACAATAGGCATATTAGAGACGACGACGATGATATCTTAAATGAATCCGATTGGAATACGGTTTTTAAAATTAAGAAATTTTTGGAAAGTTTTTATACGTCTACGAATATATTGTGCGGTGTTTATTATCCAACTAGTTGCATGGTTCTTGAACGTCTTTATATAACTCGCTAGGGCTTTTAATAGATATCAAAATGACCCCGATTTGCATGCGGTTATATATGCTATGGAATTAAAATTTAGAAAATATTGGGAAGAATTACCTATGTTATTTCCTTTAGCATGCGTCATGGACCCCCGATATAATTTATCGGGCACTAAATTTATAATTGACCAAATTTCAAATGCTTGAACTTTTTAATATGCCTATTACTTATAGGAACTTGGAACAAACGTTAACCGAGATGTATGAATTATATGCTTCAAGAATAGGTACACAAGTTACTCGTGTACCTACTCCTACTCCCACTAATATAAACGATGACGATTTGAAGTAATCAATTTATTAGAAAACATAGACTCAATTAGATATGATTCAACCGCATATGCATATGGTTCCTCTAGTAGTAGTAGTATGTCTTCCACCGCATGTACTCAAACTTCGAGTAGTAGTCAAAATGCGTTGCCATCCGAATTAATTGATTACTTTCGTTATACTATGCCTAGTAACAAATCGGTTAAGAAAAGTTCGAGAAGATGTAATCGAATTACGCGAAATAATGAACGTCGATGGCCAATTGTTTCTCGCAATTGCAAAAGATCTACTAACACCTCCGTTAGCACCGTAGCTTCGGAGTCTGCTTTTAGTGCAGGGAAGAGGGTTCTCTCTGAAATTCGAAGTCGACTAAAAGAAGATATTTTGGAAGCGTTAATGTGCGTGAAGGATTGGGAAGACGCTAATTATCGAATTCAACATAAATATGCCGAAATTGCATGTAATCAAGTAAGTGATATTTAATTTCAATACATTCATTACAAAATTTTATTTTCATACATTTATAATTTTTTTAAAAAAATTGTACACGTAAAAAGTTTTTCGTGTACAATTTTAACTCCGCCTACACGAAATTGAAGTAGCCGGTCCCAAGCCCGGATAAAGGAGGAGGGTTTATCTTTTTTTTTTTTTTTAAAATAAATGTATATTTACTATTTTAAAAATTATAAATGTTTTGACGATCCCCGATAAATGTTTTGGAAAATATATATTTAAAAAAAATAGAAAAAATAGACTTGTAGTAGTAGCGTTATTTATTTAAAAAAAAAAAAAAAAAAAAAATAGGCGGCGGCGGGCCGAGCCCGGCTCGGCTCGCGAGCCGCTCGCCTTGGCGAGCTCGGGCGCGAGCCGAGCTCGCCCAAACGGCAACGAGCCGAGCTCGCGCTCGGCTCGTTGCCGACGAGCCACGAGCTCGGCTCGTGCGAACACGAGCCGAGCTCGTCCGTCAATGGGCCGAGCCGGCTCGGCTCGGCCCATTGCCACCACTAATTTTACGTGACAATTTGGTTGACATTTTTCCTATTTGGAGAAAATCTGTGTAACATGATTGTTATTGAAATATCCTGTGAATGATAATCATTTGATGTCCATTATATGGTAAAAATAAAGTTTTGAATAGTAAATTTTTGAAGAATGTGTAGTTAAAAAGTAAAAAAAATTCTGAATTTACATAAGAAATATTTTTATTGCGTAAATATATGATTAAAAATGAGTATCTTGAACTAATGGTAGTCAAAAGGAGCTCAACATGGTCAGAAATTGTATTGACTTTTGCATATTTTTCATTTGCACTAAAAATCTTGAATATTGTTATTCATCTGGATGAGTTTTATCATTTACCAACGAATTCTATTACAATCAACATATTTTGTGTAATTTAAAAAGTTGATAAAAATGTAAGTTAAAATCAACAATTAATTTTAACAACGCATCTCGTAGAATCAACAACCTTTCAACTATACATTTCATTTATTTTTATCAAAATCATTAAAAAAAAAAACTGATTCTAGCTACACCAAGCAATGACTATATATAATTTTCATTCGCTCTAAGAATCATAACTCTAAATTTACTCGCAACCTTTGTATGTTTTTTGGAAAACTAAATAAATCAAAATTCATATATTTGAAAGGTAAATTACAATTTTGATTTTGCTTCTTGTACAGCAATTTGGTGCATAGCATTTGTACAGCAATTAAAAAATTCCTACGTGGCCAGTTAGCTGTGAAATGATTAAAAAATCAAAGTAATTAAAAAGGCCCATATTTCGGTCAAAACCCAAACCCGACAACAAACCTTTCTTCCCCAAATTAAATCCGGGGCATTTGTCAAATTGGCCTTGTTGACCAAGCCTTTTAAACCTTTTATAAAATTGTCTATTTTACCCTTAATGATATATGTTTTATTTATGGGAGATTTTCACAAATGTCACTAAATTTGAAAATACACAAAAAATTTGTATGTGCACTCAAGTTGTTCAAAAATGTCACTTTTTTGACTTGAAAGGTCCAAATTACCCTTGGATGACCTTTGTAAGAGCAATTAATGCTTGATTGGATTGCCATTAATTGTTTGATTTGATGATTTAATTTTTATTATTTTATTTATTGTATATATGTATATTATATTCAATAACATGTATTTTCATCCATAAAATAAAGAAAAGAAATTCAAATCCTAACATAAACAAACCCTAAGTAGACTTCCATGAACATAATATCTTGCAAGAACTTCATCTTCTTCATTCATCTTCTTCATTTATTCCTTCATCAAGAACACATACTTCATTGATCATCTATTTCGAAAGGTTAGCTATTATTTCATCTCTTAACTCATTATTTCATAAATGTAATACAACATGGTGATAATAAATTTGAAATTATTACTCATTGATTTCTTAGGTTTTTGAGCATGATTATGAAGGTAAAGAAATTTGTAATAGTTCATTAAATGTGATTGATTCCATATTTAATGAATCATTGACTTATTCAAATTCCAAAACACATTGTCATGTTGAATGTGAATTGATTATCACCATTAATGTTCTATAATAATGTCTTCAAAATTTCTGAAATCACTGTTCGGAAACCACCCGACAGTTCGTACTGAAATGGTCGACAGCAGTGATGTTAACCTGTCGGGTCCGACAGTTAAAATGTCGAGTTCGACAGTTAAACTGTCGAATTCGACAGGTTAACAAACTGTCAACTTCGACAGTTTAACTGTCGAATTCGACACTTGAGAACTGTTGCGACTTGCTTAGCTGTTTTCCTCATTTGATGGTTTTCAATGTTGATAATTTGATTTTGCCAACTTCTTACAGTTGCAATCTCAACATTGCAGGTATGAGTGATGGTTTGAGATTCATAGTCTCGTACGGGGGAAAATTCACAAATGTGGACGACGAATGGAAGTGGAGAGGGGACAAAACAACTTCCATTTTGGTGCCGACAAATATTACGGTAGCCGGACTTGCTTTACGGTTGAAGGAAAAACTTGGTATTGTTGATCCCAGTAGTGAAATTGAATTGAAGTTCAGAGTTCCCAATGTGAATGTACCTCCGGCTGAAATACGCGATGACGAGGACCTGAGTTGGTACATATCGGTTCATAAGGAAACTGCAATATGCGTTACGGTGTTAGAAGTCGAGCCCCCAATGCTTGGCATGGCAACGGATACAAATTGGCCGGATCGTATGATTGTCGTAGGGGATGTTCATGAAAATGTACAAAATGAGGACATAAGTCATCATCATAATATCTCAACTGAAAGTGCACCCGAGGCGCCGTTTTCTGATATTGGGGTTGCACCCTTACATGAGAACTTGGACAATCCATTAAATGCTAACGTTCCCGCTAATATTGCTGAACGGATTACACCTGTTAATACATCGGACCTTGCCGAACGGGAAATATTCTTCAGTAAGAATGAATTGTACTCGAAGATTCGTTTACTCGCATTGCAAGAGAAGTTTGAATTCCGAGTTAGTAGGTCAAGCATGAAGATATTAACCGTGAAATGCGCCGACAGTAATTGCAAGTGGATGCTACGTGCCTCGGCGGTGAAGAAGTCTACACTCTTTATGATCCGTAAATTCAGGAAGCAGCACACATGTTCCATAGACATGCGTCGTAATGCACACCGTCATGCCACTAGTTCTATAATTGCCGAACTGATATTGGGAAAACTTGACACTCCAAACCACAAGTACGGTCCTGCTGCTATTTCACGTGATATGGAACATGAGTTCGGAGTAAAAATTAGTTACAGCAAAGCACGTAGGGGGAAGGTGGCTGCTTTACTCAAGCTGCATGGTGAACCGGGGGATAGTTTTCATCAACTTGCAATGTACTGTCACGTACTTGGAGAACATAACCCCGGAACTGTAACCCACATCCAAGTCGACGGCCATAATAGGTTTACTTATTTCTTCCTAGCATTTGGTGCAAGCATTCGTGGTTACTTGCAATTCTTGAGGCCCGTAATTTGTGTAGACGGCAGTCACTTGAAAGGTCCATACAAAGGTACACTTTTACTAGCAACTGCCCAAGATGCTAACAAACAAATCTACCCTTTAGCATGGGGGATCGTAGATGCCGAAACAAATAAATCATGGCCGTGGTTTCTATCCAACTTGAGAGATGTTATAGGCGATTCTGATGAACTTGTATTTGTGTCGGATAGGAAAACAAGTATAGAAAAAGCTATTTCTGAGCTTTTTCCCTTGTCTCAACATGGTTGTTGTATGTGGCATATGAAAAAGAACTTAATACAGAGATACAATAATGCTAGTTCAGTTTTCCTATTCAAACGCGCGGCGACAACGTATCGGCTGGAAGAATTCGAACGACTTATGGGACAGATTCGTAAGATAAGTGGGAGATTGTACGAGTACTTGGAGCGAGCAGGATTTCCTTTTTGGTCCAGAGCACTATTCGTTGGGCACAGGTATAATATTATGACAAACAACAATGCGGAATCCCTGAACGCAATGTTGAGACATGCCCGTTCGTTACCGATCACAAGCTTTGTTGAACACATTCGGAGCACAATGCAGAAGTGGTTTTACGAACGTCGAACGACTTCAAACTCATGCAATACAGTGTTGTCATCAAACATGGAGAGCGAGTTACGGGCAACGTTCGACGCTGGTTCTCGACTTCGAGCTCATTCCTTGACAGCAAACTTAACACAGGTCGGAATATCAAACGACACGGACACGGTAGATTTGTCTGAGAACACATGCACATGCCGTGAATTCCAACTAAATCGTATGCCATGTGTTCATGCAACCCGTGCAGCTTGCCTAAGAGGTTCGTCCTTGTACGATTTATGTTCTCCTTACTACACAGCGGACTACTGGAGGGGTGCTTACAGTGAAGCAATATATCCCGTCCCGCGAGAAGATAATTGGGTTGTTCCAAACGACATTACAGATACTCATATTTTGCCACCATTGGTACGTCGTCCGCCAGGTAGACCCGCTACATGCCGTAAGAGATCCAGACACGAGTCAACCTCTTCTAGGCCACGAACCCGCTACGCACTCGGTGTAACAGATTTGGTCATAACCGAGCGACGTGCACGAACACCGTCGTAACGCAACCCAGTTAACATTGCTATCTACATTTCAGTTCTTTTGTATATTACTGTACTGGCCACATCCCATTTGTCATTAGGGACTTTTGTAAATTAAAGTACTACTGGGGCCATCAATTGTATGTCATTACCATACGTTGTCTCTTATTGTACTTCGAAAGTAACAAGTGCAGACATGTTGTCTGTCACACCCCGACACTTCATCTGTCGATCCCGACATATATTCTCTGTTTCTCGACAGTTCGAACAATACATCAATTTGTTTTTAACAAACACATTGCAAAGGGAGATTGTTGCCCATGGCGATCGTTAATAACCATGATTACATATGCGCATAATAGCTGGACGAACAAGTGTAGAGATGGTCTGTCAGCCCCCGACACTTTATCTGTCGATCCCGACATATATTCTCTGTTTCTCGACAGTTCGATGCATCAATTTGTTCTTAACAAACACATTGTAAAGGGAGATTGTTGCCCATGGCGATCATTAATAACCATGATTATATATGCGCATAATAGCTGGACGAACAAGTGTTGAGATGGTCTTTCACCCCCCCGACACTTCATCTGTCGATCCCGACATATATTCTCTGTTTCCCGACAGTTCGAACAATACAGCACTTCGTTTTTAACAAACACATTGCAAAAGGGAGACTGATGCCCATGGATTTCATTAATAACCATGATTACATATGTGCAAAATAGCTGGACGAACATAATATGAACTTCAATATGGGCTCCTCGACAAAAATGTACAAAATTGGAGGGCACACTTCTACGATGTCTTTCTAACATATCGTACCACAAAATACTGCAACGTCGTTTCCTTCCCAGTTAGAGTCCACGTTCATCCCACATCAAAATTTATGTACCTACTTACCGATATATTATTTACTGACGTGATGGTATCCCATCATCAGTCTAATTTTAATTGCACACGGATCCGGCATCAGCACCACTGTCATCATCAGAGTCGTCCGACGATATGATAATTATTTCAGGAGCTGCTGCGATGGGGGCCACAGGTACATCATCACTGTCATCATCAGAGGCGTAGAGGACATTGCGGAGCACACTGTTTGGTGATTGCAATTCTTCGCTGGCTACTGCGTCAAGGTCGGGAAACGGTATAGGGAAAGTGACTCTCCGACCACGGAACGGGACGTCGTCTTCATCATCCGACGATATGACGATGGGGACGTCTACAGATGAGCCGGGCATCGGTGTCGTTGTATTGTTGAGCTCGATTTCGTTGCTGGCTGTGGAGGAGGCCATATGTTTGAATAATGTCCTTGTAAGAATTTGAAAAATGTCTGTTGCAGTAAAATGTAAGTTTGTCAAGTGTTACCTGTATGAGACCAAAGATGTCCTATATATATAAGAGGAAATTGGGTGATTTCCACATTTATGATGCACACTTGCTAACCACCTAGTCAATGTCAACCTTCAATTGGACAGTAAATGGACCTTGATGAGACAAGAGTTGATGTCTACTGACCCTGTGATATTACAATTAACTTCATATTGATTTACCATAGCATTTGCCAATTTACCCTTAAGCTGTATCTGTTGCATTTTTGTATTGATTTCGTACAAAATTATGATTCTCAAATCCAAATATTGTCATACTAGACGATTGCCGTAATTAAGGGTTGCATGTCCTAAATAAGTCGCACTTCGAACCGTATATAGTCAACTAACTGGACCATAAATTAATCCATGCAACAAAAATTTGGATAGTTGTACCACATCAAATTTCCAGATAATGCACAATTTGCCGTAAATGTTTGGAACCATTCATATGCCAATAACATTACAAAATAATCCAATTTACATAAACCAGCCTAAACATTACACCTTTTGCATCATATGCCATTAACCATGCTCGACATTACAAAACAAATTCCACGCGGATTTGGCAAAAATCTATTGAAATGAAACTGTGCGCAACATTGGAGTCCGTCGGAGTCACGGTATCTTCGTACGTTCCATCATTGCTATTTGATATGCACCGGCACAAAAGATCGGAAACGAACAAAATGTAGCTCAACTATTTCTTCCGTGTTTGCCTCCTACCCCTAGTGTACGGAGTCCTTGTCGATGCTGCTGGCATTCGAAGGCGAGTGGAACGCCGCCTGCGAATAGGTGCTGATATAGGTTGCACTGGGTCGGACGTTGGCCCACCTACGGAACATAAACAAGAGACACATTGTTAATATGGAACTATCTGAATGACATATCTACATAGTCAGGCTTCGTTTCTTACCTTCCACCTCCTCAGCGCCTGAAGCGGTCCCCGCCTCCATCTCCCCTGAAGCAGTCCTAGCATTGTCGCTCTCATTGGCATGCAGATGTTGACCTGTTTCGACCTGGCTACTCATTCCTCCGACAACTGGCCCTCCTGCCAGTACAGAACAACGGAGGAAAAACCCTTTCAATACTCTCCATAGAAGGTTGAACAGTTCGGTGAAATGAAGAAACCAAATGAAACGTAAAAAATTAGACATAGTCAAACTGGAAAATAATTTCTACTTACATATGGTTAGGCCTAAGCTAGATAGTTCAAAAACCCAAAAACAATCGATTGACAAGAAGATGTAAACAACACATTGCAGTACAGTGGTTCCAGTCTAATTTCGTAAAGCGTACCTTCAGGTTCTCCGCCACCCAACGCCAAATCGTGTTCTTCCGCCATCTGATTCATGTCAACGCCGAAGTCAGTTTCGTGGCCTGCAGTTTGTTACAGTGACGCAGTAAACAAAGGTTATTTCAGCCTGTCATATGACAAATAACGAGAGCCGTAATAGAAGGAACTAGAAAATTCGAAAACATACCTCCATATGGTTCTGGAGAATCTTCAGGGACATCGTTGCGCACGTCATTCGGAACTGCAGATGCGGTGGCAATGGCAGGTGCCACTACCATCGATATGAATTCCCGAAGTCTAGCGTTTTCAGCCGTAACGTGCTCGAATATTTCAAGTTTCACGGTTCGGAGTCGCATCTCAAATAGGACTCGTTGATCCAACAACATGTCCTCGACGTCCGATCTTGTTAACCCACCTCCCATTTGTACACCCGTCATCCCTCCCTGTGCATGATGAGCATGGCTCTCTCCGTCGTCATCGTCCCTGACGTTGTCCGAACTTGAATCGTCATTTTGTTCGGTAGACTGCACGGCACGATCACCTGTACTAGAATCCTCGTCATCTTCCTGGTTACTCGAATCCTGCCCATCTCCTCCACCGACATCGGCCACGGCAGCAAACTGTGCATCGACCACATTATTTGCAATGTCGTCCAGAGCAGGCACGACATTATCATCAAACGGTGTAAGACTTGCCATGTAGTGTTGGTTTCGTTCCAGCTCGGTCGGACGTAAGGTTACGTAAACATGCAGCTGCGGATGATGAAACACTATGATCAGGTCACGACAAAACTAGGGCATATTTGGATGTAATGCCAACAAAATGTTGCCTATCTTGGGAGACGCAAGGTTACCTGTACTTTCTTGAAGAAGGCATCGTACGTGCGATGCTGCGTCTGTTTTGTAGCCGCCCAGCTCAGAATACGTGGGGATCGTTCACCAAGCCGCTGACCAAACCGTTGACCAATTTCAGGAATCGTCTCGAAAGCCCATATCTGTTGTCCATGGGTCAAACATAGTGAATTTGTGTCGCGTCAATTATCCAATACATTGTCAAGTAAATAAGAAGTTCAGCTGAAATAGAAATAAAAGACATTGTTACCTGCATGGCTATGGGAAAGCCGTGAACTGTGTAACTAATCTCCTTCTCGCGCTTCCTCTTTGCATAGCGAAGTTTGCTAGCGTATCTGCCCTGGAATCCCTTGATGAGACGAGAGTACCCCACTCTACCCCAAGGGTAGGCAAAAAAAACATCCAGGTCGTCAACGATCGAAAGTGTCGCAAACTCGATACCGACATTATTGTCTGGAGCGTTGAAGACTCCTTCTACTATTAGTGCAAGCCCCAGCTTGTATCGATCTGCCCATGGGGTCGACGATCGAAGAAATGTTTTCTCGATCTGGGCACAGGAAATCTTGTCCAACGATCTAAAATACTTGTCCTTTAGTCTCGTTTTTTCCAAGACTTCATGAAACCGATCGTCATCAGGCAGGACACCGCAACACAAGCCAGTAACCACTGCATACTCTTGCAGTCCAAACCGGCAATAGTTTCCTTGCACGTTGAACCACAATTCGTGCTCCTTGTCTGTTCGGATGCCTCTGAAGACAAGTTGTTGAATGAGCTGGGCAGAGAATTGGATGTCTGAAATTTCGGTTAAGAAGCCGAGGGATGACTCGCGGAACTCGTGGCGTTGTCGTTCGTCGAAGTGCTCCAACACCCGATGCACGTACTTGAGGTTACTTCGTTGGGATATGTGTGCACGCAACCTTGCGTATTCCGGAACCAAGGCTTCGAACTCCATGGACTCTGCAATGAATAAGATGGTGAAAACATCAGCTTCTCACACGTCATGAATGTATGCGATGGGAAAAACGGATGCAAACAAATAGCAATCAACATATGTATCTCAACTATATAACGACATGAAACTGCTACCCAATGCAACATGAACAAGTTGTAAAAGCACATGTCACGAACATTTAACAATAAGTGGAACATCTTCACAGTATTGCTGGTCTAACTGTCGGGATCGACAGTTCAGATGTACCCAATTTACTCAACTGTCGGGATTTCTGAGACTAACTGTCGGAAACGACAGTTCACCTATCCCTACTTGACGTGTCTAACGCAGCTAACTGTCGGGAACGAGACAACACATGTTCTAATTTCAACCACACATGTTCTAATTTCACCGTTTAGTCTTTCGAAAATAAAAATAAATAGTCTTCCAACGTCCATGGATAGTTTATGGTACACAAGAAAGCATTTATCATGGATAAAGATATATTATAAATAGGTTTACCCGGTACATATTGTTTCGCGTGGAAGTTCAACATCAATAATTTCCTTAAAGGTGGCACACAGTGACCACAAAAATCTGTCTCAAAAGCCCAAACGAGCTGATAATCATCACACTGGATTTCATAACACATAAACAATATATTATAAATGCACAGAAACAAATGATAGAATTGTCGTACATAATAAATAGATTCAATCTAATGGATGCCGGCAAGGCAATAACCAAAAAAAGAAGTATGATGCCGGCAAGACAATAACCACAAAAGAAGTCATTATGCCAGCAAGGCAATATCATCAAAATTAATATATGATGCCGGCAAGACAATAGATTCAATCATTGTGTCGACAAGGCAACGAAAAACTGTTCTTCATGAAGCCGGCAATGCAATAACCACAAAATTAGTCATTATGCCAGCAAGGCAATATCATCAAAATTAATATATGATGCCGACAAGACAATCGATTCAATCATTGTGCCGACTGGGCAACAAAAATAATTCATCACGCCGACAAGGCGATAAAAACAAAATAAATTATATGAAGAAAAAAAATTATATGAACAAAGCATGGCAATCGATTCAATCATTGTGCCAACAAGGCAACATCAATGATCATAATGCTGGCACTTGCTATTGTAGATTTATTACTGTTCGCAAAAACAAATCCATTACGAAATGTAGCAATCTGCATGTAAGCCATATGTTTCAAACCGGCATACGATGGTGAACAAAGTCAGTTTGTTAGAAACATTACTTATTCATGGTGAAGAACAAGTCAGATCGAGGGAGTAAGGAGCTGAACAATGGCTCAACAAAATAGAGTTTAACAACTCCATAACAATGTGGTTTCATGAAGGGAAGATGGAAGTGAAGGACAACATTAAAACATAACGTAAAACAAGTAAAACATCAATGATCATTTATTGCAGGGCATGGAATTAGTTTTCTCCTACACGCCTGCCATCTGTTCGAAGTTGAAGTTATTTCTGATATTGGAGATTTCTAGTGCTCAAAATGCTAACAATGAAATGGAGCCAGTCCAGACCTGGTACGTATGTTAGATTTAGATACCGAAGGTACTCTACATGTTTTGAGATTTGCATTTACAGAAGAAGATGAAATAAACTGCTTCTCGCAAGGATCAATCAACTCGGAGTTAGCTGAAGTAAAATTTTGGTTCAGAACATAGTACATGTTTTTAATTTGATGTAGTCAAATTTTGCAAGCAAAAGATCGTAGATGTTGTTGCTGATGTAGATGAATTTTGGATCAAATGTATCACAAATTAAATGTTAAGTACAAAATTCCTGGTTCAGAAAGTAGTAGATGTTCCTCGAATAGTAGATGTTCTTGCTGATGTAGTCAAATTTCGGATCAAATGTATCACAAATTTAATGTAACTAAGTATGTTTCATTTGTTAGAAATTAGCAAGCCAGCAAGGCAACCAAAATAATTCATGATGCCCGCAAGGCAATAACAACAATGATTCACACAAACAGTCCTTGGCAAGTTCTTTGTTGGTTATCTTTAATACGAATATTATTCTTTTCTTTTATTTTTTCTGTATGATGTAGGATTGAGATTCACTTTAGGTTGTTCGTGAAAGTGAACTTCTGCATTGGACTATATAAGCATGGATCTGTTCCGGTGATACTATACTGAAGTAACAGTAGTTAATATTTCTAAATGGAAATATTTAAGGTCTTTCAGTAACATCCGCTTGAATAATGGAATGATGCATGCAAGACAATAACAACAATTATTATGCCGACAAGGCAACGTTTCAACAAAACAATTTAGACAACTAGGCGAAAACATTCAATTCAATATTTTGCGTATAAGGCCATTAGCATAGAGATGAGCAACTTGACTTACTAGGGTGTATTCAAACTTTTGCTTTTCCTATATGTCTGTGAAATTAGTCCTATTGACACTTCAACAAAATTCCATGTTGACAATGAAGAAGAATTCCGCATTAGAATTTAGAAATAACTTTGTGTACATCAACAACCACAATCGATGAAGCCAAGAATTTTTGAACAGGCTTCAATAAATATGAACTTGCTATAAAGAAAACAAGAAACAAAAGTAAACATTGAGAAGACATAACGAACATTTGTACCACCATTAGGCTTAAAAGTCGTCGCTATAGTCTAGGATTCATAGAATTTCAATATATGACAATAATCCCACCTTCCTTTTTGATCATAAAGGACATTCTCATTACACATTATGGAAAACTTATAAATTTAAATATTTCATTGTTGAACTAAACTTAAATCCTGTAAGGTTTATATTGTACGAAAATGATTACAAATCTTATCCAGGAGAAATGGAAAAGTAGCAAATCGGTTGTTGCTATAAAGACAATCAACTAAATCCATACATTCAAAATTATCCTCGGAAGCACATCAAATTTCATCAGTTACTAAACAGAATTGCTAAATAATTATTTATAGGTAATTCAAATAGAAAATTAGAGATCTTCGAAATTGAGATAAAATGAGAAGACAAGATAACATAATAGGTAATACAAATATGTTCTACTAAATTATTACATTTCATTCGAAATCCCGATTTTAGTTAAAAGTCTAACACTAATATGTATTAATCATTCAACAGCACACTTAACACAACTCATATTTGTGCAAAAACAACAAAAGCCATGATCACGATAAATTTGAGGTCAGCTAATTGAAACCCTGTCATCCTACTTTCTGTTCATGCTAGATGTACAAGAAATTAGTAATATGAAAAAAGCTGTATAAAAATAAAATAAAAACTTTAACATCAACAAATTTAGCTTAGAAAAGATTCAGAATGTAAACTGTCCAAAACCATTTTCCGCCAAATTGAAAGAAAAAATTAATCGAAACCACAATTGGGGATGACAGCACATAAAATAGACATTCAAATCACGAAAGGTGAGTGCATAAACAGTGGAAATTAATGTACCTTACACGTTTCTTGTAGTTGTTTGAAATGAACCCAGAAAAGATTAGTTATTGAAGAGCTTTTCTGTTTCTGGTATCTGGTGAAGCGATCTCGAAACCACCTTTACGTCTTCCGAAATCAAAAATCATAAAGCAACACCCAATTTACCTACAAGTCAAAAGACATTTTCACTTATAAAGCTGAACATAATCATCATTGAGAAGGTAAAAATACATGATCCTGTAATACATAATCACCACCTGTATTTTGATTTTTGATGAAGTTCTCAAACGAAATCCCACATATCATAAACACAACTCACAAAACAAATGTTCAAAACAAATTTACAAATGTGGCATAATGACAAAAGCACAAATTCAAGAGACCATCAAATTGACCAACAGGTTACAGAAGCAAACGGATTAAACCATTCAAATTCACAGGTTCTAAGATTCATGAAATCATCTATTCACAGTTCACGGGCTCAAGTATAAATTACTGAAAATAAGTCACCGGACGAGAAGAAAAATCACTAAATCAAAAATGTTAATGTACTAACCTTATCACTCCGTTTAGGGCTAGAACCGTTATTGGTGGACGGCTTATTTTAAAATAATTTTCCTCAAACTCATTTTGAACCACACATTTGCCCTATAAAATGATTTTGCACGTTGTCCCATAATATTTCCCTTTTTAACGGCACATTCTCCTAAATAAACCAAATTTCACTTCGAATAATAATATCTCCCACTTAGATAACACGCACATCATCTATGAGAAATTAATTTCAGAGGTAGCAACAACAATCGATAAAATGTTCAATAAAGCAAAACCTTATAATTTGACTAATCAGGGTTGTCAATAATGGAGATTATATCTTCCTTTAGTTTTCTAAATTGAGAATTGTGAGCCACTGAACATGTTATCTGTCCATATATCAAGGTTTCACTTTAAACACATAGCTTACAACTTATAAAAATATAGTGGTCAAACTCTATATTCCGTTTTGCAGATATTCATCTTCAACCTATTCGTAAATATGGTACTATATGAATAAAATGGAGATCACACCATCAACTAAAACCACATCGGCCCTAAATTGTAAAAGTTCACTTTAAACATATCATATGATTTTTCATTTTCACTGTACCAAAGACAAGCTTTTTAATCATTCTTCATTTCAGAACCTCAACAAAAACCTTCATTAACTAAAGCAAAATACGTGTACAACATACTCTTGACGTTACTTGATGTCTATGAAGCACCAAACTACAAAAGGTTTGAAGTTTGAATACACCATATCAGTGTAACTATTCGCATTCCTCTATGCAAATGCGAGCACTTATAACCTTTGTATTCAATTCCCCACTTGAGTTTTATTGTGACGGGCTTCCCAGTCAGATTGTTCAAGAAAGGTTTGTGATTGACAAGAACACTCTAACAGTTACTATAAAGAAATTTTACAACACCACAAACTAATTTTATAGGGAACTAATTAAATTACTTCAAAATGCACTAATCAAAAGACATGCAATAATTAAAAAAATAAAGGTCTATTTTACAAACATCAAAATTCAGCTGTGATAACATACATATCTCATCCCACGCAAAAATAACTAGTATATGAAAAAACAATTACAAATCTTAATCAATGAAATTAACTGTCAGAAGCTCAATATTCCTATGAAATTTGAAATTTGAAAGCAATAACATACAGAAGTAGTCCTGAATTTTAGGTGGTTACAATACAAAAGTTTCAAACATTCTCTGATGCAACATTCTCATGTAGCAGAGCTAATTATAGAAGACGAGGAAGCACAAATTAATCGATCTCCCTAAGTACTCGAAGAACAGGGCTCGAGTACTAGAAGTCCACAGTCCCCAACCCTTTTGAATGACATAGTGGACTTTCAAGAAATTCTACAAAGTGGACTTTCAAGTACTAGGAGTGAGAGGGTTACTGAGTGCTTGCACCAGCTCCAGTTAAGAGTTGAACATACAAAAATTAGATTGCTCAGAACCTAACATTTAATAAGATTCCAAGTCAAACCAGACCTGAGTCAAAACAATTAATATTCAGCAGTTCATAGAATTTCACTTGTCTCTCTGTTATATAATAATTCAAGACTTATTGTTGATTCAGGAAAAGCGATAACTATATATCTTCTTGAAGAGATGTATTTGGCCGCAGAATGAAGGATTTAATTAATGAATATCTGATTCTTGTTTTAATTATTAGCTTAAACAAATGTACAATTGTAAGGAAAGTCTCTATTCACGGACTTGACCTGATTTCTCTCACTACTCAAGAACGAGTGATTGCTCAAATCATATTAAATGTTCAGTTAGTGTAAATCACCCAATCATATACTTTCACTAACAGAAAAAACATATATAGTGACGGAAATTTAACAATGGGTCGCCTTGATTTTTAATAGGATTCGCAAACGAAGAATATATTTAGAATTCTATTCATATCAAAATTGCTGATGGATATAGCGACGACAATCCATGAGCACTTTACCTACAGGTTTCTTGGTGTTTTTTCCATCGATGTAATATATCATTCACAAAGGTTTGGCTTCGACGACAAATAAATTCGTCACTAAGTTCGGAAATGGGTAAAAAACTTGGACCACGAAAAGTTTTATGTGAGTCCATACGAATACTGAGACGATAAAATTACCCAAAACACTCGAATCAAAGGAATTTAACTACTCTTTTAAACTGAGATTCGAGAACTTTCATTACAAGTACAAAAAATAAAAATAGCCAACATATATGACATTGAAAAACTTGTAATTAATCTTCATTATTGCAGTTGTTCACATCTGCATTCAATTTCCTATCCATATTATTGGGTTCATCAATCGAAGCTAATATTTTCAACCAGAAAGCTAATATAGTAAAGCTTTCTTTTAGCTTTACTATAAACCAATAAAATCGATTATTCTAAAAATACCCAAGAAAATAAAATTCAAGACCTAGTATTTCATGTTTCTCACAAAAAGCTATATAAAACACCGAAACTTTACATAAACACATCAATTTTCAGGGAAAAAAATCATCCAAGAAAAATATCCCACAAAATATTCGTTCAAAAAACATACCAGGAACATTTCTAGCTATATTAACCAAAGCAGAGTGAGCTCCACCTTCGGCATCTGCTGCTTCAAATTTGAGTGGAATATGACGCGGAGTCGGGACCTTCACCGGTGAGCCTCACGGCGACACGGCCTCACGGAGTCGGGAGTCAAGGTTTTCTCTCTATCTCTCTCTGTATTTTCTTGGGATGGAGCACTGGAGGACGGGTAACTCAACAGCTTGGCTAAAGGCTTAGGTTAACAAAAATATAAAAATGGGCCACCAAAAAAATGGTACTATATTACTGACATTTTGTACAAATTTTAAATATAGTCAAATCTCAATTAATGTTAGACATATAAGGTATTTAAATTATGCAGAGGGGCAAAAATGTCCAAAATTGACAATCTTGAAAAGATTTTTAAAAAGTGACATTTTTGTAAATGCAAAGTCAAAAATTGACATCTAGTGCAATTTCCTCTTTATTTATTACAAAGTATATCCTTTCTTTATAAATGGTTTTGATGATTGACATATTATATTCTTATATTTTCGATTATATCCAACAAATCTATCATTTGATCTACTAGATTAGTATAATCTATAATCTTTTGTTCATATTCCATTATAAGTTGTTTATATTCCTCAAATGGTCTATTTCTATTTTCTAGTGAGATCTAATATTTTTTATCTTTTCTAACATTCTTTCTAACAAATTATCTAATCATTTAGCTGTATATCCTGGCATTTTATCCTATATTTCTTTCATTTTGGTTTTTAACATATAATTCATTTCTAAGTTGTAGTATATTGGGGTAATTTTCAATATATTTTACTAACTTTTTATTAGGCTCTTCAATTGATATTCTTATGATTTCACCATGTTTTTAATATATAATTTATTTCTAAGTTGTAATATATTGGGGTAATTTTCAATATATCTTATTAACTTTAACTGTATATCCTAACATATCAGATAGTATAATGAGATAATAAGTCAAATATTATGAATAAACATTCAAATTTAACCATAATCATTGAGATAATTAATCCCTACGATTCTTTAAAATTTAAGAAGAATTATTTCTAAATTTAACAAAAATAATAGTTTTACCTTAATTCTGATATTTAAGTTCCTTTCCTTAGAATCGAGTAACCTTCAGGCTCTGAATATGCAAACTGTTCCCTCAAGCGGCCTTCTGCCTTAACAGGGTTCTTTGCTATTTCGGCTTCTTGCCTTCACTGTGTCGGTTCTTAGAATTAAAACTTATAGATCTTAAATAAGGAAAACTCTCTTTTTGTTAAAGTAAGAAATAAATCTCTCCTTCAACCTTTCAAGAATCTACGGGAAAGGTAGTTTAGAATCTCATATTTGTTTAAGAGAGTTGAAATGTGAATGTTAATATTTGGATAGTATTGATATTAAGAAATTGATATACAAACAGAAGATTTGGCTTTCTCACAAGTTGAGTGCTCAAATTTTTCTCTCCAATTCGTTCTGTTCTTTCCTTAGCCTAAAGGCTTCTATTTATACATCCAATTGAGGTAAAATTATTGGCATCTTACATCATTCCATTCGTCATAAAACACTAAACTATTTATGCTTTGAAATTGAGAGCCTTCTGGCCCCCTCATTAGAGTCACATCTTCTTTAGGTATCTGTCTTTATATGCAGCTGTCTTCCTTTAGTCACATCTTCCTTATCTATTTGGAATCTCCTTTTTAATTTGGTTGACAGGTGGGGCAATCTCTTGCTTCACATACACGTTGTAAGGTAGATATGCATCCTGACATCTGATGTGTATCAAATTTGTTGATATAATCTCTAAGGATATCAGATCTTTGTATTCCATCATTTGCAAGCAAGGTTCATCCTTCATATTGGCATAGGTATCTAAATCTTTTTGCATAAAGATTTTTAGTCATATTGTAAAGAACTTTATATCCAAGAACTCTTTGGTTCTTAATCCATGCTCTGGTAAACCTTGGTAATGGTTTGTTGATTTCTCCAATATCCATACAAAAATTCCATCCAACATATCCAATTGTAATAATATGCTCTGCTGGGTAGTATATTCCTCTATCCATTTCTGAAATAAGAGTATAAAAATTTAAATATATGGATCTTCCTTGAACATATTTGGATACTTCAGATTTGAATATATCATCAAACTTTTCAAGTTCGTTAAAATTTTTATCTGGATAAATTAAATCCAAATATCCATAATCAGCCATCATTTTTACCATTGTTGGTTCGGATCATTTCATCATTATTATCCTTGGATATATATGATCTCCTGGTGAAATGAAATATGATTCAGTTGGTCGAATTTCATACATCATTTTGGTAATCATCTTGTATTCTTCTTCTTTTGGAAACAAAGGGATTTCATCTTCTTCATCTGGTTGTCCTGATGGATTTAGAATGTCCTTCATTGATAATAATCTTTTTGGGAGTTTGAATAGTAATATCCTTTTTTGGTCCACTGCTGCTTCCGCTTGGTGGATCACTCCGTATTTGTACCTGTTTGGTATCAACCTGTTTGTATCCAATAGTATCTTTGGTATCTGATGATCCTAATTGAGCTTCAATAGCTTCAATTCGATCAATAATATCATTAGTAACTTTTATATGTGATGAACTTATTTCCATCATAATATTTACATTATATTGTAAAATTTCGTTCATCTTATCCATCCCGTGTTGGATGTCTTCAGCTTCATCCCTGGTATAAATAGTCATGGCTTTAAGCTCATCTAATATCTTTTTGATATTATCTATCTGTAAATTCAATATTTCTACTCAGGAAATCTGCAAGAAAATTGTTAATTCCCTTAATATGGATAATTTCAAAGTTATAAAATGATAAATATGCTTGCCATATGTGCAATCTTTTATATTGGGGTTCTATTGGTAATTTATTCCTGACTAATCCTACAACTTGAGAATTATCAGTTTCAACAATAAATTTTTTAAATAATAAGAATAATGAAAACTTTTTTATTCCTCTAATAATTGCTAATAATTCTTTTTCATGTGTAGTATAATTTATTTCTGTTTGGTTAAAGGTTCCACTTGAATCTGCAAATTTCATTTAAATATGTTTTCAATATAGCTGCCCAATATTTATCTGAGGCATCTGTATTGACAATTAAGTTATCTTTTTCATCTGGTAATCTTAATTTTAGTAAATTCTTACATTCTTCTTTTAATGATCTAACTATTTCTGTATGTTCATTATTCCATCCCTTAGTATTCGTTTTTGTAAGTAAAATGTGTATTTTATGTCTCTTTTTTGAAAGATTTTCAATAAATCTTTCTGCATAATTTAGACATCCTAAAAATTTTTGTATTTGTTCTTTGGATTCTAATTTATTTGGAAAATTACTTATCTTTTTAGATATATCAGTTTGTAATTTAATTCCTTTATTATCTATTGTTAATCCAAGAAAATCAATTTCTTATTTTTCTATAATAACTTTCTTTTTAGAAATGACAATTCCCTCATTTTTGCATTCATTTATGAATTGTATTAAATGATTTATATGTTCTTCTTTATTATTGGAATATATCAATATATCATATAAGTATACTATTAGGAA
Organism: Fraxinus americana; assembly: GCA_035079005.1. Taxonomy (NCBI): domain Eukaryota; kingdom Viridiplantae; phylum Streptophyta; class Magnoliopsida; order Lamiales; family Oleaceae; genus Fraxinus; species Fraxinus americana. Next base: position 23,457,232 of record CM068713.1, read on the forward strand.
TTTATTAAATTTTCTAAATATATCATCCATTCTTTTTTGATATATTTGAGGTGCATTTTTCAATCCAAAAGACATAACTAACCATTCATATTTGCCTTGAGGTGTACTAAAGACTGTATATTGTATATTATCTTCTTTCATTTTTATCTGCCAAAATCCTGATTTACAATCAAATTTAGAATAGTATTGCTTTCCTTTTGCAAGATTTATTAGGACTTCTTTATTTGGTAAAAAGTATCCATCAAATCTATTATATTTATTTAATTCCTTGTAATTTATAATCAATCTGGCTTTTCCTCTAACTTACTCAGAATGTTTCATTATCATAAAGGCTGGACTACTATGGGGTCCATTACTTGATCTAATAAGTTTTTGTTCTAATAATTCTTTTATTTGATCATTAAATTCTTGAATATCTTGTATAGTATATCTCATTAGTCTTACTCTTATAATCACATTTTCTGTTAATTCTATTTTTACTTTAGGATGGTATGGTTTCCAAAATATCAATGGATTTTCTCCATAAACTTTTTCTAATTGTTCTATAATTCTTTCTACACTTATTTCTACTCCTGTTTCTAGGACTTTTTTTATACATTATCCTTTTATTTCTTATTTCATTTTGTATAATTGATTTTTTCTCCCATCTATTACCACGCTGGGCTGGCTGAGTTCTATATGGTCTAAATTCTCTTGGTATTTTTAATAAATGTCCGCAAGGGATTTGTAACATAATCATATAATTTTTTTGTTTATAATATTGAAATTGTTGTATAAAGTTATTTCCTAATAAGATATCGCATTCTAACTTATCATAACTATATATCTTATTAATTATTATTTGCTTACTTCCGAGTATTATACTAATCTTATCAGCAGTATTTATTATCTAAGTTTCTTCTCCTGTAACTCCTGTTATTTTTATTTTACTTTTATTTTCCCATATCTTAATTAAGAAGTTTTTAAATATAGTTATATCACTTCCTGTATCTATTAAAGCACAAGTTGTTATATCTGTTTCTATAATAGTAACTTGTATATATACTGCTAATGGAAAACTTATTTGATTATTCATCTTTATTACATAATATGTTTTGTCCATTATGAAATATATATAATCCTTCTCTTTTTATATTATAATCTTCAAATCCATTTAACAAACTCATTCATAATAATATATGAGGATTTATATTCATAATTTTATCTATATAACATGGCACTATAAGGTCAATTCCTCCTATTTTTATAGGTACTTTAACTTCTAGTTCTGTAATATGTATTTGCCCATCAAAATTTACATATCTATATGGTTCTGTTTTATAAGGTACTAAACCCTTATTTCTTATTGCATATATGACATTCACTAGCTCCTGTATCTATTAATATGTTTGGTCCTGATATTCTTTCTCTTCCATTGAAATATTCTCCATTTATTTTCATATTTCCTGTATTCCTATGTAGTTTCATTTATCTTGTATGACTATTTTCTCCTAATAGCTTAGGTATTCTAAAACTTGTTGATCTTCTGATTAATTTTCCATCTTTAAATATTATATTTCTATCAGGGTATTCTTATTCCCTAAATTCTATTATATCAGGTTTATCTGTTGATATCCTAAATTCATATTCCTTTGGAATCAAATTTACCTGTTTATTTGGTTCTATAATTTTACTAATATCTTTACATTCCTTATGAACTTCTATATATGGTTTTTTAGAATAAATATTCCCATAATTAGAATTAGTAAATGTATATAAAACTCTATATTAGGGATGACAACGGGGCGGGTTCGAGGCGGGGCACCCTCGCCCCGCCCCGCCCCGCCATCACCCCACCCCGCCCCGTGCCCCGCCCCGCCTTAAACGGGGCGGGGCGGGGCGGGGCGGGGCCCCGTTAAACCGCCCCGTTTAATTTTTTTTTATTTTTTTATTTTTTTTTCCTTAAAAAATCCACATATATTTATTATTATTTTTTAAATCTTTCACGGGTCGGGTTCGGGGCGGGGCATCCCCACCCCGCCCCGTGCCCCGCCCCGCGACGGGGCACCCCATATCGCCCAGCCCCGCCCCGCCAACCCCGTCGGGGCGGTTTTTTTCGCCCCATTCGGGGCGGGGCACCGTCGGGGCGGGGCGGGGCGGTTTTTTTTTGCCATCCCTACTCTATATTCAATAGTCATGATTTGGTCTCCTGGTTGCATTATATCATTCCTATGTAATTTAAAATGCAGTCCTAAAACTTCATTAAAGTTCTTATCTTTTAAAGAAATACAATATTTTAGGTAACAAGTAAATATTAATTTATTATATGCTAAATTTCCTTCTAAGGTTCCTAAATGACTATCTCTTAAATTTATTATTCTTCCATCATGTAGACTTTCTGTTAAGGGTGAATCTATTTCTTCCCTAAATAAGGATTTAAACATTATTTGTATTCCAGCTAAATAAACATATTGGATCTTTTCACTTTGTTTTTTATTAATTTTTGATAATAATTCATCAACTGTATTTTTTGTTAAAAGATTTAATTTATATGTTCCTTGAGTTGTTCTTACATCTATAATTTTTTCAATCTTATGATATTCATTTATAGCTATCTTTTCTCATTTCCAAATTCTATCAAAGATTTCTCATTTTCCTACTTTCAAATCTAAAGATATTTTTTGTAATTTTTTAAATTTATTATTATCAAATGTTACCTTTAATCCGTATCCTTCTATTCCTTCGTATTCTTGTATTTCTATATTATTGTTTTCTATTTTTTCAATCTCTTTATTCGAATTCTGATTCATTTTCTTCTGATTCTGTTTCACTTACATATACTTCTTAACCATAGTATTGTTCAATATCAGATATTTCACTTAATTCATCTTCTATTTCTAAATATTCTATTTGTAATATTCTAACTTTCTTTTTATTACAATCTGGACTATATGACATATTTCTCCATAATTCCAACATTTGCATAGACTTTTATCTTTTTTATAATATGGTCTATTCTTTTGTTATTTATTTGGATTAAATATTCTCTTGTAATATCTTCTTTTAGGTTTTGTATGTTTTTTCCTAAAATTTCTGAATTTTGTAAATATTCTATTTTTATGTTTTCTCTTAATTTTTCTTTCAGGATAATATCCCCATTGTGTAGGTTTTTCCATATCCTCACAGCATATCCTTGTTAACTTTCCTGATCTTTTTAATAATTGTCTTTGTTGATATATAAATGCAAGTCTATCAAATAGAAATTTTATTCTTGATCCTAAAGATCTTGGCATTCCTATATTATCTTTTACATATTTTTCAAATTCTATTTTAAAATATATTCCCCATGTTCCAGGTAATTTAGTATAATACATATCTAGATATACTTCTTGATTTTCATTACTATAAAATTGTATATAGTAGTAATTTTTAAATTCACAAGTATATTATTTTATTTTACACATATCACAAATTGTTAAATTTATTAATTTTATTATAACATCATCTTTTTCTCTTTTTGCTTCATCCTCAAAATTTCTAATCCATTCTTCTCCTAAGAATTCATTTGCAATATATGCTACTAATCTTTCTATTCCTTCTTTATCTGATTTTATTATCTCTGTTTGTATGTTTCTTTTTATTAATAATCTAGTATCATCATTAACTCCTTCCCACCAATTTTTTATATTTCATTCAAATGATGCTATTAAGTAATCTATTCTTCTATCTGTATTTTTCCAAGTATCATCTTTGTTATATAAAAAGAATAGTATCATTGAATCTGCCCAAATCAATAAGGCTTTCTTAGTATCTATTTTACAATCTAAATATAACTTCGTTCCTCCATGGTTAATTGGTTTGTCATAATTATCATTTAATTCAAATCTATCTTTATATTTATTTCCTTTAGGTGGTTGTCTATTTATTATTTTATCATATAATTGTTTATAAGGTTTATTATATATGAGTGTATAACTTTCATCTAGATCAATTTTTTGATTAAAGGTTTCTGCTGCGGTAGGTCCTCCTCCAATATTCATTAGAATTTTGTATTCATCTATATTTTCTAGATTTAGTTGATCAAAATTTTCTATTAGTAAATCAATTTTTCATTTATCTTTATTTTTTTCTTGAATTTCTTCTATATTTTTTCTTTTTTCTAATGATTTTTTGTAATTTTCTTCTTCTATTATTTTTGAAAAAATATCTTTTCTAAAATAATCATCCATACTTCCTGTTTCTATTACTAGGTTTTCTTGTTTTATATGTTTTTTTTCCTATTCTAGACATTTCTTTTTCTATGAGTTTTTTTTATCTATTTTCTTGTCTCTGCATTTATTATTTTCTTTTAATTCCCTAATTTCAATTTTTAATATATTTAATTCTTCTTTTATTTCATTTCTTAATTCTTGTACATCAGTTATTAACATTTTTATTAATGTTTTTAATTCTTCCATATGATTATCTTTTCTTTGATTGGTTAAAATAATATATTCTGCATTCTTTATCTTTACAAATTTTTATATTTTTATCATACCTTATTTTTTTAGCTTCATCATCTGTCAGTCTTTTTCATTCTTCAAAATAATTTACTATTTCCTTATAGTTTTCCGATTTTAATTTCAATATTTGATTTTCTTGATATTTTGTTAATTTTTCAGGAGTTAACAATTCATCTAATATTAGATGATTAATTATTTTTATTATTTTTAAATTTTTAGTCAAATTATTTTCCATTTTAATAGTTAAGTCTTACTTTTGATTGACTTAGATAGAATAATTGACATTCAATATCTTTTGATTTTATTGCTTTCTTATTAAATAAGACTTTTTCATATTCTGTAGTTGGAAGTCTTATTAAATTCTTATAATATCTAGTTTTTATTTTAGATTTTGCTTGTTTTAATTTTAATATTTGATTTTCTTGATTGTTTGTCAATCTTTGTTCTGGTATTAATAATATATTTTCTATTTGTTGATGTAATTTGTGTATTGAATTATAATATTTATCGAGTTTTTCCTTAAATTTTTCTATATTAAACATTATCTTATCATGAAAATTCATAATTTTCTTTGTAATAAAGAATTACTTCTTCTTTTTCAATTTCTTTTCTAATTTTATGGTACATATATTCATCTATTAAGTATCCTATTGTTAATTTGTTTAATATTTGTTTTCTTATTTCTCTCGGTAAGTTTTTAGTTATAATCAATGTTATTAATTTTAATTTTTTAGGACATAGTTTTATTATATATTCTCTTTCACTATCTTTTATTATATAATACCAGCCTGCTTTAGTAATTATGATTTCTTTATTTTTAGTCCTATTTTTTTATTTCTTTTTCAATTAAATCATACATATGTTTTTCATAGGTTTCTAATATCATTTCACCAGTATACATATCTCTAACAATATCTAGTCTTATTTTTTCAATTATAAATTGTTTTATTTCCATAAGTAATTTTTCAAGTATTTTTAATATAATTGTTACAATTTTATTATTTAATATTGGTTTTATAATTATTATGTTAAACTTTTCTCTTATTATATGGTATTTATCACCTAAATCTTCGATTTTCATTATTTTTAATGATTTTTATAATTCTTATAGATCTATATGGCTCTGATACCAATGAGTGGATGCTACTATGAGCAAACAAAAATCAAAAATCTTAAAATCTAATAATCTTTAAAATCTAAAATCGGTCTTTATGCTTTATAGTTTTATAATATGTTGAGTAAATCTTCAAAATCTATTAATATTTGGAAATTTATAATATCAAGATATGCTGTTATATCTATATTTGGATTAAAAGGTATATCGTATTTTAAAATATTTTTTCTCTTTTTTTCTAATTTATCTATTATATCATGTATATCTTTTGTTATTATAGATCTTAGAATACCCTTAGCAAAATTTTCTATCATATTTTTTTAAAAACATTTTAATATTTTTTGTGATGCAATTAATTGTTCTTGATATCCAATTTTATCAAATTCATTTTTAAATTCAATTTCTTTTTTATCTTTTGCAATTTTCTTAATCTTGTATGGTCCTCTTTAGATCTTGATTTTTTGTAGGTCATTTTATGATAATCTAATTCTTTAGGACTTGATTGTATTCTTTTCATAGTTCAATAAATATTATATTTAGGGGTATTTTAGGTAATTTCAATTTTTGGAAAAGTCAAAGATCATTTTAGAATTATGGCTTTATGTTTGGGTTATTTATTCATATATCCTCATTAAATCCCCTTTCCCATTTTTACCAAGAAGACACCTCCCAACATTTTGAGACAACAATCCAAAAAATCGCTCTCTAGAGCTGATAAACAATACTTCCGCCCTCCCCACCGCCAAAAGACCACCGAAAAAGTAAATATTACTTTGTTTGAAAAGGAATGTGCGTTTTTTTCTCTTTTATTGGTGACTTTCACTCTAATTTCTACCAAAAATTGCATTTGGCTTCTTCACTGATGTGTTGATTTTTTATTATTTTACTAATAGGCAGAGGTTACATTAGATGGGTTTTTTTCCCCCGTAAAGAATGCTCATTAAAAAAATTTGCATTTCTCGACGTAAATTTTTGGCTCCATTCTTTGTTTCATTTTTTGGCTCCATTCTTTGCTCCTATTATTTTGCTAATAGGCAGAGGTTACATTTGATGGATAACCCCCGTTCTTTGTTTTTGGAACAAAATTGCGAATGTTCTTGAAGTTTGACTACAATAAAATATGCATACCCCCATCAACTGTATGGAGATGGAAAAAAAATTAAAATTTGCAGACAACAGAGAGCGTGGTGTTTTCAATTTGAAGTAGTTTTTACTTGTCAAATGTGGTTAAATATCATAGAGATTTTTCAGGTCATTGTAATAGAAGCAGTTGTGGAATATTTAAAATTTGCTTCAGCAGTGCAAAATAGCATTATATGTTAATTTGCGACAATCATACGTTTACATGTTGATGTGGTTGTTTAATATGGTTGAATTAGATTAGTTCGATGGCATGCAAGAATAGGGGAATATGTCATTGTTGTATGACGGGGAATCAAGTGACATCACGAATGGAGGTGAACACGTGGATTAATTGTCTCACATGTTGAAAACTCTTGCTAATCTAAGTGAGGAAAAAGACTTGGAGATTCACTCAAAATAGATTTGCGCAAAGGGAAGCGAGTTTCGGAAAATATTATGAGACATTTTCATGTACTAGGATGGTGATTGAACGGTTTGTACGTGGCGATGGTTTGATCTGAATGTCACCTAGTTTAATATTTTGTGAGCACAATTTTAATAGTAGTAGTACTTCGAAGTTTATATTGTACTATGAACTAAATATTTTCATTTATGTATAATGTAGTCTTATTTTTGGCATCTCTATTGTCTGAAGAATACTTTAGTAGCATTGACATCACTTTCACTGGCAAACATTTGATAATAACAAATGAGAGTTTGGACCATAACACGCTTTGACAGAGAATTCCAAGTGGAGAGTGGGGGTACAATAGGTTAAGTCAAAACATGTTGACAAGTGGTAAAAAAATCAAAAGGCAGGCAAGCAAACAAAAAGTGGTCCACCAAAATAAGTAAAACCTGAAGCAATTAGCCGGCAAAACAAAATGCTGATGTAATTGCATTTAAAAGAAGATTGGTTGGTAATAATCCAGACTTTTAATTATAAAAATGGCAGGTACAGGATTATTTTCATCAATCAGAAACATTACTACATGGTCACTGGGTTCAAGCATATAATAGATTTCTTCAAAACTCTCTTCAAAATGGTGGTCTCCTCGATGAACCCACATTTTCAAAGGCCATTCCAATACCACTTGCAGCATCTTGATAAGCCATTCCAGAACTTTGATTATCAAAAACACTAGAAGGAACTCCAGCAACCGGAGGAATGGAATGGGTGGTAGTTGACATCCAACTTGCTATGGCACTTGGAGGAGGCAATGGTTGGAATGACTGCATTCATAATGTTGTAGCAAGTAAATTGGAGAACGGTATGAAAATAACTGTTTGTATGTGAAAAAAGATACAACTTACGCCATGAAAACCAAGAGGGAAAACACCCGTTGCGGACGATCTCAATGTCCCCTCAATGATTCCCAATTGTGTTCCAACAATATACGAAAAATTGGGATAGTACATGGTATTAAATTACCTACGTAAGCATGAAAACATCAAATTACAACACCATCTCCGATAGGATTGATTCTAGTTTCAATTAGTCATTCAATTATTAGTTGGTTGCTATACTTACTAGGATAGTTGACTAAAACATTTGACGTTGACGCGGGAAGTGAATTTGCAGCCGGCAAAACCCGTTGTGTTAGTGCTTGACTTTCCTTTTCACCCTACATGACATGAAAATTGAATTGAAACAAATCTTTCTCATCTTTGAACTCCATACCCACCTTAGGCACAATCGCAACATCTCCTCCGAATATATTATCTTCCAATGTGATGATATTGTCTATATTGTCCTCATTATTTGATTCTACAAGAATTTCGTCATCCCATACTTCCACTAGTTCTTTTCCTACATCATATTTATGGGAATATGATCAGCATAACAACAAAATGAAATTTCGAGTATTTTTAATATGTTAATGGATATCTAATTTCAAAAAATATTAGATGCAAAGTATTTCAGCTTAGATTTTGAAACACTACAATTGAAAAAGCATTCTTTCAATTACATTCCTCCATCATTCATTTCAAAAATATAGGATGCGAAATCCCGACATTTCAGGGACGACCGAAAAAATCTGCTTAGATTTCGAAACACTACAAAACTGAAAAATAATTCTTGCCATTAACTTTTCCCGTCATTTCTTGGACCCCCATGGCACAAATTATTTAGATTTTGAAACACTACAAACCCGAAAAATAATTCTTGAAATTACCTTTTTCTGTCATTCCTTCGACTCCCATGGCATCGATCCACTCCGGTTGGACCAAAAAAAATCTTTTTTTTGATGGGTGTGTGGAGTCAGGGTTGTGGTGGAAAAAATTTAAGGTGGAACGTAACTTATCATAAACATTTCCGTCGGCGACAAAAAGATGGAGGGAATCGGGGAAGGCTAAAACTGATTACATTCCAAAACCATAGAGATTTAAAAAAGGCAATAATGGGCCGGTTAGGTTTTACCAAAAGTATGGGCTTTTTAATTGATATGCTTTTTTTTTTTTTTTTTTTTTTTTTTTTTTTTTTTTTGATATCCAGGTATCCTAACTTACACTAGACTATGTCCTGGACCACCCATCCCCGGCCCCTCAGTGATGGGTGGAGGTTAATCGCGGGATATGCCCAAATTGACCAGAGTCTATGCACCATTTATACTCCTGGCCCCAAGGGAGCCTTCCTCCATGGATATTACATCACCAAGCTGCTCCACCCAAATTGAGTATTACAACACTCAGCTGCTCCATCCAGGAATCGAACTCCCCACCCTGAGGTTGCAAGCCCAGCAGTGCCCATCCTTTGCCAACTTGGATGTGCCCCGGGGGGCTAATTGATATGCTTTTTTAATCATTTCACATCTAAGTGCCACGTAGGAATTTTAGAATTGATGTACAAGAAGCATTTCCATTACAATTTACTTGTTGAAATAAGGGGGGACCGTTCCATGTGTACATTGGTATTTGACAAATACAAATGATAAATAATCACATGGGAAACTGTTAAGATTTGCCCTACCTAAATCTTTTGAAATTCCCAAGATGGATCCTGATGTAAGGATAGAATATAAACACATGGGAAACTATTAAGATTTGCCCTACCTAAATCTTTTGAAATTCCTAAGATGGATCCTGATGCAAGGATAGAATATAAATACATGGGATCAAGTAACAGTGTCGCTTCAGGATTATAGAGCCCTCATTCCAAATATCAAACATGGTCTTTCCCTTTGCTGCAAAGGGATACCAAACATTTTCAATTGCTCACTTAATTGTATCCTTCTCTTGGACTGAGAAGTGGATCATAATGAAACTCAATATATACTTTAAAGTAGAAATTACATCATACCAGAATTTTAAATTTCCAATTTCAAAATTCAGATTTATAAGTTTTTATTTCAAAAATCAGATGATAATTCAATTTTTAATATTAATGATATAATTATTAAATTAAATTAATCTATATACCCACCCACCCATCACTTCCCTAGCCCTAATTCCCGTCTCACTTCTCTCTCTCTATATACTCTTCTTCCTCTTTTTAATGCCTTTAGCACACCACCACCAGAGGCCGTCAACACCGCTTGTCGCCATTAGGTAAGCATCATTGGGCGCTGCGTTTTTGTTTGCAGCAGTGCCCCGACAGTGAGCGCTGACGCTGTACAATGGGGGTTTTAGGTGAACGACACTCTTCCTCCGATTTAAGTTGCGGGCATTTAAGGTGAAGGGCGCCGTGATTTATGAGTGATTTGAGTTTTGGGCTAGCGACATTGTGATTTGTAAATGGTAATGTTTTGTCCTCCGATGTGTTTGGGGTTTCTTTGGGTATTGGTTATGGTGCTGTTGGTAAGGTGGTGGTGCTAGTAGTTGTGGTGAGTTTTGGCAGTAGTGGTGCTAGTAATGTTGAATCTGGTGAAGGTGGTGGCGCGGTAGTGCTAGGGACAGCATATCAGGTGGCGTGTCTCCAATAGATTTTTCAATAACCTGTGAAGTTATTGTTGATCTCTAGTTTCATAGAGGTTTTCTGGCCTATGTTCTTTGGTCCACCTAATAGACTTAAAGGCTTAGTCACCAGTGTTTGGATTGAATGAGTGCTGTATATTTTTTTGCAGAATGGCGAAAATCAACATTCCTATGAGGAGACAGTAGCGGTGATAGTACAGGCGGCATTGGTGGTTGTGCTACTGTTGGTGGTGGTGAAGTGGTTGTTGGTGGGTAGTAGTGTTCGTGGTGATGTCGGTATTTTTAGACGATGGTTTGTTGCCAGTGGTGGTGGTAGTGGTTTCGGCAGGGGTTCGGTTGTCATACTGTTGGTGGGTGTTGGTCACAAGTTTTGGTGTGGTCACAAATTATTTTGGTCATTTGTGACCATTAAATTCATTAATTTGTGATCGATAAATAATATGTGATCAATGAAAAATATAAATTGTGACCAATAAATAATATGTGACCTAAGAAATTTTAAATTTGTGACCGAGAATTTGACAATTTGTGATTGTCTACTAAGTTGTGACTTATAATATTTATGATTTGTGATCGATGAATAAGTTGTGATGTATAAAATTGTTTATTTGTGACCGATGAGCAAATTGTGACTTATAAAATTTTTGAATTGTGATCGTAAAATAATTTGTGACCTATAAAATTTTTGATTTGTGACCGTATAATAATTTGTGACTTATAAAATTTTTTATTTGTGACCGATGAACAAATTGTAACATATAATTTTTTTTTAATTGTGATCATGAAATAATTCGTGGCGTTTCAATTTTTGATTTGTGATCGATGAACAAATTGCGACATATAAAATTTTGGAATTATGACCATAAAATAATTTGTGACATATAAAATTTGTGATTTGTAACCAATTAATAATATGTGACCAATTATATGAAATTTGTGACCAAATATGGAATTGTGACCTTAATATATTTAATTAATAAAATATATGTTTAATTAATTAATTTATAAATACAATTTTAAAAAAAATCTGAAATTTGAAATTTTAAACTTGATGTCTTAAATTTGAAATTGGTAAAACTTAAACTCTTAGTTTTGAATTTTTCCCTAATTTAATTGTAATGCCTCAAATTCTTAGAAGTTGGACACCAACACATTTCTAAATATAAGTTTCTTAACATTAAACATCACATTAAGTAATTCAAAAAAAAATTCAAAGTTTGTGGTACTTAATAAATAATGGAAGAACATAAAATCTTGTCAATATAGACTTAATAAATTATGGGGGAAAAAAAAGTAGAAAGGTTTTGGATTCAGCAAGCTTGTTCTGATTTTTTCGATCGCATAATGAGTTGCAAAAATTATGTTAACATAGCAAACGTCCACCAAAAATTATGAAATTTTTACAAAGACAGCTCAACTTATATATGTAAGACATATCAAAAATTAGGATCCCGATTATGAGAGATAATTACCTAATTGATAACTGAACTTTACAAAAAGGTTTCCAAGAGGTTATTTAGCTTCAAAAGTTTCCCCTTTAAAAACTAAATTGTACAAAATATAATACCATCATCACTGAGAACTTCAAAAGTTTTCAGATTAGTCACTAAAATTTACAAAATATAATCTCATCCATCACTCTGACTAACGAGAAAACTTTTGAAATTCAGTGACCCCTAAAAACTTTACGAAAAGTTCAATGACCAAGTAATTAACCAATCTTTATTTTTTTAGTTTTTTCTTTTCTTTTCTTATTTTTATTTTACTCCTACCTCTCTAGTATCATCAAACTTATATATATAATTTTATCCTGATGTAACCGACAAAGTTGTCAGCTAGCCTCTCTAAGCCCTTGTTTGATCCTCATTATTTTCAAAATACATTTTTCTCTCTTCTTTTCAACCACACTTTCTTTAATAAAATAATATTACAAGCAAACTCAAAAAAATTTCTTATTTTTTAATTACTCATTCTCCATCAATCAACTATTCAAAAATGCATTTTTAGCCTCAAACAAGCGCTAAGATCAAAGAAAGAACGAAAAAAGTAAAAATACATAAGGATTGATAAATTACATATTTAGTCACTCAACTTTGCGTAAGATTTTCAAGAGACTTCTAAACTTCAAAAGTTTTCATGTTAGTTACTAAACTTCGCAAAATGTAATTCTATTCATCATTGAGAACTTTAGTGACTAACGAGAATATTTTTGAAGTTCAACGATCCCCTGAAAACCTTACATAAAGTTCAGTAACCAATCAAGTAATTATCCTCAATAAAATCCTAACATTACTAATATTTAAAGTACTTTCTGAAAGTATTTGTCATCCAGTCCATCCAGTACCGTCCAGTGCGCTAATTGTCACTTGAAATTTGTTGATGAGGAGGGATGAGTATAATGAATTATACCCAATAAGATTATTTCTACTATACTGTCAAACTTTATATATAAAATTTTCTTACCAACATAAACTGAGAATTACTTACCATGAAAATGATAATTCAAGCAGGGATGGAGCAAAGGGACAAAAAAAAAAAAAAAAAAGAATTTAGGTTGGATTGATACGTATATAAAAAAGGATAATTTGTGCAAAACCCCTCTGACATTTGCTTCTATTGTGGAATACCTATATCCTTTTAGATTGATGAAAAAGCCCCAAAATGATTGATAAGTGTATTTTATACATTTATTTGAGCCTTTAACTATGAATATTTTGAAGTTCTCTTGATTAATTATGGCCTAATTCACTGTATATTTTGTTTATTAAGTGAAACTTGATGAATAAAAGAGAAATTGAAAGAAATAAGCGAAACTTGGCAAAAATGGGCGAATTCCAAATAGTGGGAACTAAATTACAACATTCCAATAATTGACACAAACTGAAGATTGAAGATGTTGCGGGTTCAATTTGATGCAATTAGAAGTTAAATGATCGAAATTGCAAAAGAAAAGCACTTTAAAAAGAATCAAGAATCGAATTCGAGGAACAAAACGCAGAGTTTGAAAGCTTGTATAATTGGCTGACTATCTAGCCACAAAGCTGGGTGATCGCCTGACTTGAATGTTCAAAAACAGTGGCTGAAAATCTTGCTTGGGTGAGTACCCAGTTCTCTACTGGGCGACTGCCCATGCCAAATCTGGCAAAATTCGAGTTGTTTCCTTATTCTACCGAAATTCTACATGAAAACCACTTTCTTGCACGATTTTTTTACCTAATTTCACCCCTATAAATACTAAACATGGGAAGCTAATATGGGGGGACCTCTTATACACCAAAAAAATCAACAATTAACATCATCAAAGAGAGGCCATCCATTGTTCTTGTGAGAATTAAAGGGCAATTACAAGTTTTCAAGAAGTTGGAGTTTTAACCTTGATTTTTGAAGAGACACAAGAAGATATATTGGAGATATATCAAGAAAACCATTGAAGAGATTCAAGATTTCAAAATTCATCCTCGTCTCCTTCATCAATCTGAAATTCAGGTTATGTTCTTCCAACTAAACACGTTTTCTTGTAATTTTGTAACGCTAGACTAGGTTTTCAATTACTAAGATGTAGATGAACCACTATTATGATGTTTTAATATGAATTCGTTAATTTGATGCCTAATGTGTGCTTATTTTTGGATGATTGTTATATTATTTAGCGACTTTTCAATTACTTAATCACTAATTGGATTTTTTGTGAATTTTATTGATTTTGAGAGAAATAATAGGATAGAAAGCACATTATAACAATTAATGTAAAGTCTAATAGGTGATAGAGATATATCGTTATACTTTGCATGATTTCTATATATGTTTTAACTTTTTAATGCATGTTTTCATATTCCCATCTTTCATAGAGATATAAAGAGGTTACATGAGAGGATAGATTTAATTGACATAGATACTTTTAATTAACTTAGGAACATTGATCAACAAAAATATGCTTATATTGTCATATTATTGAATTGTATTAAAGGCGACCGCTCCTATCAAGAAGTATTGACAATCTGTCCATTTCCCTCAGAGACTGCAGAACAAAGCCCGATGAGCAATTTGAGAAGTTTTTGGAGATGCTGAGAAAGCTCCACATCAACATATTATTCATCGATGCAATTAGACACCCCAAGTTATGCAAAGTTCTTGAAACGCATGATATCAAAGGAAAGAAAGCTTCCAAAATTTAAAGAAGTGACTTAACAGAAGAGAGTAATGCTAGGCTGTAAAATAAATTACCTCCCAAACACAAGAGTCCAAGGAGTTTCACTTACCTATTTCATTAGGCAAATAATATTTTTTTAATGCTTAATGTGATACGGGTGTAAGTGTTAATTTAATGCTTTTATCCGTCTACGAAAAATTAGGATTTAGAGCATCTCAAAGAGGCTCTTTAAACATGAGATGCTCTCTATTTTAAATAGTCAACATTTAAAATCACAATCCAAAAGACTCTTTAAATTAACATTTTAATTTAGAGAGTGGGTTCGGCTCTCCAAATTTGAAGAGTCAAACTTACTCTTTAAAATTAAATGCATTCAAAGTATTTCAATTTTCAATGTAAAAAAATAATAAATATTTTTTGAGAGTAGTAAAATTAAGTGTTAAATATAAAGAGCTTGTTGGAGTATTTCAAAATTTTAACTTTCTAAATTTATAGATACTCTTCAAATGATAGATTATGCTCTTTAGAAATAGAGAGGCTCTTGGAGATACTCTTAGAAAAGTAAAAGGAAACGATGGTATCACTGCAATTGGCTGATAGAAGCATCAAATATCCAAGAGGTAAAGTTGAGAATGTACTCATTAAAGCTAGAACTTTAATATTCCCAACGGACTTCCTTGTTCTGGACATAGAAGAAGATCACAATATTCGAATAATCTTCGGTCAACCTTTCCTAGCAACTGGTCGAACATTGATTGATATGGAGAAATGTGGGTTGACCTTAAGGGTGGTGGATGAACAAGAAGTTTTTAAATCACTCAATCCATCAAAGCAACTATCGACCTCAAGGTGTGCTAGTGTATTGATGAAGATGAACTATAAAGCTCCTAGAAGAGAAAACCTAATGTTGGTGAAATTCTACAATGAGATTAGAACGGAGAGTTTAAGGGTGAAGAGCAAAAAGGGGATACAAGGTTGGAAATTGTAAGGAATGCAAGGGCGAAAAAAATCCTATTTAAACCACCATGATAATCTCATCTACAAAATCTAGCTAAAAGAATTTAAATTAAGCGTTTATTGGGAAGCAACTCAATCTCTTACCATTTTATTTATTATGTTTTATGTCATTGCATTGCACGTAGTTTATTAGAGTGCATTAGTTTTAGGTATATTTTTGTTTCGATAAAAGGGTCATCATATCTATATTAAGCCTAGTAAAAAATATATATATTTGATTCAAAAATAGTGAATACACACTTGGCACATTTTTTAAGGCTCCAGGGACATAAAGAAAATTGACTATCATACGTGCCACACTCTAACTTTTAAACTAATTTTTGACTCTTATATTAATTTTCTTTTATCTTTCAAAGGTCCAAAAGATATTGAATAAGATGAAGCTTAACAAGTTGGAAAATCCCTTCTATTCTTTCCCTCTCCTTTATATGCTATATTAGATTTGAAGACATTGAGGACAATATCTAATTTAAGTTTGGGGGTGACAAAAAAATTGAGTTTTTTACTTTACTATTCTAGCGCAATTATGTTTTTTTTAGTAATTATAAAAGGAAAAGAATTCAAAAAAAGATTTTTTTGTTTATTGTGTGCTTGTGTGGGTTAGATAGCTAGCCGATAATAATGAATATATTTGAAATTATGTGTTGATTTATGAACTGTGGATATATTACATGCTTATATTAATTGGTTTTTATCCATCTAAAATGTGATACTATTTGTGCACATACATTAAATTTAGCATTATAAAGTAATGAGTTAATTTATATATAATGCTTGATAAGTTGAAATATTCGAATTTAGATGCTAAAACAAAAAAATAAAAGAATAAAAATCACTCCATTGTACAATCTTTAGATCAAAATTAGCATAGTTTGTGGTGATTAAACTATAAGATATTGATATGAATGGGGATTCCATATGTGTAAATTCTTATGCATATTATCTAAAGCTTACAAGATAAAAATTAGGTGAAAATCTTAAGTTAGGGATATATTTTTGAGAATGAGTGTTTAATAAGGGGCATTGCACTAATCATTATACAAAAAGGAAAAAAAGAGCTATCTAATTGTAAAACGTTTATTCGTAATTTAGATGACTCAAGTGATTAAGTCTACAAGGGTATTTAAAACTTGGTGCCCTATGATCATTTGACTTGGGAGTATTAGCTAGAAGCTCGCTATAAGTGTAATTTAGAAAGCTTATTGGAGAGAAGTCCGTACATTAAAAAAAAAAAACTGAGAAAAAGCTAGTGCATGAAATAGAAGACGCGCTACATGTCTTGGTTAAACTCGAAACACTTATTTGAGAAAATTAGATCTTTGACAAGGAATTATTAGCCCAATTGAGTCTTGGAGGATGAAGCAATAAAAATTTTGATTAATTTTTATTTGTTGAAGTATTGACTTGTACTTAGTAAGATCTACATAAACTAGAGAGGGTGGAAGTTAGTATGAAGATTAAACCTTAGATTATATCTTGGAAAAAGAGTAAAAAGAACAAGTTTAGGGGTAAGTGAATCTTATGATAGATGAACGAAAAAATTTGACCATCAAGGTCGGGAATTGGGACAAATCGTGAATTTGTAAAGTTTTACTTGATTCTTCACATACACACATTAGTTTTGAACTGGAGAAATTGATATTAATTTGGTAATGTGACTTTGAAGTGGTCCATAGATTTAACACAATCTTGAGACATAACAACAAGTTATCTAACAAAAACTTTTTGCATGTTTATGTGTTGTTGGGCTGGATTATGATTTTGTTTGAGGAAAAACAAATGTTTAAGTTTGTGGTGTTTGATAAATGTAGTTTATACATTTATTCGGCCTTTAAATATGAATATTTTGAATTTCTTTTGATTAATTATAACCTAATTCATTTTTTTTATTAGGTAAAACTCGATGAATGAAAGAGGAATTGAAAGAAATAAGCGAAAATGGGCGAGAAATGGTGAAATCCAAAGTATGGAGACTAAATTGCAATATTCCAATAGTTGTTTCGGGACCACAAAATGAAGATTGAAGATGATACAGGTTCAATTGGATGCAATTAGCAACTAAAGGGTCGAAATTGCAAGAGAAGAGGACTTAAAAGAATCAATAATCAAATTCGAAGACCAAAACGCAAAGTTTGAAAGCTTGTATAACTTGGCAACTACCCAATTATAAAGCTGAGTGACCACTCGTCTTGAATGTTCAAAAAACGTAGCTAAAAATCTGGCCTGAGCGAATGCCTAGTTTCCTATTGGGCGACAGCTGAGGCAAAATCTAGTTGTTTTCTTTTTCTCTAAAAAATCTACATGAAAACCACTTTTTTTTTACACGATTTTTGACTTAGTTTCACCTCTGTAAATACTAAACATGGGCAGCCAATATGAGAGACCTCTCATACACCAAAAATTCATTTGTTAACATCATAAAAAATATGCCAATCCAGTGTTCTTGTGAGAATTAAATGACAATTACAAGTTTTCAAGAAATTGGAGTTTCAACCTTGATTTTTGAAGAGAAAACAAGAAGATATATTGGAGATTCATCAAGAAAACCATTGAAGGGATTCAAGATTTCAAGATTCATCATCGTCTTCTTCATCAATCTAAAATTCAGGTTATGTTTTTCCAACTAAACATGTTTTGTAATTTTGTAATGCTAGGCTAGGTTTTCAATTACTAAGATGTAGATGAACCAATGTTATGATGTTTTAATATAAATTTGTTAATGTACTTATTATTGGATGATTGTTATATGATTTAATGACTTTTCAATTACTTGATCACTAATTGGATTTTTTGTGAATTTTATTGATTTTGAGAGAAATAATAGGATAGAAAGCACATTATAACAATTATTGTAAAGTCTAATAAGTGATAGAGCTATACTGCTATACTTTACATGATTTCTATATTGTTTTAACTTTTTAATGCATGTTTTCATATTCCCATCTTTCATAGAGATATAAAGAGGTTACATGAGAGGATATATTTAATTGACATCGAGATATGCTTTTAATTAACTTAGCAACATTGATCAACATCCCCAAATCTTAGTATCTTCTAATTTATATTTACAAACGCCTGATAAATTGCTCATTGGAATACTTTGTTTAATTAGATAATTTAGTAGAAAATCATTCAAACACAGTTTACTATTCGATTAAGGCAAGGATTAATTGAATCTAGTTTAAGTATGTAGTTCTTGTAGGAACGATACTTTACTCTTCACTTTATTACTTGTTCACGATAACGTACACTTGCGAGAAATCAAATGTGTCAATGACGTTTTACGTGTGTAAGATCCTCGACCATCCAAGTCGTTACTAGAGCCATTAAATCCACTTAAAAGATAGCCAAAATTAAAAGGAATAGTGTAGTTGTGGTCCCAAATTTTCATTTTTTTTTTTGTAGATTATATCCAAATCACTCAGAGACTCAAACATTTAAAACTTCATTTTCTTTCTCAATCCACCCTACCCAAAATTTCTTGATACTAATTCCATGTTCTCCAAAACTACTTTTATGCATGCTTGAACTTTTCTCTAATCAAGTTTTTCTGTAACAATGGTTACATTTTTCAAGGACTTAATTATGGCCAAGAAAGTGGCAAAAGAAAGTTATATTGTTTAATTACCATTCCTGGCTAAACTCGTTAGTGTTGGGACAATGATGTAAACTCATTAGCATGCTCATTTGAATACTTAATCACCATTTAGACGAAAAAGTGGTTTTTTTTTGTTATCGATAGGTTTGAAATAGGAACTCATAGTAATAGTCAACATAAGGTCCTATAGACATTAGAACAATTGTTTATGCCTTATACAATAAATAGAGACAATCTTGTGATTTAATGAGTTTTTAGGTATTCGAATTTGAGACAGGATATTTTGGGTTGTACATAGAAATAAATTAGACTTCACTTGAAAGAGGTTGTTAAATATTGTAAAATAATCAATTATCAATCTATAGACAAAGTAGGTTAAAAGATAGAAGTTGATTCTTTTAACGGAGGCAAATGGTAGAGTCAGATTCCCAATACATTCGACCCTAACAATACCTAGAGGTGGGTGGATAGGTATATAATGTGGAATTAAAAATATTTTTACGAATTAAATAGCAACAAGTTACTTTTAAATTCTTTTCTAAATGATTTAACATTCAAGTCAATTTGTCCTAAGTTGAATTACCGCAGTTGAATAATAAACAATGAATAGTAAAGCAGTAAATCAAACACCGGGATGTTCACGGAGAAACCTAACTGGAAAAAACTCCGAGCACTATAAACGATCTTAACAAGTTACAGTCAATCAGACCAGATGACCAGTACTATCTGACCACCAGACTACACTCCTTACAGCTCTCCATGGATCCCATACTCCCCTACACCAATCCTTAGCTGCATTGCCAAAGCTCACCTAGGAATCTGCTATCCTGCAGCTCTACCAGCCTTGTAGAATCGTTTATCTCACGTGGATCACGAAGAACGACCCATTCTTCACAGACAGGAACTCCTGTCAACTTCCTTCAATCTTCAAAACTCTGACCAGATGTAGATGAAGTAGTGGTTTGGTATTCGGATTAATGAATTGATGTTTTTCTCACCAAAATTCTCACAGATGAAAGTTGAAAGAATCAAATAAAGAAACACTCTGTAGCCCTTTTCTCTTTATGTTCAACATCTTCAATCTCGTACATAAGGGTTTTGGTATTTATAGGTAGGGTATATGTTAGGCGAAAATCTCGCAAGCGTACGAGTTCGTTGTACAAGTAATAATTGTGATGAGTAAGTTATCGTCCCACAGGGAATAAGGCTCAATTTTAGAGTATTCGATATATTCAAATTCCCAAGTGTAACAAAATATAGTTGGTTTGAATTTAACTACGTTCTATAACTACGAAAGCAATTAAAAATTGGATTTAAATCAAATGTGGGGGAGTGTATTGGATTTCCGACTCCACTAATCAATTCTTAGTTTTAATTCTCAACCAGTAATAATTAATTCAATTCATGCAATTGTGACGATCGATAATTCCACTTTTATTTACTATTCTTTCCCAAGATATAATAAACCTATGATTGCCACGAGACGATCCTATTCCTAGTCCGAATTCATATGACAAGCATGCATTGAAGTTTAGGATTATCAAACATGACCGCACACGCCATAAATATTATCCCTAATATTTATTATCCGTGTGTTCCATAAACAGTGTTCTACCTACCGTGAGTTTTCCAACACTACGAATAAGCAACTAATTGTCCTAATGGTGCGCAAACATTAAAATAATAAATTCATACATGTTTATGAAATCATAAAGCAAGAATTAAATTAAAAACACGTGGTCTCGAATTATAAAAACTAATAATCAAATAGCTTCATCATCCATCCAATACAAGGGAATTTAGCCTAGCATATTATCAAGATTAAACACATAGAAGTGGAACGACATCACCTATAATTGACCGAACGTGATTATTTCCCAAATTGCTACTGCCGTCCAATGAATTCTCCAGTTTCAGCAGTATAATCTCTCTTTTTTTTTATGCCAAATTCTATCTAACTGTGTAAAATCGGCCAGCCAATGGGTGTAGATACTTAGATTTCAGCCAACCAATTGTGTAAAAAATCTGAATGATAACGTGTATAATTCGGCCTCCTCCTTTCTTTCACCCAATCCACCGCCTACTGTATGTGTTTAGCTATGAAATTCAGCCGACTAATCCTACTCAAATCAGCTACTTTCAGCACCTTAACAGCCCCTTAATCTGCCGATTTTCAGTCCCAACTCCAGCGATTTTCAGCACCTTAATCAGCCTTTAATCTGCCGATTTTCAGCACTAACTCCAGCGATTTTCAGCACCTTAATCAGCCTTTAATCTGCCGATTTTCAGCTACTGTTCTGCCCACTAATGTCCCCCTCAATATGTATAACAATGACAAAATAAATCAGCCGCCAATCCTTCCAATTTTCCTCCAAAGGCTGCCCTCTCCTTTCTTTTAGATTTCTGCCCGGCTGCTCCCTTCTTTCTTTTTGTTTTCGTGCGGCTCTCCTCTCCCCAAGCTCTGTTCACGTGTATAAATATACTATCCACCCTAGACACCAATGGCTTGGTCCATTTAGAATTTGAGGCCCAATTGAGTTGCTCTTTTGAATTAATGCAATTTAATCCTTTAACTTCTAAAGTGTAAACTTTGATCCCCGTATTTTGGATTCGTCATTTTCGACACATTTTGCTTCTTTTCTCCAATTCCTAATTAAACATTGAGTTTTTCCTACAAGATGAAATATAACACAATTTAGGTCATATTTTGCCAAAAGAACAATAAAATTCTATAGTTTCGAGTCCCGAATAAGTGTAGAAAATACACTTATCAAACCCCCAAACTTGAATCTTTGTTTGTCCTCAAACAAAACTAAAACCTAACAAACACACAAACATGCAATGTTGATTACCTAATTGATGGCCATGCAAAAATATTTAGCTAGTTACCCTGGCTTTTCATCTCAAGATTGAAATCATAATATCAAATCCATGCATAGCTCTAAATCACAATACAAAAATTAAAATCTACTTTTCTAATGTAAAATCGACGTGTGTGTGTGGAGAATTAAGCATAATATTGTGTGCTCATAAGTTGTTTCAATTCCCGGCCCTCGATGGTCAAATATATTCTTTCATCACTCGTAAGATTCACACACCCCCAAACTTATTCTTTTCGCTCTTTCCAAATGTGTGATCTAATGTTGAATTTTCTACTATCCTCACCTCTCTAATTTAGGTAGATCTCACTAATTGCAAGTCAATATATCAATAAATAAGGATTCTCCATAGTTTGATTGCTTCAATCTCTAGAATTTAATTAGGCTAATAATCCCTTATCAAAAAGTTAAAATTTCTCAAATAAGTGTTGGGACATAACCAAGGCATTTGGTGCGTCTTCTGTTTCATGCACCTGCTTTTTTTTTTTTTTTTTTAATCATTCTCTCCTTTAAGCTTTCTAAATGACCCATGTAACAAGCTTTCGGCCGATAACTCCCAATTCAGATGACCATAGGGTACCAGGTTGTAAAGACCCTTGCAGGCTTAATTGCTCAAGTCATAAAGGCTACGAAGAGAAATTTTTAAATACAATAATTTTTTAATTTTTTTTTTTAATACCTTGATTAGTGCAACGTCCCTTATTAAACACCAACTCAAGTAAAATGACCTCTAACTTGAGATTTTCACCCAATTGCATCCTATTGACCTTAGACAATCCACACAATTTTTTTTTTCACACATGGAATCCTCATTTATCTCAATATCTTCCCACAACAGTGAAATCTCCCAAACTATTCTAAATTTGGTCTAAGGATGTAGATTTTGGTGGTTTTGGGTTTTAACATATATGGTCCACTATTTCAACCTATCCAATTATGAAATCATCTCATTTCTACACAATACTTAACTTAATTCTCGTGCTTAATAAATATCAAATTTCACATGGAAAAGTAAAAATTAATTTAGGCATGCAAATTATTCACCATTCATAGATTAATTTATGATTCAATATATTCATCATTGTCATCCAGGTTAACTAACTCACACAAGCACACAAAAAAAAGAAAAAATATATATTTTTGAAATATTATTTTTTTTTGAATATTTTTTTTTTTGAAATTTTCAAAATTTTTTTTTTAACTAAAATAATTAAAGCACGCAAAAACACATAAAAAAAATGAAAACTCATGTTTTCCACCCCCAAACTTAAACTAGACATTGTCCTCAATATCTTACATTCTAAATCCGCATATAAAGGGGTGGGGAATAAAATGAAGAAAAGACTCCCCTGACTAGGCTTGTAATCCAATTGCTAGCTTCCTATTGCTCCCGTAAGCTCCTTGGTCCTAGTTGGTTTAAGTATTCCGCGACGTCATGTTCCTGCACAGTGCGGTCAAATAAAATATTCAAAATCAAATACCTGGAACAAGTGTTACTTAGCTCGAACATATAATAAATCAACTAATATAACGAAGATCTAAAGGAAAATGAAGTATGAATGATGAGTCTCTAAAGTTTATAACAAAAATAAAAATAAAACATAAATAAATAAACTAATCTAAGTTATCTTAAAACAACAACAACAACAACAAAAAAAGGGATAGAAGTGTTGGGTTGCCTCACAACCAGCGCTTGTTTAAAGTCTTTAGCTAGACTTCTGCCCAGGCTAGTCTGTAGTATTAAGTGGCACGATTGTCTTCTCACTGGGGTAGTCACCTCCCCAATAAGCTTTCAATCTTTGTCCATTTACTTTGAACTTCCTCTGTTGATCCTGAGATACCACTTCCACAGCCCCATGCGGAAACACAGCCACTACCGTGAAAGGACCCGATCACCTAGACTTTAGCTTGCCTGGAAATAGCTTGAGGTGTGAGTTGAACATCAATACTTGCTAACCAACCTCAAACTTCTTTTCCCGTATATGCTTATCGTGCCATTTCTTGGTTTTCTCCTTATAATTTTTTGCATTCTCATATGAATCCAAACGGAACTCATCGAGCTCATGAAGTTGAAGAACCCTCTTTTCCCCTGCTGCCTTCAGATTGAAATTGAGCAATTGTGTCGCCCAATATGCCTTATGCTCTAGCTCAACGGCAGATGACAAGCCTTTCCGAACACCAACCTATATGGAGACATGCCAATCGGAGTTTTAAATGCTGTTCTATACGCCCAAAGTGCATCATCTAATTTTCTAGCCCAATCTTTACGTGATGCACTGACTGTAGCTTCAAGAATTTTCTTTAACTCTCTGTTGGAGATTTCCACTTGGCCACTAGTTTGCGGATGATACGGTGTTGCCACACGATGTTTCACTCCATATTTAGCCAACAATGACGCAAAGTGGCGGTTGCAAAAATGTTTTCCACCATCACTAATAATTGCCCTTGGGGTTCCATACCTCGTGAAAATATTTTTCTTCAGAAATTGAGTGACCACTCGACCGTCGTTAGTTGGCAACGCCACAGCTTCAACCCATTTAGACACGTAATCTACTGCCACCAATATGTATTGTTGACCGTAGGAAGGGGGAAAAGGTCCCATGAAGTCAATGCCCCACACGTCGAATATCTCAACCTCCAAAATGTTGTTTAAGGGCATCTCGTTCTTCCGTGAGATGTTTCCGGTCCTTTGGCATTTATCACAATTTTTCACCATATAATGTGCATCCTTGAACAACGTAGGCCAATAAAAACCTGATTGTAGTACCTTTGCTGCTGTCTTGATTGCTGCGAAGTGACCTCCATATGGTGCAGAGTGACATGATTCCAATATCTGATGCTGCTCTACTTCAGGCACACAACGACGTATAATCTGATCTGGACCCCTTCTGTAAAGGAACGGATCATCCCAAAAGTAGTGTTTCAGGTCACTGAAAAATTTCTTCTTCTGATGACTTGAGTAATCCAATGGAATGATGGAGCGGGCCAAATAGTTGACATAATCAGCATACCATGACGTAGTGATGATCTGAAAAAGCATCTCATCCGGGAAAACTTCATTTATCTCTTTTATGGGGTGTGGTTCATGTGATTCAAGGCGAGATAGATGATCTGCAACAATGTTTTCACTCCCCTTTTTATCTCTGATTTCCAAATCAAACTCTTGCAAAAGGAGTATCCATCGAATAAGTCTCGGTTTTGCATCCTTCTTGCTCATTAGATACTTCAAGGCTGAGTGATCCGTGTAGACAATCACTTTCGACCCGATCAAATATGACCTGAATTTGTCAACGGCGAATACCACTGCTAAAAGCTCTTTCTCTGTAGTCGCATAGTTCAACTGAGCCTCGTTCAAAGTCTTACTGGCGTAGTGAATGACATAAGACCTCTTTTCCTTGCGTTGACCCAAAACTGCCCCCACCGCGTGATCACTGGCATCACACATAAGCTCAAACGGATAATCCCAATCTGAAGAAGTCAATACTGGAGCAGAGACTAATTTTTCCTTTAAAGTGTTGAAGCCATCAAGCATTCCTCAGTAAAATGAAATGGAGCCCCTTTTTCCAATAGATTGCACAAAGGCTTCGAGATTCTGGAAAAGTCTTTGATGAAACGGCGGTAGAACCCGGCATGACCCAAGAAACTTCTAACTCCCTTCACTGTTACCGGAGGTGGTAGCTTATCGATGACCTGTATCTTAGCTTTATCTACTTCAATACCCCGTGCCGATATCAAATGCCCCAACACGATCCCTTCCTGAACCATGAAATGACATTTTTCCCAATTTAATACAAGATTGGTGTCCTCACACCGCTGCAACACTTTTCCCAAATGTTCAAGGCATTCCTTGAATGACTTTCCAAAGACTGAGAAATCATCCATAAATACATCAATGATATTTCCCACCATATCCGAAAAAATAGACATCATACAGCGCTGAAAAGTGGCTGGAGCGTTGCAAAGGCCAAAAGGCTTCCTCCTGTAAGCAAAAGTGTCGTAAGGGCATGTGAAGGTAGTCTTTTCCTGATCATCTGGCGCTATAGGAATCTGGTTGTACCCTGAATAACCATCAAGAAAGCAATAATAAGTATGTCCTGCAAGTCTTTCCAAAGATTCGATCAATGAAAGGAAGGGGAAAATGATCCTTCCTTGTGGCATTGTTGAGTTTGCGATAATCAATGCGAGACTCTCCAACTTTGTATTTGTGCGCGTAGGAATGAGCTCGTTGTTTTCATTTGGAACCACCGTGATTCCCCCTTTTTTCGGCACAACCTGTACTGGACTGACCCAATGGCTATCTGATATGGGGTAAATGATCCCTGCATCCAGGAGTTTCAATACCTCTTTTCTTACCACTTCCTGCATAGTAGGATTTAATCTGCGTTGATGCTCAACTGAAGCTTTGTAATCCTCTTCCATCAGTATTTTATGCATGCAAAACGAAGGGCCCTTTTATATCTGAGATAGTCCATCCTATTGCTGTCTTGTGCTCCCGAAGTACTCTCAGCAGTTGATCTTCCTCTGTTTCTGTAAGTGTATTCGAGATTATTACCGGAAGTGAATTCTTTTCCCCCAAGTATGCATAGCGAAGGTGAGTGGGCAGCTGTTTGAGTTCAAGTGTTGGAGTTTGTTGTATAGATGGTAAAGGTTTTGTGGGTCCTTTACCGAGTTCCAAACATGGTTGCTTGAAACGTGGTGGCATGGCTTCCAAATATCGCGCACATTCTTCTGCCTCCTCATTTTCTACTGATAAATCCTGAAAATGCACTAAACAAGCTTCAAGAGGTTCGTGAGGGTGATCAAGTCTGAATGTCTCTGATACTGCTTCCTTTATTATATCAATTTGCATGCAAGAATCTGGTTCGTTCTGAAATTTGAAGGCCTTAAACACATTGATTTTCAATTCATCATCATCCAATCTCAATATCAACTGACCCTTCTGCACATCAATCAGAGCCCTTCCTGTAGCCAAAAATGGACGACTCAGAATGAGCGGGACGTCTTTATCTTCTTCCATATCCAGGATAATAAAATCTGCTGGAAAAATGAATTTATCGACCTTCACCAAGATGTCTTCACAAATGCCTCTAGGATGCTTGATCGATCTATCAGCCAATTGCAATGAAACTGTAGTTGCTTTTGCTTCGCCCAAACCTAGTTTCCTGAAAAGAGATAAAGGCATTAAATTAATACTAGCTCCTAAATCGCACAATGCTTTATCTATATATAAGTTACCAATATTGCAAGGAATAGTAAAACTCCCTGGATCTTTTAATTTTGGTGGCAACTTATGTTGGAGAATTGCACTGCATTCCTCGGTAAGCATGACCGTCTCATTGTCTTCCAGCTTCCTCTTGTTTGATAGAATATCCTTCATGAACTTCGCGTAGCTAGGCATTTGGGCTAAAGCTTCAGCGAACAGTATGTTGATGTGCAACTTCTTGAATACATCCAAAAATTTCTGAAATTGTTTGTCGAGCTTATGTTTTTGCAACCTCTATGGAAATGGGATTGGAGGTACATATGCTTTGACAGGTGTGGTTGCTTTCACCCGTGGACTATTTGGTGACTCAACTTGATTTTCCTCTATAGCCTTATTCGACTCATCCAAATGCTCATCGCCCGAGGTAGGTACCTTTTCTATGACTGGTAGTGGCCGCTTTACATGTATTTCTGGTAGCTGGACCCCGCTACGTGTAGTGATTGCTTGGACTTTCTCCTTAGGATTTGTCTCTGTATTGCTGGGTAAAGTCCCTTGAGTTCTACTTGATAGTGCAGCTGCAATCTGTCCCACCTGTTGTTCCAAGTTCTTGATCGAGGCCTGTTGATTCTGAAAGTTGGTCTCGGTTTTAGTAATGTACTGAGCTAGCAAATCTTCCAACGATGGCTTCCTTACTTGCTGTTGTTGCTGCTGTTGGAACCCTGGTGGTTTGTTCTGATTGTTTTCTCCCTGTCCTTGTCCCTGATTGTTAGTCCATGAAAAGTTTGGATGGTTTCTCCAGCCCGGATTATAAGTGTTGGAGTAGGGATTATTTTGCTGTCTCTGAAAGTTCTGCGCGTAGCTCACCTCTGCAGGCTGACTAGCATGTGTAGAAGCCAAAGGGCAACTTGAAGTAGTATGATCTGCTCCACAACCTTCGCAAACAGGTGGTGATTGGTGTACCATGTTAACTGACTGGGATAGATTGTCCATTTTCATTGTAAGAACTTCCATTTGTGCAGTCAGAGCTGTCATTGCATCCACGTTGTGTATCCCTGCTATTTTCTTTGGAGCTTCCCTATCAGTTCGCCACATCGACTGATTTTCGGCTATTTTCTCATACAAATCATAAGCTTCATCGACGTCAAGTTTCATCACTGATCCTCCCGCTGAGGCATCTACCATATTCCTGAACTCTTGTTGTAGACCGTAGTAGAAGAGATACTGCTGAGCTTGCTTAGGAATATCAAGGCTAGGGCATTTCCTGAACAAATTCTTGAACCTCTCCCATGCCTCAGGGTAGCTCTCTAAATCTTTCTGCTTGAAAGTGTGGACTTCATTCCTGATTTGATGGACTCGAGATGGTGGGAAGAATTTCATCGTGAATTTTTGAACCATATCAGCCCATGATTGTATGCTCCCTGGTGGTAAACAAAGAAACCATTCTCTAGCAACATCCTTCAGAGTATGAGGGAATAACCGCATTCGAAAAGCGTCTGCTGATACCCCTTCGTGACTGATCACCTCACATAACATGAGAAAAGCCGAAATATGTTCATGAGGGTTCTCCGTGGCTTTTCCAAAAAACCTGATGTCTTGGTGATTTTGGAATAGATTTATGACATCCGGTCTAAGGTGGAAGTTAGGTTGTCCAAAGGGAGGGTATACCACGGCAGGTTGCACTGGTGCGGGAATTGGGTTTACATAATCCCCAACTAAAATAGGAGCTTCATTCGGGATAGCTCTCTGTTTATTTGGCTGTGGTATTTGCCCTTGAAGATGAACCTGATTTTGTGGTTGATTCTGATTTGCGGCCATTCTCCTTGCTTGACGTTGCACTCTCCTGCGATTTCTGAATGTCTTTTCGATTTCGTGATCTAACGGAAAGAGATTTGGCTCGTCAAGATTTTGCATATACCAACTTCACCTGACAAAATCAAGGCACAAGAGAACTCAGGAGTGTAATAATAGCCTAAAAAAACAACAAAAATAAAATAAAATAAAAATTAAAGCGAATCTAAAATATCAAATATCCAAGATTAACACCGTTATTCCCCGGCAACGGTGCCAAAAACTTGTTGGGCGAAAATCTCGCAAGCGTACGAGTTCGTTGTACAAGTAATAATTGTGATGAGTAAGTTATCGTCCCACAGGGAATAAGGCTCAATTTTAGAGTATTCGATATATTCAAATTCCCAAGTGTAACAAAATATAGTTGGTTTGAATTTAACTACGTTCTATAACTACGAAAGCAATTAAAAATTGGATTTAAATCAAATGTGGGGGAGTGTATTGGATTTCCGACTCCACTAATCAATTCTTAGTTTTAATTCTCAACCAGTAATAATTAATTCAATTCATGCAATTGTGACGATCGATAATTCCACTTTTATTTACTATTCTTTCCCAAGATATAATAAACCTATGATTGCCACGAGACGATCCTATTCCTAGTCCGAATTCATATGACAAGCATGCATTGAAGTTTAGGATTATCAAACATGACCGCACACGCCATAAATATTATCCCTAATATTTATTATCCGTGTGTTCCATAAACAGTGTTCTACCTACCGTGAGTTTTCCAACACTACGAATAAGCAACTAATTGTCCTAATGGTGCGCAAACATTAAAATAATAAATTCATACATGTTTATGAAATCATAAAGCAAGAATTAAATTAAAAACACGTGGTCTCGAATTATAAAAACTAATAATCAAATAGCTTCATCATCCATCCAATACAAGGGAATTTAGCCTAGCATATTATCAAGATTAAACACATAGAAGTGGAACGACATCACCTATAATTGACCGAACGTGATTATTTCCCAAATTGCCTCTTTGCCGTCCAATGAATTCTCCGATTTCAAAGATATAATCTCTCTTTTTTTTTTATGCCAAATTCTATCTAACTGTGTAAAATCGGCCAGCCAATGGGTGTAGATACTTAGATTTCAGCCAACCAATTGTGTAAAAAATCTGAATGATAACGTGTATAATTCGGCCTCCTCCTTTCTTTCACCCAATCCACCGCCTACTGTATGTGTTTAGCTATGAAATTCAGCCGACTAATCCTACTCAAATCAGCTATTTTCAGCACCTTAATCAGCCTTTAATCTGCCGATTTTCAGCACTAACTCCAGCGATTTTCAGCACCTTAATCAGCCTTTAATCTGCCGATTTTCAGCTACTGTTCTGCCCACTAATGTCCCCCTCAATATGTATAACAATGACAAAATAAATCAGCCGCCAATCCTTCCAATTTTCCTCCAAAGGCTGCCCTCTCCTTTCTTTTAGATTTCTCGCCTCACGCTCCCTTCTTTCTTTTTGTTTTCGTGCGGCTCTCCTCTCCCCAAGCTCTGTTCACGTGTATAAATATACTATCCACCCTAGACACCAATGGCTTGGTCCATCTAGAATTTGAGGCCCAATTGAGTTGCTCTTTTGAATTAATGCAATTTAATCATTTAACTTCTAAAGTGTAAACTTTGATCCCCGTATTTTGGATTTCGTCATTTTCGACACATTTTGCTTCTTTTCTCCAATTCCTAATTAAACATTGAGTTTTTCCTACAAGATGAAATATAACACAATTTAGGTCATATTTTGCCAAAAGAACAATAAAATTCTATAGTTTCGAGTCCCGAATAAGTGTAGAAAATACACTTATCAGTATAAAATAGATGGGCCATGGAAAAAGCCTTTAAAACGCGAAATAAAAATTTCCCGAATAAAGCCGTCGCTTGAGAGAAAGCTCAGCTACAGTTGAGCGACAGCATGTTGCTCAAGCGAAGGAAGGCCGACAGTCCAGCAATAAGGTTTCTGCTTTTGTAGCTCGAGCCAAACCTTGGCGACAATCTAACGAAAATCCGCACCGTTTTTCTCCTTTTGCCATTCTCGAACCTTGGACCTAAAAACCCTTTTTTCAACATGTTTGCACATTACTTCTTGAACTTTTACAATATGTCAATTTGAGTCATTTTGTTAACAGAGTCACCGATTATAGATAATCCAAAACCTAACATACTCCACATTTGGCATTCTGTGACAAAACTACAATCTAAGTTAAGGCAATAATCAAAAAATGAATTACAGACTCAAAATCTATGACAAACTAACTGACTTGAACAATTCTGCAGTTTTAATCAGCACATGTTTCCTGAAACAAATAACTCAACACCCCGTGAAAAATGTGTGAAAAATAGTGCAATAAACGGTTCAAGCAGTTTATACTTTAGGCAATCTAGAACCGTATGATGTTATTTAGTTTCACTCATGCATGCTAAATCAAGACATAATATCAATGCGACCCAACATACCAAGAAGACACATTGATATTACTAAAATATCAAACTTAATTTAGCATAACTGAAATTAAATAATGAAATACCTTTGAGTCAAAAATCATTATATATATATATATATATATCAAAAAGAATTACATCCAGATAGTAGATAAATGATACATCATGTAAGCATAAAAAAAATAGATATCTACTATCTACTCTCCTCCTATCTATATAAACTAATACTGCTGCATCTGTATATCTATCTACTCCCCCCCTTTTTGTCACACAATGACAAGGGGTAAGCCTAAAACTAGATGGCACTGACAGCATCATCGGAATCAGCATCATCGTCCCAATGACGGTGAATCCATCGAAGTGTAGTGAACTTAGCAGTATGTCTATTAACTATAGCACGCAACTGTGTGATCTCCGCCATCATCCAAGCCTGCTGCTCGATCAGCGCGATCATCTGTCCCAAGAGAGCAACAAAAGAGTTTAATGGGAGCTGAAGTAGAAGGGACTGACTCAAAAGGAGGAGAAACTGACGTCGAAGGTGGAGGAGCCGAAGTAGATGTGGACGGGATATTAGAGGGCGGAGGAACAGAAGGAAAATCGGAGGGGTCAAAAGAGATCAGGTCATCAATAAGGTCAGCCGGCACAGTCGGGTCAACTAGTTGTGCAGGCTCAGAAAAATCATGAGGTCGACTCTGGACGATAGTAGTATAGCCAATAAGCCAAGAAACCCGTCGTAGAACCCCCTCGAGAAAGCTAGCTCCTAAGGCTGTAACCAACCTAAAAATAAGGCAAGCATATGGAAGCCCTACCTTCGTGCTCGTCATACGGAAAGCCCTTAAAATTTGCTGGCATATGAAAGAAGGCAGATCAATGGAATCGCCATGCAGAAGAGCATATAGGAAACTGGCATTCCCCATCAGTAACGATAAAGTGTGAGACACAGGCCAAAGATTTGTGCACACAATACGTGATAGAATCTGGTCATCAGTCGGAAGAGATCTAGTGTGAATAGTACCGAGACTTCCCTCCAACAGTGTGTTAAACACCGTCGAACGGACTAAGGAGTCTGCCAGAAGGGAATCGGGGGTAAGATAAGGAAACATGGGATGGACTACTCAAGGAATATGGATAAGACTCGAAATAATGTCCGGAGTAATCTTAACTACCCTACCCAAAAAAAAACCTGAAAAGAAGAACCATTAACATCATGGATGTTAGCGTAGAACTCCTGGAAGACTTGGTGGGGGTACTAATCTTACCAGTAAAGGCTCCCAACCCTGATAAGTAAAGATAGCAGCGAGGTCAGGGGATAAATTAGACATGATGAACTAGCGCTCGACCAAAACGGACGCAAGGAAAACTGGGACCCAAAAACATCTTGGGCGACAACATATATGAACCTAGACCTAGTAAATGAAGTGGAGGTACTAGGGGTGGAAGGGGTCGTGCGTGCTCTCTTATACGACATCTGAATAGAATGGAAACACAACATTAAAACCTCGATAAAACCAAAACTAATGCGTGCGATGGATGAATGCACGCAAAACGAGGTAATATATGATAATCATGCAACTAGTCCTAACATGAATGCATGACGACATGCAATGATGCCAAGACGTAAGTGACGTGAAGACATGACGAGTGCCATGATGTCTAGATGGAAGGACGCGATGCCCAGACGGAGTGACGTGATGACATGACGTGGTGACGTCACGTCTCCTGCGATGTCAAACCAAGCACAACCAACACAAAAACACTCCCACAATAAAAAAACCAGACATCAACAAACGACCACTTATGCCAAACTCCCATTCCCAAGTTCGATCAACCAATGAACAATCTCGACTTGAAACCAAAATTTATACCAAAAAAATCATTCCAACGTTCACAACACCAATCACCAACACAACAATCAACACACACGCATCAAATTACCTCAATGAACTACAATGTACAATGAATCATGCCAATATTATGCCAAAAAATCCAAGAACCTCAATACGAGTTGCAAAATCGTGCAAAATTGATGATGAACTATCACATGGTCCTAAACATGTCTGCAATGTCAAACACTCACTAAAGAATGGCCAAACAATGTAAAAATCCAACAAAAATAGCAAAAATAGCGAAAAACACAAATTAACATTTACCTTTGAAGAATGAAGTTTGAATGAAATACCACGTTCAATGAAGTAATTGAAGTGTTAATTGAGTGGGTAAGCTTTTATTTTGATTTGGGTGATGAAAAATGTGAAGAAATCAAATGAAGAATTGAGAAAAATGTGTGAAACCCTTGAAAAATAGGTTTAAAATGATGGTCTGTCGCTTGAGCAACACTCGAGCGATAAACGAGCGAGGCAGTGTCGCTCGAGCGAATTCTAGCGATAAGCTAGTGAAAGTGCAATTGACAGAAATAGCACTTCAAATTCAAAAAATTGAGAAAAATAGCACAAAAAATCTTCAATTGACAGAATTAGCACTTCAATTTTAAGAATTAAGAGAAATAGTACCAAACATCTTCAATTGATAGAAACAACACTTAAAAAATCATAGTTAAGAAAAATAGCATCAAAAAAGTTTTGTTTTGTTTTGTTAAATAACGTTTAGATAGAACAAATATAGCAATATATGTTTTTGTTAACTTTAAAAAAAATCAAATTGGGTAAATAAAGCTCTTGTCAGACCGATTATCACAACCATACATACATTCACAAGTCGAGCGTTATCAATAGGGACTTTCTCACGTACTCAATGAAGGTCACGATGAAGTAAAGTGTATAAGTGACTCATGCGTGTAAAGTGCCACTATTTTCTCGTGAAAATGACTCCAAACCTTAAATTTGTGAAAAGGGACATGCTAACATCACTGTTAAATAAGTATGATCCCTATTGATGAAAGTCAAACCCAAATATAATGTTAGGACCTGAAAACGAGCCCAAATACACGATAAGTTTATTTTCTCCCCCTTAAGATGAGCATACAATTTTTATATCACTATTTTCGTGAAATACATCTTATGTGCAGACTCTTGTCCATTAAGTTACTGAATTAACCCCTGTAACGAGTTTTAGGCCGGTTAACCCAAGTCAGATGACCATAGGCACCAGGTTATAAGAAACCCCTCAGACTTAATCGCTCGTGTCAAATAGGTTTCGAACAAAAATATAAGATGAATCAACCATGTGCGTAAATTTTTTTTTTTTTTAGGAAACAATGCAATGAGACTCATCACGAGCTAGGCCATCTAGATATAGGTTAATTCACATTCGAGGTCACCCTACTAACACGTGACGGTCATCCCAAATCTCACACATGCAATCCAGACTCACTCACGAGATCATAGTGTGTAATGTGTAGATGTTACATGGTGAAACTTATACTCAATACTCCATAAAAAATTGAACCAAGTCATGGAAATAACATTGTAGATCTGATAACGACATACTCGATTACACATGCAAAGCTTAAGAACATCATACATTGTCTAGAGCTCAAATTTTTTTTTATGATAATAAAAAATTAATATAAAAAAAATAAATACACACGAAATAAAGCAAAACGTAAATAAATGAGATGCATGCACAAATGAAAGGACTCAATGGACTACATATGCATGCACCTAAGGATCGAATTACGAAGAATCATGAATGCTCTCACTTTTAAGAGCATGATCACTCTCACGATCTTCCAGGTCATTTCTCTTAAACCAGGCTTGCTTAGACATAGAAGTGATTTTAGTTAACCAAGTCATCATCTCTGTTAAATGGCCAACCTGGTTTGCGAGGAAGTTAACTGTGCTTGAGACATCTTGTATGTTACTTCTAGCAACGAGTTTACGACACCTAGGTCTTGTATGTCCCAGTAAACCACAATGATGATAGGTGGGAATAAACCTAGACTCAACCATGTTAGGTGGTTGTTGCCGATAAGTAGGACGATTTACCCTACGTTGTCTAGTAGGTCTCGATCCTACATCATTCTTACCCTTTGGTTCAGGGTAAAAAATGTTCGGGCTTTGTTAGTGGCTGGAACGAATGTGGTCTTAGACGTACTGGTAGAATTATTACCATTATGAACATAACCCAAACTATGCCTATTTCCAGCAGGCTTGTTCATCTCAAGCAGATTGTCCAAATTCTGCGAGCCACTCATGAACAATTGGATTTGAGCATTAGACATGTCACGATCAATGGTTAATGATTTAACTTTAATTTCCAAGTTTTCATTTGCCAATTTCAACTCACTCAATTTTCTAGTCGAATCCTGAAGGTCGCTTAGTAATTTTTCACGTTCAAGTTCAAGCTCATTCACCTTTTTTAAGACAGCTTTGTTGACCTTCTTAATTTTAAGACTCTCTTCAAATAATACACGATATGACTCATGAATGTTGGTCTCATCTTCAAACTGTTCACTCTCATTTACTCTTTCAACCTTCTCAATGTCACGGTCAGATTCGATTGTAGCAATTGAGGTGAAGGCCATGAATTTTTTATCATCCTCACCACCAGATGTCTCATTCTAAGAACTAGTCTTTGACTCCTCATCAGTCATGGTTATGGCTAAAGCCTTACGACGTTCTATACACGAACTTCTCTTCAAATTAGGACATTCACTCCTGATGTGACCAAACCCCTTGGACTTATGGCATTGGACATATTGAGCTTACTTAACGGGAATCCTAGAGGTCTTTTTCTCACGTCTACCTCTCGAGAATTTACTAGGAACTTCACTATTTCATTCCCGAGGCATTCTCCCATTCCTCATCACCTTCTGAAATTTTTTAACGAAACAAGCAATTTCGTCGTCCCTAAGGGTCTCAGTATCAGTGAACTCGCCCTCCTCTTTTCTAATAGTGTTCATGGCAATGGATTTAATCTTTTTGGGCTGTGAAACAGTGAGTTCATAAATTTGAAGTGATCCTACAAGTTCTTCAATCTTAATAGCATCTAAGTCCTATCTTTCTTCTATCGTAGTCACCTTAGGTCTAAACATCTCAGGAGAGATCTAAGAACTTTTCTAACGATTTTGGTCTTGGGGATCCTTTCACTTAAGTTAAAGCTAGAGTTAACTATGTCATTCACCTTTGCATAGAATTCATTGAACGATTCATTGTCTTTCATTCTAATCTCTTCAAACTTATTGTTTAACACCTGCAGTTTAGAATTATTAACAATTTTGGTACCCTCGTTTGTGGTTTCTAGAATATCCCAAACTTCTTTAACAATTTCACACATCGACACTTGCCTAAACTCTTCAGCAAATACAGCCATGAACAGGACATGTAATTCTTTACTATTCCAGTTGCATTCATCAAGATTATTTTTTAGTCCACAGAGAAATGATAGTGGGTGTGACTACACCAACAATAGTTGTTGAAGGTAGAGCCCACCCATTTTAAACGCTAAAACAAATATGTTCATTCAAAGATTTAATGAAGGCTCTCAATCGAACTTTCCAGTAGGCATAGTTGCTTTTGTCAAAAAATGGAGGCACAGACAATGACTGGCTCATGTAGATGTTATAAATGGTCAGGAATCGAATTAATACTCTGATACCAATTGAAAGTTATGAAGTTCAACCCTAACAATATCTAGAGGGGGTGAATAAGTATGTAATTTAGAATTAAAAATATTTTTACGAATTAAATAGTAACAAGTCACTTTTTAATTCTTTTCTAGATGATTCAACATTCAAGTCAATTTATCCTAAGTTGAATTACCGCGGTTGAATAATAAACAATGAATAGTAAAACAGTAAATCACACATCGGGATGTTCATGGAGAAATCCAAATGACAAAAACTCCTAGCACTATAAACGATCTTAACAACTTACAGTCAATCAGACTAGACGATCCGTACTATCTGACCACCAGATTGCACTCTTTATAGCTCTCCCTGGATCTCGTGCTCCCCTACACCAATTTTTAGCTACGTTGCCAAAGCTCTTCAAATAATCTACTACCCTGCAGCTCTCCCAACCTTGCAGAATCGTTTATCTCCCGTGGATCACGAAGAACGACCCGTTCTTCACAGATAGGAACTCATGTCAACTTCCTTCAATCTTCAATACTCTGACCAGATGTGGATGAAGTAGTGGTTTGGTATTTAGATTAATCAACTAATGTTTTTCTCACCAAAACTCTCACAGATGAAGGTTTAAAGAATCAAATATAAAGGAAATACTCTGTAGCATTTTTCTCTCTATGTTCAACCTCTTCAATCTCGTACATAAGGGTTTTGGTATTTATAGATAGGGTATAAAATAGTTGGACCATGGAAAAAGTCTTTAAAACGCGAAATAAATTTTTTTCGAATAAAGCTGTCGCTCGAGCGAGACAGTCGAACGACAGCATGTCGCTCGAGCGAAGGAGGGACGACAGTCCAGCGATGAGGTTTCTGCTTTTATAGCTCGAGCCAAACCTCGATGACAGTCTAGCGAAAATCCACACCGTTTTTCTCCTTTTGCCGTTCTGGAACCCTAGACCTAAAAACCCCTCTTTCAATGTATTTGCACATTACTCCTTGAACTTTTACAATATGTCAATTTTAGTCATTTTGTTCACAGAATCGCCAATTACAAATAATCTAAAACCTAACAATGACATATAGCAGTAGAAGTTTGAGATCACACGACCAGACGTGCATTTGAGGTACACGCTTCATCTGGACCTTTGATTAGCTTTAACATTTCGTTTTAACGGCTCGAATGAACTGATGAATGGATGGCCAGGATCATTTTGGCTTTGACCCAACGATCGAGGTTCATCGTCTTTGCTTCTTATTTGTGAATTATTTACTTTTAAATTTTCTGAAATCGAACCCTTACTCTGTCATTTTAGTTTTTCAAATCGGTGACATTCATCATCTCCAGTGAGGGTTCTTGTTAGAAAATCTCTTCTCCTTAGATAATTTTTGATCTTCTAGTTTTTCTCTATCTTTTTCTTTATTTTATCAATTTGAAAATGTCTAGTGCTTCTAGAAGTGGCTCTACGAGGCTAGGAAGAATAGGCTAGTTGTAGTGCCTTCAACTATTAATACTCCAACCTTATTCACTGGGGTTGAGACTTTCTGCTATCCGATTCGGGAAGAAAATATAGAAAAGATCGACACATGTAGATACTTCTAACATGATCTCTATCAAATTGTAAACCATTAGGAAGCGGTATAGGAACCTTAATAGTGTAGGTCTTATCGTTCTCTAGCTTCATGAGCATGTTTGCTATCCAAGGCTGGAGTGTGTAACCTCAAATGATGCCATTTTAAAGACCGAATTTAGATTGTCCATTCACCTTTTCTTCTATCTCATCCTATGCTCTTACGACCTAGCTCCTACCCAACTCAACATAAATTCTTGAAGCCAAATGTTTGGGTCGCTCCTCCTCTAGTGCGAGGCTAGGCTAGGCGATGACATACACTTCTCTGTCTTCTACTCGATATATAACCTAAAGGTCACGGGGAGGTGAGGGTTTCAGGGATGGTATTATTATCTCACCTCATGGGAGTGACATACACTATTCATGCTTGGCCTTCCATCAAAGGTAGAAAGAATAATGGTTCTGGACGTCGAAGCGTTGGGACACCATGGAGGGGAACCATTGGCAACTCTTACCTTAATGTGAGATCTACAAGGAGAAGTGGGATATAATTTTTGTCAAACATGGAACGCCAATATACCGAGCTCATAGAGAAAAATATTCACTTCTTTGGGAACGAATTGATGGCCTCTTAAGGTAATTTTCAGTCTTTTTTACTCATGTATTATTAATTATTTAGATCAAATGCACTTACACTTGTCTCATTTTGCAAAATAAATAAATAAATAAATTGGAGAAAAAGCCTTGTAACTTGTCTTTGCAACCATTCGAAGGAGCATAGATAAAGCTCGCGAATTGCAAACCACTTTTACAGCTTACAAAAAGCAAAGTGAGAAACTGTTGAAAGCAAGAGGCTGGACATTGATGATGAAGAAAAGGAAGATGAGGCAATCAAGCCCCTAAATAAGAAAAGAAAAGGTGGGGCTTCTGAAGCCTTATCTTCTGAATTGATAGTAGCCATCAAGGCGCATCGTCCTCCACTTTCTCAAATTCCTATGAGGGTAAAAATATTGGTAAAGCCTTTCTCCCCTCCTTCTGCAATCGTCAAAGAAAAATAAAGCAAACTCTGCCTACTTTTGTCCCGAAGTAAGAAGTCGTGCAAAGTTGGTGATCTTTTGGAGGTGAATAATGCCATCATAGTGCATACATTTAGGGTTGGCCTTCTAGCTCAAAATCTACGACGCGGCCTCAAAATAGAAATAAAGAGTTAACAGACTAGTTGGGGACATATGTTCATCTGGATGAAGAGCTTAAGAAGGTGAAGGTTGAAGCGGAGAATTCTAAGCTGAAAAAGACTAAGGTTAAGGTGAAATTAGACTCCACTGAGTTTGAGATCAGTAATTTGAATCAAGAACTTCATGAATCAGAGTCTCAAGTGGCTGCCTTGATGAAGAGGATCGACCAATTCAACGAATACCAACTCTTCATAGTTTAAGGTCTTCAAAGCCTCGAATGGAGAGAAAGCTGAGCTTAGGAAAATGGTAGAAGCCCATCACTGTCCAAAATTATATTGAAAATTTTTGACAAGACTAATGACTATGATGTTCTTCAACTACTGGGCCTTATAGAATACCTAGGAGGTGATGACTCATCAAAGGAGGTCCATCCAGAACTAGATATGACCTTCTTGGAAAAAGAGTTCAATGGGCCAATTAGATGTCGACCTAATATTGAGGCCCCGTTGATGAAGCTCAAGATGATGAGGAAGCTCCGGGAAGAGGTGCATTAGTTGCTGTAGATGATGTGGTCACTGTTGGCCCTTAGGTTTTTGCATTTTATTATTTTTTAAAGGCTTAGGCCTCTTCTTTTGTAATTCACTTCCAATTAATGAAATTTCATTTTCTTCTAAGTTTGTAACCTCTTCCTTTGTATGTATATTATTATTACTTTTTTCCGTCAAGTGTAATTGTCTCTTTATAACTAATAGCACCTTGCCTTCAAATAATGAACTAACATATTAACTTCTTAACTTGACCTCAGATAGATTAGGTCTAAAAAGTCCTCTCACCTCGAATTTTTAAAACAAAATTTTGTAAAGTTAACAAGTGTCGATGCCTCAGTATTTGTAGTAAAATTTGTAAAACTAAATATTGAAACCTCGAATTGAATGACAAGTTCATAAGCTCTATTTAAATAATTACTTCATGCATGGTGGATGGTGTATCCATACAAGAAATAATGGGTTCAATAAATCTCGGCTCCACTCATGCGGACGTAGCTTTTGTTGACCTATGGTTGATTTTATCCTTAGAAGAATAAATCAAGCAAGCATTGCCAAAATCAACACATCATAAATCGGACTCGAAATGAAGATTAAAGTGAAAGTTAAGCATTCAAGTCAAATCATTCGAGACGAGAGCTTAAAAAATCAAAATCAAGACTATCAAATCGGGCTCATGAAGAAAAACAAGATCAAAAGTTTAAGAGCCAAACATGAAAAAAACTTCAAAGTAAGATCATACACTAGGCTTTTGAGATCATATGTAAATGTATAACACTTTGATCTTTAGTAATGAATGACAATAACTCAAAAATCATTTTGTGCACGAAGAGTTATTTTCATATCACTTGCATAAAATATTTTTGATCAAAAGTAAGATTGATCTTTCAAAGTACTTAAACTTATATCATATTTAAAAAAAAAAAAAGTCAACGGTCAACTGAACATCCAGTTGATCAGGCTGAACGTCCAGTTCACCAACGGTCAGTTTTTTAACCGTTCTGACAGCAACGGCTAGTTGGTCGTCCGGTTCAGTGGCGGAAGTCAGGTAGGGTTGTCCGGTTGGGTAGATTTTTGTTCTTTTTCACTGCTATAAATACCAGCTCATTTGCCATTTATTTTAACATTTGAGAGCATTCAAATGAGATACTTTTGAGCAAAATTATATTGATTTCTCATCTCATTTATAATTATCAAATCATTTAACTTTGAAAAACTTTTGATCAAATTAACTTTTGAAAATCTACTCATCAAAGTTTTTCATTTGAAAAATATTTTTTGAACTTACATT
The DNA here is from genome assembly GCA_035079005.1 of Fraxinus americana. Classification (NCBI taxonomy): domain Eukaryota; kingdom Viridiplantae; phylum Streptophyta; class Magnoliopsida; order Lamiales; family Oleaceae; genus Fraxinus; species Fraxinus americana. The sequence continues at coordinate 23,499,122 of CM068713.1, forward strand.
TTTACATTCATTTAAATTTTTCTTCATAGCAAATTTTTTTACTATTGGATCAAACTTCTTGAATCATTTCTCTTATCAAAGTTTTTCATTTCTCTTTATACTTAATTTATCTATATAAATTTTAAAAGATATATTTTTTAAAAAGATATTTTACACTTACATTGCATAAAATTTTTCTATTTCTTCATGTTAAAATTTTGATTGAATCAAACTTGTAAATATCATATATTACTATTCATTAAAGTGTTAGCCTCTCTTAGTATTTAATTTGTTTGTATTATTTATCAAGAGATGAATTTCATTGTAAAATCACTTTGATAAAGTGTGGGTCGTGTTGAAGTCCCTTAAAGATTAACATTGTATAAGGATCTGTGCTACTTGTTATAAGTCACCGTGTGGGTCATATTGAGGTCCCGTAAAGCTCAATAGTGTGGGTCGTGTTGAGGTCCCGTAAAGCTCAACATTGTATAAGGATTGTGCTCCTTATTTGTAAGTCACCAAAAGCGTTGTAAAGAGTTGGATTATACCATAAGTCAATCAACATAGTGAAAATGCAATGCTCGTACTGGAGAACTTGGTAACGAAGGACGTAGATCATTATTTTGGATCGAACCTCGATAATTATATCGTTTGCATCATTTCTCCCTTTTACTGATCACTTTTATATTTGTGCTTACTATTTGAATTAATATATTTATTCTTTACTTGGTTGAATTTAGACTAATTCTTCGAAATAGTTTTAAAAATCAATTCACCTCCCTCTTGATTAATTATTCTTGGGCTATCAGCTTTTTCTCCTATACACTTGGATAAATCGTCAGGAACATGTAACCTTTTTCGGAGGTGGGAGGAGGTGACTGCATCATTCCGGAGGTCAAGTCAATCAATATATTTTGGTGTGAGACTTACGGAAGACATGAGCCATAATAGTGTTTGGGCACTGGTGATATGAGAAAACAAATATGAGAGTAATATTACTTGATTTTATAAAATTGCATTACTTTCAAATGATATTATGTGTGAACTTTTATAGTAGAAGAAGAGGAATAGTTACCATTGGATGAAAATACACGTGGTCTCATCCTGATGACCAATGGGAGATGTCTTCTCTCATTAAGAGGCTAATTGCCTCTGATTCACTCTGCAACATGTTATATCGGTTGATGTGATGCAACACTTCAGCTACCCCAATATATGGCCTCGGCTAAGTCAGTATAGTGGTGGCAATGGGCCGAGCCGAGCCGAGCCGGCTCGGCCCATTGACGAACGAGCTCGGCTCGTGTTCGCACGAGCCGAGCTCGTGGCTCGTCGGCAACAAGCCGAGCGCGAGCTCGGCTCGTTGCCGTTTGGGCGAGCTCGGCTCGCGCCCGAGCTCGCCGAAAGCGGGCGGCTCGGCGAGCCGCGCTTAAGCTCGGCTCGCCCTTTTTTTTTTTTTAATAATAAATAACGCTACTAGTACAAGTCTATTTTTTCTATTTTTTTTAAATATATATTTTCCAAAACATTTATCGGGGCTCGTCAAAACATTTATAATTTTTAAAATAGTAAATATACATTTATTTAAAAAAAAAAAAAAGAATAAACCCTCCTCCTTTATCCGGGCTTGGGACCGGCTACTTCAATTTCGTGTAGGCGGAGTTAAAATTGTACACGAAAAACTTTTTACGTGTACAATTTTTTTTAAAAAATTATAAATGTATGAAAATAAAATTTTGTAATGAATGTATTGAAATTAAATATCACTTACTTGATTACATGCAATTTCGGCATATTTATGTTGAATTCGATAATTAGCGTCTTCCCAATCCTTTACGCACATTAACGCTTCCAAAATATTTTCTTTTAGTCGACTTCGAATATCAGAGAGAACCCTCTTCCCTGCACTAAAAGCAGACTCCGAAACTACAGTGCTAACCGGAGGTGTTAGTAGATCTTTTGCAATTGCAGAAACAATTGGCCATCGACGTTCATTATTTCGCCAGAATTCGATTACATCTTCTGAACTTTTCTTAACTGATTTGTTACTAGGCATAGTATAACGAAAGTAATCAATTAATTCAGATGGCAACGCATTTGGATTGCTACTCGAAGTTTGAGTACATGCAGTGGAAGACATACTACTACTACTAGAGGAACCATATGCATATGCAGTTGAATCATATCTAATTGAGTCTATGTTTTCTAATAAATTAATTACTTCAGCGTCGTCATCATTTATATTAGTGGGAGGAGGAGTAGGTACACAAGTAACTTGTGTACCTATTCTTGAAGCATATAATTCATACATTTCAGTTAACGTTTGTTCCAAATTCCTATAAGTAATAGGCATATTAAAAGTTAAAGCATTTGAAATTTGGTCAATTATAAATTTAGTACCCGATAAATTGTATCGGGGGTCCATGACGCATGCTAAAGGAAATAACATAGGTAATTCTTCCCAATATTTTCTAAATTTTAATTCCATAGCATATATAACAGCATGAAAATCAGGGTCATTTTGATATCTATTAAAAGCCCTAACAGTTATATAAAGACGTTCAAGAACCATGCAACTAGTTGGATAATAAACACCAGATAATATATTCGTAGACGTATAAAAACTTTCTAAAAATTTCTTAATTTTAAAAACCGTATTCCAATCGGATTCATTTAAAATATCATCGTCGTCGTCTCTAATATGCCTATTGTTATAAAATTCAGTGATAAACGGTTCAAAACCTTCACATGATTTTAATAATAAGTAAGTTGAATTCCACATATGACCTACGTCAGTAATAAAAGTTTTTGTATTAGAGTTCCCAGCTTGTTCACAAAATTCTTCAAATACTTGTTTTCTACTAGGTGTAATCGTGATATACGTAAGTGCATTCCTAATTCGACTAATTTCGTCCTTCACATGTTTTAAACCGTCTTGTACAATTAAATTAAAAATATGGCACACACATCGAATATGGAATAAATAACCACCAAAATCGGGTTGAAGTACTTTATGCAATTTATCGATAACTACTTTATTTACAGAAGCATTGTCAAAAGTAAAAGAACGAATTTTACTCTCGCATTTATATTCTTTAATTATTAACATAATTGCATTATATATAGTGTTAGCATTATGAGGATACTCAACTATTTTAAAAGAAATAATTTTTTTATGCATAACCCAAAGTGGGTCTATATAGTGTGCAGTTGCAGCTATATAACCTCTCTTATTAATCCCTTCCCATAAATCCGAAGTTAAAGATATGACACCCCCGTATTTTTCTAAATCCCCAATCAATAATCGCTTTGCATTAAGAAAATATTCAATTGTATTAGAACGAAGAGTATTTCGACTTACCCCAACGTACCTTGGTTGAAGATATTGTTTGACGTAGTTTACGAAATGTTCGTTGTCCACTATTGCTAGTGGCAGCTCCGCCACGGCAACGAACTTCACCATTCCCTTTCGTGCTTCCTCCTCCGAATACATCCACGTAGAAAGTGGCGAAGTAGTAGCACCGTCTCTACTAGTACCAAACTGTAGTTGCGTTTGTCCACGTTCAAGAAGCCCATGTTTGGCCGCACATGCTTTGTAATGACGGTTGAGGTGAGTGGTTCCAATTTTTTTTTGTCATGCCAGTCGTTGTTGACAGTATTTACATACTGCTTTATTTTCTAGAACTCCATCGATCACACGACCAGTGTTAACCAATTTGAAATGGTCTCAACATTTTGCCTGCTTCTTCCCCTTTCTCTTCCCTCTTGCATCGGGAATATTTAGTGATGGTTCTTCATCTTGTTCCAAATCAATAGGAACACTGGGATCAACATCAACATCAACGTCATCCAAATCAATCGGATCGGCATCGCCTTCACGAACGTCGAAATCGTCAATGTCTTCTGGAATTGGTAGTTGGTTGAGACCGGCAAATTCATTCCCAAATTGATTTTGGGCAGGTGTTTCACCTTCCATATCGAACAAGTTTTCAACAAATGCTCGTGGATCCATTTGTGAATTGTTGAAATAGAATGTAGAAATGTAGAAATGTGAATTTGTAAAATGAAGATAATAATGTAAAAAAATGTAGAAGAGAATTATAGAATTGTTGATAATGATTTGTAAATTGTAAATTGTAGAGTAGAGAGTATAGAATGAAAGTTTGGTGGGAAAAAAATGTTGTAATGGGTTGGGTATTTATAGGAGAAGAATTGGAGAGAATTGAAGAAAAAAAAAAAATTTCAAAAAAAGTGACCAAACGGTCACTGAACCTTGTGACCAAACGGTCACTGGTTCAGTGACCGTTCTGGTCACAATTTAATGTATTTTATTTTTTTTTATTTTTTTTTTTACTTGGGTGGGCTCGTCTCACGAGCCGCTCGGCGAGCCGCTCGTGAACAGTGACGAGCCGAGCGGGCTCGGCTCGTCTAGCCCATGAGCCCGCTCGGCTCGTGCTCGGGCTCGTTTTTTTACGAGCCCGAGCGGCTCGTGGGCGTGAACAGTACGAGCCGAGCGGGCGAGCCGACGAGCCGCTCGGCTCATTTGCCACCACTAGACGGGGACAAACAACAGGGCGCCGAGGCGGCCCCTTGTAATTGGAGGACTTGTGAGCTCCCCCTCCAATGTGAGGGCGCCGAGGTCAGCTCCTCCTCTAATTACAGTGGCGCCCTGTTTTTGGGCCCGATCATTGAGCCGGGCCCTACAGTGTAATTCATTAATGGGAAAAAATCATATTTAAGGTGTTTTCTTTGCCTCAATTCAAAAATAAGGTAAATAGTTTAAAAATTCAAAAATCAGGTATTTATTTAATTAATTAAAAATATTTATTAAATAAAGATAATAAAGTCACATTTTGTGATTAATGGTCACATATTCATAATTTTAAGTTACAGATTTATTTACTGGTAACATATCGTCAAATTTTTTTATCCCAAATTATTTCGAGGTCACATATCAAAAACTTTGTACGTCACAAATTATTTCGAGGTCACAGATTTTTAAATTAATTGGTCACATATTATTTCGAGGTCACAGATTATTAAATTTTTAGGTCACATTTAAGTAATTGGTCACGGATTAACAAAAATTTGGTTACATTTGAGTAATTAATCACATATTAGCAAAAATTTGGTCACAGATTAACAAAAATTTGGTCACATACTACACAGCCTTCCACCGATACTTGGTCACAGGTCACAGATGGACAAACACAAACTACCCAAATTACTTAACACACGACTGAACCCCAACCACGATAGATCCACCACCACCAACAGCCAACCACATCCACAACCACCAGCCAACCACAACCACAACCACCAGCCACCAGCCACCAGCCAACAATAGATCCACCACCACCACCACCATCAGCCAACCACAACCACCACCAACAGCCAACAATAATAGATCCACCACCAGCCAACCACCACCACCACCAGCCAACAACAAAGAATCACCAACACCCACTACCATGCCTCCACCGCAAAATCACAACCAAAAAATCACCAATCAAAAACCACCAACAGCCAACCAGAATCGCAGAAATGCGATTCCAACGACAACCGAGAATCGCATTGCTGCGAGTCGTCGCTCTAGAATCGCAATGCTGCGAGTCGCGTGCATTTGCTTCAGATCATTGCGATTCGCAAATGCTGCGAATCACTTTGCGATTCTTTCGCAGCTGCTGCAATTCTGGTTGTGATTCGCAGCACTGCGAATCGCAAGAGCCAACGAGAATCGCAGCACTGCGATTCGCCGCTTGCGATTCCGCAACTGATGGGGGAGGGGGAGGTAGAGGAGGAGACGGGAGGGGGAGGTGAAGGTGAAGGAGGAGAAGGGGAGTGGAGGGGAGGGGAGATCGGCGAGAGAGAGAGAGAAGGGGGAGTGGGGGAGGGGAAATCAGGCGAGAGAGAGAGAGAAGGGGGAGTGGGTGGAGGGGAAAAAATTAGGGTTAGGGTTTTTATATAGTACCTGATTTTTGAAGATTGAAACTTGGTCCCTGATTTTTGAATTTGAAACTTTAAACACCTGAAATTCTTGAATTTCTCTTCATTAATCAATATATCTCATTTGTCGACGAAACTAATTAGTAGATGCTTAAAAGTTGGAATAGAAATTAGGGTGGTGGTCCCTACAACTAATTTTTTATTTTATTAATCAATATAGTTCATTTGCAGTCGCTGAGGTAACCTTTTGTGGTCTTTAATTTTTATTTTCTCGTGTGTAACATATATAATATGTATGTCTAGTGCAGAAATTTAAATACTTCTTATCACGGTACAGAAAAATGTAGAAAAGCTGGATTTAGATATAGTTTAGAGTTTGATATTTTTAAGTAATAAACTTATTTTTGCAAACAATCAAGAGTGATTGAAAACAAAAGAATGTTGTATTTTCAACTGGGATTATACTTTCAAGATTGTTTTCCAACGCTTACTGAAGTAACTATGAAAAAGAACAATTTTGCTACATGTACATCAAATTTGACATTATTGTGATGTACCAGTTTTTTATACATTGATTTTAACAACATTTTAAACAATCAATGGCACACAAATCTTGGAATGCCAAACTCAATGTACACATACAAGTAGTTTAATTCGAAAACAAATTTTGTACTTGAGAACATGTGGACGTATTCTTGACATGGTATTGATAGGACCCATAAAATTTGTCACGCGTCCTCTTTTCTTTAATTACATCTACTATTCAATGCGACAAATATGCCTTTTCAATGTTAAAATGAAAAAGAAGGAACAAAAGCACCATTCTATATCTGTATCATATATATTTTAAGCCGTGACATGCAAATGTTGGTAAAGTACATCCATCTACATGCTGCCTAAAAATACACAAATTGGCAGGTAAAACTTCAATGAACCATTACATTTATCATGCTAAACCTAAATAGCATTATTCAAATTAATACGACTCCCCACGGTATTTAATTTTTGCACAAATTGTCAGCGTAATATGCATGTATAATTTAACATGCAAAGAATAATTAACATACCTAGAGAATCTACCCGAATGATTTCTAACTCTAGCTACAGCTGATTTTTTGTCATCATGATCATCATTCATCAAGATTTAAAGCATGAAGCAACTTCGTCCAGGACTCGGGAATTCCTCCAGGAAGATCAAACTCCAACAATTTTCCACGCGCGAGGTAAAACTCCTCGACAGGTCGGCTCTGCAGGTTATGGCATTACAAAATACAAAATATTATGGATTACCAAATAGAATTTACTATTAAAGTAACTGATAATTATAGTTTGGTCTTCTTTCCAAGTTTAGAATGAGTACTTAACTTAAAAATGTAACAAAAAGTCATTCAGAAGTGATCAAAACATAAAGCAATAACCTAAAATTCTCAAAGCAGCCCTACTGCTGGGGTCCACTTAGTAGTAGATTATTGTAAGGTGCATAAAAGGTGAGATAGATCTTTAAATCTATACAGGCAACAAAGAGAGAGAGAAGTTCATGATATATATTCATCCATCAAGTTAAAGGACCTAGAAATACTGCTTACCCACGGTATTTTATTCAGAAATAACCACAATGTACTGTTGAAATTCTACTGTAGCCTCATTAAAGCATTGTGTGAAGTAAACATAACCCTATAAAAATACTAGCCTCCAAAGATAAATCTTTTCGTACCAAATAATGTAAAGGTGTCTTCCCTTCTTCCGTTTGACAAATCATCATAGTTTACAGGCAGTTATTTTCTCAAATGCTTTTCAATTACTTTGGAAGTATAATCTCCTTATGCGTGATGATTTAGTAATTTTTGCTTCGGAAAAAAACTGCAGAAGAAACATGGGAAATCTCGTCCAAAGAAAACTAATGAAACTTTAAAAAAAATTGAAGTTTTACCTTCTCATTGTAGACTCGAAGACGTTCTTTAACAACTTCTTCTGTGTCATCAGATCGTGTGATTAATTTTGATTCACAATTTGGAGGAGGAAGAAGGGGAGGCATGTACATTCTTGGGCTTCCATCTTCACCCTTGATGTCAATGCAGGCAACATTGTAATTCCCTCCACACTCGCTGCAAATTCTTCTTCCAAGGCATTTTGCAATCAACGCATCTTCTTGAAGCTTCAGATTAATTACCAAACCAATATCTGTTACCCCCTCTAAGATTTCCTACACCATCGAAACACAGAGGAAAAGCAGCATGCCGGCGATGAGATGAGATGAATGTTCTTTTGGATAGTCAATCATTTCATACAAAATGGAAATGGGACTCCATGATTAAAAAATTTAGAAGCAAAGAACAAATCAAATGGGTGAAAAAATAATAAGACTGAAAAATAAAAGTGGAAAAACTTGTACTATTTTGATGGTATCTGTCTGAGACCAGGGTACACAATGGGCATGACAGGAAGCAAGATCCAAATCTCATAATGTTATATTACTAAAAACAAATCACCAGAATAACCTGTCGAAGGGTTGTCAGATTGGAGGTTTGCATATATTTCAAAGAATCCAAATGTGGATAAATTTCAGAAGTATTAAGGACTCAATGATCTACAAGCTTACATTCATGAAAAGTTAAGCATTTTACGAGTGATCATCGACCTTAACGAGTTAAAAGTGATTATGTTTTACAGGAAATGATCAGTGGACATGAGAATCACAAAATTAACACAGTTTTATCGACAAAGGCTGACAACATGTGACAGAGAGAAGATGCCATCCTAGGAAAGGAATTTTGTAAATTTGTTACCGAAAAATTGTCATGGTGCTGACCAATTTAATGAAATGTATCCTGACAACTAGGTGAGAGATCTGAAAGAGCTCATTCGGAAAAACAACCTACCATCTTGGCCAACACAATGGTATTTCTAAGAAGTTAAGAGAATACAGTATTATGAGCATCAATGTGAAAGAAGAAAACATTTACTGTAAAAAAAAAGTAGTATCTTGAATCACTGTAAATTATGACTTACCGAAACCTCTATCCTACAATTCATATTACGTTATAAAAATAAACTAACTACTTTCAAAAAAACCTTCATGATCATCAATCTATTCTGACTATTGTTGTGAACCGGAAATAGTGTAAAGAGATTCAGAAGTGTAAAATACAGTCTGTAATAAGTATGAATGTTTTAAGGTCTTCCATTAGCATGTATTCCACAAAGATTTCACATATGCTTCCCTGGATATCTATGTTTCTACATCAATTCACTTATAAGAGCCAAGTCATCAATAAGATAACGTCTTCTACAACCTTATCATACTAAAAAGTGCTACATTGACTACATGAACATGCAACCAAACCATAGCACAAAATTGTTAAAAAAAAAAAAAAATCGAAATCTTGTGAAACTAATTTAAAGATATTCTCAAATTCACATTCAAAAAATTGTTTTATAGGGAACTAAATTGCTGAAGAAATTATACAATAGAAAAGCTAGGCAGATAGGGGATTAACTTAATAAGTTATCTAGTCTTATCAGTTTCGAGAATCTTCATATTTACTAAACTTGAATTCCGCATTTCTGGCGTTTTCTCGTGAAAAGGAGCAAAAGCTAGCTTAGTTTCAAAAATAAAAAGAAAACGTCCTGGTCTAAATTGTACAAAAGGAAGCTTGGTGATCCGGTTACGTAATAGAAATTAAATTCACATACGACCAATCGGTAACTATGTAAATGCAATATAATGCTTTGGTATTGCCACAACATCGAAAACTTAATCCTCACCGCCTGTCTTACAGTCCGAGGAAAGCCGTCTAAAATAAAGCCCGTCTCACCCTTAGCTTGAGATTCTTCAAGACGCTTGGAAAGAAGATTTATTATAATTTCATCTGAAATTAACTTCCCTTGGTTAACAATCTCTGCAAGCTGTTGAAGAAAACAGATGATAAATATAAGATATGGCAAAATAGAACAGGAAATAACAAGGAAGCCAAGGATGTGAGATGTATAAAGTATTGAATGAGCACACAAAATTCGAAGAAACAAATGAATTTATAAACATGTTTAGATAAATTCTTCGCAGAAGTATTTATACATGCACATGGAAACAAAAGCATCGAAGACAAAACTCAAATTAATAAATGAGTCATATCTCGTAAAAGCTTAAGCTTTTATATGAAGTAGTTCAACATAATGTTAGGCATGTAATAACTCCAGAATCAAGTATACTTCAACTAGAACACAAAGTTCAAAGTTATGAGATAAATCTACTAGTTAGTCCCTTGATACCATTGTAAAGAACTCATTGTCAATTATAATTTTTGGTTAGGAAATGCAATGCACTATTTTTCATATGCATATATTGTTTCCCATATTCCATGTGAGAATCACATACACCAATTTTTCAGTTAAATCACATTCGATCAGGGAAATGTCCCACGTATAGGGACAATATATCGAAAAAGCATCCAAAATACAAAAAAATATTTTAATATACGGAACAACCAAAATAGAAATGTTTGCATGTGGCATGAATCTTGCCTTCTCCAAAGTGTACATTACCTATTTAACACAAGCATTACCAAAGATATGCTTCACGCGGCAAAGATAAAATTCTGTGATACGCTTTTAAAATAATAAGAAAACAAGTATAAAGTGCAGCACGCTTCTCCACCGTCGCCAAAGTGTCCAATTAACGATTCATCATCTTTTTTTCTCTTTTTTCTAATCCAAACACAGTCTTTGAAACAGAGTGACATGGAAAGCCCATCTCGCAATATTAAAGACACAAATAAAAAGAAGAAGCAACCTGAATATTCTAGAGCAAAGTTGATAATCCCAAACTAACAGTGGGGAGGAGGAGATGGAGATTGGAAAATGGAAACGGAGGTTCTGGGAATGGGAATGGGAATGGGAATGGGAATGGGGGAAATTGGTTCTGCTTCTGAAATGGAGGCAATTGAGTTGAAATGGGTTATGGAGATGGGGGAAATGGTAAGAAGGTTAAAGAGAGCCCAGTCATCTAATATTTGTTCAGTTACACATAAAATACAAAACCCATTTCTGGCAAGCATTGAGTATTATTTTTCATTGAAAAACAAAACACACTTTAAATTCATTGTATTTCAGCCAACGCGTCCTTCTTAATGAAAATCTCTGGTCGGCGTGTCCATTTCTATGCTTCATAGGATAAAGTGAAAAGCTATGATCTAGTAAACACATCAGCATCCCACTAGGCCCATGGAAAGCAAGGGACAGCAAGAGCCAAGGTGTATGGGAGGCGCAGATGGTCTAATTAGTAAGTACAAGCTCTCTCCAAGCCTAAATGCAACTCACAGATTTTACCCATTTAGTAGGCTTTAGACAGTTGCATACTTGTAAGTTCAATACAATTAGCGTAACTGAAATTTATGGCCAAGAAAGCACAAATCCATGAAGATAAGTGTACCAGCTAAAAGTATGTTATAAGATGGTGCGTTGATCCGGATAGCAATTTCCAGATAAAATCTTTGACTTATACAAGGCATAAATGATAAAACATTGCTCTGTCCTGAGTTGATGCTGAATTTCTCAAATACAAATGGAACAATTTCAAGAAAATATTTAATATACAGATCCTTGAACGATACAAAGATCAGAACAATAGTCATTAACATACACAAAATCAGAGTGCCACTCTAAATTCCGCATGTGGTTCGTGTGATTAAATTGCTTCTTTATGTAATACCATTAAAAAAAGTGTTAGTAACCTGAAGGGGAAAAAAATGATGGGGGGTGTTATGGGGGGTGCATCCTGCAGCAAAACAATACCCTATTGACAGTGCATAGTGGTGTTAGCTGGGATATGCACATTATGTCACTTTGACTCTTCCACCTACATCTAAGTACCCATGTCAGCTTGGACAAGGGCATGGGACACAGCATGATCAGTGAGGCTTTACAATTAGTTCACATAGGAAGTGGACCAAGTATGTTAGCTATCTCAAATAAAGTTGAATACTCATTACCATAAAAGTAAAAGAAAAACTGCAAATGTTTGACATTTTGATGGTATCCATCCATTAGATGGTTGAGGAATTCATCAGCAGGACAAATACCCATAGCTGATGCCCTTGGCAAAGTCCAGTTAAGTTGACACAAACTGACTCACTGCAGGCGATACAGCAAAAGTAAGCTATAAAAGGTTGCCAGGTGTAACCAATTGCACATACCAAGATAGTAAGATAAAACCAGTGTTTTCCAAGCAAAAAAATGCACTCATGAATTAATGATTTCTTGATGACTGTAAATAATTAGATAACTAAAAATGGATATTATCAGGGATTTGAAATAAGTCTGTTTCTAAAATTAAAAATATTGCCTCCTTAATTTTCAAGAAGTACAATAACAAGTCTGTCGCATTTCAGCAATAACACGATAAGAGCAACCCCTTCGCCAAAATCTATAGGAATCGCTGTCATATCCTCTCTCACATGGACATTTACCTGACTGCCATATCAGAATCCAATACATATCAGGGACAACCATTGGTAAAACTCACTAGCAGTCACCCATGTCCTGCACATCTTCAAAAGTTCTTCTCTCATATGACAACTGATACATGTCAAGAGCACACCTCAAGTCAAAATAGGGGCAAGCTCAGAACATGTTCAAGGCAACCAGAGCAACCATTGAGGGTCAAATCCCATTTAGACAGAATTAGAATTGAGAACAAATAGAAATCAGACTCAACAGTATTACAAAAACAATTTATGTTTACAGCTGAAGTTCAACTCCAGGTAGCCCATTAGCAGAGCGACAGGATCAAGAGTCTTTTGAGAGTGCCACTTTCTAAAAAATTTTGAAGAGTCTAAATTTAACTGTTCATTTTGTATTAATATTAGATTCTTCAATTTTTTTTAACCTTTTTGTCCCTTTTATACGTGAAGGAACACTTATCTGACACTCTATTTAAATATTTAGAAATAGAGCATTAGAGTAAATACATCAGCAGAAGAGATAGAAGGGAGCTAAACTAGAGGAGATGAGGACATTGACCAGAGTCTTTGCTAGTTTAATACATGACATGCATGCATGTATGGCTCCGAGAACTAGGGCACTTAGTTTCAACTATGAAATGAGGATGGATAAAACAACACAGAGCACATCGGTGAACACACCATGAGTGTCTTGAACTACATTTGGCCACAATGAATCGCCATGAAGTGCTCCATTGAGGTTCTGTAACTTTTTCCTACCTCCACAGTTTTGTCCTTCTAATTTATGAGCCACCAATATTTTCTCTCTTTCTATTTTCATTTTCCAAGGTGATAGGTTTTATTGATTTTAATTAATTAAAAAGTACTAAATATAGGATATAGTTCAAATTCAGGGAGTTCCTAAGGTCCCTGACACTCGACTATTTCAAGTTCTGTATAATGCAGTTTTTCCTCAGTCCCAATTAGATAGTAATATCCATATTGATAAACAAGATACAAATTACAATAATTCTCATCCTCCCAACCAACCCAATAAGGACAAACAAGAAAGTGTGGTATAGTAATAAGAACAGAGGTAGAAATTGGTCCTTGAAAATAATGAAACATACTTTATTGATCAAACTCTTGATTTGGTTACTAATTCAAGCAGTAAAACAAGCACAATTCCACTTCTCAAACAATAAAATTCATTGATACACATTCAGACCTCAATACGCGAGTAACAAATCCATTGCATGCACTCATATACTCACGTACATGATGTGGGATACTGGAAACACACAAATATTCGTCCTCTTCTATCAAATTAATACCTAAATAAAGACACAGAAGAAATACGTATATTCATATGCAGGACTGAATTCACTTGGGCTGAAACAAATCAAACAAATATTTATAATCATACATATACGTCAACATAAACCTATACTCGGACAGCCGGACAGGGATCACAATTTTCCATCAAAAGCCTAGAAAGTCCAAATTTTAATATATGGGTGGCAGCAAGTCTTGTACCCAACTCTTGTATCCGGCTCTTATTCCATATGAAACATCTCAGCTAAATGCGCTTACATTTTCATTTATGTTGCATCTTCAACTTCAACAATGTGCATAAATTCAAGGGGAAATGAAAGCAAAGATACCTGAGAAGAAAGGGGGCCGGGAGAGGATAGTTCTTGGCGCACAAGATCACCAGTGGCAATATGGGAAACACCGAGTAGGTTTGACAATCGGGCAGCATAGGTGCCTTTGCCTACACCTGGGCAGCCAAGAAAAACCCACTGTACATTCCTTCCCTTTCCCTTGGAATCTTCAACATGAAATGTTTGCGTGATTGAGCTTTCTAGTTGGTTGGGATTCCTGTTGGTTGTTGTTTAGAGCTTTATTAGAAGAGGCGTAACAATTAGTGGTTATTAGTACAAACCAACAAAATATTCGCCATATTTTTTGTTTATTTTTAATTGCGAATTGATAAATTTTAAATTTAAATCTCAATTCTCGTGGAAATGGTATTCGTTATCATTTTATACTATTACTTGTCAACTATTTCATATGCTTGCGAGATTTTACCTAACAAAAGTTATGAAACATTAAATTGGTTTATATTAAGGAACGTGATTATTTACATTAGTATATGGATGGGTTTACTTGAAATAATAGTTTTTTTTTTAATCAGAAATAATAGATTATTATTTATAAAAAATAAATTAATATTAATAGTTTTAATTTGAGATGTTTTTATAAAAATGATAAATCAAAAGTAAAATAATATTTTCTAATCATAAATAATTGATTATTAGCTGTAAGGATTAAATTAAAATAAATAAAACTGCAAAGATTAAATTAAAATAAACAAATTAAAATATAATTTGAAATGGGGGAAAGTGATAACGATGGCAAAAAGAACAAGGAACAAGAACCAACTGTGATTGGTCTAATTGGCGAATGACGTCATTTTTCTCCTTCAACTTCAGAATTGTACGCAAAAACACGACACTCCAGTACCTAAACATTTTAATTACCCCCAAAAATTGAGGCTTTAATCCGAACACAAGAAAGATGCATCTATGGCCATCTATGAGGTTGAGAGACTCGTTCAAGAACGCTTACATAAAGAAACTTGAATGCAATCTTAACAGAATGAAATCCGAAAAGAAGCAGCAGCAGTCCCAGAATCAGCAGAAACTTCTGGATGATACAGAAGACGATGATAATAATAGTTCAGATAATTCTAAGACTGGAGGGTTCCTTGTTCTTTGTAGAGAATTGCTGATGGTGCTCTCTTGCTGCTATTGCTGTTTCTGCTGTGGAGGTAAACCCTATTTTACTATCTTTACTATGTGTGTGTGTGTGTGTGTGTGGATTGTAAGTTTATTTGGATTTTGAATTGATGCAATTTTTTTGCAGTGTGAATTTGTGCCTTTGAAATGAAATTCAAGGAAATTCAATTTGAAGTCAAATTGTTTCTAATTCAAATTTTGATGTCAAGTGCCTTTAGTTTATTAGGTTCTTTTTTCGTTGTGTTTCTTGCTGGAATCAAAGGTTTCCTGTGTGACTTTTTGTTTTTTCCTTGTACATTTATTTGGGTTTTACTCTGTTACCTTTACTTTGTCACTGAAGTATGTATCCAAATTGGGAACCGGAGCTTGGTATGCTTTTATCAAGATATGCATTTCCCACGTTAAGCATTTGATTTCATAGAAGAATGTTTAATTTCTGTATAAAACATCAAGATATGTGTTTGAACCAGTGTAATCACTACAGGGATTAAATTTATATCCTTTTGTTCTCAACGTCATGTTATTTTGGAACTCCCGAAGAGAGCTTTTACTCTGAGATTGATTGTCCCTTTGCTCAGACCTTTATCCAACTTCTATATCTTAAAAGCTATGGTCTTGGTTTATAGTGATTAAAGTCAACATTTTCCGTATTTATCTTAAGTTAGATTAGAGTTTCAATTGATTCCCTTGCGCATATCAGTACTTACTTTGGATAACGGCAGGCAAGGAATGGCATTATACGACAGAAGTTAAGTACATCGCGAATAAGATTAACTAAATTCTGAAACGAGGTTCATTCCCTTGGTGCATCTTATTTACTATTTCATGATTCGTTGATCAAACTTGAAATTTTCCCGACTCTATATATTTTCTCATATTTTACTATATAATGATATTTTAATAAAAATAATTTAGGCTTATTGATCCTAATTGTGATGGATGAAAGGCGTGTTGAAATTGAAGCAAATAGAAGACCGAGCGAGAACGATAAATAGGCGATGCACCATCCTTGCTGCTACGTACGTTTTCAGAAAAAACCAAAGGAGTTCTGCTTCATAATTTTTCTGGTATTGGATTCACATTTGACATGAAGCTTGATAGTCAACTATCAAAACGGATGGGGTGTGCTTGTGGGAAGTTGCGTGTTGCATTAACCGTTTCTGATTGATTTTCCCTTGGAAAAGGTTCAATTATGCACAAACAACTTGTACTGTGAGGTTCATGATGACACTAATGCAAAGATTTGTGCTGCTTTTGATGCTTATAAAAGGTTTTGACCTTTAAAAAGTCCTTGTAGAGTCAAATTACATATTACAGGGAGGACTTATGACGCAGGATGCGTATAGTTTGTTAGCAAACAATTAGGAATCAGAAAAGAAAGGGGAGGAAAGAAGAGAAGAATTAAGGGCAAGAGGAAAATCAATCTTTATTCATATAATCTGATTGTCATTTACAATGAGTAAGCCCCTTTATTTACAGAACAAAAAACTAATAAGTTAAAAATGAAACAAACTCCTAATAAACTATAATTGTATCAAAATATCAAAACTAATCTAATCAAATCTAATTGAAAATCAAACTCTTATTATAAAATCCTAATTAAAATGTATCTCTATATTTATACTTATCCTAATCTCCATCAACTGAGCTCTGAGATTTAGCTATTATAAGAGACTCACAAGAATCAAAGACCTAAGAGACCATGAACAAGGTCATCTTTAATGATCAACCCAATGTCTAATTAGCTTGTGATGAAGAAAATATGGTTACATGATAAATCAATTATGGTTCTCTCAAAAAACATCAACATTTTTGTAGGAATAAGTTCAGAAGGAACATGTACCTCCTGTACCTATATTATGCTACTCTATGATAGAAGATATTTTTAATTCTTCTTTCATCATTTATGTGAATTCTAGTTTAAGTGCCATTGAGTGATGCATTTCCATTATCCTTTCCATGAATGTTTACTTGTTAGTGGTTGGAGATGCCTCAAAAAGCTACTTCATTTTGTGAATTGGTGAACGGGTATTGGTTTGAGTATTAAAAATGGGTCAAGAAAGAACGAGTTTGTTCCTGAAAACTTACTCTACCTACTGGAGAAAATATCCCAACTTGACGTAGTTTTACCCTCATTTAATTAATTTATATTTCTCATGTAAGAATTGAATTATATTTTTTCATGATATGAGTTATTTTTTTTTGTTAGTGGAAACATGTACTTGTGAACTTGATGGTAAATATTGTCTTATATATTAAATATGATGAATTGTGATTGATCTCCTATTTCCTTCTCCTTTAGCTTGCATTGATGATGAGGAAAGCAGATGAGGAATTAGCGTGACTGAGCTTTCACATAAACAAATATGAAGAAGTTCCTGAATGATAAACATTTTCTGTCTAGACGCTTTTAGTACATGACGACTCTATCTTCTATTATTCTCATGTAAAATTCTAACCTTGGATCATTTTACTTAATCTTGTATCAACTGTCCCGCTAGCCATGTCCTCTACTTGATCCGGGTTAGTGGTCCTTACTATGTTTTCTGTCTTACAGTTGCATAATGTGATTGGAAATTACATTGTAAACCCAAATATTCCCTGAAATATTCTGCAGTATGTAAACATAAGATGCAATCGCAAGTGGTATTTAAAATGCATTTTCTTAATGCAATTTGTTTCGAGTAGTTTATCCCCCGTTTCCCACTCTCTGTGTTCAAGCTGGCATCTAATTGATCTTTGTTGTCATGCTTAATGAAATCTTATTGCTCTTTTATTTACTGCTGTCATTGTGGTTGGTGGGGGATTACAAATGAAGATGTTAAGAAGTTAAATGTTACATTTGGCTATTTTTATAGCAAAATTGTTGTTATTTTAGCGCAGATTAATGCATTTTGGGATCATCTTATTTTCAATTATTTGTAGTTCATGGCAAAAGAATGTACAAAAGTAACACGTTTTTTGCATTTGGGAGCCATCGTGTCAAAACCTGTTTGGCTCACTTCGTCAAATGGTCTCTCAGTGAACAAAGGCTAGGAGTATGTAATGTCACCAGCAAAGCAGGGGTCTGAAGCTCTTCACCAGCAAGTTGAAAGTAATATGTTCACCATCAAGTTGAAAGTAATATATTCACTACGGACCGCATGGCCCACAGCTTCTCGGAGGGGCTCGTGGCTGATGAGCTTGACACCAATCTAGTCGTGGATGACTGCATTTACTTTAACAGTGTTCACTGGGCATTGTGTAGGATCAAGTTTTCCAAAATCATTTCTATCTGGTTAATACTTTAGGAAGATTTGCAATTGTAACATGTGAATATAATGCTCTTAGCTGAATTCTGCAGTGGTTTAGGCACTTCTTGGAATTGGTCTATTTTATCCTCCAACATTTTAGGATGGGAACACATTAGTTTCTTTTACACACATTTGGAGCACATTTCTAAACAATTTCCTTCTCGGAAAGTATATGCTTCGATTATCTATGCAATGTAAGAAATGGGTTATTTATACAGTGAAACTGACTATCGATCAAAGTCGGACTCTATAGTGATGACACTTTTGAGATCTGCCATGGATGAAGGTCATGGAAAAGTGCAGTCTAGGGATGGACCTATTGAGTTTTTATATGAGAGATCAAAGTTTTATGAATTGGTGGCTATTCTCGTGGAGGGCGGTTTGCATAGTTCAAGAGGAGACTCGCGTTGTTGAGGACAACCGGGACAAAATCCTATCAGATTTGATGAAAATCAGGCACTGGCTCCAGGGTATCAAATATTTGAACAAATCCTGCTACATGTACAGGGGTGGTCGACAATATTTTTGACAAATTGCCAACTGTCAAGATTTAATTGGCCATTGGACAAAAAATGCAGGACAACAAGTCAATGTAGTGTTGTCACATGTACATCTGTAAAAAAATCCTATAAAAATCCCCTGTATAAGGAGTTTAATTCTATTTGAAATATCCGAGAAAGATAAAGAATTGACAGAGGGGTTAGAGCCAGGAATTGAAGAATTCTCTTATAACCAACGAGGCAATCGAGGAACGAGGGATATTTGTGAATTGAAGAATTCGTTAAATCATTAAATCAGCAGGTACTGAATATAAAACAAAAATACAAAGGGATGAGCACAAAAGTTTGAAGCATGACACGAAGAAAATAATGTACCATGTTTGAGTCTTGATATCTGCAAAAAGAAGTACATGGAAATTCGGGTTTCAAAGAAAAAGAATTTTGTTGGGATGACATAATCTCCTAGAATAAGGGCCCTGATTGATTCATCTGAGGCATGAATCGAAAATCTTGGTTAGGTGGATGAGTTCAGTCAATGATGAATTAGATTTTGTATCTGGGAAGATGCTGAGAGCTCCAACTGGAGAAACAATGGAGGTATTGATAAATATATCAATCTTGGTTAAAGGCTTCACGAGAAATGTCCAACAAAGTGTTAGGAATAATGAAATTATGCAATCTCCTCTATGCAAGGAAAGTCCAGCAGAGACTGAAATTATGCAATCTCATCTATGTAAGGAAAGTCCAGCTGAGAATGAAATCATTAGCAAGACTGCACAAATCGAGGAAATCACTAGACAAACTCCAATCGTTTGATGCGTGTAAAATGATTTATTTCCTTCTATATACATGTAAAAGCTTTATTTGTAATACATAATTATCTCTCCCTCAACAAGGAGAATTACACACAAAGAACTACACCTGTAATATTTTTCTTTATGGTATTAAAGCATATTAGAATTTGGGTGTGACTCGAATTCCTTGTTGAAATAATTGAAGAATTTTAATTGAAGTGAACATCAAGAAAAATTCAGTTTGGAATGCTATTGAAGTCCTATGTCAAGTTAAAGCTTTATTTTGGAAGCCCATTGGCAGTTGTAATATGTTTTGAACTCGATTTTTTGGTATCATACTTCATCAACAACTCTATTAGGAGGATTTGAACATCTCATACATGTTCTCTTTAAATACTAGACTCGTCTATACAATTTTATGTTGTGAGATAATAGATTATTGAAATTATAGCATCCATTATAATTTTCTCCCTTCTTTATTATTTTTGAGTCAATAAAATTTCTTAATTCCTCTACCATATTCTTGTATTTATTATTCTTTTACTTGATCAAATACTTTATTATTATTTTTCATATAACTTCAACATCTCAATTCGGTGGTTTGTTTCACAACAATTGGTATCAGAGCGCCAGGTTCAGTAGTTCCGCAAGAGCGCAATGTTTGATTTGTTCAAGGTTTTTATTCGTGATGGCTTCCATGAAGTATGACATTCCGCTTTTGAATTAGAGCACTAGATTTTCACTATGGCAAGTTAAGATGCGTGTAGTACTCGCATAGTTGGATTTGAATGATGCATTGTTGGGAATTGATAGGATGCCTACAATTTTGACCGCGGAGGAAAAATTACGGAAGGATAAGAAGACACTTTCTCACATTCATTTTCATCTATCAAATACTATTCTTCATGACGTTTTGAAGGAAAATTCATAGCTGCTTTATGGTTGAGATTGGAGCAATCGTGCATGACTAAAAGTTTGACAAGCAAGTTGAACCTCAAGCAGCGTTTATACTCTCATCGAATGGCAGAAGGAGGATCATTGAAAGATCACATGTCTGTATTTAAAGAGATCATCGCTGATTTGAAAACTTTAGAAGCAGTGTATGATGAAAAGGATTTGGCCTTGATCCTATTGTGTTCGTTGCCCGCTTCGTTTGCCTCATTTAGAGACACGATCTTGTATAGTCATGATACTCTTATCATAGAAGAAGTGTATGATGCTTTGTATTCAAAAGAGAAGATGAAACATCTGGTTTCTGAGGCCAGAGATGAATAAGGTCTGGTTGCTCATGGTAGTTCTGGAAGGGGCAGATCGAAATTTAAGTTCAGTAATCAAATTTGTAACTACTGCAAAAAGAAGTGGCACTTAAAGAATGATTGCTACAAATTGCAGAATAAAGAAAGGATGGTTGCAAGTAGATATTTAGATACTTCAGGTGAAGTAGACCTCGCGAAGAACGTTGTAAGTGATAGAGATCTCTTAACTATTTCTGACATTGAGTTTAAACCGGAAAATGATTAGATTCTTGATTCAACATGTATATTTCATATGTGTCCTAATAAGGACTTGTTTGCTATATATGAAACTGTTTCCAAATGTGTCGTGGTTATGGGAAACAACGCATCTTGTCGGGTTGTTGAAATTGGTACAGTCATATTGAAACTTTTGGATGAGACAATTAGAACATTTCTTCAGGTTCGACATGTTCCAGACTTGAAGAAAAAACATATCTTGTTGTCTATCATTGATTCAAAAGGTTATGAGTTTTTTGGTGGAGGTGGAGGTGGAGCTTTGAAGGTTTGCAGGGGTGCCCAAGTTGTATTGGAAGGACAGAAAATGTCTCCATTATACATCTTTTAGGGTCGTGTAGAATTTAGAAGAGTTAATCAGCACAAGTTTAGTACTGTGGTGGACATTTAGTTTGGTACAATACCTTTAGGAGCTCATAAATGGCCAGATTTGAAGAATACAATTCAGTGGAGTTCAGGATATATGGATAATACCGCTTTGCCACCATCACATGCGGTGCCATTGTATTCAATTGCTAGGTACAGACCCAATGAAAAAGGGTATGTGGATGTTGATTTTGTTGAGCATGCTTTAAGTGGAGTAGAAGGTCTACAATCTAACAAGGGGTCTTCTTTAAAAATATTTTGGTTTGATTCTGTTTTGGGGTGTGTTACAGCCCATTTTGATTAATTTAAAATCGTTATGATTTTTTGGGAATCTGAGGTAATTTTGTAGAGTGGTGTTTGGATTCATTGGAAGAGATGAAATATTATGTTTGGTTGGAAAAATTAATTGTTTGGTTATTGTTGAAGAAGTCAGTTCATTCTTTGGTGGAATTCGTGACAAGGTGGAGATTGTTAGAATTTGGGTGTGATTCGAATTCTTTGTTGAAGTAATTGAAGAATTCTAATTGAAGTGCACATCAAGAATAATTCAGTTTGGAATGCTATTGGAGTCCTATGTCAAGTTAAAGTTTTATTTTAGAAACCCATTGGGAGTTGTAATTTGTTTTGAACTCGATTTTTTGGTATCCTATTTCATCAACAATTATACTAGGAGGATTTGGACATCTCCTACATGTTCTCTATAAATATTAGGCACTTCTAGATAATTTTATGGTGTGCGAAAATAGACTACATGAATTATAGGATCCATTGTAATTTTCTCTCTTCTCCATTATTATTGAGTCAATAAAATCTCTTAATTCCTTTGTCATATTCTTGCCTTTATTATTCTTTTACTTGATCAAATACTTTATTATTATTTTTCATATAACTTCGACATCTCCATCTGGTGGTTTGTTTCAAAACAGAGTAGTTTACAGCTAACTCTCAATAATTCTCGATCCATAATTACATCATTTCTTCCATTTATTATTCTCAATAGCCTCTACACTTGTTATTGTCACCACCATTGTCACCCTTCGTTTGCAAGTTGACAACTATCCACTATAGAGGGAGCAAATTTTGATTCTTGTTGCAAGTCAAGATATGCTTGGATTTCGTCATGGTGAGATTTCAGAACCCTCTCCTACAATACTTGGACAGGAAAGCACTTCTATCTCCGACCCCTAACATGAAAAGAGGCATAAGAAATATCTTCTTTTGTGTGGGTGGATTGTTGGTAGCTTAATTGAATAAGATCTTAGCCTGGTTGTTGGACTTGATTCAGCCGCCAAGATATGGACAGCTCTTTGTGAGGCCTATGCCCACACATTACAAGAAAGGAAATTCATGCTAATGAAACAATTGAATTACATTCGCAAGTCTTCAGATACATCACTTAATACCTATATCAAAGAGTTTAAACGTATTGTTGATAGCCTTGCTGTAGTGGGGAAGTCCATTCCTGACAAGGAGGTCTTCTCCCTCATAAATTGCCTAGGCGCTTAATATGAGCCCTTTGTATCCTCAATGCTCAAAACACCCACTTCGGGTTACAATAAGTCAATTTCTATGCTGCAAGCCTTTGAAATTCGCACTAGTATTAAAATACATACCACTAGCACCTATGATGCGTTCTTTAGCCAGCAAAATAGAGCCAAGACAACTAAAAGTGGCTCACATGGCAATAGCAAATTCAGCCATGGCAAAGGTAAGGGTTCGGTGTATTATAAGCACCAGACACGTGATGATGTACCTCTTTACAAACAACATGCATCCAAAAATTCTGTGCAGTCCAATACATCAAGTTTTCGTTGCCAAATTTGTAAGAAATATCAGCATGATGCTTCTGTTTGTTGGTACCGGTAAGATCAATCTGATGGTGACACCATGGATCATGAAGCCCTCGCTGCTCTACAAATCCGTGATGCCATTGAGGATCAAGAATGGACACCTGAAGCTTCATCCCACATGACTTCCAACATAGGTATGTTACATAATCTTATGCGTCACACTGGTAATGATCTTGTTATGGTTGGAAATCATGTTATTACCAATCACACATATTGGTCAGGATATATTACGCAATCAGTCTCATACTTTAACTCTTGACAATGTCTTACTTGTTCCCAAATTAGAACGAAATCTTTTATCTGTCGGACAACTAGCCAATGATTATCCTATAAAATGTGAATTTAATGGTATTAGTTTCTCTGTTAAGGAAAAGGGGACAAACAGGATCCTGCTAAGAGGAGTCAAGACGGATAACTTATATACCATCAAGGCATCATCGAGGCTCACTTTTCTGTGCGTTTCCAGACCGTGGATAATGCAGTTTGGCATTAATGACTTGCTCACCCCCAACCTGTTTTTGTTCTAGCTTTGCATTCAAAAGGTTTTTTACATGTACGAGGAAAAAATAAATTTAGGATTTGTGAAGGTTGTCAAATAGGCAAACTTAGCAAATTACCTTTTAAATCTCGTTTTAATAATGATTCTAGACTTTTTGAGAAATTTCATTGGGATCTTTGGGGACCATCCCCCACTTTATCTATAGATAAATTCTCATATTATGCATGTATTGTTGATGATTATAGTAGATATATGTGGCTTGTTCCTGTGGGAGATATTATACCGATATTGTGCATATTATATTCATCAAGAACATACCGTGAAATCGAAACATCATTCGATTTATCGAAATTTGATTTGAAAAGATAAAATAGTGATTACCGACTTCCAATATATGAATATGGATTCATCACTTTCCAATCTTGAAAGCGTGTCATTCTTTGATTCAAACCTTGCATAAAATCAAAAGAATATTAGTCACTTTCCGAAATCAAAATACTAAATTAGAATGAAATCGAAAAGAAAGATGAGATGCAAGTGATGCGATCGGTCGAGGCAAGTGTTTGACACTTTGTCCTTAAAATGAATTTGCCCCGCATCGGTGCTAACGGTTTCTCGGCAATCATCTCCCAAGATACAACGACCACGTCAAGCCATAGGAGCACTCCAAATGACTTAGACCAACAAACTCGAACGGAGTTCTCTCTCTACCATAACCATGATTTTGATGCAAGAGAAAATCACTTCGATAAAGTGTTTTATGCAAAACTAAAGTAACCATGATATGAAACTATCAAATGAATTGTTTTTTGTGTAGTTGTAGTGTAGTTGTTGTGAATTCAAACACATAGGGAATCCATATATATAGTAGTTGGAACATCCATATCAAGAGACACATCTCTTGAATAATCATAATTATTGGAAGTTACTCATACCAAAAGTCATGCTCTTTAAGCATCTCTTGAATAATCATAAATATTGGAAGTTACTCATACCAAAAGTCATGCTCTTTAAGAGACATGATCCATATGAAAAGACACATCTTTTCATCTACATTCTCTAGAATATTCCACAATATTCTACACAATTCCAATAATTTCAAAGATTAAGTGGTTTAAGTTTGGCTTAATTTCTCATTCACCAAATAAGGAATTTCCACTTAAATCATTTCAATTGGTCACAACCAATTTCCAACACAAAATTCCAACAATCCCCCACATGAATGAAAATTAATGCAAATGACTATGCAGACACTAGTAGAGAGAGGGCGGAAAAAACACTGCATCAGAGAAGGTAGTTTCTGGCCTTGAACCTCCCTTAGTGAAATACTATCGGACTTACTGACTAATTGGTGAACGTGATGTCTTGAACCATTCAGCAGTTGGTGTAAGCCGAGACAACAGTACTCACACAATGTCTTCCCTAAACCGTTCATGGTTCTCACGATTGTGTCCATTTTGGCCATGGATCACTCTTGGTTTCATAAGTGTTTAGAGAATTTTAGCCTCGAACAATTCTCATTGAAGCGGCCCCACTTCACACTTACATAGGTGATCTCCTATTAAGAGTATTCTGTCATACTCCACTTGACTAAATCAAGCTATAGGAATCATTAAAAGAGTATCTTAACCTTCAATCATTCAGCAGAAAGCACTTTAATTATCATAGGAATGAGTAGGAATAATTTCCTAAGTGCTTCATGCGATCTTCATAACTTAGTTGTCCCTTTGAACCAAGATCTTGGGATCTCCAGTCAACAAGGTAGGGTTACCATTACAAAGACTCTTACATCGTAGGCTTTAATCTCATTCCCCTCGATATGCAGTATTCTTGATCTCTCGGTAAATCTCTAAAGGTACCACGAGTTTACACCATTGAGATCGACTGCTTAATGGTATTATGTCTACGTCTAGACTTACCATTACATGTGACTTAGTATCTCATCAAATATAGTTAGCCAACAATTAATTGATTTAATAGATACAACATGTCACCACCAAGAAATCCTCTCATGAAGCTACATGCTTCTAACTAACTTTATCTAAAGCTTTATAAATTCCAAACAACAATGTTGGAGGATTTCTTTCACGCACTACACTAGTCAATCACTTTTCACTAGTGAATTTCAGAAACATGGGGTATTCAATATCATTATTGAAATATTACAATGCATTTCAATTTTATGAATATTTTTCAAATATTCCAATTGATCTTGCATATCCAAACAAACGCCGTAATAGGATTTTTATCCAATTTCATCCACTTTAGACTAGTGTATATCATCCTTATAATTAATATAAGGGTTTTCTACCTTTTCCACTTCATAGATATATTTCTATGATTATAAGGTATAGAAAAATTTGTAACTTTTAAACATAAATTACCCCCACAATTCCTCAATTAGGAATGCATGTGCAACTAGTAATGTTGCATTCACAAATCTTGAACTTTTCATATAAGTTCGCAAGCATTGATGTTAACCCCCACATTTTTGGGTTACACTTGAACTTAGAGTTCATCAACTCTTTCGTAGTTCAACTCATTATCGAATAGATAATGTTCATATCGAATATTTCGTGAAAGTTTAAGTACTTTCAAAATAGTGGTCGTCAATCCACAATTTATTTCCATTGAAATTGTATTCAATGTACTTCAATCCAACTATCTTCAATTTGATCATCCAAATCAAATTAAGGTCATCACATAGACCAACAATGCTCTCAAAGCATATACCAATTTAATTGGTTCCACGATTGAAATCGAATTTCAACAATGAAGAAGACTAAGCATCTTGATTCACAAGAATTGCAACTTCTCCAACATATCACATTTGTGACATTTCACAAGATAGTATTATTTCATATTTAATAATACTTATTCACCATGTTCAAATTTAATGAACGAGTCATCCATTGGTTCGATAGTTGTGTTCTCAAAAGATACAACCCAACGAGAGGACACGCCTCTTCAAATAAATCTCTATGAAGAGATACACCAATTGGAAATTAATCATACAAATGTCATGATTTTTCATATGAAAAGATCCCAAATTATTTCATAAATTTTCCACCACGTGATTAGGCGGCTTAATACCCATTGTGACAAGATCATGTATTGTCACGCTAGAATGCAACCATGATTTGCATAAGTCAACTCAATTAATTTCATCAAATTATTGAGGCTTTCCATATTCCAATAAAAGGAATAATCATGAAAGTTCATACACTTTCAATAATTAGTTGGCATTCTTCCAACATTTATACAATCATTGTATAAGTTTATTCCATTTTAGTCAACACATGTCGTGACTAGGAATATCAATATCTTGAGGAACTCCACACACTTCCTCATTTAGAAATATAGTCATTGATCTCAATCTCGATCAATTAAATTAACCAAGACCAAATGATCAACCATTGATATGGTACAAAAGACCAAAACGTATATTCATTATTTTATGTAATAAACATCAACAATAATGTTTCCATGACAGTTATGAAATGAATGGTCATCGAAATCATAAATTAAACAACTTCCCATACTCATCGAATACCAAGAGACTCACCACCTGCACAGATCTAAATTTGTATGTTACATGGCAGCACTTGAAAAATTAGACAACATCCTAATGGAAAAGTGGCCTCGTATTCCATAATTGGAAATCCACGTGTAAGAAATATTTTAATTCTCTTACCCATAAATCACTAATTATTTTAATCTCTCATCAGTGGACATCCTTTGCAATTATAAATATATTTAGCAATAATCAGCACATGCATGATTCAGACAACATACATATGTAGAAATGCACCAAACTGCTCAAATGTCTCTTATCATTTCCGTGATTCATATGCACAACAAATACCAGAAATTCATTTTAAGACTGTGGGAGATATTATACCGATATTGTGCATATTATATTCATCAAGAACATACCGTGAAATCGAAACATCATTCGATTTATCGAAATTTGATTTGAAAAGATAAAATAGTGATTACCGACTTCCAATATATGAATATGGATTAATCACTTTCCAATCTTGAAAGCGTGTCATTCTTTGATTCAAACCTTGCATAAAATCAAAAGAATATTAGTCACTTTCCGAAATCAAAATACTAAATTAGAATGAAATCGAAAAGAAAGATGAGATGCAAGTGATGCGATCGGTCGAGGCAAGTGTTTGACACTTTGTCCTTAAAATGAATTTGCCCCGCATCGGTGCTAACGGTTTCTCGGCAATCATCTCCCAAGATACAACGACCACGTCAAGCCATAGGAGCACTCCAAATGACTTAGACCAACAAACTCGAACGGAGTTCTCTCTCTACCATAACCATGATTTTGATGCAAGAGAAAATCACTTCGATAAAGTGTTTTATGCAAAACTAAAGTAACCATGATATGAAACTATCAAATGAATTGTTTTTTGTGTAGTTGTAGTGTAGTTGTTGTGAATTCAAACACATAGGGAATCCATATATATAGTAGTTGGAACATCCATATCAAGAGACACATCTCTTGAATAATCATAATTATTGGAAGTTACTCATACCAAAAGTCATGCTCTTTAAGCATCTCTTGAATAATCATAAATATTGGAAGTTACTCATACCAAAAGTCATGCTCTTTAAGAGACATGATCCATATGAAAAGACACATCTTTTCATCTACATTCTCTAGAATATTCCACAATATTCTACACAATTCCAATAATTTCAAAGATTAAGTGGTTTAAGTTTGGCTTAATTTCTCATTCACCAAATAAGGAATTTCCACTTAAATCATTTCAATTGGTCACAACCAATTTCCAACACAAAATTCCAACAGTTCCTTTACGTAAAAAAATATGAATTTTTTGGGCATTTACGTACCTTTGTTAACTATATTGAGAGATAATTCTCTCGTCACATAAAAATACTTCGAAGTGATGGTGGAGGAGAATTTGTTAGCAATGCTTTTACTAATTACTTGTAGGAACTAGGGATTGTTCATCAATTATCTTGCCCTCATACACCTGAACAAAATGGTGTAGTTGAGCGATGCCATCGAATCATCCGTGAACTTGGACTGACAACGCTCCATCATTCTGGTATGCCTAAAAGATTTTGGGTGGAAGTCTTTTCCACATCCGTCTTTTTAATTAATCGCTTACCGTCCATTGCTAAAGTGGTGACTCTCCTTTTTTCAAAGTATTTGGCAAACATCTTGACTATAGTTCTTTTTAAGTTTATGTTTGCAAATGCTATCCCTACATTTGGAATATTACTTCAAACAAATTTGATCCAAAATCATTGTCATGCGTTTTGTGGATTATAACAAAAAATATAAGCGCTATAAATGTTTTTATCCACCAACTCGCAAAATGTTTGTCTCTAGACATGTGTTTAGTGAAGAAACTTTTCCTTATAAAAATCTTGGTGTCCTTCATCAACACAACTCTGGCACAAAAAATATCACCACTTTTTCAGATTGGCTTGATCAGCCAATCACACCATGTGATACACAAAATCCCACATCAATAGATAGTTTCCATCATGTCATTGAGCTTTTTCTCTCGATAGGCCATGATACTTTACACCTTAACACCACTATTGCCCATGATGTGGCTACTAATGACCATAGATCTCATATTCATATCTCTGATCCATTGCATGTTGATGACTGGCTGCTGATAAGTGTAGTTTCTACACTTATTCGATGTCCTAAATGATGATATTTTACTGTTCTTTGGATAAAATACTACCTAAATTGTGTTATATTTCATTTTGTAGGTAAAACTCAATGTTTGATGAAAAATTGGAGAAAAAAATGGCTCAATTGTATCAAATACAAAGTTCGAGGACTAAAATGTAAATACTCAAAAGTTATGTCAAACTTCACGATGAAGATTTGAGAGTGTTAAGTATCAATTGAATGGGGAAAGAAGTGATAAGAGTGCATTTTACACGTCTATAATTATTAATATTTGTCAGTTTATGCGCAAAACATAGCTTAATTCATTATAAATAGTGATTGCAGGTCAATAATGGTGAATGTCGTGGAAAGTGAAAGAAAAATAGAGAAAATGGGACCAAATGAAGAACATCAAAGTTCAGAGATTAAGTTGCAAATATCCAAAAGATTAGTCGGAGAAGAAATTGAAGACATGAAGATTACAAGATCAAATTGAGCAAGTAATTTATGCATTGGAATTAGATAAGTGAGAAAAAGGGTCAAGAAATAAAGAAGAAAAGTGGAAGGTCCAAAATGCCAAGTTTTGGGAAGAAGTGAACAGTATGCGGTCGCATAGTGTTCCATGCATGCGGTCGCATGCAACATAGCAGGGAATTCCAATGAAAAAAGTGATGATTCTATGCGACCGCATAGAAGGAAAATTTAGCGAATTTTCTAGTTTTCCTAAATTGATTCAAACTCTTATGATAAGGAATTGAGGACTCCTATATAACCTGAATAACGTCCAGAAGCTAGGATTACGCTTTTTTAGAGAGAAAAAAAGACCTTGAAGAGGAAGAACAAAAGCTAAAAGGAAGATTTGCGTTTCAAGATACAAGATTTGGAGTTTTACATTGAAGAATTGGGTGATGTCTTCTCCTAAATATTTTCTTTGCTATTTTATTATATCCATGTTAGGCTAAGTTTTATTGTACTAGTTGAACGATTAACTTCGTAATGTGAACTTTTAATTCTTGTTTTGCAATTTGATTTTAAACACGAATGATGAATGTTGAATGGTTTATATGCACTTTATTGTCTCCATAATTAAATGCATGTGATTATGTGAGTTTGAGTGGTCTATCTCATGCATTTGAAAGAAGGGAAATAGATCCTACAAGGTATAAATCATCATAGGGTTCGATAGGAGATAAAAATATACCCCTATGCTTTACGTGAATATTTAAGTGTTCATAAAACGTTATGCGTTCTTGTATATTGGCATTTGTTATAGAAATATAGTCAAATGATATGCGAGAATAGGTTTAACTCCACTCGAGAGAGAATGTTAAATATTTTAGGAACATTGATTCTTCAATCAATTCATCGTGCTATCAAGTTGTGAAATAAAGGTTAAAAGTGAATTTACTTGGCGATTCGGGATCCTAGTACGCTTCTCATACATAGATTTCTCCAAGCATTTGCATTCAATTCGTAATTTGCATTTAGCTTGTTTACTTTCATCTAAATTTACATTCGTGGCATAATTTAGATAATTTCACCTTTGACCCACCTCATTGAATCTACTTAGTTCGGTTAAGGTCGAGATAATTAAAATTTAACTAACTCAATCTCTGTGGGAACGATACTTGAACTTCAAAACCCATTTTATCACTTGAACGATCCGTACACTTGTGGTAATCAAAGTCGAATACATTTTCGGCCTATCAAGTTTTTAGCACCGTTACCGGGGATTGAGATTTAGTTTAGTATTAGTTATCTTGACACTAATTCGACATTTTTAGTTATCTTGTTCACTTTTATTTCCATTGTTTCTATTCTATTTAGTAATCGAGCGTTATTGGTCCTTTCAATTCTTAGGTTTGTATGCTAAGATCGTCTGGAGGTGAATTAATTAAAGCTGATCCTGAAATTGACGTACTTTCCATCGATTACAACGTGAAACTCGAGA
The DNA here is from genome assembly GCA_035079005.1 of Fraxinus americana. Taxonomy (NCBI): domain Eukaryota; kingdom Viridiplantae; phylum Streptophyta; class Magnoliopsida; order Lamiales; family Oleaceae; genus Fraxinus; species Fraxinus americana. The sequence goes on from CM068713.1 coordinate 23,530,738, forward strand.
AGCACAACAACATCAAATGGCTAGCGAACAGAACAACCCTATCAATGCAGCCAATGAAGACAATGTTGTGGACGAAGGACGCATGCTTGTGGAGGATTTTATGATTCCTCAAATCATTCAAAGTCAATCCAGTATTGTCTATCCACCATTTGGGTAGCTGAATTTTCAACTAAAGACCAACGTGATACATCTATTTCAAAATGGGCACCAATTCTATAGGAGAGTTGATGAAAACCCACTCACGCACATTTCTCGATTCTTGGAGATATGCCAACACTACCAGGGTATTTCAGATGATGCCATTAGGTTGAGACTGTTTCCACATACTTTGAGAGATAAAGCAAGTGAGTGGCCAGATTCTCAACCTATCGCTAGCATCACTACATGGAATGACTTGGCACAAAAATTCTGCACCAAGTTCTTTCCACCCGCCAAGATTGCGAAGCTGAAACATGACAGCTCTGTTTTCTGTCAAGGCAACTCTGAATCATTTGATGAAGTATGGAACAAGTTTGAAAACATGCTTCGGAAGTGCCCACATCACGGGATCAGCAAAGGACTCCAGGTTCAATACTTCTACACAGGACTACTTTCATCCTTCAAAAGCATGATTAACTCCTCATCCAACGAGTTAGTGTATACAAGAATAGTTGATGATCCATTATAGTTGTTTGAGACAGTTGCCACCACTTCCGCTATGTGGTCATCAGAATGGAGAGTTCAAAAGAAGACAGCAGGTGTGTATGAAGTGGACGCTATTTCAGCTCTATCTGCAAAGATTGATTCATTGTTTCACAAGGTGGAGAACATGTTGCACACCGCTAATGCAGCGTAGACTAAGAGAATAAGTTGTGAAGAGTGTGGAGCTGATCATACCATAGCAGAGTGTCCAATTCTAACACAATGAGTGGAGCATGCAGATTTTGCACAATGGGGACAACGCCAACAGAACAATCAGTTTGGAGATACTTACAATCAGAGTTGGAAGAAGCACCCTAATTTTTCATGGAGCAATCAGAATCAGCAGAGGCCACAAAATCAATTTCAACCCCAAGAGAATAAGCTTCAACTGGAAGAGATGTTCACAAAGTATATGGAAGCCAACAACCAATTTATGAAGAAAACTGAAACAACACTTCAAGATCGGAATGCTACTATAAAAAACTTGGAAGCTCAAATGGGACAGATGGCTATTGCTTTGACTAGCAGACCACATGATAATTTACCTAGCAAAACCGAAATCAACCCAAGGGAACATACCAATGCCATTACAACCAGAATTGTTGTTTTACCTAATACATGTTAAGCTCAGGACAAAACAACACCTTTGATAGAAGAAGAATCTATGGAAAAAGATGAGCAAACAACGAAAAATACACCGCAAGAGAACTCGGGGATCTCATTAGGTAAAACAACAAATCTGGTGAATCCTTATGAGCTATCCATTTTGTTCCCTCAAAGGCCGAAGAAACATAAAATGGAGCAGCAATATAAAAAAATTATCTAAATCTTCAAAAAGCTTCACATAAATGTCCCATTTGCTTATGCACTATTCCAGATGCCGAGCTATGCTAAATTTCTGAAGGATATTCTATCAAACAAATGCAAACTGGAAGTACATGAGACAGTAATGCTAACCGAAGAAGTCAGCGCAGGATCCAAAAAAAGATTCCACCAAAACTTAAGGATCCAAGGAGTTTTACTGTTCCTTGTACAATTGTTGATATTTATTTTGAAAAAGCTTTATGTGATCTGGGTGTCAGTATTAACTTAATGCCATTATCTATTTTCAGGAAACTAGGATTGGGGGAAGCTAAAGCAACTACAGTGATACTACAGTTGGCTGACCGATCCCTCACGCATCCACGAGGAATAATTAAAGATGTGCTAATCAAAGTGGAGAAGTTCATATTCCCTGTTGATTTTCTCATTCTGAATATTAAAGAGGACATGGATATTCTCTGATTTTGGGCAGACCATTCCTACCCATCAGGAGAGCATTGATTGATGTTCAAAGGGGACAACTAATTTTGAGATTGGGTGAAGAACAAATTTCATTCAATGTGTTCAAGGCTATACAATTTCCCTCTTAGGCAGACAGCTATTTCAAGATTGATGTGATTGATAAGATAGTCCAGGACACTTTTCTGCTTCACAACCCATCGGATGCTTATAAGGTGTGTATTGTACATTCTCACTCAACACAATCAGAATCAAGTGAGATTACCATATGCATGCAACAGAACATTTGAAAAACTTGGAACGGGTCCAGCAAAACATCTACCATCTGTACAGAAGCCTCCTAAATTGGACTTGAAGCAACTACCACCGCATCTCCGATATGCTTACTTGGGCGAGTCATGTACACTCCTAATTATTATCTCAAGTAAAATCAGCGATGTGGAGGAAGAAAAACTATTACGGGTACTCAAAGAGCATAAAATAGCAAAATGGTGGACCATTGTAGATATTAAAGGGATCAAGCCTTCCTTATGCATGGATAAGATTCTCATGGAGGAGAATTTTCGACCCAGTGTGGGAGCCAAAGGAGGTTAAACCCCAACATGAAGGAATTGGTCCGAGCCGAGATACTAAAACTATTAGATGCAGGGATCATCTACCCTATTTCAGATAGTACATGGATCAGCCCAGTTCAGGTTGTGCCGAAAAAAGGGGGATAATAGTCATACCGAATGAAAAGAATGAGCTCATTCCTACCAGAACAGTCACCCGATGGAGGGTTTGCATTGACTATCACAAACTCAATACAACCACTAGGAAGAATCATTTTCCTCTCCCGTTCATTAATCAAATGTTGGAGAGGCTAGCAGGTTACACAAACAACTGTTTTTTGGATGGCTATTCGGGATATAATCAGATACCGTGGCGCCGGATGATACAATGGGTACCACTCTACAGACCATTCGAGATGACATGATTACCACCAGGACCCTCGCCTCAATCGCTAGTCTGGAATCTTTGGCTACTAGACGCGAGGTCGAGGTCATGAATGGAAGACTAAACAACTATGTGGGCAGAGTTGATGGAATTCAGTTGTACGCCAACGACTCCTAGGATCATTTGGGCACTATAGAGGCTGCTGTTCGGGATATACGCACTGAGCTTGCCTAACAATCGGAACTCATGAGATAGATCCTTGCATGTGTACCTTCACCGACTGCTGCTGACTGTTCTGCACCAGATTTCCACCCTCCATCACAGCACTGATCAGGGGAGCTCTCTACACCTTTTTTTTACTCTACTTTGATCTACATTTCTGTTTTTGTTTTGCATTTTTATGTTCAGTTCTTTGTTCTTTCTCTTTATCCCACATTGCGGACACTGTATCTTTTAAGTTTGGGAGTAGCATTATTGTGTGTCTGATGTTTAAAAAAAAATTGTTTTCAATTCTATACATTTCGTGTACTTGTGTAGGTTTGACAATTCTGCCGACCATGATGATTAATATTGGATTTGGTATGGACCGTGAGTGATGAAAACTATGCTTCATTAGAATAATCAAAATATGTTGATGTGGAACTCGATTTACTCTGCGTACGATACTCATACTGTTATATTCAATTGACGATATGACTCACGATTTAGAAATAGGGGAACATAGTGATTATACCCAGAAAACCTCTTATGTGTTACACCATAACCAATGTTTAGAATGGCTTGGATGTATTAAACTGTTACAAGAGAGCACTAAGATAAGTATAGGTTCCGTGCATGATAAGTTGTGTGGATTGTCGGAAACCAATGAGATGCAAACAATGTGAAAGTTTCAAGTTAGGGATTAGTTTCAGAAACTGGATGGCTAAAAAGAATAGGGGCATTGCACTAATCATTGAATAAATAAAGACATATGTTCGAGCCTATATAACTCGAGTGATTAAGCTTGGAAGGATTTAAAACCTGGTGCCTTATGGTTATCTGACTTGGGAGTCATCGGCATAAAACTTGCTACAGGGGTTATGTAGAAAGCAAATGAAAGATGCCATTAAAAAAAATTGACAGATAACATTTGTACTCTTGAGTATGCACATCATTGATTAGCCCCAGGCATCCAGTTGATGAAACCATATCCCTGATACGAAGCGAGCAACTGAGTCTAATCTCAAAGGTTGAAGGAATCAAAATAAGAGAACCTCTACTTGTTAAAGTGTGAACTTATGACAATGGGATACATCTGAGCTAAGAGAGGGAAAGGACTAGATAAGGAAGAGTTCAATTTAGGAACACACACCGGGTCATTTGAGTGAAAAGATTTAGTTTGGGGGAAGTGTGTATCTTTCGAGCGATGAGAGCGAAAATTTGACCACATTGGGTCGGGTATGAGTCAAACATGACACTAATATGTTGGTATGAGTTTACACACACACACGTCAAGTTCTTCATATAACATGTAGAGATTGATGTGATTTTGCACAGTTGAAATTTCTCATGTTGTTTCATACTAAGCTCCAATCCTAAGACACGTCAAATTGTTGAACCATGTGTTATGCAGAATTAAGTTATGATTTTGTTTGAGGACAAACAATGATTCAAGTTTAGGGGAGTTGATAAGAGTGCATTTTACACGTCTATATTGATTCATAAGCATGAATATTTGTCAGTTTATGCGCAAAACAGAGCTTAATTCGTTATAAATGGTGATTGCAGGTCAATAATGGTGAATGTGGTGGAAAGTGAAAGAAAAATAGAGAAAATGAGCCAAAATGAAGAATATCAAAGTTCAGGGATTAAGTTGCAAATATCCAAAAGATGAGTCGGAGAAGAAATTGAAGACATGAAGATTACAAGATCAAATTGAGCAAGTAATTTATGCATTGGAATTAGATAAGTGAGAAAAAGGGTCAAGAAATAAAGAAGAAAAGTGGAAGGTCCAAAATGCCTACTTTTGGGAAGAAGTGAACACTATACGGTCGCATAGTGTTCCATGCATGCGGTCGCATGCAACATAGTAGGGAATTCCAATGAGCAAAGTGATGATTCTATGCGACCGCATAGAATCCTTCTATGTGGTCGCATAGAAGGAAAATTTAGCGAATTTTCTGACTTTCCTAAATTGATTCAAACTCTTATGGTAAGGAATTGATTGCTCCTATATAACCTGAATAATGTCCAGAAGCTAGAGTTACGCCTTTTGGGAGAGAAAAAAACGACCTTGAAGAGGAAGAACAAAAGCTAAAAGGAAGATTTACGTTTCAAGATATAAGATTTGGAGTTTTACATTGAAGAATTGGGTGATGTCTTCTCCTAAATATTTTCTTTGCTATTTTATTATATCCATGTTAGGCTAAGTTTTATTGTACTAGTTGAACGATTAACTTCGTAATGTGAACTTTTAATTCTTGTTTTGCAATTTGATTTTAAACACGAATGATGAATGTTGAATGGTTTATATGCATTTTATTGTCTCCATAATTAAATGTATGTGATTATGTGAGTTTGAGTGGTCTATCTCATGCATTCAAAAGAAGGGAAATAAATCATACAAGGTATAAATCATCATAGGGTTCGATAGGGGATAGAAATATACACCTATGCTTTACGTGAATATTTAAATGTTCTTAAAACGTTATGCTTTCTTACATATTGGCATTTGTCGTAGAAATATAGTCAAATGATATGGGAGAATAGGTTTAACTCCACTCAAGAGAGAACATTAAATATTTTAGGAACATTGATTCTTCAATCAATTCATCGTGCTATTAAGTTGTGAAATAAAGGTTAAAAGTGAATTTACTTGGCGATTCGGGATCCTAGTACGCTTCTCATACATAGATTTCTCCAAGCATTTGCATTCAATTCGTAATTTTCATTTAGTTTGTTTACTTTCATCTAAATTTACATTCGTAGCATAATTTAGATAATTTCACCTTTGAACCACCTCATTGAATCTACTTAGTTCGGTTAAGGTCGAGATAATTAGAATTTAACTAACTCAATCTCTGTGGGAACGATACTTGGACTTCAAAATCCATTTTATTACTTGAACGATCCGTACACTTGCGGTAATCAAAGTCGAATACATTTTCGGCCTATCAAGTTTTTGGCTTCATTGCCAGGGATTGAGATTTAGTTTAGTATTAGTTATCTTGACACTAATTCGACGTTGTAGTTATCTTGTTCACTTTTATTTCAATTGTTTCTATTCTATTTAGTAACTGAGTGTTATTGGTCCTTTGAGTTCTTAGTTTTGTATGCTAAGATTGTCTGGAGTTGAATTAATTGGAGCTGATCCTGAAATTGAACGCACTTCCCATCGATTACAACGAGAAACTCGAGAAGCATAAAAACACCAAATGGCTAACGAACAGAACAACCCTATCAATCCAGCCAATGAAGACGAGGTTATGGACGAAGGACGCATGCTTGTGGGGGATTTCATGATTCCTCAAATCGTTCAAAGTCAATCAATTATCGTCTATCCACTATTTGGGCAGCCGAATTTTCAACTAAAGACCAATGTGATACATCTATTTCAAAATGGGCACCAATTCTATGTGAGAGATGAAGAAAACCCGCACACGCACATTTCTCGATTCTTGGAGATGTGCCAACACTTCAAATACCAGGGTATTTTAGATGATGCCATCAAGTTGAGACTATTTCCACATACTTTAAGAGATAAAGCAATTGAGTGGCTGGATTCTCCACCTATTGCTAGCATCACGACATGAAATGATTTGGCACAAAAATTCTGCACCAAGTTCTTTCCACCTGCCAAGATTGCGAAGTTGAAACATGACATCTCTGTTTGCCATCAAGGCGACTCTAAATCGTTTAATGAAGTGTAGAACAGGTTCAAGAACATGCTTTGGAAGTGCCCACATCATGGGATCAGAAAAGGACTCTAAGTTCAATACTTCTACACGGGACTACTTCCATCCTTCAAAAACATGATTGACTCCTCATCCACGGGTCAGTGTATACAAGAATAGTCGAAAAAGTTATGCTTCGAATTTTTAGGCTCACATTGAGACCTAATTTTGGCATAGAAAACTCTGGAATTGGAAAAATTATATATCTAGGATGATTGTAACCCTTCGAGTTATCGTTCTAACACACATTGAATCACCTTAATCGGATGTTAGGAGAGAAAGTTATGACAAAAATACTGAAAGCTATTCAGGTGCCAGAAATTAGGCTAGGAGCACGCCCCCAGACCAAAAAAGCCTCGACTGAGGCATCCCAAACACCAAAAGCACACACATCAATGTAAACTAGGGACAAAACTGTAATTCTTTTATTTCATTTTGGTAATGTTTTAGGGCACTTTTTAAGGCAGAATATAAGGAAAATTTCGTGACTTTTATGGGAGAGCCGTATTTTTGAAGAAAAAAGAGAGAAAACTTACATTGAAGAAGGAGGAATTCACTATTTGGATCCGATTTCAAAAGTTTGAAGTTAAGATTTCTAGATTTGCTTCCTATTTACATGATTCGGATGATGGCTTCATTTTATTTTTTGTGTAATTTTCGTATTAATATGCTAGACTAAGTTTATTTGTATTAAATGGATGATGAAATTATTTGATTTATAGTTTTTAATTCAAGACTTGTGATTTTTAGTTTAATTTTTGCGTTGTGATTCTATATACATGCTTTTTCATATTGTTTTAATGTTTGCGTATCATTAAGCAATAAGTTACTTATTTGTAATGTTAGAAAACTCACGATAGGTAGAATACTGTATATGGAACACATGAAAAATAAATATTAGGAATAATATTTGTGAAGTGTATGATCGTGTGTGATGATCCTATGTTTTAATGCATGTTTATCATATGAATGCGGATTAGGAATAAAATCGTGTCGTGATCAACATAGGTTTATTATATCTTGGAAAATAATAGTAAATAAAAGTGGAATTATCGATCGTTACGAATGTAAGGATTGAATTAATTATCACAAGTTGAGAATTGAATTCTAGAGTCAATTAGTAAAACCGGAAATCCAATACATTCATCCACACTTGATTTTAAAAAAAATACTATTTTATTGCTTTTGTAGTTAGAATGTAACTAAATACAAATCAATCATATCTTATTATTGTTGTTTAGGGCTATTGTTACTTGGCTTCAATCTTTTGTGTCTTGACTCTTTTCAGGCAAACTTGGTTTATGCAATCCCCTGACGAAGTTGATCTAGCTCCAATAGATCACGAAATTGAAAGGACATTTAGAAACCGCAGAAGTGGACAACGTCAAGCAAGGAAAATGGTTGATAATCAGAATCAACCACAGAATCAGGCTCAGGGTCAAGTACACAATCAACTCCCATAGCCAAATGAACAGATAGCGATCCAGAATGAAGCTCCCATTTTAGTTGGGGATTATGTGAATCCAATCCCTAGTACAACCCGCAGTGGTCTATCCACCCTTCGGACAACCTAACTTCCACAGCAGACCCGATGTCATAAATCTTTTTCAAAATCATCAAGACATCAAGTTTTTCAGGAAATTTACGGAGAACCCTCATGAACACATTTCAGCATTTCTCATGTTATGTGAAGTCATTAGTCACGAATGGATATCAACAGATGCATTCCGAATGCGATTATTCCTTCATACTATGAAGAATGCTGTAAGGGCATGGTTCCTCTGTTTACCTCCAGTGAGTATACAATCATGGAATGATATGGTTCAAAAATTCACCATGAAATTCTTTCCACGTTCTCGAGTTTACCAAATTTGGAATGAAATCCACACCTTCAAGTATAAAGAACTCGAGAGCTATGCTGAAGCATGGGAGAGGTTTAAGAATTTGTTCAGAAAATACCCTAGCCTGGACATTCCAAAAAAGGCTAAACAGTATCTCTTCTATAACGGGCTATACCAAGAGTTTAGAAATATGATAGATGCTTTATCAGGAGGATCAGTGATAAAACTTGATGTCGATGATGCCTATGAATTGTATGAAAGGATAGCCGAGAATCAATCGATGTTGCCAACTGATAGGGAAGTTCCAAGGAAAACAGCAGGGGTACACAATATATATGCAATGACAACTTTAGCGGCACAAATGGAGGTTCTTACAATGAGAATGGATAATCTATCTCAATCAGTCAACATGGTGCACCAATCACCACTTGTGTGCAAAGGTTGTGAAGCAAACCACACTACTGGACGATGTCCATTGGCATCTACACAAGTTTCGCAGCCCGAAGAGGTTATCTATGCACATAACTTCCCAAGGCAACAAAACAATCACTACTCCAACACTTATAATCCGAGTTGGGGAAATCATCCTAATTTCTCATGGTCCTACAATCTGGGGCAAGGAGGAATCAATCAGAACAGGCCACCAGGGTACCAACATCATCAACAGCAAGAGAGAAAGTCATTATTGGAAGATTTGCTATCTCAGTACATCACAAAGACTGAGACAGCGATGCAGAATCAACAGGCCTCGATCAAAAACTTGGAACAACAGGTGGGACAGATAGCAGCTGCAATAACCAACAGAGCACAAGGTACCTTTCTGAGCTACACAAAGAAGAACCCACGGGAGCAGGTATTAACGGTTGAGGGGATGAATTATGCAACTATTGAGCTCCTATCATTCACTCCCACCACCTCTATCAAAGCTTATGTGCCACCCATTTCATTCCCTCAAAGACTTCGATGGCAACCAACAGCCGAGCAGGTTCAGGCCATCACGACTAGGAGTAGTGTTCAGTTGCCAGAAATCAATGCAAAAAGGAAGGAGACAAATAACACTAAAATATCTACTGAGAGCATGGAACAGGTAGAACAATCGGAAAAAGTAACAGAGAAAGATCAACAATTAGTCTCCGACGGCCCGCAACTTAAAACAACAATTTCTGGCACAACACTCACATCTCTGGTCCCTTCTCCTTAAAGGATGCAAAATACCAAACTAGAGAGACAGCTCACTAAATATATGGAAATCCTCAAAAAGCTGCATGTCAACATCCCATTAATTGACATTATTCTTCAAATTCCAAATTACTCTAAGTTTTTGAAGGAGATGTTGACCAAAAAGAGGAAGCTGCCCGAACATGAAATGATAGCTCTATCTGAAGAGTGCAGCACGATCATATAGCATAAGATCCCTCCCAAACTTAAAGATCTAGAGAGTTTCACTCTACCTTGCTCTACAGGAAGTTTAAATACTATTAATTGCTTAATTGATCCGAGAGCAAGTATTAATCTAATTCCATTACCTCTTTATGGGAAACTAGGATTGGGTAATCCTAAAGCTGCGTCTATAATCCTTCAGTTGGCAAACCGAACATTGAATCATCCCTATGAAATAATCGAAGACATGCTCATCAAAGTGGGGGATTTTATTTTTCCAGCTAACTTTATCATCCTGGACATAGAAGAGGCATATCAGATGCCCATAATCCTGGGAAGGCCATTCTTGTCTACAAGTCGAGCTTTCTGATACTAATGAGATAGTCCTGAGGGTGAAAGATAAGCAGCAGAGCTTCACCATGGAAAATCCAATCAAGCAACTCTCCCACTTTAAAGATTGCCAACGAGTGGATAACTGGGAGAGCTACAAAGGTAGGCCAGACGTAGGGAAAATTGTTAGTAGATGATTGTTTGAAGAGTCAAGGATGAACCGAAGAAGTGCAACCAGTGTCTAAAATGCAGGGCTGAAAATTTTTTTTTCAAACCACCATGAAGAGCCTAAAAACAATAGGAGTCGAGTTAAAGACTTTAAGCAAGCGCTTGTTGGGAGGCAACTCAATACTTCTATCCATTTAATTTATTCTGCTTTTTAGATTTAAAATAATTTAAGATAATTTAGATTAGTTTTTTATTATTCAATTTTAGGGACTTATCATCCATACCCCATTTCCCCTTAAATTTTCGATATGTTAGTGGTTTATTAGATGTTAGAATTAAATAACACTTGTTCCAGTTATTTGATTTTAATGTTTTATTTGATTGTATTGCACAGGAACATGATGTCGCGCAATACTTAAACCAACCAACACTAAGAAACTAACGGGAGCAATATGAAGCTAACCATTGGATTATACTTCATATCAGGGGAATCTTTTTCATCATTTTTTTTCCCACCCATTTATATGTAGATTTAGAATTTAAGATATTGAGGACAGTGTCTAGTTTATGTTTGGGGTGGAAAACATCAGTTTTCATTTTTTTATATGTTTGTGTCATTCTTATATTTATGTGTTTTTGTATGATTTCATTGCATTACCTTAGATAAAAAAAATAAAAATTTTATTTTCTTTTTGTGTGCATGTGTGAGTTATTTGGTATGGCTGACAATAATAAAAATATTGAATCGTAAATTGATATATGAATGGTGAATAAGTTGTATATTTAGATTAATTGTTACCTTTTTGTGTGAAATTTGATATATATTGAGCACATGAAATAAGTTAAGTATTGTATAGGAATGAGTTGATTTCATAATTGGATATGTTAAAATAGTGGACCATAGATGCTAAATTCAAAACCACTAAATTTTACATCTTTAGACCAAATTTATAATAGTTTAGGGGATTTCGCTGTTGTAGGAAGATATTGAGATAAATAGGGATTTCATGTATGAAATTAAAAAATCTTGTGTGAATTGTCTAAGGTCAATATGATGCAATTTGGTAAAAATCTTAGGTTATGGGTCATTTTACTTATATATGTGTTTAATTATGGACACACATTTTATTTGAAAATTTCTCTTCGTAGCCTTTATGACTCAAGTTATTAAGCCTGCAAGAGTGTTAAAACCTGTTGCCCTAAAGTCAATTGACATGGGAGTCATCGGCCTAAAGTTTGTTACATTGGTCATTTAGAAAGCTTAAGGGAAAGAATGCTGCAAATAAAGAAAAAAAAGTGTTGAAAAAAAATTGAGAAAAATATAGAAAAAAGACGGTTTATGAAACAGAAGACGCACCAAACACCTTGGTTATGTCCTTAACACTTTTTAAAGAAAAAATGACTTTTGATAAGAGATTGTAAGCCTAATTAAGTCCTAGAGATTGAAGTAGTCAAATTTAATGGAGAATCCTTATTTATTAACATATTGACTTGAAGTTAGAGAGATGAACTTAAGCTAGAAAGGTGAGAATAGTATAAAATTCAATCTTAGTTTATACACTTGAAAAGAGCGTAAAGAATAAGTTTGGAGTGTGTGAATCTTACGAGTGATGAAAGAATATATTTGACCATTGAGGGTCGGGAATTGAAACAACTCATGAATTCTAATGCTATGTTTAATTATTCACACACACACATCGATTTTACATCGGAGAAGTAGATTTTAATTTTTATATTGTGATTTTGAGGCTGATATTATGATTTCAATCCTAAAATAAGGAGTCATGTCAGCGAGCTAAATTTTTTTGTTTTACTTGATTGACTGGCCACCAATTTGGTAATCAGTATTGTGTGTTTGTGTGTTTGTTAAGTTTTAATTTTGTTTGAGAACAAACAAAGAATCAAGTTTGGAGGTGTGATAAGTGTAGTTTCTACACTTATTTGATGTCCTAAATGATGATATTTTATTGTTTTTTGGATAAAATACTTCCTAAATTGTTTTATATTTCATTTTGTAGGTAAAACTCAATGTTTGATGAAGAATTGGAGAAAACAATGCAAAGACAGCGAAAAATAACTCAATTGTATCAAATACAAAGTTCAGGAACTGAAATGTAAATACTCAAACGTTGTGTCAAACCTCGCGATGAAGATTTGAGAGTGTTAAGCATCAATTGGACGAGGAAAGGAGCCAAAAAGGATGAAATATAGTCCAAATATTATCACATATCAACTTCCAGCCGAAAAAGTTATGCTTCAGATTTTTAGGCTCAGATTGAGACCCAATTTTGGCATAGTAAACTTTGGAATTGGAAAATTTATATTTCTAGAATAATTGTATCCCTCCGAGTTATCTTTCTAATTCACTTTGAATCACCTTAATTGGATGTCGAAAGAGAAAGTTATGACAAAAATACTGAGAGCTATTCAAAAAAGCCTCGATTAAGGCTTCCCAAACACCTAAGGTGCATGCCTTAGGTTACACTAGGCGTGCACCTCAATGTAAACTGGGAACAAAACTGTAATTCTTTAATTTCCTTTTGGTAATGTTTTAGGGTACTTTTTGAGGTAGAATATAAGGTAAATTCCGTGAGTTTTACGGGAGAGCCGTATTTTTGAAGAAAAAAAGGAGAGAAAACTTACATTGAAGAATGAGGAATTCACCATTTGGATCCAATTTCGAAAGCTTGAAGTGAAGATTTCTAGATTTTCTTCCTATTTACATGATTCTTGTGATGGCTTCATTTTATTTTCTGTGTAAGTTTCATATTAATATGCTAGGCTAAGTTTATTTGTATTGGATGGATGATGAAACTATTTGATTCCTAGTTTTTAATTCAAGACTTGTGATTTTTAGTTTAATTCTTGCGTTGTGATTCTATATACATGTTTTTTCATATTGTTTTAATATTTACGCACCATTAGGGCAATAATTTGCTTATTTGTAATGTTGAAAAACTCACGATAAGTAGAACACTGTATATGGCTTTGTTCTAAAAAGCTCGCCTAAGCGGCGCCTAGGCGACGCCTAGGCTCGAAACTTGATGAAAACACCTCGCTTTGAGACTAAGCGGTAATTAAGCGGTCAACGACAATGTTGACCACTTAAAGCGTACCTAGGCGCGCCTAGGGGCCCTATGTGGCTAGCGCGCTTTCGCCTTGGAGGCCCAATGTTTCTCCCATTTTTAAATATAACCCACAACAATTAAGATTATTATCAAGTTGTGAAGTTATACAACTAAAAATAGAAGTGTTTTGCATTTATTAATGATTCAATAGTGAAAACGGGCTAACGTAATCTGGGCTTCTGCAATTAAGAACTCATCTGAAACTGTAATCTGAGCTTCTGTAATTAATCGAAAATCATATGTTGTGAATTTTTATTTTGTATATACATATGACATATCAATTTAAGACTTCGAGAGAGTCATTGTAATTTGTAGCTCTCATAAATTTGATGCATGGCAATGATTCCAAATTGATTGTGAAATAGCTCCTGTGGAAAAATCTGGAAATTTAATCAAGAATACTTTTTAGCTCTTGACATGAGGCCCAATCAGTGTTTAACTATTTATGTAATTAAATTTTCATTTGTTTTCACGTTCATATGCTTTTTGGGTCTGGCTTTTGTAAATAATAAACATTTGTATTGTTTTTCTTTTTTGTAGAAACCAATGGAAGAAGATGATTCCTCAACAACATCTAAATTTCAAGCTACTTTATGAAGGAATTATTAAATAAATGCAGTATTTTATAATTTTAGATGTTTGATATGTATTATTTGAATTGTTGAATTTTTTTACAATGATTAAAGATTTAAAATAAAAAACGTTTTTTTACACCTAAGCTTCGCCTAGGCCCGCCTTGGCTGATAAAGCTTGAAACTTGACCTCCACGCCTAGCCATGCTTTACGCTTTTTAGAACACTGGTATATGGAACACATGAAAAATAAATAGTAAGAATAATATTTGTGAAGTGTACGATCGTGTGTGATGATCCTATATTTTAATGCATGTTTATCATATGAATGCGGATTAGGAATAAGATCGTGTCGTGATCAACATAGATTTATTATATCATGGAAAAGAATAATAAATAAAAGTGGAATTATCGATCGTCACGAATGTAAGGATTGAATTAATTATCACAAGTTAATAATTGAATTCTAGAGTCAATTAGTGGAATCGGAAATCCAATATATTCATTCACACTTGATTTAAAAAATACCATTTTATTGCTGTCGTAGTTAGAACGTAACTGTTGACATACAAAACAGGCAGCAGCCCAAATCAAATGGCCCAAGAGAGGAAATGGCTCTAAAGAAGAAGCCCAGATAGAGAGATTAGGGTAAAAGTCCAACCAGAAATATCATTAAATATGAGGAAAGCCCAAAAAGACAAAGGTACGATGACGCCCAAGTCGGCAGGACGCCCAGGTATTGAGCGAAGGAAACACCCTACAATCGCCCAGAGCAGAAGATCAATTGTCGCCCAAGAATGTTGAGTCGCCCAAAGTCCAAGAAATGACCAAAGTTTGTTATTATCCAAAATCACGATCTAAGACGGTTTGAGCACATCGTAATTACGCCCCACGATTTGAGAAAGTTGATGGCAAACAGTTGTGAAGAGAGCGTAGTGATAGAAGTTGCACACGGTAGTTTTAGCCAGCCGACTATGATGAAAGAAGTGGGTAGTTACGAGCAGTTGTTAAACGATCAAAACTGCCCAGGCCGTATAAAAGAAGGAAGAAGACAACGAAGAAGAAAAGACAAGATTCACTCTCAAAACAGAGAACATGTAATTTACTTTTCTTAGATTAACTTTTAATTACTTCAAATTCCTTCGTACTTCTGTGCTTGCGCCCCTTGGAGGCATCTTGTTCGTGTCCAAACTGTAAATCTTCATATTCAATAAACGCCCATTTTTAGGACTTTGTTCCAAGAGGTTTGTCCCTTACACAATCGTCTGATTCTCTTTTTAATTGTTAGCAAACGAAAAACGCGCGAAACGATTTGGCACGCCCAGTGGAACAGTTGGTGTTTGGAGATACAAAAGGAAAATATTATGCCTCATAAAAGTTTGGATAAAGCACCAGCGAGCCACGAAGTAGTTCAATCTGTGATCGAGCGATATGAGGAGCAGCAGCATTCTCCTCAGACAGAAGGGCAGACTCCAAGCAATCACAGTCGTTATGAGCCAATGACGGAGCTGAGTCCTCGAACCATGCGTGCATTGCTAGGAGAACTCACACAAGACGTCGTTGAACAGGTAAATTTACGAAACGTCCATAATATGGAAAAATTTACCCAGAGTGGAAATGTTCACTATGATAACATGGCCAAACAATTAAGTGCATTAAATGATCTCATGAGCAAATTAGTAGGCCAAGTATGTCAACCAACTGTAGGAAGTTATTTCCAGACCAGAGCGATTGTGGGACATGCTTCACCACATAATTCCTCTGGTTTGAACCCAGGTCCTGGTTTAGAAATATTTTTTGGCCTTTCCACCTCAAATCAAGGGGTTAATGGAGCGCCAAATTTGAATGGCGATAACATGACAACCAACCTGGGGGGTAATCCAAATATGAGGGATAATGTCCTGAATGGTGGACATAATTTATCTCGTGTTAATGAGGGAATGAATACTCAACATAATGGGTATAATGGTCTGAACAATGGTGTTTTCCCCGCCAATCAAGGACCAAACATCAGGCCGCCTCAAATAAACCAACAAGTGAATCAACCCATAGGGGTCCCATATGATCCAAATGCTTTACTAAGGAATCAAATTGCAGAAATAGTACAAGATCAAATGGCTGTTGGGGTACGTCCTGTTATTAGGCCGACTTACACTAAACCATATCCTGATTGGGTAGATCAAGCGTACCCATGGCCTAGAGGGTATAAAGTGCCCGAATTCTCATTGTTCACTGGTTTAGGAGAAGTATCTACTCTAGAACATATAGGGCGATTCACATTACAGAGTGGTGAGGTGACCGATTACCATAAAATGAGACTATTCCCTAGTTCATTAACAGGAGTAGCCTTTTCATGGTTCATTAATTTGCCAGCAAATTCCGTTCAGACATGGCAACAAATGGAACAATTGTTCCATGCTCAGTTTTATAAAATACAATCTGAGGTCACACTGGCCGATTTGGCGAACTTACGTCAAATGCCAAACGAATGGGCAGAAGGTTTCCTTCAAAGGTTTAAAACAGCTAGGAGTAAATGCTTCGTACCCTTGCCTGAAAAAGAATTTGTCAAAATCGCTCAAAACTGTTTAAGTTTTGATTTAAAGAAGAAGTTCCAGGATAGGGAATTCCCTGACCTGTTCCAACTTAGTGCGAACGTGGTCAGGTACGAACGTTTGATAAGAGAAGAAGAGCAAGTAAAAAATTCTAGCAAAGGGACTTATTATAAAGACTCACACTTTGGCGTTCATGCTGTAAACGATGAATTTTATGATCAAACTGAAATATGTTTGGCCGAATTGACCAAGGGGGATGCATATACTTGTCCCATAATGGCTAAGCCTAGGGATGTAGCCAGAGATGAACCTGTGAAAGGAGAAAACAAAAAGAGCAGAACGTTCTCGTTCGATGTGACGAAAGCTGACCTTATATTCGATAAATTATATAAGGATAAGCAGATAAAACTGAGCGATAAACATAAGTTGCCAAGCCCTGAGCAAATTAAGGGTAAAAAATATTGTAAATGGCATAATGCGTGGTCACATATGACTAATTATTGCTTGGTTTTCCGTCATGTTTTACAGGACGAATCACGTTCGAAGACAAAAAGAAAATGGCAATGGATGAAAATCCTTTCCCACAACCACTTGAAGTGAATATTGTGACGACCAATGTTACAAATAAATTACCAAGGTTTAAATTAGTCATCTATGATGAGGAAGACCCTGAGAAATATGCCAGTGTGTTCGAACGTATCAGGGAAAAAGAAAAGGATGAAGAAGTCTTGCGTGCCAGATGTAAATGATAAATGAGAGCAAATACTGAAGACCGAAGTATGGCAGAATCACCATCGCCCTGAGTTTACTCCAAACAGAAGGCAGGGCACATCATTCTATAAGAGGCCGCCTTTGGAAAGGCAGTTCAGGCTGACACGGCATGAGAAATCGTTCAGACCACAGCCTCGCCAACCTAATGTGTGGCACTCATATCAGTACAATGCAAGATGTGTTATGTCTTTTAATGAAATGACCAGGACTCAGCAAAGACAATTTCAACGGAATTATGGACGAATGATGAGGCAGCAACCAGAAAAGCCACGTCCTAAAGCACCGAGAATGCTGGAAATGGTTAATCAAAATGCTCTCGAAGATAGTGAAGAGACTGGCACTGGAGAATCAATGAGAGAAATGTCAGAAAATTCTTCTGGGAAGTCGAAGTTTGATCGAAACAAAAGAGAAGAAGACAATACGGAACCACCTCTTACTATCCAGTTCGGCACCTTACCTCCCGTCATGGCTAATAATTATTTGTTGGCCAACGAATTCAAGATTAAGGAGAGAGAAGGAGAAGAAACGTGTGTGTTGGAATGAGAAAGTGGTCAGACGTCCCAAGAAGTACAAGGCGAAGAGGATGATGGTATGACTGATATTGAGAAAGAGATCGATCTTGAAGAAGAAAGGAGAAAGAGAGGAGTATCGCGTAATACCTTGCTGAAACAACTGCATCGGGAAGGAGTTCGTGAAGTAGATTTGTTGGGGGAACCATCTGGGCATTCTTTCGATTTCTACGTACTATATGGGACACCCAAAAGGAAGAAAAGGGTACCTCGTTCTGAGAAGTACGGATCTCCTCTAAGGATACTGCCTCCCCCAACAGGTTGGATAGCTACTGGAGAAATACTAAAAGATAGAGATGATACCACACAGACGGATATTCAGCCCGAAGTATTGCAAGTTGATTCATCATAAAGGGATAAGTTGACAGGAGACAAACAGGAGGTGGAAATCGATGCAGCAGAAAAAGTTGTCTTCAAAAAACCCACTATGAAATTGACCAAGCATTTAAGGCCACTTTATGTGAAGGCCTTGGTAAATGGCATACCCGTGGTGAAGGTGCTTATTGACAATGGGGCTGCCATAAACACTATCCCACTAAGGATGATGAGGAAGTTCGCAAAAACAGAGGATGACATGATCCCAACAGAAGTCATTCTCACGAGCTTCAACGGGGGAGCCACTTCAGCCAAGGGAGTAATGCCACTTGATATAACTGTGGATACGACTACAAGGACGACTGTCTTCTTTGTCATTGATGGTCCTACCAGTTACAATATACTGTTAGGGCAAGATTGGATTCATGGAAGTCGCTGTATACCATCATCGCTCCATCAGTGCTTGGTTTTTTGGAATGACCAAGGGAAGGCAGAGGTGGTACAGGCAGATCATAGGCCTTTTGTTGCAGAAACTAACTCGGTAGAAAGGTTCATGTATGAAGGGAACTACGGACCTGTTAGAATAGTCCAAGATGGAGAAGAAACTCAAGTCGTCGCACAAAGTGAAGAACCATTTTCGGTAGAAGCACTCGCTGAAATGTTCAGTCAAATGAGGCCAAATATAGTGGCCCTAGGAGAGCCAGTTATTGGTAAAAGAACACTCAGAGAATATTAATGACTTGGCAACCAAAAGAGCATGTGGCCGAGATCTAGGCCTTTAAAGCCAGACTAGTGGCTTTCAATAAAGAATGTCAGGAGAAAATCAAAAAAGAGGTAGCATTGAAAACGTTGGGAGACAAATTGGCAGTATTCAAATTGGAACAAAATATTGAACATGAAGTTAACAAGGTAGATTGCCTAGAAGAAGAAATACCTGTAAAGGATTTGGACGATGAAGTAATGAGGATCCACAAACCTGGAAACGCTCAATCACAAGACCCGTTGATCAAAGTGAACATTGGCGGCGTGGGAGAAGATTGCCCAACATTTATCAGCAAAATGCTTAGTCAAGAGGTTAGTACATCATTAATCGCTTTATTAAAAGAGTATAAAGACTGTTTTGCTTGGGAGTATGAACATATGCCTGGTTTAGACAAAAATTTAGTAGAGATGGATTGCCGACTAAACCAAACTTTAAGCCCCATAAACAGCCTCCTAGACATTTTGCACCTAATGTGTTGCCTGAAATTAAGAAAGAAATTGAGCGATTATTAAAAGCAGGTTTCATAAGGACAGCTAGATATGTTGAATGGTTATCTAATATCGTGCCAGTGTTAAAAAAGAATGGTAAAATGAGGATGTGTATAGACTTTAGAAATCTGAATTTAGCAACACCTAAAGATGAGTATCCAATGCCCACGGTAGATTCCTTAGTTGATTCCACTGCCGGACATGTCATGTATTCTTTTATGGATGGGTACTCAGGGTATAACCAAATATATATAGCTAAAGAAGACATACACAAAACTGCCTTTAGATGCCCAGGGGCCTTAGGATGTTACGAATGGGTAGTTATGCCTTTCGGCCTAAAAAATGCGGGGACGACTTATCAAAGAGCAATGAATCTAATCTTTCATGATATGATAGGCGAGTTTGTTGAGGTGTATATAGATGACATCGTAGTTAAATCTGTTAAAGAGGAAGATCATTTCGAACAACTGAAACGCTCATTTGAGCGAATGAGACAATATAAACTGAAATTGAATCCTTTGAAATGTGCGTTTGGTGTCAATGTCGGTAATTTCCTTGGCTTTCTAGTACACCAAAGAGGGATTGAACTCGATAAGAATAAAGCGAATGCCATTTTAGAGGCCAAACCGCCTAGCAACAAAAAAGAATTGCAAAGATTTCTAGGTCAAGTTAACTTTTTAAGGCGATTTATCTCTAACTGTGCAGGGCGAACAAAAGCTTTTTCGCCTCTCCTAAAGTTGAAAAATCAGGACGAACTCGTCTGGAAAGAAGAACATCAAAAGGCCTTTGATAGCCTAAAGACGTATTTAGCAAATCCACCAGTGTTGGTGTCACCTATCCAAGGACGGCCAATGAAGGTGTATATATCGGCTGAACAAGAATCGATAGCTGGAATGGTCGCGCAGGAAGACCAGTTTGGTGAAGAAAGGGCAATATACTATTTAAGTAGACGTTTGACGAAATGCGAATGTAATTATTCTGCTATCGAGAAACTATGTCTCACTTTGTAGTTCACATGTACTAAATTAAGGGCCTACTTACGGCCTGTAATAGTTTATCTGATTTCCAAAGTTAATTTAGTGAAGTACATGTTTTCTCGCCCTGTTTTACACCAAAGGATAGGCCTTTGGGCTTTAGCATTGTCCGAGTTTGAAATACAATATATACCACAGAAGGCGGTTAAAAATCAAGCATTGGATAATTTCTTGGCCGATCACCCGTGCCTTGACATGCCTGAAGAAATTAAATTGGAAATAGACTCATTCGAGTTCAAACCATGGATCATATATTTTGATGGGTCAAAAACTTCCAAAGGTGCACGAGTAGGAATAGCTTTGATGAATCCTCATGGAATTTGTTATAAGTTTGCCTTCACATTGGACAGAATGTGCACCAATAACCAGGCCGAATATGAGGTATTGATTGTCGGCCTAGAGTTATTAATTGAAATGGAAGTAAAAATCGTGATTATTAGAGGCGATTCCCAGTTGGTGATTTACCAACTCACTGATGATTTTAAATGTCAGAGCGAATCCGTTATAAGCCAGTATGAAGTCGCCCAAGAATTACTAGAAGAGTTTGACCAAATAGAACTCCAATATGTCAACAGAATGTACAACGACATAGCAAACGAACTGGCCCAAATGGCCTCAGGTTACTTAAAAGCTTTAGACATGGAGCACACTTGTGAATATGGAACAATTTTGCCTGTTATACAAAGGAGTGCAAATAGGATTGGAATTCATTGTATACAAGAAGGAGACGCAATGGATTAGAGGGTAGAGATAAAAGAATTCTTGGAGAAACCAAGTGAAAAGAACAATAGAAAGATAAAGCTGCGATCAATGAACTATACATTAATTGAAGGTGAATTACTTAAAAAACGCCCAGATGGGGTGTTATTAAAGTGTGTAAGTTTACAAGAAGCCAAGGTAATTATGGCTGAAATACACGAAGGAATTTGTGGAGCCCACCAAGCTGGTCAAAGGATGAGGTGGTTAATTATTAGGAATTGATATTTTTGGCCTAAAATGGGATAAATGTGTGTCCAATATGCGAAAGGTTGTATGGCATGTCAAAAGCATAGGCCAATTCAGAGAGCACCTACTAGAAAAATGTTACCTATCATTAAGCCATGGTCATTTAGAGGTTGGGCGATAGACTTAATAGGGAAGATTTATCCACCATCGTCCAAACAACATACATTCATTATAGTGGCAACAGATTTCTTCACTAAATGGGTAGAGGCCATACCTCTAAGAGAGATATCTCAAAAAAGTGTTATAGAATTCATTCGCAACCATATCATCTATAGGTTTGGAATCCCACAAACCCTAATGGTGGATCATGGAACTTCCTTGAATGGGGATCAAGCGAAGGAATTTTTGAGCGAATTTGGGGTCAAATGGGTAAATTCCACGCCTTATTACTCTCAATCCAACAGTCAGGCCGAGTCATCTAACAAGATCCTGAAAAACATCGTAAGAAAGATGATAAGTGAAAACGCCAGAGATTGGCACGAGTATTTGAATCAAGCTCTGTGGGCCTATCGAACATCGCCACGCATAAGCACTAAAGTTACCCCTTTTCAACTGACATACGGGCAAGACGCAGTGTTACCTGTGGAAATCAACGTGTAGTCAAGGAGAGTACGTTCACAAAACGACCTGAGCGACGACGAATGCGCAGAATTGCTCGTCCAAAATTTGTTGGAATTGGACGAATTAAGGTTAGATACTCTGGATAGATTACAGGTCCAGAAACAGAAAATGGCTAAGTTTTACAACAAGAAGGTCGTAGCCAAATCCTTCAGTTTGTGCGATTTAGTTTGGAAGACAATACTCCCTTTGGATAGTAAAGATCCAAAATACGGTAAATGGTAACCAAATTGGGAAGGACCACACAAAGTGAAGAGTGCTTTGCCTAACGGAGCCTACCATTTAGAGGATCTAGATGGTACTAATCATGTGAGGTTCATCAATGGCAAATACTTGAAGAAATATGTTCCTTCCTTATGGGAAGACGAACAATTACAAACTTAAAAACGTAAGCTCTGATGAGCGATGATAACCAAATAAAATAAAGGACGAAATACGTCTAAATAAAACTCTTTATTAATCAAATATTGGTTACATCAATAGAATATGAAAAGTACAAAGCCTCCTATGAGAGTGAATTTGAAATCTCCTATAAGTCACAACGGAGGATAAACAATTGTAGGCCTTTGGCAGCAACGGTGAAAATTGTGGACTGGGATCGGCCACATCCCCAAAAGCATTGCTGCAATGGCGGGCAGAAAGGCTGAGAAGTACTCTCAGCAAGCAAATTGGCCCAGAAACGTTCCCCCCCACCATCGATAGATGGGAAGAATTTTACCGCCGGCCAAGAAATATTTCCTATATCTCCCATACCAATAGACGTTTCAAGTTGGACGACACACAGGATGAATCAACTGACTCATTTCTACAAGAAGTTGAAACTGGAGAAAGTGTCAAGATATTGGACAATGGCAGTAGGATGATTCTGGGAAAAGGATTACGAATGGGAGTGATAAGTGTTGAAGGCACAAACATATTTATAAGGGAATAAATATGAAGAATCAGGATATGAAAGGTCACATACATTAAATGGCCCAAAAATCTGAAGGGGGAGGAAATTGATATGCATGAATCTTAGCATATAATTAAATGCTTGGGGGTTGACGATTTAAAAGAGTAACGTCAATATTCGAGCATATAATTAGCATGTGATTAAATGCTTGGGGGGTTGACGATTTAAAAGAATAACGTCAATATTCGAGCATACAATTAGCATGTGATTAAGTGCTTGGAGGGGATTGACGATTAAAAGATAAACGTCAATTAATATTCGAACATGAAAAACAATTGGTCATTAAAGGCGAAAGCTGCTGTAACAGTTAAAAACTATGATGAAAAGATTCACAAATTTACAAAGAGAAGGACATAAAAATGTCTTGATTACAGTTTACCCCAAACAGATCGCATCTGTTCCCTAAGCTTCGCCCAATCCTCATCCTGCCTTTGAGAAGCAGTATCTATGTCGGTCACCACTTCTTCATCCACTTTCAGCTCCTGGTAACGCCCAACTAATGATTTGGTCCGTTCTACCTTTTGGGAGGTGTTACGCTTTTTAGCAGCCATCCTGGTCTTGCAATCATCCATCTTTGCTTGAAGCTCCTTCATCTCTGTAGCCAAAGTCATCATTAAAGAATCTTCGGCCTGAATTTCAAAAGAGAGTTCATTCAATTTGGTTTTAGCCTTGTTGATCTCTTAGAGAAAAAATTCTTTTTCAGAAGAAGCACGAAGATACTGAGCACTTTTGGCCTTCAATTCGGCACATCTAGCCAACAGAGAAAGGACTTCAGAATGAATGGCCCTCAACGTCGCCTTGAATTTCGGGGAAACATTGAGCGACGGAAGCGCAAGTGCTTGTACCAACTTTGTGCTCAAGAGATCAAATTTATCCTTCTGAGCAGCAGCACTGGCCATGCAGACATCCATGTCCATGAAGGCAACATACTCAAGCATTGATTGTCTAAGAACCTCCATGTTTGCCTCAGAGGAGTCTGAAGGATGACTGGAAGAGAAGCAGGATGTTTCCAATTGTTCCCAAGAAGAAAGAAAATCATGAATAGAGCGTACAACGGTACTAGTGCACTGAAAGAAAATGCCAATGTTAAAATGTCACTACAACAGATCAATCAAGCAAAACCAAAAGAGTAAAAACCAAAAGAACGAAGGAGAAACATGAGATACCTCGTCAGCAACTTTCGGGCGTCCAGGATCATCATCAATTGGCCCCATCATTCGTGAAGACTTCTTTTTCCCTGAATAAGATGAACTTACTGCGATGGGCAAGTCTGTGGGAACACATACACACAGAGGAAAATAGGTCAGAAGCTGCCGAGTCAACAAGTAGGGCGAAAGTGTCAAGAAACAGCCAACCTGCTGGCACAGAAATTGGGGGATGAACGTCCTGAGAAGTCTGCGATGCTTCAAGGGATTGTGATGAAGTTTTTGACACTAGAGGTTCGCTCTGTGGGAGGAACCCCTTCATCAGATGACCTTGTCGAAACAATTGCAACAGCAGGAGCTGGAGCTGGAATAGGAGAGCCTGTAGCTAAAACTTCTAAACGAGAGGATGAACTTTTCTGGAACCATCAAATGGAATAGTCAAATGAGGCATTAGTCCATAGAGATTGATAAGTCATGTTTAAACAAAGCCATTACCTTTCTCTTGTGAATGAGGGGGACATCAACATCATCACCACCATCATCACCAGTGTCATCATGCAAGACTGGAGAAGCTGCAGCTGGCCGTTTCCGGCTAGAAGTACCCTTAGTAGCAACAGCTGGGGAAGTCGAGGAAGCAGAAGGAAGATTTGAACGTTTGTGGGAAGTTGATGGTGATTTGGAAGGGCCCTTGATGGACAGAGGAGTGGCAAGGATAGGGGAAGGAGGGAGAGTCTCTGAACGATCCAATGAATGAAAAGCACGATTAGCGTTGACTGAAAAGAGCCTACGCTTCACAGATGGCCACAGTTGGTCAAAAAGAGGATGCGTGACAGCAGTAGGATTAAAAGGAACAAAAGAAAAGCCTTCAGCCAAGCTTTTATTGCGAGCATCTATAGCTTCAGTCTCAGCCTTACTAACAAGGTAAAAACGCTCTATGAAATTTTTGGAGTAACAAGGAGGAACATGCCAAGTTTGGCCAAAGCCAAGCTGACGGGCAAAGAAATGAGGAGCATATATCTCAACACCAGCCTTAGCATTGGTCCCTGTCATGATATCATGAAACAATTCCCTCCCAACTAAAAATGCAACCCAGGTAGACAAAGATGCAGTTGCTTCATCCATAGTAGAAGGAAGACGAACAAAAATGGGGATTTGATGAACGGGAAAAGGAAAGAATGAAGGAATGGAGTTCAGAGTATAAAAGAATGTGAAAATCTCTCTGGTAAACATATTTATAGGGTCTAACTGATGAATAAACAACCCATAGCAAGCGACTGATCTAGGAGGGGAAGGTACAGCACCAAGTTGTGGGAAATAAGCCATCAACCACAATTGGACCAACCAAAGAGGTCCACTGCCTGTAGGGGAGGCATTATTCTTCAATTGAAATTGAAGGGAAGCCATTCCTCTATAAAGAGCAGCCAAAAAGAATGAACATAAATTCAAAGGTCGACCACGTGCTAGTTCTTGTGATATGGGCAAATAACTCGTAGAGGGCTTCAGACTAGGGACGCAGAGGATATATTTACACAGCCAAACGTGGATAAAAGCTACACGTTCAGCATGGTTAGGTTCAGAAATGGAAGCAGTGTAAAGGTTTTGCATACTCGAATAAGACTCAGTAATTTTCTTATCAAATTTCGGAGCAGCACTAGTGACCAAGATACTAGGAAATATGGTATCGCCCAAAGGTGGGAGGTTTACTAAAGCCCCTACGTCCCTCAGGGTAATAGACATCGGGTCAAGAGGAAAAACAAAAGTGTTATACTCTGAAGACCAAAAACTCAGCGCGATTGGAAAAAGTGCCGAGTCATAAATTGGAGGATGGAGGGTAATCTCCAACAAATCAGAAATACGTGCACGATCAAAAAGTGCTTTTGTGGGACCATGTTTTACTAGACGTGCATGCCAAAAACGAAAAGAAGAATCAGCTTTGGGCCAAGTGTGAATACCTCGCTCCTGGATGGGCTTTAACGGTAGTGAGTTCAGAAAAGGAAGGTTTTCCGTGCAAGGAAATACTTGACCCGTCGCCACTTTTTCTATTGATGCAGCATCATTGAACAATGGGCCAAGATAAAACTCATTCCGATCCGAATTGGCCGGTGCAAGACGAGAAGGGTTTACATACGGCCTGGTGAGGAGATTCAGGAAGTCTTCGAAACTAAAAGGGGAATCCGAACGAGTTTGAGAGGTCGCCATTGAACGCAAAATACGAGTTTGTCTGAGGTTGCTTAAGAAACGTAGAGGAGAAGCAAGACGATGAACAGTAAATAAAGGGGGAAAAAGACGCGAAGTATAAGGACGTGGTTTCGTGGTGCAATGAAGTGGCTCGATGTTTGGGTTTAGAGGGGTTGTAACGTCCACCGTTTTAGACAATTAGAAGAAAGTGATGATTGAAAAACCTTGGAAATTTCAAACGTTGCTGGAAGACACATGAATGAATATGGCGAAGATTAAAATTAATTCCGCCATATTGGGGGGTAATTGTTGACACACAAAACAGGCAGCCCAAATCAAATGGCCCAAGAGAGGAAATGGCTCCAAAGAAGAAGCCCAGATAGAGAGATCAGGGTAAAAGCCCAACCAGAAATATCATTAAATATGAGGAAAGCCCAAAAAGACAAAGGTACGATGACGCCCAAGTCGGCAGGACGCCCAGGTATTGGGCGAAGGAAACACCCTACAATCGCCCAGAGCAGAAGATCAATTGTCGCCCAAGAATGCTGAGTCGCCCAAAGTCCAAGAAATGACCAAAGTTTGTTGTTATCCAAAATCACGATCTAAGACGGTTTGAGCACATCGTAATTACGCCCCACGATTTGAGAAAGTTGATGGCAAACAGTTGTGAAGAGAGCGTAGTGATAGAAGTTGCACACGGTAGTTTTAGCCAGCCGACCATGATGAAAGAAGTGGGTAGTTACGAGCAGTTGTTAAACGATCAAAACTGCCCAGGCCGTATAAAAGAAGGAAGAAGACAACGAAGAAGAAAAGACAAGATTCACTCTCAAAACAGAGAACATGTAATTTACTTTTCTTAGATTAACTTTTAATTACTTCAAATTCCTTCGTACTTGTGTGCTTGCGCCCCTTGGAGGCATCTTGTTCGTGTCCAAACTGTAAATCTTCATATTCAATAAACGCCCATTTTTGGGACTTTGTTCCAAGAGGTTTGTCCCTTACACAATCGTCTGATTTTCTTTTTAATTGTTAGCGAGCGAAAAACGCGCGAAACAGTAACTAAATACAAATCAATCATATCTTATTATTGTTGTGAATTTAGGTATATCGGATACATTAGAATTAAGTCTTATTCCCCGTGGGACGATAATTCACTCATCACAACTATTACTCGTTCAACGAATCCGTACACTTGAGGGATAATTTTGCACCAGCTGTCACTCCCACTACAACATCTATTTTAAATGATCATCCCATGATCACCATAGGTAAATCAGGTGTTGTCAAACCAAATCCTAAATATGCCAATCTTCATAATGTTACCTCCATTCCTCAAGAACCCAAGACTATTATATCTACTTTAAAACATGAAGGATGGGTTAATGCTTTGAAAGATGAATTGCTAGCTCTAAAAAAAAATGACAGTTGGGTTTTAGTTACTAAAGAACATAGTATGCATGTAATTGGCAACAAATGGGTTTACAAAACCAAGCTCAAATCTAATGGCACTTTAGAACGCCTAAAAGCTAGATTAGTCACTAAAGGATATCATCAAGTAGATGGGGTTGTTACCATGAAACCTTTTCTCCAGTAATTAAACTAGGTAAAATACGACTTGTGCGTTGCTACTTCAAAAAATTGGGCCATTCGCCAATTAGATGTTAAAAATGATTTCTTACATGGTTCTCTCAAAGAAACTATTTTATGGACCAACCCCTAGATTTCATTGATTTAAATTCACCAAATCATGTTTGCAAGTTACAGAAAGTCTTATATGATCTAAAACAAGAACCAATGGCATGTTTTATGTAGTATTGCTGGCCCTTCTCTTTTTTACTATAAAATCAAATTTGATATTTTAGCTCTCCTTTTATATTTTGACGACATGGTTCTTACTGGATCCAATACCATACTTTTAAACTATTTTGTTCTTGCGCTTTGGGTTTTATTCATTACTTTCTTGGAGTTTAGATTACACACACTACTAATGGCTTACTCTTGTCACAGTCTACATATGCCCTTGATACCAATCAAGCGAGCCCAAATGGAAGGATGTAAGCCTATGAATACCCCAAATGTCCACCAAATACAAACATTTGGATGATATAACTCAATTACATGATCCTACACATTATCGCATTTTGGTGAGAGCTCTACAGTATTTGACTTTTACTCGACCTAATTTATCCTTTAGCGTGAATTTTGTCTCACAGCTTATGTCTTCTCCCATGCAAGGTCACTATCAACTTTTCAAGAGAATCGTCAAATATGTCCATGGCACCATCACCTTTGATCTTCACATGCACAAACAATTGGCTCTTAATCTATATGGCTTCTCACACTGATCGAGCAAGTTGCAAGGACATTAGGCGATCTTCTGGCTTTTGTACATTTCTTGGAAGCAATATAATCTCCTGGTTTGCAAAAAAGCTAGCATCTATTTCTCGTTCAAGTTTGGAAGCGGAATACAAATCCATGGCCAATGCTTTAGCTAAATTAATATGGTTATCTTATCTCTTGCATGACCTTGGGATCCTTCAAAATCGTCCACCACTATTGCTGGATGATAATCAAAGTGTTCTTCATATGGCAGCCAATCCCGTGTTTCATGCACGCGGCAAATACATTGAAATTGACTGCCAGATTGTCTGAGAAAAGGTCAACAAGGCCAACTCCGTACTAGGCATGTACCATCGAAGCTACAAATGATAGACATCTTTACAAAGCCCTTGGACTGGCTGTAGCGACCGAGAACTTTTAAATAATATAAAATTAGTTTTCTTGAAAAACGTGTCGCTAGACTTAAACCCTAATTTTAAAGAGATAGCGCGTTCGTCTAGCCGTTGTAAACGAATTTAAATTATTTCGAATCGAATCCAATATCGAATAATTATTTTAGTGTCAATTCCGATTTATTTTATTTGGATCCAATTTTAATAATTTCAAGCTCAAATATTTAGAGCCCAATATTTAATAGTCCAAATCTGGTTATTTCGGCCCAACCCACTTAGGCCCAATTAGGAAATCAGTAAAGCCCAACTGTTTGGCCCAATTACCCACCTAGAAGTTTGTGCCCTAATTTTCTACTATTCATATGCACTCTTTCCCTCCATCATCACCATCATAGCATTCTAGCAGCCATTCTTTTTTTTGTAAGCTTTTCTCTCTTCTTCCTCAAATGTTGGAGATCAATGTTGATGCTAGAACATCAATTTCTAGCATCAACACCATCTTCTCATCACCATCACAACATCACCCTCACACTTTCACTTTGGGTCACCATTGATGCTGGAACGACCATTTCCAGCATCAACAGTGAACTCCCCAAGCTGCAACACTATACAGCCCATTTCGCCATTCATCACCACTCAATCATCAACACGATGTTCACACTAAATCATCACCCAATCCCAGCTGCAAGCACACACACGAGCTGCAACCTCAAGAACATCAAACTACGAAGCTGCTCAATACCATAGCAAACACACGAGCCTCAGCTTATCACCAAACTCCCTGCCCATTCACCAAACCAAGACCAACCCTCAAGAACACGAAAAACCACCACTGCCAAACCCAAACCACCAGCACAAACCGAGACCAACCACAGACACCCTAACCACCTCAACACCACTAAATGCAAACCACATCGAAACTGCCACTCCACCACCTCCCAATCAACAGCCCACCCCAAAATCGGCAACAACACCTCAAAAACCAACACAAGACAACTACCAAAACCAAGAAAAAAACGTAACTCATAACTTACCTCAATTTATTGCCACCAAGGAGAAAACCTGAAAGAAAATATTGAGCCCCAATCGAACCCTTTTTGCCCAAATTGAAACACCCCCCTCTGCCCGTTACCGACGACACCACCATGGTGGCGCTGCTACCGACCGACGGTCGGTGGTGGTGAAATCAGGGAGGGGCGAAGCCCCTCCCGTTGCTCTCTCTCTCTCTCTCTCTCTCTCTCTCTCTCTCTGTCGTGAATGAGAGAGAGAGAAGGGAAATGTTTTTATTTTTTTTATTTTTTTGAAATTGCACCCTAAGCCCCAAGTTTTGAAAGTGTTTTATTTAAGTCACAAAGTTTTAAATGTTTTTAATTTCAGTACTTTAATTTTATTTTCAGTTTTAGTAAATGTTAAATTAAGTCCCTAGTTTATAAAAAAAGTCAATTTCAGCCCTTTAGTTTTAATTTCAGTTTTAATATATTTACAGTTCAGTCTCTAACTTGTAAAATTTATCATTTCAGCCCCTAAACCATTATTTTCAGTTTTAACAGATTTACAGTTTAGTCCTTAACTTATAAAAGTTCAATTTCAGCCCTTAAACTTTTATTTTCAGTTTCAATAGTTTTCAATTAAGTCCCTAGAATTTCTATTTTTCACATTTAGCCCCAATACTTTGAAAATAGTATTTTTAGCCCTTAAATTTGTCAATTTCAATTTTAATAAATATCCAATTAGGTCCCTAAACTTTATTTTATCGCTTTAAGACTTTAGAATTTCGAAATACTAATCCAAACCTTATTTTCTATTTTGGCTAGACGATACGTACGAACAATTAGGAGATTAAGATTTCATCCCGCTCCACTTTTCACGCAACTCGAGATATTTGAGGTAGACTCGCCACCATCAATTAATTTAAATTATAATTGCATGTCTTATGTGAATTTACGTGAATTATATGTTTTAATGCATGAGAAGAGAATATGTCATATGAGATGTATGATATTGTTATGCTTACCATAACTTATATGCTTTATTGCATGAGAAAAAAGAGAATCTCTTATAAGATAAGATAAGAATGTTATGCATAACTTATGTGCTTTAAATGCACGAGAAAGACTACCCACAGCCTATGATTTTTAAAGATCCTATGATTTTCAATAAAATGAACCAAAGATGATGATGATATCACGTTGTATATTGTATAAGTGTGTATTCAATTATTCTGTAAATTAATTATCGGCGATGAGTCTACTGAGTATTTCTTCGAAATACTCACCCCGTTATTTTAACAATATTTGCAGATTTCGGAGGCGATCGTGATTGAAAAGCATTGTGGCAACGATTTAATGAATTCAGTTATTTACATTTAGAAAGAATTTCGTATTTGAACGCTATTAACGTACTTATTATTTCCGTATTTCCAAAACTCGAGATTTGAAGTTTAATCAAATTTTCTTAAGTTATTTAAATGAATTTTATTGCCGTTAGGGTTTTACAATTATAAATGTGATGTTTGAAATTTAGTTATTTTCCGCAAAATTTTTTAGTTAAATCAGTTATAAAAGAAGATGGCGTGGCAATCCGGGTAAACGGAACTCGGGGCGCTACACTGGCCAACATATGACTTTAATCGGTTCAAATCAAGCCTCATTCCGCAGCTTAATTTGAGGGAGGGTGTTAGGAATTCTGAAATTATGCAATCTCCTCTATGCAAGAAAAGTCCAGCAAAGACTAAAATTATACAATATCATCTATGCAAGGAAAGTCCAGAGAATGAAATCATTAACAAGACTGCACAAATCGAGGAAATCACTAGACAAACTCCAATTGATTGATGCGTGTAAAATGATTTATTTCCTTCTATATACATGTAAAAGCTATATTTATAATACAGAATTATATCTCCTTCAACAAGGAGAATTACACACAATGATCTATACCTGTGATATCTTTCTTTACAAAGTTTCGATAACGAAAAGATTTCGTCTCTTGAAAGATAATTGGTCAGAATTCATCAATGAGATGATACCCCTATGTTATGATTTGAAGTCTAGTAGTGGTAATGAGGTAGACGAGAAAAGGCCGAATCCGTAAAGAAATTTGACTCATCTCCATCCTACACGCCAAACAAGTAGTAAGCCTTTACTGGATATTAATTACCTGAAAAAGCTGCATGAGGAGCACATACAAGATAATGGAAGCTGTTATGTAGCGAAACAGATACACGTTAGAATTGAGAATTCTAATTAAAGTCGACTTAAAAAAAATTCTATTTGAAATGCTATTTTAGAATCCTATTTGAAGTTTATTTGACAAATTCTAACTTAGTAGAAGTGCGTTTGACTTTAACTTCTTTTTAGTTTGTTTACTCTATAATTAAAGAGACTTATTCATTGTAATTGACAACCTGATTATATAAATAAGGATTGATTTTCCTCTTGCCCTTAATTCTTCTGTTTTAAGACCCCCTTTCTTTTCTTACCTTCGATTGTTATTTAAGAAGTTGTACGCATCCTACGTCACCCATTTTTTATTTTAAGCCTTTACATAGGTACAATATTGCTGATTTGGTTGATTATGGTTTGAATGTGGCTAATGGTGTTCATTCTAGTCAATTTCTTTCTTTTGATGCATTCTGTTATGGTGATTCCATTTCAGGGCTTGTTTCTACCTTGTTTGGTAATGTCCAAGCCCAGTGCTTGGAATTTTATTAATACTCAGTTATTGAGTTTTGCTCTAGTTTGGTGGTAGAGTTTTGGAGAATATTTTCATTTGGAAGTTTTGATGGAGAATTCCGTTTGTATTTTATTTTTATTTTTTGTTGAAGAGTTGAAGTTTATTTCTTATAGTAGAATTTGTCTCTAGGTGAAGAATTTTTTAAGTTTACTCATTGTAGTGGAATTCATGTCAAGGTAAAGTTTGTTAGAATTAAGGTATGGCCCAAATTCTATTTGGAACATAATTGAGAATTCTAATTAAAGTCGACTTGAGAAGAATTCTATTTGAAAATGCTACTTTAGAATCCTATTCAAATTCTATTCAAATTGAAATTCTATTTGAAAGTCCAATTGAGAGTTGGAATTTATGTTGGACTTGAAAAGATCAAATTATGGACCAAGAAGAAAAAGTCACTTTCGCTAGTTGGCTGCTAGCAATGGCGCTCGAGCGATGTCGTCAAATAATCAGCAGAACATTGGCGCCCACCTGTCACTAGAGAGGCGCAGCTGCCACACACTTGGCTCTCGTGTGGAGCTTGAGGGACATGTACAATCGGCCTAGGCCTCTTTCACATTTTTATCTTGATCAGTCATTTCCATATATAACTTTACTTTTAGGGCTTGAAACATCCCTTATATATATATTTGGCTCTTCTTTACAAGTTAGATAGGTTGTTTAACCTCATTAAAATTTAGACAAATTTGTAAACGTAAAATCATTGTATTCTTTCGTTATATTTTAGTGAAATCTCATTTACTATACAAATTATTTTGTTTTTGTGTTCTTGTGATCAATTACTTCTTATTGTACCATATTTTCTTTTTTCACCTATTATTACAATGAATTGGTATCAGAGCAATTCGGTACCTTCTTCGTTGTTTATAACAATACATAATCATGAGTTCATTATACGAAAACAGCATAAAGAGTGGGATGTTCTGGCACAAGAAGTGCTCTGAACTTCTTTTTTGGGAAAGATGGACGGATATTCTGAGAACATAGAAATGAGGATAGAAGATGTCATCACAAGATTGTACAATCTTTGCAAAAGAAAACACAATCTTGGAGATAAAAAGGACATTTTAGATATACGAATTTCAATTGAGGTTACCTGTTGCCTGAAGGAAGAACTGAGACTAAAAAAATTACGAGTTGTGAAATGAAACAAGAGATTAGAAAACTTAAAACAGATTGGGATACTTGTCTTTGCATATTTTATTAATGGAAGACAGTAACCAAGTTCTTTTTCAAGGCCTTGTTGAAGATGTTAATACTATGTCTTTATGACACTGATAGATTGACAGAGGACGATAATGGTAGACAGTTGTTGAAGGAATTTTCCCATCATCGCCAAAATGCACCTGTTCAAAGTAATCATGATGAGGCTGAAGGTGAATTCGAAGATTCAACTTCAGCCAGAATTTTGCTCTCTTACTTGAAGAGAGCAGTCAGAGAGGATGTGTGTATTCTTCATTCAAGAAATAGTCGAGAATTGGAAGCAAATTGTGGAACGCTTCAAATTGCCAAGGATGAGATAAACATAAATGCCTCTGATCATGCAATCAAATATATTGATAGCACTACAATGATCGGAGATCAGGAAAAATCTTTTGATGACTTGCCCTGCAATTTCATGTTACCCGAGCCAATAACGAGTCCATTAAATGAGGATATGTATATATTCCTCAGAGAAATATCCGAACCATGGAAGTTGGAAAGAGATATGCCCTTGAGAATCTTTTTATGCCCATGTTTGTCTCTCATTCTTTTAAAACTCTTTTTTCTACGTACTCATTTTTAACCACACATTTACACAATAAATTATTCACACGTGTACCAAAAAATTTTTCCTACTTTTTAACCGCACATTCCTAAAAAATCACTATTTAAAATAATGTTTTTCCAAAAAAAGTTGCCACCAAACAGGGGCTAGGGAAGATATTTATCATTTTGTCATTGTAGGAGGATGTGAAAGATTTGCACATTCCTTTAAAATGATAAAAATCATTACTTCATTTCGATTTTTCAGAAGATACACCTCGTTCTAAGAAAACTTATGGAGACGAAAGGTTCATAGAGAAGTTAGGTTGTCTATCCTAATGTTTGGAAGCTGAGGAAGACTTGATGTTGAGAGAAAGTTCTGAAGTAGATGTAGTGCGTAAAAAATGACCTTGTGATCTTGGATTGTGAAGAGACAGATGAACATAATGTCATTGAATGGTCGTTGTTACGCAAAAATCTCGCAAGCGTACGAGTTCGTTGTACAAGTAATAATTGTGAAGAGTGAGTTATCGTCCCACAGGGAATAATGCTCAATTTTAGAGTATTCGATATATTTAAATTCGCAAATGTAACAAAAGATGGTTGATTTTTAGTTGGCTACGTTCTATAACTACGAAAGCAATAAAAAAATGGTTTTATATCAAATGTGGGTGAGTGTATTGGATTTCCGACTCCACTAATCAATTCTTAATTTCAATTCTCAACCAGTGATAATTAATTCAATTCATGCAATTGCGACGATCGACAATTCCATTTTCATTTACTATTCTTTCCCAAGATATAATAAATCTATGATTGCCACGAGACGATTCTATTCCTAGTCCGAATTCATATGACAAGCAAGCATTGACGTTTAGGATTATCACACATGACCGCACACGCCATAAATATTATTCCTAATATTTATTGTCCGTGTGTTCCATAAACAGTGTTCTACCTACCGTGAGTTTTCCAACATTACGAATAAGCAACTAATTGTCATAATGGTGCGCAAACATTAAAAACAATAAATTCATACATGTTTATGAAATTACAATGCAAGAATTAAACTAAAAACACATGATATCCAATTAAAAACTAAAAATTAATTAGTTTCATCATTCATCCAATACAAAGGAATTCAGCCTAACATATTGTAGAAATTAAATTATACAAGAATAATTGGAAAAATATCACCCGGAAATAAGAAAGATGGAAGAAGTTGGAAAAATCCGCGTTCTTGATGTGAATCTTGAGTCCGGATGAAGAATCTTCAATATCCTATGCAATTCGCCTTGATTCCACGTTGTTGGTCATGTTCTTCGCCTCCAAAATATGTATAATATAGAGATTTTTAGGTCTAGGGAGGTTCTCTCTATGTATTCTGCTGTTCTCTCTTATAGGAGCCGAAAATTGGTTGAAAATTACGTCCAAATTGGTTTCCAAAAGAGTTCTAATCGAATAAGGAAAGTTGTCTTCGCGCGCGAATTTTTGGTCTCTGCACAGCAGTCCGTATTTTAGTCATAACTTTCTCTTCTGATATCCGATTGATGCGATTCAAAATGCATTGGAAAGATAACTTAAAGGGATACAACTTTGATTGAAATAGAGTTTTTCCAATTCAGACGTTTACTATGCCAAAAATGGGTCTCAATATTCGGCTAAAAATCTGGAATATATCTTAAGCGACTGGAAATTGATTTTGATAATACTTTGATCATGTTCCATTCCTTTTTGAATTCTAATTTCAATCCAATTTTCTCCTAGCAATCTTCAAAGTATCTTCTTGAGTATTTGTAATTTGATTCTCGAACTTTGGATTTTACCATTTTTCACCATATTTTGCTTCTTTTTTCCAATTCTTCATCAAATATAAAGTTTTACCTACACAGTGCAATATAATATAAATTATGTAAAATTTTGTCAAAAAATCAATAAAATTCTATAGTTTTAAGCCCCCGAATAAGTGTAGAAAATACACTTATCAGTCGTTGACAGATGATCTCACTAATTTTTACACAATATTACTCGTTCTATCATCCATCTTGTTGGGCAAGGACACCGTATATCTCCACATTGGTATGATATTGTCCACTTTGAGCCTAAGCACTCATGGATTTGCTTTTGAATTTTTCCCCAAAAGACCTCATACCAATGGAGATATTTGTTCATCCTTATAAACCTATGATCATCCCCACTTCTAACCAATGTGGGACTTTGGTCGCATACCCAACAATCCTCCATCGAACAAAGGACCACCGAGCCTCCCCTCAAACGATCATCCATCCGTCCACTCTTTACCAACCAGAATTCTCCACTCCAATGCGCTGGAGGCACACGCCTTACATGGAATACCACCTGTCTAGAGAGCTTACTCTATCTAGATCAACTCCTCTTCACCATGTTGGGGTCAGGACACATCCATGAAGCATCCGGAGCACACCGCCTGTCCAATAGAGCTCATCCACGGATCCCATCGCGAGTAAGCCGAGGCTTACCACCTTCGTTCGGCATTTTGAGGAATTCATCCACTTGACTAAGTCTGGGGTTTGGTTCTGATACTACTTGTTGGGCTATGAACACCACATGCATATCTCCACATTGGTATGATATTGTCCACTTTGAGCCTAAACCCTCATGAGATATTTGTCCATTCTTATATACCCATGATCATCCCCACTTCTAACCAATGTAGGACTTTGGTCGTTTACCCAACACATCTCAATTTTATTCGTCCACCTAAGCAAAAAGTCACAGATGAAGATTCAAGTAGTAATAAACAATTTTAAAACTTGAGAGTTAATTAAATGAGTAATCAACAATATTTATCGTTAGTTACTACTTGCTCACAAAACAATAAAAAAAAAGGGTTGTCAGTTGCTCAATCACTTTTACACAATGTTATCCATCTATCACAATTTCGTTTTTTTTATACAGTTCAATTTGTTTATATGATTTTCATCATTTTTTGATTATTTTTAAAAATTATTTTTGCTTACTCTATTTTTCTCATTTTCTCTTCTACAAAACTTGTTTTAGATTTTTATTGTTTGATTTACTTATATCATTTCGTGATTTTTATTCTAGGAAATCTGCATAAATTTATTGTCTTCATTTACAACAATAAAAATGATTGCCTATCAACTTTTAAGTAGTAGTGTTATTAGAAGAACTGATATATTTACAGTGCCAGATGTAACTAATAAATATGATGTACACTAATTTTCTGATATATTGTTCTAGTAGTAACTGTTAATTAATAGTCTAAAAGTTTTTTGTAATGAAAGAAACCAATAAAAAATAAAATAAAAGGAAGATCGTACGCCTGTACTATTGGACTAAAAAAATATACAAGTTCTCAAATTTTTGAACATTGTCATAACACGAACGATATCATAGATAGGGATGGCAAAAAAGCTCACCGACTCAAACGGCTCGGAAGAAGCTTGAGCCGGACCCGGCTCGGGCTCGGTACTCATTTTTTTGGCCGGGCTTTGCTCGGCTCGACTCGGGCCCAAAAAAGCTCGGTCCAAAAAAACTCAAGCCGAGCCCTGAACTTTTTTATTTAATTTATAGTACGTATAAACCGTACAAATCTTAAATTTTTTAAGTAAAAATGTAAATTTGACATTAAAAAAAAAATCAAACGGCTCGGCCCGAGCTCAGTTCGGTCCGCTAAGTTTCGGTCTGAGCCTCATTTTTTTTTTTTTGTCGAGCTTTGCTCAGCTCGGCTCGGCTCGGGCCCAAAAAAGTTCGAGCTAAGCTCGAGCTTTTTTTTTTTTGCTCGGCTCGGCTCGTTGACATAACTAATCATAGACGATCACCTGAATGGCCTGTGCTTGAGACGGTTCTGTATTCGCCTGTTAAGCAGAAAACAAAAAATTATTTTATTATAAAAATAGGAAAATAAATTCAAAAAAAATAGAAGAAAACATTTAGGTGAAGGAATTATAAAAGAATATCAAACAAATTCCCGGGAGAAACAATAACGAAAATGAATAAATAAAAAATAAAAATT
Organism: Fraxinus americana; assembly: GCA_035079005.1. Taxonomy (NCBI): domain Eukaryota; kingdom Viridiplantae; phylum Streptophyta; class Magnoliopsida; order Lamiales; family Oleaceae; genus Fraxinus; species Fraxinus americana. Next base: position 23,569,605 of record CM068713.1, read on the forward strand.
TGAGAAAAATAAAATATATTAAAAATGAGGAAAATAAAATCATATAAACGGACCGAACAGTAAAAAAATTAAAAATACTTATTAGCTGATGAAATTCGTAGATGGAAAAATTGATGAAAATAGAGCGAACGTAAGTAATTTGTGGATTTCATCTAATAAATCACGAAAATCATATAAGTAGACCGAACAATAAAAATTGAAAACTAAATTTTGTAAAAGAAAAATTGAGAAAAATAGAGTGAGCAAAATTAATTTGCAAAAATCAATCTAAAATTCATGAAAATCATGTAACTGCATAAAAAGAGAATTGAGATGGATGATGAGTGAATAACATTGTGTAAAAGTGAGTGAATAACGAGTATTTTTTCACGTGACAAGTTTTAACTATATGTAAAGGTTGGTGATTACTCATTTAATTATCTCTTAAATTGTACACCATTTATTGTCACGTATGATTTTCATACCCTACATAGATTTTTTGTTCAAGTGGAACAAAATTGATATAAAATGTATTCACAAAAATATCAAATTTTATGTCTGTCAATTGAAATGTGTCTAATTTTGATAAATATTGTAGAAATGACCAAATTTGACACCAAAATATCCATTATACTCTTAATGAAAGAAAAAAAATAAATAAACTGATTTTTAAAAATATTAAAAATAATGTAAATGATTATGTACATGTAGTATAATTGGAGTATTTTTTAAAAAAAAAATCATTTCAATTGTGGATTCTTACTTACAAATTGTGTCACATCATTATTAAATAACTTTAATAGCAAGGAATTTAAAGTAGTTGTGTATTGATCATGTATTTAGCATTTAACATTTTGTGTATAGGTAGCATGTTAATTTTAGATGTTCGTGTGATAGCTCATCGTAGATGTTTGTGTGGTGCAACGAGTGCCCTAATTGATGAACACATCATGCAACGATTGGACGATGCAATCAACCATACGTTCTCGCGAGTATTATTTAAGTATTTCATAAACCATGGATTGTCAATTAATGATAAATTAGTTCTCTTTGTTTGTTTTCATTTTTTCCCCATTTTATCTCGTTCTTCACATTTGAAAACTAATTCTTGACATTTGATATTTGATAATTTCAACACTACGTTTGGTGATTGATTTTCATTAGTTCTCCACATTTCATCCCGTTCTTGATTTTTGAAAACTAATTCTGGACATTTATTAACTAATAATCTTGACACTTTACATATTGAAAACTAGGTGAGAGAGAAGGATTTTTTTTTTTTTTTTTTTTGTTTAAAAATTTTTAAAATTATTTGTTTAAGACTCGTTTTCAATTTTTTTGAAAATTTTGAAACTGTAGTTGAAATTAGTTCTCTATATTTTTCATATTTTCTGTTATATTTAAATAGAGGGCATATTAGTCATTTAACAAAACTTTATTGAAAAAATAGAAGAAAAAAGGTCTTCGGCATCTCAAATGTCATATAGGAATTTATGCTAAAATGAAAGAATAGGGGATATTCTGCAATATGGCCAAAGGTTAGGAGACCTTGCAGTAATAAGCCTACAAAATACGTGGAAGTGAAGATGAAAATGACAACTTTTTGCTCCCCAATTCAAAAATATACAACTGGTCATGATCCCCATGGTATCATCAATTTCTGGAATGCTTATCTTTGGCTTCTTCTTACTCTGTCTTATCAAGAAGAGTAAAGGGAAAAAAAACCTCAAACGTTGCCACCCACTGAATTAAGTTAACTATTTTTACTGCTAAATTTTTTAAGTTGTTTATTAATTGCTGGATTTCTTAAAATTGGGTATTGGGAAAAGTGAAGATGAAAATGATAGAGGAGAAGAAATTAAATAAAGAGAACTCTATTTAAGTAATTTCACTTAAGATTATTTATGTAAAGAGGAATCTATTTAAGTGAAGATTATCTATGTCAATAAGAAAATAGATTATTTATGTCAATAAGAAAATTACTTAAAATTGTGGTGAAGTTAACAAAAATTTGCAGCGGTAATATCTAAAATTTATTAATGGTTTTGACTTAAATTTTAATAAGTTGAATGAACTAACTCCACAGACGGGACAATATTTAGAGCTTGTTTGGGAGAGATTTTTTGGGGAAGAATTGATTTTCAATAGTGATATGATGGGAAATGTGTAATTGAAAAAGAAAAAAAAATTATTGATGTGATGGAAAATATTATTTTATTGAAGAATGTGTGATTGAAAATGAAAATTGATTTACTGTAGAAAAATTTAATCCCTCCCAAACAGGACCTTAAATTGGCCTTGTTGACCAAGCCTTTTAAACTTTTTATAGAAGTGTCTATTTTACCCTTAATGATATAGGTTTTTATTTATTACAAAACATATCCCTTTTTTATGAATAATTTTAGAGATTAGTCTCTTATATTTGAAAAAATTTATTTTTTGATTAGTATATAATAAAAATATTAGTCTAAACATCATAAATAATTAAAAGTTAGTATTCCTTCTCTCTTGGATTTTAATATATAATTTCATTCTAAATTGTAGTATATTAGAGTAATCTTCAATATATCTTTTTAACTTTTTATCAAACTCTTCAATTGATGTGTATATGGTTTCACCATGTTCTAATTTTTCTTCTATTCTATCAAGTTCTTGAGAAGTAAATTTTATTGCATCTAACATCTTATCTAAGAAATTATCTAATCCTTTAAATGTATATCCTGGCATATCAGATAATATAATGAGATAATAATTCAAACATTATGAACATTCAAATATAAACATTGAAATGATTAATCCCTACGATTTTTTAAGATTTAAGAAAGATTATTTCTAAGTTTAAGAAAAACAATAGTTTTACCTTGATTCTGATCTTTAAGTTTTTCTCCTTAGAATCGAGTAACCTTCAGACTCTGAATATGCAAACTATTCCCTCAAACTGCCTTTTGCCACAACAGGGTTCTTTGCTGTTTCAGTTTCTTGCCTTCACTGTGTCGTTTTTGAGAATTAAAACTATAGATCTAAATAAAGAAAACTCTCTTTTTGTTAAAATAAGAAATAAATTTCTTCTTCAACCCTCCAAGAATCTATGGGAAAAGTAGTTTAGAATCTCATATATATTTAAGAGGATTGGAATGTGAATAATATTATCCAAGTAGCATTGATATTGAAAGATTTGTATATCATTTAAACATAAGATTTGGCTTTCTCACAAGTTGAGTGCTCAAATTTTTTCTCTCCAATTCGTTCTATCCTTCATCTAGCCTAAAGGCCTCTATTTATACAAGCAAATGAGGCAATATTATTGCCTTCTTATATCATTCATTACACCATACTCCAATTATGGAGCTTATCAAAGGTTTTCACCACTAAGACTATCGTGACTCTATTATTACATAAAACAAACTTTATGTTACATCTTCTTTTATTCAAGGCTCCACTCTTCTATTTTTCTTCCTCTGGGTCCTACATCTTTATGTGCAGCTTGGATGTGCAGTTTGGACACTCTCGCAACTGGCAAGATTCCTCTATAATGGTAGGACATCTTGGGAATTGATGTATATCAAATTTTGTAATGTAGTCCTTCAATATTTCGGACTTTCCATATCCTCCATTAGTTACCAGCATCCAGTTTTCGTATTGACATATACATAAGAAATTTTTCTCATATAAATTTTTTGCAATTCCATATATTGCCTTGATTCCAACGGCTCTTCTATGTCGGATCCAGGACTTGGTAATTTTTGGCATTCTATTATCACTTTCCATGACATCTATGTTGAAGTTTGCTGCAACGTATCCAATTGAAATTATATGTTTAATTGGATAATACATAATCCCATCGTATTCTGGACTGATTGAGTAAAATTTTAAATAAACTCTTCGTCATCTAGCATATCTTGATACTTCTTGTTGTAGCATCTCATCAACTTTTGCTAATTCAACTAAATTTCTTCCTGGATATATTAAATCCAAGAATTCATAATTTGCTATTGCTTTTATGAAGTTGGGATCTCCTCATTCCATTATTGTACCTTTAGGATAAACATTCTGTCCCGAAGAGATAAAATATGTATCACACATTTTCAGTTCATAAACTGTTTGAATTATCATAGTATATTTTTCTTCGGTTTTGTCCAAAGGGACTTTATCTTCTGGGTCCATGATATTGATTGTTTTGGAATTATTTGCTCTTATTGTCACTTTTTTATTTGACATGACTGGAAAGGCATCTCTTATTGATATGGTGTCCCTTCTGGGTCCACTACTGCTCCCTGCTATACCTGTTTGGTATGAATTGATATTTGTTTGGTATGAATTTGGAAGACCCATTTATGGGCTATTTGGTATTTCTGTCTCAGACAGTATATTTTTCAGTTGTGCTGCAATAGCATCAACCTCTTTTTTAAGTTCTATGGAATTTTTATGTTATTCGGAAGTCATTTCCAACAACGTTTTTATCATTGTATTGAATTCATTTGATATTGTTGTGACTCCAACATCTGTCCCTGGCTTCTTCTTGGCGGAAATCAATCTTTTTTGTATTTTAAGGACGGATTGGTATAATTTCATGATCTTATTTTTATCCATTAGCGAATTATATATTCCTGCTCAGGAAATCTTCAAGATAATTATTAACACTTTTAATATGAATAATATCAAAATTATAAAAAGATAAATATGCTTGCCATATGTGTAATCTCCTATATTGAGGTTCCATTGGTAGATTATTTCTGACTAATCCTGTAACTTGAGAATTATTAGTTTCAACAATAAATTTTTTAGATAATAAAAATAATGAAAACTTTTTTATTCCTCTAATAATTGCTAATAATTCTTTTTCATATGTAGTATAATTTATTTCTGTTTGGTTAAAGGTTCAACTTGAATATCTGCAAATTTCATTTAAATCTGTTTTCAATATAGCTGCTCAATATTTATTTGAGACATCTGTATTGATGATGATGTTATCTTTTTCATTTGATAATCTTAATTTTGGTAAATTTTTACATTCTTCTTTTAATAACTTAACTATTTCTGTATGTTTATCATTCCATCCCTTAGTATTTGTTTGCCTAAGTAAGATTTGTATTTTATGTCTCTTTTTTAAAAGATTTTCAAAAAATCGTTCAGCATAATTTAGACATCCTAAAAATTTTTGTATTTGTTCATTGGATTCTAATTTATCTGAAAAATTACTTATCTTTTTAGATATATGAATCTGTAATTTAATTCCTTTATTATCTATTGTTATTCTAAGAAAATCAATTTCTTGTTTTTCTATAATAACTTTCCTTTTAAAAAGGACAATCCCTTCCTTTTTACATTCATTTATGAATTGTATTAAATGATTTATATGTTCTTCTTTATTATTGGAACATATCAATATATCATCCACATATACTATCATAAATTTATTAAATTTTCTAAATATATTATCAATTCTCCTTTGATATCTCTGCGGTGCATTTTTCAATCCAAAAGGCATAACTAACCATTTATATTTGCCTTGAGGTGTACTAAAGGCTGTATATTGTATACTATCTTCTTCCATCTTTATCTGCCAAAATCCTGATTTATAATCAAATTTAGAGTAATATTATTTTCATTTTGCAAGGTTTATTACGACTTCTTTATTTGGTAAAAAGTATCCATCAAATCTAGTGTATTTTAATTCTTTATAATTTTAATCATTCTGCCTTTTCCTCTAATTTGTTTAGAATGTTTCATTACTATAAATGCTGGACTACTATGGGGTTCATTACTTGATTTAGTTAGTTTTTATTCTAATAATTCTTTTATTTGATTATTGAATTCTTATGTATCTTGTATAATATATCTCATTGGTCTTACTCTTATCACATTTTCTATTAATTCAATTTTTGTTTTAGGATGATATGGTTTCCAAAATACCAATGGGTTTTCTCCATAAACTTTTTCTAATTGTTCTATAATTTGGGCTTTCTCCATAAACTTTTTCTAATTGTTCTATAATTTTTTCTATACTTATTTCTACTCCTTTTTTAAAACTTTTTTATACATTATTCTCTTATTTTTTATCTCATTTTGTATAATTGGTTTTTTCTCCCATCCATCACTACGCTGGGCTGGCTAAACTCTATATGATCTAAATTCTCTTAGTATTTTTAATAAATGTCCACAAGAAGTTTGTATCATAATCATATAATTATTTTATTTACAATATTGGAACTATAGTCATTTCCAAATAATATATCGCATTCTAACTTATCATAATTATATATCTTATTAATTATTATTTGCTTATTTCCAAGAATTATACTAATCTTATCAGCACTATTTATTATCTGAGTTTCTTATCTTGTAACTCTTGTTATTTTTATTTTTTACTTTTATTTTTCCACGTCATAATTAAGAAGTTTTTAAATATGGTTGTATCACTTCATGTGTCTATTAAAGCACAGATTGTTATATTTGTTTCTATAATAGTAACTTGTATATATACTGCTAATGGGGAAACTTTTTTGGTTATTCATCTTTGGTACATAATATATTTTGTCCATTATGAAATATATATAATCCTTCTCTTTTTATACTATAATTTTCAAATCCATTTAAGAAACTCATTCCTAATAATATGTGAGGGTTTATATTCATACTTTCATCTATATAATATGGTACTATAAGATCAATTCCACCTATTTTTATAGGTACTGTAACCTCTAATTCTGTAGTATGTATTTATCCATCAAAATTTACATATTTATATGATTCTGTTTTATAAGGTATTAAACCCTTATTTTTTATTAAAGTTGCATTCACTAGCTCATGTATCTATTAATATATTTGATCCTAATATTCTATCTCTTCTATTGAAATATTCTCCATTTATTTTCATATTTCATGTATTCCTATGTAGTTTCATTTATCTTGTATGACTATTTTCTCCTAATAATCTAGGTATTCTAAGATTTGTTGATCTTCTGATGAATTTTTCATCTTTAAATATTATATTTTTATCAATGTATTCTTCTTCTATAAACTCTATTATATCAGGTTTATCTGTTGATATCCTAAATTCATATTCCTTTGAAATCAAATTTACCTGTTTATTTGGTTTTAAAATTATACGAATATCTTTACATTTCTTATGGACTTCTATATATGGTTTTTAGAATAAATATTCACATAATTAGAATTGATAAATGTATATAAAGCTCTATATTCAATAGTTATAATTTGGTCTCATGGTTGCACTATATCATTCTTATGTAACTTAAAATGCAATCCTAAAATTTCATTAAAGTTTTTATCTTTTAATAAAATACAATATTTTGGGTAACAAGTAAATATCATTTTTCTATATGCTAAATTTCCTTCTATGGTTCCAAAATGAATATCTCTTAACTTTATTATTCTCCCATCATGTAAACTTATGGTTAAGAGTGAATCTATTTCTTCTCTAAATAAGGATTTAAACATTATTTGTATTCCAACTGAATAAACATATTGAATATTTTCACTTTGTTTTTTATCAATTTTTTATAATGACTCATCAACTGTATTTTTTGTTAAAATGTTTAATTTATGTGTTCTTTGAATTGTTCTAACATTTATAGTTTTTTCAACCTTATGGTATTCATTTTTAGCTATCTTTTCTCTTTTTCAAATTTTATCAAAGATTTCCCATTTTTCTACTTTCAGATCTAAAGATAGTTTTTGTAATTTTTTGAATTTATTATTATCAAAGGTTACCTTCAATCTGTATCCTTCTATCCTTCGTATTCTTGTATTTCTATATTATTGTTTTCTATTTCTTCAATCTCCTTATTTGGATTCTGACTCATTTTCTTCTGATTCTGTCTCGCTTATATGCACTTCTTGATTATAATATTGTTCAATATCAGATATTTCACTTGATTCATCTTTTATTTCTAAATATTCTATTTGTAATATTCTTACTTTCTTTTTGTTACAATCTGGACTTATATGACCTATTTCTTCACAATTCCAACATTTACATTGACTTTTATCTTTTTTATTAAGGGTTTATTCTTTTGTTTTTTATTCAAATTAAATTTTCTCTTATAGTATCTTCTCCTAGATTTTATATTCTTCTTCTTAAAATTTTTGAATTTTGTTAATCTTCTATTTTTATGTTTTCTTTTATTTTTTTCTTTCAAGATAACACCCTCATTATGTAGGTTTTTCCATATCTTCACAGTATATTCTGTTAATTTTTCCTGATCTTTTTAATAATTGTCTTTGTTGACATATATATACAAGTCTATTAAATAGAAATTTTATTTTTGATCCTAAAGTTCTTGGTATTCATGTATTTTCTTTAATATATTTTTCAAATTCTATTTTAAAATATATTCCACATGTTTCTGGTAATTTAGTATAATACATATTTAAGTATACTTCTTGATTTTCATTACTGTAGAATTGTAAGTAATAATAATTTCTAAATTCAAATGTATATTCTTTTATTTTACACATATCACAAATTGTTAAATTTATTAATTTTATCCTACAATCTTCTTTTTCTCTTTTTGCTTCTTCTTTAAAATTTCTAATACATTCTTCTCCTAAGAATTCACTTGCAATGTATGCTACTAATCTTTCTATTCATTCTTTATCTGATTTTATTATTTTTGTTTGTATATTCCTTCTCATCATTGATTTTGTATAATTATTTATTTATTCCCACCAGTTTCTAACATTTCCTTCAAATGATGCTGTTAGGAAATCTACTCTTCTTTCTGTATTTTCCTATGTATCATTTTTGTTACATAAAAAGAATAGTATCATTGAGTCGCCCAAGTTATTAAGGCATTTTTAGTATCTATTTTACAATCTAAATCTAACTTTGTTCCTCCATGATTAATTGGTTTATCATAATTATCATTTAACTCAAACATGTCTTTATATTTATTTCCTCTAGGTGGTTGTCTATCTCTTACTCTATCATAAAATTATTTGTATGGTTTATTATATATAGGTGCATAACTTTCATCTGGATTAAATTTTTGATTTGAGGTTCCTGCTGGAGTAGTCCTCCTCCAGTATTCATTAAAACTTGGTATTCATCTATATTTTCTAAACTTAATTGATCAAAATTTTTTATTAATAAATCTAATTCTTCATTCATCTTTTCTTTCTTCTTGAATTTCTTCCGTAATTTTTTCTTTTTCTAGTAAAATTTTGGAATTTTCTTCTTCTTCTTCTTCTAGAGCCTGTTTGGTAGGGATTTTTGGGGGAAGAATTGATTTTGAATAGTGATATGATGGGAAATGTGTGGTTGAAAAAGAAGAAAAAAGTATTGATGTGATGGAAAATATTATTTTATTGAAAAATGTGTGGTTGAAAATGAGAATTGATTTGAGAATTGATTTGAGAATCAGAAACAAATAGGGCCCTAATATTTTTGGTAAAATATATTTTCTAAAATTATCATCCATACTACCTATTTCTATAACTAGGTTTTCTTGTTCTATATGTTTTTGTCATATCTTTGACGTTTCTTTTTTTATAATTTTTTATCTATTTTTTTATCTCTACATTTATTATTTTCTTTTAATTCTCTAATTTCAATTTTTAATATATCTAATTCTTCTTTTATTTTATTTCTTAAATTTTGTACATCAATTATTAACGTTTTTATTAATGTTTTTAGATCTGCCATATTATTATTATCTTTTCTTTGACTGGTTTAAATAATATATTCTACATTCAGTATTTTTACAATTTTTTATAATTCTATCATACTTTAGTTTTTTAAATTCATCATTTGTTAATCTTTTTAATTCCTCAAAATAATTTGCTCTTTCCTTATATTTTTTCTGTTTTAATTTTAATATTTGGTTTTCTTGATATTTTGTTGATTTTTTAGGAGTTAATAATTCATCTAATATTTGGTGATTAATTATTTTTATTCTTTTTAATTTGTCATCCAAATTATTTTCCATACTAATATTTAGGTCTTACTTTTGATTGATTTAGATAAAATAATTTACATTCAATATTTTTTGATTATATTGCTTTCTTATTAAATAAGAATTTTTCATATTCTGTAGTTGGAAGTCGTGTCAAATTTTTGTAATATCTAGCTTTTATTCTAGCTTTTTCTTATTTTAATTTTAATATTTGTTTTTCTTGTTTATTTGTCAATCTATTTTCTTCTTGTTTTACTGGTATTAACCATACATTCTCTATTTGTTGGTTTAATTTATATATTGTATTATAATCTTTGTCAAGTTTTTCTTTAAATTTTTCTATATTAAGCATTATTTTTTCATGGAAATTCATAATTTTATTTTGTAATAAAGCATTATTTCTTCTTTTTTAATTTCTTTTCTAATTTTGTAGTACATATATTCATCTATTATATATCATGTTGTCAATTTGTTTAATATTTGTTCTCTTATCTCTTTAGGTAATTCTTTGGTTATAATTAATATTTCTATTTTCAATTTCTTAGGTAAATGTTCTATTATACAGTTTCCTTGATTATCTTCTATTATATAATACCAATCCGTTTTATTAATTGTTACTTCTATAACTTTTTATCCATACCTATTTATTTCTTCTTTAATTAAATTATACATATTTTTTTCATAGGTTTCTAATATCGTCTCAGAAGTATACATATCCTTAACAATTCCTAGTTTTATTTTTTCAACTAAAAATTGTTTTATTTCTATAGGTAATTTTTCAAGTATTTTTAGTGTAATTTTTATTCTTTCATGACATTATATTGGTTTTATAATTATTATATTAAAATTCTTTCTTATTATATGGTATTTATTACCTAAATCTTCAAATTTCATTATCTTTTATTTTAATGATTTTTCTTTTTCCTTTAGTAATAGTATTTTTATGATTTTTATAGATTCTATATGGCTCTGATACCAAAGTGGGGAGGAGGGGGGGGGGGGGGGTGCTACTATGAGCGAACAAAAATAAAAAATTCTTAAAATCTAATAATCTAATAATCTTTAAAATCTTAAAAATGGTCTATACGGATTTTTAGTTATTCTTAAATATTTTTATGTTTATAGTTTTATTTATAATGTGTTGAGTAAATCTTCAAAATCTAGTAATATTTGGGAATTTATAATATCAAGATCTGTTATTATATCTATATTTGGATTAAAAGGTATATTGTATTTTAAAATATTCTTTCTTCTTTTTTTTAATTTATTTATTATATCATGTATATCTTTTGTTATTATAGATCTTACAATACTTTTAGCAAAATTTTCTATCATATTTTCTTTGAAACATTTTAATATTTTTTGTGATGCAATTAATTGTTATTGATATCCAATTTTATCAAATTCATTTTAAATTCAATTTCTTTTTTTATCTTTTCCAATTTTCTTAATCTTGTATGGTCCTCTTTTAGATCTTGATTTTTTGTAGGTCATTTTATGGCAATCTAATTCTTTAGGACTTGATTGTATTCTTTTCATCAATTTCGGTCTCCTGCGCCCAGGAGACCAAAAAAATTGTTTGGTCTTTGTGTGTCAGCCTTGGCTGACACACAAAGACCAAAATGTAATTTTTTTTATTTTTTTTTGTTTTTTAAGGGTTGTCACCGACAGCCCTTAGTTTTAAATGTTTATTATTATTATTATTTTTTTTAAGTGTCAACTAGATGGTCCTTAGTTGTAGGGGCCATAATTTTTTCACTGAATTTTTCATAGCCTTTGATTGACATTTTGGCCAACTTTAATTTTTTGTTTGATGTTTTTTTTTTGTTTATTTTGTCATCAAGTTGAAATTTTTTCATTTTTCCTACTGATTTGTCACGTCGATCAGATTTTGCATGTTTTTTTTTTTTACTGAATTGGCTATAAATTCGCTTCTCAAAACCATTGAGCAACCAATTCATTCTAATCTCATATTCCCAGTCACTATAATTTTAGGTCCAATTTTTTTCTTCAACAATTAGTGTATTTCAGTGAGATATTTACTTGCATTGGATTTATCGTGGTGTATTATCTATTTTAAAAGTGAGTACAATAATTTTTTTTGTCATATTCGTAATGAAATGTGATTTTGTACGCATTTAATTTTTTTTCATGTTGTAGGAATGGAAGGAGATGATAATGTATTCGTACCACAAGTTCACGTAGGTGCGATTCCATAAATTGGGCAAGAGTTTGAAACATTAGACGATGTATACAACTTTTACAATGAGTATACAAAATTAGCTGGGTTCAGTACACGCATCGGTAGTAGTCGAAAGAACGCACAAACGAACGAAGTTGTCTGGAAATCATATGTTTGTTTCAAACAAGGCCAGAAAGATGAAACCTACCAAATGAAATTTAAAAATTTGGTGGCCCGTTCAGGAGAAAGAAATCGTGGTGACTCCCGATGTGGCTGCACCGCCAAGTTAACAGTTGTAAAAAAACAGACACTAAATTCTTGGGTTGTCAGCCATTTTTCCGAAGCACATAATCACTCACTATCCACACCGAGCAAGGTTCACCTGCTACGATCGCATCGTGAAGTTTCAGTTACGAAAAAAGCGCTTGCAGAGCAATTTTCACTGGCAAATATTCCTACTTGCCAACAAATCAGACTTATGGAGATAGATGCTGGTGGTCCATCTTCGATTGGTTGCTCTGAGCAGGATATTAGGAACCACCAAAGAGACCTTCGAAGGGAATACATTGGACATGATGCAGAAACATTGATAGAATACTTCGAGCTGGAGAAAAGAAAGAACCCGAGCTTCTACTATGCATACGAGACTGATGAGGATGGAGTGTTTGCTCGCTGTTTTTGGGCTGATTCCGATTCCAGGAGCTCATATGTCTACTTCGGAGACGCTATCGTGTTTGACACGACCTACAATACCAACAAGTACTCGATGGTGTTCGCACCATTTATTGGTGTCAACCATCATCGTCAAACTATTGTATTTGGATGTGGCTTACTGAGCGATGAGAAAACTGATTCTTTCATATGGTTGTTCTCAAAGTTTCTAGAAGCCATGCCAACACAACGGCGTCCTGGCGTGATTATCACTGATCAAGATGGTGCCATTTCGAGAGCGGTTGGCCAGGTATTCCCCGACGCACTGCATAGATTATGTTTATGGCACATATTGAATAAATTCCCAGAGAAGATGGGTCCCGTACTTTATAAGGAAATGTACCATAATCTGGTAAACATCATTATGGAGTCTGAGAGTCCTTACGAGTTCGAAAGCCGCTGGTCTGAAGTGATGGAGACCACTCGCCTAGGGGATAACGAGTGGTTGTGCAATATGTATGAAATACGAACCCGTTGGATACCAGCATATGTGAGACACATCTTTTCTGCAGGGATGTCTAGCAGTCAGCGATCAGAAAGCAACCATGCATTCTTCAAAAGATACGTGGACAAGAAAAATACGTTGATGGATTTCATCACGAGATTTTCCAATGCCCTGGCACACCAACGACATGGGGAATTGGCTGCAAATCACACTGACTTGAACGAGCAGCCTCGGACGACAACGTCATTTGCAATGGAAGTTCAGATGGCCAGCATCTATACAAAGACAATTTTCCTACGCTTTCAGACAGAGCTTGCACAGAGTACTTATTATCTTTGTTCGAAGACATCAACATACGAGGGTCTCAAAACATATTCTGTCATGCGTTTTGTTATGTTTTGAGACTGGAAAAACGTATGATTGACAACGTGAGGTTCTCCACTACACGATGACTGATATTATAACATGCAGTTGTCGGACTTTTGAGTTCGAAGGATATCCGTGTCGTCACATGCTTTCATTAATGATCAAGAAACAGGTTATGTTGTTACCAGACCACTATATTGTACGTCGATGGACCCAGACTGCAAAAGCAATTCCCGTTTTTGAACCAATTGTCGATCCATCTACTGGTCATTCTTTAATTTCACGACACGGGATGCTGTCGCGCACTGCATCAGAGTTGGTCGACGAGGGAGCCTTGACTGATGCTCGAACCACATTTCTAATGGATGGGTTTCGTGACTTGAAATTACATGTAAAGGATGTCGACGACGGCGGTGATATGCGAATGATTATGATGAAGAATAAGAATAAAGAAAGTACCCAACATGTGGTTGATCCTGCTCCGGTTAGGACGAAAGGGTGCGGAAAGCGATTGAAGTCGTCGAAGGAGTTAGCCATGTCCCAATCTCGGAGAAGCGATTGAAGTGGTCGCAGTGGACATGATAAAAGAACTTGTCCAACTTTACAACCAAGGTGAGTTGATAGATGATATCATGTTTAATCTTAATTTTTTTTCCCAATAATATGTTTAATCCATTTTTTATCCATGTCATCAGGACGCAACTGGTGGACGAGCCATATGAACCACAATACTCGTGGAATGATAATGAAGATAATATGTACACCAACATTGCTAGCAATGACTATGGGGAGTTCCCAGGATTTGACGACGATGACTATCATTAAGTCGCATTTTTATTATATTCATTTCAATTGTATGTTTATGTTAAGTGAATTTGAATTTATATTTATCTTCTTGTTCAAACAACTTTTATTAATTTCATAAGTATGAGGATCGCAATAATATCAATTAATGTATAGATAAAAAATTAAAAAAATTAAACCAATAAATTATTAAAAAAAAAAAGTGGAACAAAAAAAAAAAAAAAAAAAAAAAAACTTTTAAGTTGACAGCCCTTACATAAAAAAAAAAAGATTAAAAAAAATAAAAAAAAAATTAAAACCAAACAATTTTTTTGGTCTCCTGCGCGCAGGATAGTCCTGCGCGTGGCGCGCAGGAGACCAAATTTTTTCTTTTCATATCTTGATTACTTTAGATATTATTTGGAGTATTTTAGGAAGTTTCAATTTTTTAAAAAAGTTTGAAAATATGGCTTTGTTTTTAGGTTATTCATGCGTGCATCCTCCTCCACAGACGCGCTGAATAAAGTCAAAACTGCTTCTGCCCCCAGTTATTGTCCGAACTCCGATTCTTCAATAATCAGGTACACGTTCTCTCAACGCCAAACCTCCAATTTTCTCTACTGTCTCCTCCCAACTCTCTTATCTGTATCTCTCTTGTATATATGTACTCGCACATCTATGTTTATATTTATGCATATCGGTATAGTTTGAATTGGAAAAGGGTTGCCACTTCCTATGATCGTATGTTTTTATACATGTTTGATTTGTCTCATTTTTACTTCACCAAAGCAGATCTAGACTTAAAGGTTTCTCTACAAATGGTTTACTGTGTTTTGTGATGTGGTATAGGTAATCAATACTGGTGAAACGGTTACGCGAAATTCTGGATTTATTTAGTGTAGTCTGTGTAGTAAATATCTTTGATTGTGCTTTTTTGCTTAGTTCATAGAAGTTTAGCTGATGGGTTTTTGGCACAAGCTAATTTTTTTTTAGATAATTTTTAGTGGTAATCTCGGTGGTAATTGGTTTCTTGATTTTGATTCAAAATTTTGGTTGAAGGAGGTGATGGGTTTTCATGAGCAACTTCTTTACTTGGTGTGGGTAACAATTATTGTACGCATATTTTTGAGTGGGATGGTTCATTACTTACCCATAAAATGTGAAGAAAAGAGAAGAAAAAAATTCAAGATAAATGGCCGAATTTGTGTAGTTGTAATTTGATGAGGGATAAATTTTATGGCATATTGTGAGGGAAGACCAGATATGGACGATGAATTAAGAATTTCTGTTCTCCAAATTGATACCTTTCAGTAATTATATTGTGACTATTTCCAAAAAGTTCAATACCAAATTTTAAGTACTATTCCAAATTTAACCCCGAGGACAACAGAAATAAATAGGAATAAAGAAGTATGTTCTAAGACTTTTGATCAGTATGGGGAACTGCCACTGATAGTCATTTTGTACTGTTGGTTTCCATTCTAATCAGTTAACACATGGTTAAGTAACAATTTTATTTGTTTAAGATGTGTAGGAAATCTCGACTCCAGTTATTATTTTATATGGAAAGATTGTAATTAGAATAGAATTAGGAAGTATTTTTCCCTTTCTTAAGATAGAATGTTTTTCCTTATTTTCATCTATTACACCATAGTATATAATTGTAACACGTGAAGAATCAATTCAATATAGAAGAAATTCTCTTACTACTTTCTACATGGTATCAGAGCTAGAGTAAACCTAAACTCGGCTATCGATGGCAGAAACCGAAACAGTCAGAAAAGAGTCGTCTACCTCTGAGTCCTCTAACAGCGAGGCAGAGGCTATCCCAACCATGAGTTCGATTGGAATGGACAACACGGCCTTCCAACTTACGGTGGAAAAACTTAATGGCAACAATTACGGAGAGTGGGCACAATCAATTAAACTCGTCTGTGATGGAAAAGGGTAAATTGGCTATCTTACTGGTGAAGCAAAGTAGCCCAAGGACGCAACACTTCTAAAAAAATGGAAATCAGAAAATTCCATGGTGATGGCGTGGCTTGTGAACTCGATGCAGCCCAAAATTGGTATAATCTATCTTTTCTTGGCCACAGCGAAGGACATCTGGGAGGCGGTTCGAGAGATGTACTCCGATGCCGAAGATTCATCCCAAATTTTCGAAATTAAAACGAAGCTGTGGCAGATGAAGCAAGGAGAACGGTTGGTCACCGAATACTACTTGGAGATGACAAATCTCTGGCAAGAATTGGACCAGAGCATCGACGAGGAGTGGGATTGTGCCGGCGACAGCGAGCGGTATAGGAAGAGGCTGGACAACGAGAGAGTGTACGAATTCCTTGCCGGATTGAACAGAGAACTTGACGACGTAAGGGGACGGATCCTTGGACATCGACCACTGCCATCACCTCGTGAAGTCTTCGCTGAGGTCAGACGCGAGGAAAGTCGCAGGCAGATTATGCTGAAGAATGAAATTGGGCCTGCTATTCCTTTGGAGGGTTCAGCCCTTTCTTCTAATTCCTTTGGGCCGAACGGGTCAGATGGATTTGGGCTAAATGGGTCAATCGCAAATTTTAAAAGGAACCCATTTAATGGGCCAAAGTCAAATGGGCCTAATTTGGGAGCCTAGATGCCTAGAGGTACAAAAAAATTTGGACCCAGCCCAAGACAACAAACGGGTCGTCCATGGTGCGATCACTGTCGGAAACCTGGCCACAAAGAGGATACATGCTGGGATTTGCATGGAAAACCAGTTGATTGGAAGCCACGACAAAACACCAGAAATTCCATCTACCAAGCTACAGTCCACTCCACTGAGACACAAAATTCCACTCCCAGCAATGCATTCAGTCCGGCACAACTCGAACAGCTTCAACAACTGTTCTCGAATTTTCAATCACCGAGCCCTTTGAGTTCTTTGGCTCACAGAGGTAATATCCTTACAGGTCTCAATAATACGCTACTCTCAAAAATATCATGGATTATCGATTCTAGTGCATCCGATCATATAACGGATTCACATAATCTATTTGTGTCATACTCACCTTGTGCTGGCAACCTTAAGGTTAAAATTGCAGATGGTTCTCTCTCTCCAGTGGCTGGAAAGGGGAGTATTCGAATCTCTAGTCTAATTACACTAGAAAATGTTCTACATATCCCAAATCTATCGTGTAACTTATTGTCCATCAATCAATTGACAAAGAGTTCAAATTGCTCCACTCATTTTTTTCCATCTTACTGTGTCTTTCAGGACCTATCATCGGGGAAGATGATTGGCAGTGCTAAAGAGAGTGAGGGACTCTACTACTTTGACGAGGCTAATGTGAGTCCACAACGTCGATTTGCTAGTTGTGATTCTGTTTCTGTTCCTAAGAATAATGAAATTCTTTTATGGCATTATAGAATGAGTCATCCCAATTTTCAATAGCTGAGACATGTATTTCCTACACTATTTTTGAATAAACCATTTTTCGACTTAAAGTGTGACATTTGTGAACTTGCAAAACATCATCGTTCGTCTTTTAAAAAATCTGTATTCAAGCCATCTAGACCATTTACCTTAATACATAGTGATCTATGGGGACCTTCTCGCATCCCCAATCGTATCCACACAAAATGGTTGTCACATTTATCGACGACCATACTCGAATTTGTTGGGTCTATATGCTAAAAGAAAAAACTGATGTTTGTTCTGTGTTTATGAATTTCCACTCAATGGTCCAAACTCAATTTCACACAAAAATCCAAATTCTACGGGCAAACAATGGCACCGAATATTTCAATAGTACCCTGAGAACCTATCTCCAAGATAATGGAATAATTCACCAGAGTTCTTGTGTTGATATTCCCCAACAAAATGGGGTTACAGAACAAAAAAACAGACACTTACTTGAGGTAGCTCGGGCCTTATTATTCACTACAAATATGCCCAACATTTTTTGGGGAGATGCTATTCTAACATCTGCCTACCTCATAAACAGAATGCCCAGTCGCACACTCAATTTCGAAACTCCTTTCAAAAAATTCAAGATGTTCTTTCCTAACACTCACCTCACCTCCGACCTACCACTAAAATTGTTTGGGTGTACGACCTTTGTCCACATCCATTCTCATCTTCGTACCAAGCTCGAACCCCGAGCAATTAGGTGTGCTTTCATCGGTTACTCACCTACACAAAAAGGGTATAAATGCTATGACCCGATCACAAAGAAAATGTTTATCAGCTTCGATGTCACTTTCTTCGAAAACGAACCCTACTTTAAAAAAACCTCACTTCAGGGGGAGATCCTAAGTGACCATGAAGATCGGTTCTTTCAAATGCAAATACCTCTTAGTCCCTCCAAATCTAACATGCCATTTACAGAAGACGACTTAACCTCAGGGGGAGAACAGAAAGAACAACATGACAAAGAGATAATTGTTTACTCCAGGAAGCCAAAATCAAAGGATAAAGAGAAACTCACACTCGAAGCACCAAGAGAGTCGGAACCAGTGATAGCTCCAAATCCTCATGAGCTTCCTCCAAAATCACTTGACTGTGATGATCTACCTATTGCTCTCAGGAAACAAACTCAATCATGCACTCTTTACCCTATCTCAAAATTTGTTGCTTATAATACTCTGTCTTCACAATTTCGGATATTTGTATCTAACCTTGATAGCACAGAAATTCCAAGAAACATTCAAGAGGCCTTGGAAATTCCCAAGTGGAGAAAAACAGTAATGGAGGAAATGAAAGCACTAGAAGAAAATAAAACCTGGGATTTGATGGAACTACCGAGAGGAAAGAGACCTGTTGGGTGTAAAAGGGTGTTCAATGTAAAATACAAAGGAGATGGAACAATAGAACGGTACAAGGCTCGTCTGGTTGCAAAGGGATACACTCAAACCTATGGCATAGATTACACAGAAACATTCGCACCAGTTGCAAAACTAAATACAGTTCGGGTTCTCCTATCACTAGCAACAAATATGGACTGGCCACTCCAACAACTTGATATTAAAAATGCATTCCTAAATGGGAAGTTGGAAGAAGAAGTCTATATGATGCTACCACCTGGATTTTCTAAGAGAAATGAAGGAAATAAAGTATGCAAACTGAAAAAATCTCTATACGGTCTCAAACAGTCACCTAGGGCATGGTTTGACAGATTTGCAAACGTGTTGAAGAGGCAAGGATACCAACAAGGACAGTCAGATCATACTATGTTTTTCAGATTATTTGAAGGTGGGACAAAGACTATTTTGATTGTCTATGTTGATGACATAATTCTCACCGGGGATAATACAGTTGAGATGGAGAGGCTAAAAAGAGGGTTAGCTGCAGAATTTGAAGTGAAAGACCTGGGGCAAATGCGATACTTCCTAGGAATGGAAGTAGCTAGATCGAGGAAGGGGATCAGTGTGTCACAACGGAAATATGTCCTAGACCTCCTTGGTGAAACTGGTATGCTTGGGTGTAAACCATGTGATACTCCTATGGACACTGGGAGAAATACAGAGAATACTGGAGTATGTGTTGAAAAAGAGAGATATCAGAAACTGGTGGGAAAACTAATCTACCTATCTCATACTAGACCTGACATTGCATTTGCAGTAAATGTGGTACGCCAACACATGCATGCTCCAAGGGAAATCCATTTAGAAGCAGTATACAGAATTCTAAGATATCTCAAAGGTTCCCCTGGAAAAGGATTGCTGTTCAAAAAGGATGAGAAAAGAGAAATACATGTATTCACTGAAGCTGACTGGGCAGGAGCAACAGAAGATAGGAGATCAACCACTGGCTACTGTACTTTTGTGTGGGGAAATTTAGTCACCTGGAGAAGTAAAAAACAAAATGTCGTAGCCAGAAGCAGTGCAAAAGCAGAGTTTAGAGCAGCTGCTCAAGGAATATGTGAAGGTTTATGGCTAAAGAAACTGTTGAATGAGCTACAAATTCCAACACAATTTCCAATCAAACTCTATTGTGACAACAAAGCGGCTATCAGCATATCACTCAACTCAGTGCAGCATGATAGAACTATACATGTAGAGGTGGATAGACATTTCATCAAAGAAAAAATTGAAGGTGGAACTATCTGTATGATCTACGTTCCTACTAGAAAACAGACTGCAGATGTATTCACAAAAGGCCTACAGAAACAAACATTCGATGAATGCATCTACAAGTTGGATATGATCAATATCTATGATCCAACTTGAGGGGGAGTGTAGGAAATCTCGACTCCAGTTATTATTTTATATGGAAAGATTGTAATTAGAATAGAATTAGGAAGTATTTTTCCCTTTCTTAAGATAGAATGTTTTTCCTTATTTTCATCTATTACACCATAGTATATAATTGTAACACGTGAAGAATCAATTCAATATAGAAGAAATTCTGTTACTACTTTCTACAAGATGCTTGGGTTCACACCTGTCAAAGTCCTTTTGTGACCGTGCTGAGGGAGTGTATTTTATATATTAGTGAGACAAGTTGGGGAGGAATTTTGATTTGCTGGTTCCCGACCTACACTTGTCCTAGTTGGAACAACTTAAAGTAAATTTTATTTCATAGCATGTTTGTTTGTCCTTAGAAGTAAAAATCTTTCTGATATTTTGGGTAAAACCTCAAAGAAGTAATATACCTTTTTCGTTTTATGTAAACTTAATCATGAGTAAGTAATATAGCTTAACCAAACATGCTTTTTATGCTTATACTGCTATGTTCTGAAAGTCTTTTCTCTGTTGTACCTTCCAGTGTCAAAGAGCTGATTGGTAATCTTTTGTTCATAGAATTTCACATTTAGGCGTTGAAAATATTCAAGTTTGGTAGAAAAAGATTAGAAATCTAAGCTGCTGTCCTGTTCGTCTGAAAATGATCTTCCCCTTTTATGCATCCTAGAATATGCATGGGATTGCATGTTAGAAATTCTCTCTCCAATCCTCTATGCTTTGTTGGGTGAAGTTCTCCTTCAGAATTCTTGAATAGGTGATTTAAGTCTCTAAACCGCGCTTTATTGAAGCAAATATTGATGCTTTAGTAGCTCTAGATCTATAGAACCTCACAATAATTATGCAAATATATTTTTTAATATCTTCGGGGAGGTGCTTAGCTTAGCTGTATCATCTTTGAACATAAAATAGAGTCTGGAGGAACCACTAAACTTTCATCAAATTTCACTGCATCCGCTGAACTTCCTTTTGTGTCACTTTACCCACTAGTCTTCCAATTCATTTCACTTTTGGTGTTTGTCAATTTGAGTACTGATGTTGATCGAGTCCCATACACATAGAATGTGTGCTCTGATAGTTAACTAATTAAGCTGAAACAAAGATAAAAATTCAAGGAGTTGATCAGATGATCTCAAAATGCTGCTGTCTTCTTACTTAAAAATATCATGAAAGAAGAAATGGCTGAATCCTAGTGATTAAAAAAATGTTGAGTATTCTGAATATAAGTTTGATGGGGTACCTTAATTTGAAAACACAAGTCAATATGCTCATATATTACACGACAGCTTCTGAGATAAGAAACAAATACAAGTATTAGTTAAAGAGAAAACTCTTATACATTATTTAGAATTCATAGTGAAGAAGTAAAATATCATTTCTAATATTGTGAAATGATTTCCATGGCTGGATGAACGTGCTTGAACAGCAAGAAAAATAAAAATAAAAGGCCAAGGTAATGCACGCCTTGTGGAGTTATTTAAAGAAACAATAGTGATTAATATATACGTCTGGCTAAGTAAAGTGAGAAAGGAGATTTTATTCAGAGGTTAATCTTAAAGCTGTTAACATTTGATAAAGATGTTAAACGTGGACATTTTACTCTTATGGAGTCAAAAACGGTTTTAGATATAGTATCTTTCTTTTAATCCTACTATTTGACACCATTGTATTTTAACATATGTTTTACGTTTTCTTGATGTTGGAAGTGCTAAGAATTAAGTTCTCAAGCACCATATCGTCCGATTGGGTGTTTTTTTTTTCTCCATCGTATTCATTCTTCTGATGTGTATTTTATTCAATTGCTACATCACCTTTATAATATGAGCAACTGAAATACTACAGCATGGCATCAAGCAGCGGTCAGAATGGAATTCAACTCTTATTAGCTGCTGAGCAAGAAGCTCAACATATTGTCAATGCTGCTAGAACTGGTGATTATCTCTTCAACGTCATTGTCACATATCTATCCAATTGGTTCTTTCACACTATCAAAATTGGCACTCCTTGTAATAGAGGGACTGAATAAATTGATGAAGACTCTATTACTGGAAATTTCATAGTATTTCTCTGCATATTTTATATCACATATCATGATGACCTATAGATTTCAGTTCCAGGAAGACTTTTTTCACCTTTTGGTTGGAAGGAAAATGTGAGAGGGACAAAAAGTACGATGGAAAGCAAATTTTTTAGTTTATTGTAAATGTCTCGTGACGCTGATTTTTGTTATGCTTCACTCAAAAGATGACTGGTGGAGAAAAGCATGCACAATTCTCAACCTGAAATTCTTGTCATTTGCGGTGGCTTGTGTTGTAATTAAAATATGAAATGTTGAATTTATCATAGCTGAATAACTTAATTATAAATATTGTGCAATATAACACGAGTTCTTGCGCTATCTGTAAAACGAATGATAAACCTAATAGCTACTTCTAGAGATCTTTTGCATTGCATTGTCCTTGAATGAGACATTTCTGTTGTGCCTGCATTGCCCTTAGGTTTGAGCTAGTCAGCCTACGTAGCGGCTTTTCAGATAGGCTTGATCCAGGTTTACTGGCCTCAATCTATTTCAGGCAAAAACTTGAAGGGTTGGTTTGTGGCTAATAATCTTTCTTTGAAATATGTTAATATTTAACAAGTAAAAAATCAAAAATCAAATATCAATTATTTCAATGAGTATGATAGATCCCATATTTGATTTTTTTTTCTTTTTATCTATTTGGGTAGAAAACGTTAAATGGCTTGATCTCGAGCTAGAGTCTCAACACGTGTATGGACCTTAGTCTATAAACTAACCTTGACAAGCCCCATTGTGCTCGAAAGTATGAGTAAAATTGGCTATGGCTTATTTGTGCTTTACTTGGGAGAAGCAAATTCTGCATGTAATAAATTCTTGAACTAGTGATTTTAATGTGCTGTGGCCTTCGTGTGCAGCAAAACAAGCTAGACTGAAGCAGGCAAAAGAAGAGGCTGAGAAGGAGATTGCTGAATTCCGCGCTCAAATGGAAGCTGACTTTCAGAGGAAGGTGGCAGAGGTGAAGTAAAAATAACATTTACCTTTTATGCCGTCCTAAAACTGTAATTTGATTTACACATTGAAGCATAATGATCCAAATTGTTTTATTATAGCATGATTGACCTGATTCTGGCTAGTGTTTTCTGTAATCAATAGTTTCATAACAAAGTTCTAGATTTCTTATTGTTTTTTCATTGTCTCATGCTCTATCTATCGAACAGAGTAGTGGAGACTCGGGTGCTAACGTGAAGCGCCTCGAACGAGAAACCGATGCAAAGATCCAACATCTGAAGACAGAGGCTTCAAGAATTTCCCATGACGTTGTCCAAATGCTTCTGAGGCACGTGACAACTGTAAAGAACTAAAAGATCTTGGTTAAGCAAAGTTCATCGAGACTCTTGAGCGCTCTCCTTGTGTTAGTTTGAGATGGATATTATGGCAAATGAAACTCTTGTTAGACTTGTATTTTAGCATATTTGTGTCGTGTAAGTGAATCCCTTTGATTGAATAAGCTCTTATGTTAGTTGTATAGTTTTGTTCAGTATGATCTTTCCAAACGCACAAACTGTTTCTATGGAAGCTAGTCGATTTAGCTTGGCGAATATTAAACATAATTTAGATACAATTGAGTAAGATCAATAAAGTTACTCCAAAGAAATACTTGTAGAATGGTCCCAGGTCGCCCTGTTAGCAGCTAAATAGGTAGAATTCACCTTTAAAATCAACTTGTAAGAGGAAGGTGCTTAGAGTAAACCCATAAGGCGGGCATTTCAAGATCAACATGGGGTACGATTTTATCATTATTGCATTGCACTCCTCTTCAAGACCGATATTCATGGCCCCATTTACCTAGTTGGTGAGTCCACGGAACCGATCTTCTAATGCATATTGATCTATCAATCAAAAACAACCCAACAAACTATGCCTCTTCCTATATACTTGGGAGTCGACTACATGAATTGATATGATATTGAGTGGATTTGGTGTTGGTTTCTTTCTCAGGAATGCAGCATTGAGAGATCTTGAAGAATTTGCTCCACCACGATCCCACAAGCGAATAATCCTACACCAATAAGAGCAGGTCCTGCTCTTGATATTGCTGTTGGGTCAGCGCCCTGACCATTTTTCTTGTTCATTGCCCACGCCATGGCCGGGGGAAGAACCCCATATAGCATTGTCATGCAATAGCCTCCCTGTTCCAAAACTAACCTTACGAATTCCATTTGAAATGCCAAACTTATTAGCACCAGGTTGTGAAGGGGGGCTAATTTCAACTTACAGCAATATCTGTGGCTCCTGAAAATGCATCTGGTACTGTTGTTGATACAAGAAGAGATGGAGCAATGACCATAGCTGTTGCTGTTAAGCTTGTCCTATTTCTTCTCCACCAATAATAGAGCAAGTTTGATTTCTGCTACAGTAAATCACCATAAATTAGGGAGTATATATTGGCATAGATGCGAGGATAATATTCACAGTATATTTGGAAGAAATACGAGCTACCTCTAAAAGTTGTGTCGAGGGGGGATGCAAGAACAAATTATTAAGTTGTTCCTTGAAGAACTCGGAGAAACCCAAAATAGTGCCAATTAGAGAAGTTCCAATAGCCAGAAGTGAAAAGGCCTCCACCATGAATGAAATTCCACTCCACCTCGCACTAAATAAGAACAAAAGGCAAGCTGATATGAAAAATAAATTATGGACAATAATTGGTCTTTCGCTGCCAGGCCAACATCGGGATGGGCCTACAGCCAAGATGGACCACAGAGAAATGTGGCAGACTAAGCCACAACAACAAAACCCAAGCCAACCCAGTCCTGTAAGCAGCATGCTGTTTTGGGACTCTATTCAACAGGGATGACACCACTCGACACGAGAAAGATCCAGAAATTTCAACTAGAAACATTAACAAGCAATAACCGATTAGCCAAACTGTTTTCCTGATTAATGGATGAATCTATAAGTGAAAATGAACTACCTCATAAGCAATTCCACAGGATCAGCAACTTCGTTTGCCTGGCTTGAGAGGCCAAGTGCTATTGCATTCCAAACAAGCAATGCCACCAATGGCATGACACTACCAAGCAAAACTGAAGTCCTTACTCTCCTAAGATCGCCTCCCAGATAAGCACATAGAACTGCAAAAAGATCCAATGTGATTAAACCCGAAAAAAGTTTCACTCATTCTTATTCGTCCAAGATCATCCACTCTTGAGTAAAAAGAGAAAACGTGATAGCAGAGAACGAAGAATATTCACCAGGCGCAAGATCATGATAAACCAAAGAAAATATCATTACTGGAATAGTTGCTGGAACCTTTTCCCAGTCACCACTTGTCTCGGTGCCTGGCCATCCTCCAAATGCAATAGCTAGAACTTCAATTGATATCAGCAAACCTGTTTCAACATTGGATAACATATCAATAGGATAAGGGGAGAAATCTAATTAGTAACATTAGAGCTGCCAAAAGAATTTTTCAATATACTTGAAATACGTAATTCTTTCTTGAAATTGCTGAGAGTTTCAAGCTATGATTTGAACTAGTCCTGATACCTATCATGGATGTCGTTAGCCATTGGTTCACTTGATCAGTAGCTTGTGTACCTCCAACAGATATAAAAATCGAGAAAAAGGCAGTGAAGAGAACTCCAGAAACTGATTTGGGAAGATTGATTAAATGATAAAGGATCTCCCCAGACTTGGAACTATACGCGATCATAGAAGTGTAACCTAAGAATATATAGGTCCCCGTCGCCAGAGCTCCACCCCACTCTCCTAGTGTCTCTTGAGCCATGGTTCTTATGGATATTACCTCTAATTCATCCTCATCTACTCTTATTTTCTTCTTTCTTAGCAACCACACATTAATTTCAACCAATAACAAAGCTTTAATTAATAGAAAAGCCCAACATACTGTCAACGATATTGAACTCGGAAGTAGTCCCTGCAACACATAATAATGGCAAGAGTTAACAAAATGCAAATACAAAACTTTTATCAGCACCACATAACTGAACTTCACTCATTTCCTTTTATCCCAACCAAAATGAATGCATTAACTACATCTGATGAATTTAATGCTGTGAATTATTAATAGTTAAGAAAAAAATCAAAAAACAACAAATTAAGCTTTTTTCTCAATAAATTTGAAGTCGGCCACATGAATCGTTTTAAGCTGGCTGTCAACCAAATGCAACCTCCTCATTTACCCAAACTTGGGGCGGGCTTGCTCTCAACTCTTACAATAACAGGAAATATTTATTTCCATTACAAGGATGAAATACGTGGATCCTCTAGTTTTGATCAGTCTTACAACAAATCAAAAGAAAAATTAGTTCAATATGGAACATATACGGTCTCAACATTTAAAAAGAATTTACCCTTTCGCCTTCTTTTACACATAAGGTAAAAATTGGTGTTTCCACGCCCCTTGGATCAATAATTTGTATAAAAATTATTAAATTTTAAACAGAATTTCTTTCCTGAAGTAGTTAAAGTTACCGCAGGGGAAGTTTTCTTTGGAAGAGCAAGAATCCCAGAACCAATACTTGTTCCAATGATGAGAGCAACTGCACCAGCAATACTTCCTTTTTCCTTTGAAATTTGCACTTTCTCCTCACTCAAT
The DNA here is from genome assembly GCA_035079005.1 of Fraxinus americana. Classification (NCBI taxonomy): domain Eukaryota; kingdom Viridiplantae; phylum Streptophyta; class Magnoliopsida; order Lamiales; family Oleaceae; genus Fraxinus; species Fraxinus americana. The sequence continues at coordinate 23,596,845 of CM068713.1, forward strand.
TTCACTACACAAAACTTCATTCTCTTTTTCGCTGAAAATTTCCAATTAGGAGTTTGCTGCCTTCCTGAATGAGAATGGCTGTAAGAAGGGCCCCAATAGTTTCTGGTGAAATTTTGGGAAAATCAGATGAATTCATTAAGTGAATACTAAGAAAAATGAGGTAACTATATACAGTGATCAAGAAAACAGAAAAAAATAATACATCCCGGAATTGAAGGGTATTTTGATGCTGCGTTGATTACATCTTCCCCATATTGGACTTGTTAATTTTGGAATTCCGCAGCTCTCAGCAACAAAGGGAGAAGATGAAATCATGTGATGAAAATAAATCATTCACACTCTCTCTAAGCTCCCAGTACCCTAATATCCGGGAACACGATGTTGCTAGCAGGGGTTCAGAGACCGCATGTATGCTTGCTAATATCCGGGAACACGATGATTTTTTTAGTTTTTCATTTTTTACAATTGTGCTAGAAAAACGGGTTACATGATTTTTGGCAAACGTACACTTCGCAAATTTTACAGTTAAAAAAATTAACCATCATGCTACATGTACAATACATAGATTACAACACACCAAACTTTTTGGCCAGATTTTCATCCAAATTCTTACCGTTGGACCGCACTTATTGACTGCCACTCTCTCAGTCAGGCCCCACTAACGGTCCCTGCTGAAGATCCATGGAAAATCGCTAACAGACAGAGCCTAAGTCATAACCCCTCACAAGGAAGGTGGCTCACGATTAAAATAATAGTGGGCCCACCTCTCTTGTAAGAGATTATAACCCAATGTTATAACTTAATATTGCACAAAGAACATTAGAAAAAATTGTCAATTAAAAACTACCAATCCATCCCTGTAAAAGGCCCTGAGCCTGTTTCTTCGGCTATTTCCCCATTTTTTAACAAAAAAGTATGACCTTTTATAAAGGTGTGCCAAAATTGAATTGACACTAATTGGACAAGCACATTAGTAATTATTTTGATCTTGAAGGGTAAATTAATCTTTTTACTTGTTAACAATACTATATAAAATCATAGGGCATGTTCTCTTTACTATTTTTAAATCGTTTTCTATTTTCAACTTTTCAAAATAGTGAAAAGGCGTTCTCTTTCATATTTTCGAAAACGCGTTTTTGAAAATAAGTTAAAAAATTACAAAGAAAGCCCAAAAATAAAAATTTGTCGTTTTGAGTGTTTTAAGTTATAATCAAGTCAAAATTTTCAAAAAGCGTTTTGGGTATTGTCAAAACAATTTTTTAAAATGCCAAAAAAAAACACAATTTCAACAATCTAAAAATGTACACTCAAAACACAAAACTCAAAATGAATTCAAAACTTAAAATACAAAACAGAAACACAAAGAGAACATCCCATTATTTTCTATGTATTTTCATTTTGCAATTGAACAAGAAATCCTAACTTTCTTTTCATCTCTATCTGTTTATTTGTCTGTGGGTTGTGCTAGTTAAAATATATTAGTTATTTGTATATTAGGTTCACATGTACTTTCATTTGGCTTTCGCTCCATTTTGTTTGACTCTGGTTTGCTTTCGTATCTCGATATTTAAATTTTTTTGCACCTTTGATCGATAGTTTTTAGTTTATTTCGTAGTGCCTAGGATTTGAGATGATTATTTTCAATCTATTAATGTGCAATTAAATGGGAATAATTATTCTTATTCGAATTATGTGATGAATAATTTTTTGAAGGGGCAAAAGGATGAGAGGTTATGTTTTGGGTACCTTTGTTAGACCTACAGATAAAAGGACTACTAATTATACAAAATTCTTAGGTACATAGGAATATGATAATTCGAACATTATTGCTTGGGTTAATAATTCTATTGCACAATCGATAGGCACTCAATTGAAAAAGTATGAGACTAACAGTTAGAGAGTGATATACATGCCCTTCAATGGAAGAATATGAGTGTCAATGAGTTTTATTTTGATATGACAATTGATAAGTATATTTTACACATTTATCTAGGTTGTTAAACATGAAAATTTGAGAGTACTTTTGATGAATTATTTCTTGATCTCTTCCATATATTGTGTGTTAGGTAAAACTCAATAATAAGAAGAAAATTTGAAAGAAATGAACGAAAACGGGCGAGAACAGAAGATCTTTAAAGTTCAAAGACTAAATTACAAATATTTAAATTTTGATTTCGACCAAGAGGCGATGATTAAAGAAGAGAAAGATCCAATTGGATGGAATTAAAAGATAAAGGACGAAAATTACACAAAGAAAGGACTCAAGTTGAACAATGGAGCAAAACTAAGGACCAAATTCATAATTTCCCAAACGTAAAGGGTTGTGATTGAACCTAGTAAAGGGGTGCAATCACATGGGTTTCATTCGAGTTGACAAGTTAGTTTCCTTATTCAATTGAAACTCTTTTTGGCAACTATTTTTGACGTGATTTTTTTTTTTAACCTAATTACAGCCTACTTAAGTATATTACAAGGTACAACATTAGGGAAACCTCTCACATTATAAAATAACATACAAATCTTGCAATCAAGGGAGTTCGATCTATCATATTTTAAGGAGGAGAACAAGTCTAGCAAAGAATTGAATACACTTAGCATCAATAAGTTGAAACTTCAAGACTTGAGAATATAAATCAGGAACAAGAAATAAATGCACACCTCTCTTGAATTTTTTTATTTCGGGTGATGAATTTTTATAGCTCTTGTTATAATTTTATTAGAAATATGCTAGGCTAGATTGTTTTTATATTGGAATGAAGATGATACCTTTTTATTTAATTATTTTCAATTCAAATACTAGTTAGTTAATTTGTGTTCTTGATTGAACTTGTATGCCTTGTATTACTTGAATGATTGCCTACCATATAGGTAATTAACTACTTATTAAGTTTCCGAGAAGTTCATGATAGATTTAGAACTTGTAATTTCAACATATGGATCAATAGATGTTAGAGATGATAATTATGGCGTATGCAACCATATAGATAATCGAGTAATTAAATGTGTGATTTTGCATATGAATTCAGGATAGTGATATTACAGGGTGGTGCTTAGAATATGTTCGACTTACCTCGAGAAATATAGTTGAATATAATTGGATTGTCGATGTCAAGGAACACAAATTACATGAGATAACATAGGTCAAGAATTGAAATTAGGATAATTAGGTGGATTCATAATTGTTACACCCCATTCATATAGATAACAATATACTAACCAGTGTAGGAATATGATCGCTGACTTGACCTAGACGTCCAAATTCACCCGCACAATTTTTTGTTAATAAGATGAAAGCATTTCCAAAAGTATATCCGAAAATAAGGATTATAAGACCATAGTCCAACATATTTATCCTGAGGTTGTAAAAGTATTTACATGACATTTCAAAAGTCATACAGGATTCCTAAAATATAATACAACTAGAGTCCACAAAATAACCCAACGGTTGTCATCCACGTACATCAAACTTCGAAATCCCGTAAGAGCTCCACAGCTAGCCATGTCTCCTGGGAGGTTACATGCTCACCTACAATGCAAAAACTACATAAGCCAAGGCTCAGTAAGCAAAAATCATGTAGGTTATGAGTATGAGTGATAATGGTGTATGACACTATGTCATTTACTTTAAACATCAAACAAAAGATGTATCATGCTCAGATATTCGTCAAAGTCGACTCGGAATAATTTCATTTGAAGTTTTCCATTGGGCCCTTGACCCACCTACTATGCACCGAATAGAGCTCTACACAATATCAATATTAATAATCAATAATCAAATGACCAATTTGACATCGATACGGCGAGTGGACCATCCTCTTGTGATCACTAGAGACCCATCCCCTAACTGCCCCTATAATCACCCAAGAAGTATCCCACCCGACAGCGACAATAATCAGAGTATCACAGAGGCACAACCGAGTGGTCCACCCTCCTGTGATCACCATAGCCCATTCCCTATCCACATTTGCAATCAACCAGGAAGTATCACATGCAGTGTCAAAACATATCACATAAGCATGCCTCAGTGCCCTAGTAGTGGCCATTAAAATATTTTATGGGGAAAACTCAATTTTGCAATCATGTTGTGAATGCTAGATTTTCAACCATGGACGTATGCCGTGCATGCAAATGAAAATGCTTCGTGAATGACATACTTAATCAAAACTGATGTCAATATATTTTGAAACCATGTACTCAATGACCATAACCATTATATGATATACAATGAGCTCTTTGTCAGAGTTATGTAAATATCCAACATTATTATAACACAAATATTATGTTCTTGCATCGTAGTTGCAAATAGATTTTTACTTACATTTTTGCCCTTGTGTGTGTTTGAGTTTATACGGAGTGTAAATCAATTCTCTATTCCACTTAAAGTCAGAAAATCACCTGTATTATCATCTAATATTATACACAATCCTCAACTTGATAATCTTAACACACACAATCCCATGCTAAGTTCATTAATGCCAAAATAATTTAGACGACATTAACAATTCAAGTTACCGATTGCATTGCAAATCAGTCCCATAAATCACACTATTTCTCGAGTCCAATTATGAATGTCAACGTCATCCAATTGTTGTTTAACAACCTAGCACTCCTTAAAATGTATTTTTCATGTCTAATAGATAATTAATGGACATGTAAAGGTTGAAACTATGTAAACTACCAAATTGGACAAAAGCTGTTTTTTGCATTTTAATTGCTGCCATGTCCCGTTTCATCCATCTTTTCGCACCATGAATCACATTCAATCCTTCCCAAAATTTAAGCACATTTATATAACGTATATGTGAAGATAACCATGTCATGAATTCACCACAAGTACGGGGTTTTCAGCTTCAAGTTGAGTCCTTTTTATAGCACAATGAATCGGGCAGTTTTCCAGTGATGGTCTAAGGTTTCCATTACTTATTATGCCACCAATTGGTTTCTAACCTATTAAGGATGGTTTCTATACCTTACCACTCTTATCTCCAAACGTTCAAAGTGGTAATATGTGCTCCATTCAACATATTATATAACAATAAAGGCAAAACAAGTAAAATCCAGCAACTATGCAGTTTGTGTCCTTAGTTGTTTCACTCCATATATCTCCAATAATTTTATTTCTTTATACCATAATAACATCCCCAACATGACCTTAATTAAGTTCAAAGGTTCAAGAGATTATAACACTTTCAAAAACAATGAAAACAACCTTCAAAATCGTGAACTAAATTCACCTATCTAGAACTTCAATTCCAAGCTTCTTGTTTCTGCTTCTCTTTGCTTCCTTTGCCCTCTCTTTTATTTGGGGATCACTTGAAGGGATAAAATATCTTAATATGGGGTATTTATAGATTCCCTCATCATATTTGGATCCATATGCGGCTTATAAGATATATATCTAACCTATATGAAGTATCAAAGGGATGGAAGACGTGGTGTAAGCCTTAATGTTGAAGAAATTGGATGGTAAAATGACAAGTCTTCCAAGCATGATGTGGCTTCTTGTGGTTAAATTCTGATTTTGTACCTATCCTTGGAGGATTTGTATGAAACTTATGGATAAGATACTGAATATTTGAAGCCTTAAGAGAGTTATAAATGTGACTAATGCTTAATGGTGAAGGAATTGACCATTATTAGGACAAATTGACAAGCATGAGATGTATTGAGTATGAGGTGTCCCTTGTAGTAGAAATCTAATTTCACATCTATCTTACAGGTACAAATCAAGTGTCCTTAGTTTATTTTAATGTCTTTAAAATCCATCTTACCTATCCTAAATCCTAAAATATTTTATAGCTTTAATTCCTTAACCATTCATTTAATTACTTACCCGATTGACACCCGATTTTCGACCGATTTCAACAATTCGTACCTCATTATTTATAACGTCATATAAAACCCATATTATTGCATAGTGATCATATCACTTCATACCTCATGTCTTGAATATGTCAATTACATATCTCAGATTTATGGTGACCTTGATCAACCGAATGGAAAGCTAGAACATTTATTGATACTAATTCCGGCCTTTTCAAGATTACAATTGCTTAAGAAGTCTATTTCCAACATCTAGTTGACCTAATTTCTCTATCATAGCTCAATGTAGAATTCACCACCTAGATCAAGAAGTAAAGGGCTAACACCTTACCAAGGGCTTAAAACATCAATAATCGAATGCGTCATTTTAAGAGAAAGCAATTAAGAAAATTAATGCAAATGACATTATGAATAATGGAATGCATGAATCATATTAGCCAAATGTGATATGAAGTTCGGGGTATTAAAGTAATTCTAAGATATCATTCTCATATTTAGTTCATAACATTTTAGATCATTCGTAGGATAATTTATAAAATAATAATCAAACTTTTTATGTTGTGGTCATGTTTGAATTTGATAATGAAATAATAAGCTTTAATTTAAGATTTATTCATTTTGAGACGATACTCTTTTCACTACATTTATTACAAGTCAACAATCTCGTAAGCTTGTGGGATTTTACTGAACTATAGATCTATTGGATCAGTTGGCACTCGCAAAATTTGTAGATTTACATGCATTTTCTCCTCAAATCACCCGAAGAGAATAATGATGACTTGTACAAGTTTTGATGGTCCTACGTGATGATTTTGAGGGAATTCTTAGGAAGATTTTATATCGCAGTCCTCTTTCTTCCGTTGATTATGTGGTCAATGAACTATTGGCTAAGGAGATTCATTTCAAATCTCTTGTAGACAAAAGGGGATTGTTCCACCATCTACTCCATCATCTTCATAACGCCTCAGATATCGCATGCCAATAATAAAAGTAGGTCACCTTCTAATGTTGCTCATGGTGAATGTCATGTTTGCAAGCATAAAGATCATTGGTAAGGATAATATCCTCAATTATTGAATAGAGCCATACAACACCATCCCCAACATCATCTATGATAGCATCAACCCCAACACCACCACCACCAACAACGGCCCCAATAATAGAAGCAACATGGGTAGGTTCGTCCACCATAAAACTTTGGAAATCATCTACCTCAACCTAATACCAAAAGTGTACCATCAATAGATTCGTTTAGGTTTGAGCTATTTCAGAAGTTCCTTGCAACACATCCACATGCAATGTTTGCTGCATCTCACATAGGTTTGTCATCCTCTTTTTGGGTCTTATATTTCGATGGTTCTCATCATATGCTATCTAATTTTTCATATTTTGTTTCTTTATCTTCCAAGTCTTGTGTGTCATTATGGCTGTTGATGATACTCCTATCTCTATAGAAGGTTTTGATTCCACTCATACACTTTGTTTGTCTCACCACGACATATACTACATTTCTTCTCTTGTTTATGTTTGTCAATTATTTGAATATAGATATTTAGCCTCTTGCTCTTCTTTCACTTATTATATGAAGGACCTGCAATCCAAAAGCAAATTGGAACCAGTCTTTGGCATGGGGTATGTTATGCAAAAATCTCGCAAGCGTACAAGTTCGTTGTACAAGTAATAACTGTGATGAGTGAGTTATCGTCCCACAGGAAATAAGGCTCAATTTTAATGTATTCGATATATTTAAATTCGCAAGTGTAACAAAAGATAGTTGGTTTGAATTTAACTACGTTCTATAACTACGAAAACAATAAAAAAATGGATTTAAATCAAATAAGGGAGAGTGTATTGGATTTCCGACTCCACTAATCAATTCTTAGTTTCAATTCTCAACCAGTGATAATTAATTCAATTCATGCAATCGTGACGATCGATAATTCCACTTTTATTTACTATTCTTTTCCAAGATATAATAAACCTATGATTGCCACGAGACGATCCTATTCCTAGTCCGAATTCATATGACAAGCATGCATTGACGTTTAGGATTATCAAACATGACCGCACACGCCATAAATATTATCCCTAATATATATTGTCCGTGTGTTTCATAAACAGTGTTCTACATATTGTGAGTTTTCCAACACTACGAATAAGCAACTAATTGTCCTAATGGTGCGCAAACATTAAAACAATATATTCATGCATATTTATGAAATCACAACGCAAGAATTAAACTAAAAACACGTGGTCTCGAATTAAAAACTAAAAATTAAATAGTTTCATCATCCATCCAATACAAAGGAATTTAGCCTAGCATATCGTCGAAATTAAACACATAGAAGTGGAACGACATCACCTATATGACGGAACGTAATTGCCAATCCTTCTTCAAATTTTCAGCAACAAACGCCCGCTATTTCTCAATTAATTTCAGCCCCAAATTTGCCTTTAATCAGCCTCTAAATCTGCCTTTTTATTAGCAAGCTGCCGGCGTATAAATGGTAGAATATGTAGCCACCAATTCTCTCAATTTTCTTTCTGCCGGTGCGTGTATACATGTATTCTTATTCCAGCAGCCAATGTTTGTATCAATATAGAATTCAGCCACTATTTTTTTTCCTCCAAGCTGCCGCCCACTTATGTGTGTAACTAGTATAATAATAATGCTGCCAAATTGTGTATAATCTGGATGTATTTCAGCCGCACTATTCTTGCCTTTTCAGACGGATAATCTGTGTGTATAAATGATAAAATAGGGCAGCCAACAAATCTGTTTTCTCAATTTTTCTTTCAGTCGGCACCTACTTTTTCTCTCAATTTTCTCCATGGATCCCTTCTTCCGTCTGTCTGTATAAATATATATATATGCATGGATACACCCTAGGTACTAATGGGCTGGTCTATTTAGAAAGTCAAGTTGGGCCCAATTGATTTGTATTTCTCCAATTTATCCACTCTTTCGAATTAATACAATTTAGTCCTTCAACTTCTATAGACTTTGATCCTCGTACTTTTGAGTTTTTCCACACATTTTGCTTCTTTTCTTCAATTTTTCATCAAACATTAAGTTTTACCTGCAAGATGCAATATAACACAATTTAGGTTGTATTTTGCCAAAAAGAACAATAAAATTCTATAGTTTCAAGCCTCGAATAAGTGTAGAAAATACACTTATCAAACCCCCAAACTTGAATATTTGTTTGTCCTCAAACAAAACTAAAACCTAACAAACACACAAACATGCAATACTAATTACCAAATTGATGGTCTATCAATCAAGTAAAGCAAAAATATTTAGCTAGTTACCCTGGTTTTTTATCTCAAGATTGAAATCATAATCAGATCTATGCACAACTCAAAATCACAATACAAAAATTAAAATCTACTTTTCCAATGTAAAATCGACGTGTGTGTGTGTGTGTGTGTGTGTGTGTGGAGAATTAAGCATAACATTGTGTGTTCATAAGTTGTTTCAATTCCCGGCTCTCAATGGTCAAATACGTTCTTTCATCGCTCGTAAGATTCACACACCCCCAAACTGTAAGACCTAAAGTTGAATTTTCTACTATCCTCACCTCTCTAATTTAGGTAAATCTCACTAATTGCAAGTTAATATATCAATAAATAAGGATTCTCCATAGTTTGATTGCCTCAATCTCTAGGATTTAATTAGGCTAATAATCCCTTATCAAAAAGTCGAATTTCCTTAAACAAGTGTTCGGGACATAACCAGGGCATTTGGTGCGTTTTCTGTTTCATGCACCTGCTTTTCTAATTTTATTTTTTTCTCAATCAAATTTTTTTTTTCAACGCTTTTTTTTATTTTAATCATTCTCTCCCTAAAGCTTTCTAAGTGACTCACGTAACAAACTTTCGGCCGATGACTCCTAAGTCAGATGACCATAGGGCACCAGGTTTTAAAGACCCTTGCAGGCTTAATTGCTCAAATCATAAAGGTTACGAAGAGAAATTTTCAAATAAAATAAATTATTATTATTATTATTATTATTTTTACATTGATTAGTGCAATATCCCTTATTAAACATCAATTCAAGTAAAACGACATCTAACTTGAGATTTTCACCAAATTGCATCCTATTAACCTTAGACAATCAACACAATTTTTTTTTCACACATGGAATCCCCATTTATCTCAATATCTTCCTACAGTAGTGAAATTTCCCCCAAACTATTCTAAATTTGGTCTAAGGATGTAAAATTTAGTGGTTACAGGTTTTAACATCTATGGTCCACTATTTCAACCTATCCATTATGAAATCAACTCATTCCCACACAATACTTAACTTAATTCACGTGCTCAATATATATCAAATTTCACATAAAAAAGTAAAAATTAATCTAAACATGCAACTTATTCACCATTCATAAATCAATTTATAATTCAATACATTCTCATTGTCAGCCAGCCAATTAACTCACACAAGCACACAAAAAGAATTTTTTTTTTTAATCTAAAACAATAAAAACACATAAAAAAAAATGAAAATTACTGTTTTCCACCCCCAAACTTAAACTAGACATTGTCCTCAATGTCTTACATTCTAAATCGGCATATAAAGGGGTGGGGAAGAAAATGAAGAAAAGACTCCCCTGATTTGGCTTGTAATCTAATGACTAACTTTCATATTGCTCCTGTAAACTCCTTGGTCCTAGTTGGTTTAAGTGTTCCGCGACGTCATGTTCCTGCACAATGCGGTCAAATAAAATATTCAAGATCAAATACCTGGAACAAGTGCTACTTAACTTTAACATCTAATAAACCAACTAACATAATGAAAACCTAAGGGGGAACGAGGTATGGATGATGAGTCCCTAAAATGGATAAAAAAATAAAATAATAATAATAATAAATAAATAAAACTAATCTAAATTATCTTAAAGCTAAAAAGCAAAATAAATAAAAGGGATAGAAGTGTTAGGTTGCCTCCCAACCAGCGCTTGTTTAAAGTCTTTAGTTAGACTTCTGCTCAGGCTAGTCTGTAGTATTAAGTGGTATGGTTGTCGTTTCACTGGGGTAGTCACCTTCCCAATAAGCTTTCAATCATTGTCCATTTACTTTGAACCTCCTCTGTTGATCCTGAGACTCAACTTCCACAGCACCATACAGAAACACGGCTACCACCGTGAATGGACCCGAACACCCAGACTTTAGCTTTCCTGGAAAACGTTTGAGGCGTGAATTGAACATCAACACTTGCTGACCAACTACAAACTCTTTTTCCCGTATATGCTTATCATGCCATTTTTTGGTTTTCTCCTTATAAATTTTTGCATTCTCATATGAATCTAGCCGAAAATCATCAAGCTCATGAAGAACCCTCTTTTCCCCTGTTGCCTTCAAATTAAAATTTAGCAAGTGCGTTGCCCAATATGCCTTATGCTCGAGCTCAACCGGTAGATGACAAGCCTTTCCAAATACCAACCTATATGGAGACATGCCAATCGAAGTTTTAAATGCTGTTCTATATGCCCAAAGTGCATAATCTAATTTTCTAGCCCAATCTTTACGTGATGCATTGACTGTAGCTTCGAGAATTTTCTTTGACTCCCTGTTGGAGATTTCCACTTGCCTGCTAGTTTGAGGATGATATGGAGTTGAGACACGGTGTTTCACTCCATATTTAGCCAACAATGACGCCAATTGGCTGTTGCAAAAATGTTTTCCCCCATCACTAATAATCGCTCTTGGGGTGCCATACCTCGTGAAAATATTCTTCTTCAGAAATTGAGTTACCACTCGGCTATCATTAGTTGGCAAAGCCACAGCTTCAGCCCATTTAGACACGTAATTTGCTGCCACCAATATATATTGTTGACCATAGGAAGAGGGAAAAGGTCCCATGAAATCAATGTCCCACACGTCGAATATCTCAACCTCCAAAATGCTGTTTAAGGGCATCTCGTTCTTCCGTGAGATGTTTCCAGTCCTTTAGCACTTATCACAATTTTTCACCATATAATGTGCATCCTTGAACAACGTAGGCTAATAAAAACCTAATTGTAGTACCTTTGCTGCTGTCTTGACTGCTGCGAAGTGACCTTCATAAGGTGCAGAGTGACATGATTCCAATATTTGATGCTGCTCTACTTCAGGCACACAATGTCGTATAATTTGATCTGGACCCCTCCTGTAAAGAAACAGATCATCCCAAAAGTAGTGTTTCAGGTCACTGAAAAATTTCTTCTTCTGATGACTTGAGTAATCTAGTGGAATGATGGAGCGGGCCAAATAGTTGACATAATCAACATACCATAGCATAGTGATGATCTGAAAAAGCATCTCATTCGGGAAAACTTCATTTATCTCCTTTGTGGGGTGTGATTGAAGTGATTCAAGGCGAGATAGATGATCTACAACAACGTTTTCACTCCATTTTTTATCTCGGATTTCCAAATCAAACTCTTGCAATAGGAGTATCCATCTAATAAGTCTCGACTTTGCATCCTTCTTGCTCATTAGATACTTCAAGGCTGAGTGATCCGTGTAGATAATCACTTTCGATCCGATCAAATATGACCTGAATTTGTCAACGACGAATATCACTGCTAAAAGCTCTTTCTCTGTAGTCGCATAATTCAACTGAGCCTCATTCAAAGTCTTACTGGCGTAGTGAATGACATAAGACCTCTTTTCCTTGTGTTGACCCAAAACTGCCCCCATCGTGTGATCACTAGCATCACACATAAGCTCAAACGGATAATCCCAATCTGGAGAAGTCAATACTGGAGCAGAGACTAATTTTTCCTTTAAAATGTTGAAAGTCGTCAAGCATTCCTCAGTAAAATGAAATGAAACCCCTTTTTCCAATAGATTGCACAGAGGTTTCGAGATTTTGGAGAAGTCTTTGATGAAATGGCGGTAGAACCCGGCATGACCTAAGAAACTTCTAACTCCCTTCACTGTTACTGGAGGTGGTAGTTTATCGATGACCTGTATCTTAGCTTTATCTACTTCAATACCCCGTGGCGATATCAAATGCCCCAACACGATCCGTTCTTGAACCATGAAATGACATTTTTCCCAATTTAATACAAGATTGGTGTCCTCACACCGCTGTAACACTTTTCCCAAATGTTCAAGGCATTCCTTGAATGACTTTCCAAAAACTGAAAAATCATCCATAAATACCTCAATGATATTTCCCACCATGTCAGAGAAAATAGACATCATACAGTGCTGAAAAGTGGCTGGTGTGTTGCAAAGGCCAAAAGGCATCCTCCTATAAGCAAAAGTACCGTAAGGGCATGTGAAGGTAGTCTTTTCCTAATCATCTGGCGCTATAGAAATCTGGTTGTACCCTGAATAACCATCAAGAAAGCAATAATAAGCATGACCTGCAAGTCTTTCCAGCATCTGATCAATGAAAGGAAGGGGAAAGTGATCCTTCCTTGTGGCATTGTTGAGTTTGCGATAATCAATGCAAACTCTCCAACATGTGACTGTGCGTGTAGGAATGAGCTCGTTGTTTTCATTTGGAACCACCGTGATTCCCCCTTTTTTCGGTACGACCTGTACTGGACTGATCCAATGGCTATCTGATATGGGGTAAATGATCCCTGTATCTAGAAGTTTCAATACCTTTTTTTTACCACTTCCTGCATAGTAGGATTTAATATGCGTTGATACTCAATTGAAGCTTTGTAATCCTCTTCCATCAGTATCTTGTGCATGCAAAGTGAAGGGCTGATCCCTTTTATATCTGAAATAGTCCATCCTATTGCTGTCTTGTGCTCCATAAGTACTCTCAGCAGTTGATCTTCCTCTGTTTCTGTAAGTGTATTCGAGATGATTACCGAAAGTGAATTCTTTTCCCCCAAGTATGCATAGCGAAGGTAAGTGGGTAGTTGTTTGAGTTCAAGTGTTGGAGCTTACTGTACAGATGGTAAAGGTTTTGTGGGTCCTTTACCGAGTTCCAAACATAGTTGCTTGAAACGTGGTGGCATGGCTTCCAAATAGCGCGCACATTCTTCCGCCTCCTCATTTTCTGCTGGTAAATCCTGAGAATGCACTAAACAAGCCTCAAGAGGTTCCTAAGGGTGATCAAGTCTGAATGTCTCTGATACTGCTTCCTTTATTATATCAATCTGCATGCAAAAATCCGGTTCGTTCTGAAATTTGAAAGCCTTAAACACATTGATTTTCAATTCATCATCATCTAATCTCAATATCAACCGACCCTTCTGCACATCAATCAGAGCTCTTCCCATAGCCAAAAATGGACGACCTAGAATGAACATTACGTCTTTATCTTCTTCCATATCCAGGATAATAAAGTCTGCTGGAAAAATGAATTTATCGACCTTCACCAAAATGTCTTCACAAATGCCTCTAGGATGCTTGATCGATCTATCAGCCAATTGCAATGAAACTGTAGCTGCTTTTGCTTTGCCCAAACCTAATTTCCTGAAAAGAGATAAAGGCATTAAATTAATACTAGTTCCTAAATCACACAATGCTTTATCTATATATAAGTTACCAATATTGCAATGAATAGTAAAACTCCCTGGATCTTTTAATTTTGGTGGCAACTTATGTTGGAGAATTACGCTGCATTCCTCGTTAAGCACGACCGTCTCATTGTCTTCCAGCTTCCTCTTATTTGATAGAATATCCTTCATGAACTTCGCGTAGCTAGGCATCTGGGCTAAAGTTTCGGCGAACGGTATGTAGATATGCAACTTCTTGAATACATCCAAAAATTTCTGAAATTGTTTGTCGAGCCTATGCTTTTGCAGCCTCTGTGGAAATGGGATCAGAGGTAGATATGCTTTGATAGGCGCGGTTGCTCTCACTCGTGGACTATCTGGTGACTCAACTTGATTTTCCTCTGTAGCCTTGTTTGACTCATCTACATGCTCCTCGCCTGAGGTAGGTACCTTTTCTATAAATGGTGGTGGCCTCTTCACATGTATTTCTGGTAACTAGACCCCGCTACAGGTAGTGATTGCTTGGACTTGCTCCTTAGGATTTATCTCTGTATTGCTAGGTAAAGTCCCTTGAGCTCTACCTGATAGTGCTGCTGCTATCTGTCCCACCTGTTGTTCCAAGTTCTTGATCGAGGCTTGTTGATTCTAAAAGTTGGTCTCGGTTTTAGTAATGTACTGAGCTAGCATATCTTCCAACGATGGCTTTCTTACTTGCTGTTGTTGCTGCTGTTGGAACCCCGGTGGTTTGTTCTGATTGTTTCCTCCTTGTCCTTGTCCCTGATTATTAGTCCATGAAAAGTTTGGATGGTTTCTCCAGCCCAGATTATAAGTGTTGGAGTAGGGATTCTTTTGTTGTCTCTAAAAGTTCTGCGTGTAGCTTACCTCTGCAGGCTGACTAGCATGTGTAGAAGCCAAAGGGCAACTTGTAGTAGTATGATCTGCTCTACAACCTTCGCAAACAGGTGGTGATTGGTGTACCATGTTAACTGACTGGGATAGATTGTCCATTTTCATTGTAAGAACTTCCATTTGTGCAGTCAGTGCTGTCATTGCATCCACGTTGTATATCCCTGCTATTTTCTTTGGAACTTCCCTATCGGTTGGCCACATCGACTGATTTTCCGTTATTTTTTCATACAAATCATAAGCTTCATCAACGTCAAGTTTCATCACCGATCCTCCTGCTGAAGCATCTACCATATTCCTGAACTCTTGTTGTAGACCGTAGTAGAATAGATACTGCTGAGCTTGCTTAGGAATATCAAGACTAGGGCATTTCCTGAACAAATTCTTAAACCTCTCCCATGCCTCAGGGTAGCTCTCTAAATCCTTCTGCTTGAAAGTGTGGACTTCATTCCTGATTTGGTGGACTCGAGATGGTGGAAAGAATTTCATCGTGAATTTTTGAACCATATCAGTCCATGATTGTATGCTCCCTGGTGGTAAACAAAGGAACCATTGTCTAGCAACATCCTTCAGAGTATGAGGGAATAACCGCATTCGAAAAACGTCTGTTGATACCCATTCGTGACTGATCACCTCACATAACATGAGAAAAGCCGAAATATGTTCATGAGGGTTCTCCGTGGCTTTTCCAAAAAACCTGATGTCTTGGTGATTTTGGAACAAATTTATGACATCCAGTCTAAGGTGGAAATTAGGCTGTCTGAAGGGAGGATATACCACGGCAGGTTGCATTGGTGCTGGAATTGGGTTTACATAATCCCCAACTAAAATAGGAGCTTCATTCGGGATGGCTCTCTATTGATTTGGCTGTGGTATCTACCCTTGAAGATGAACCTAATTTTGTGGTTGATTCTGATTTGCGGCCATTCTCCTCGCTTGACGTTGCACTCTCCTGCGATTTCTAAATGTCTTTTCGATTTCGTGATCTAACGGAAAGATATTTGGCTCGTCAAAATTTTACATATACCAATTTCACCTGAAAAAATAAAATAAAATAAAGACAGAAAAGAGCTCAGAAGTGTAATAAGAGCCTAATAACAACAAAAATAAATTAAAATTAAAGCGAGTCTAAAATATCAAATACCCTAGATTAACACCGTTATTCCCTGACAATGGCGCCAAAAACTTGTTACGCAAAAATCTCGCAAGCTAGTGAGTTCGTTGTACAAGTAATAATTGTGATAAGTGAGTTATCGTCCCATAGGGAATAAGGCTTAATTTTAATGTATTCGATATATTTAAATTTGCAAGTGTAACAAAAGATAGTTGGTTTGAATTTAACTATGTTCTATAATTACGAAAACAATAAAAAAAATAGATTTAAATCAAATGAGGGAGAGTGTATTGGATTTCCGACTCCACTAATCAATTCTTAGTTTCAATTCTCAACCAATGATAATTAATTCAATTCATGCAATCGTGACGATCGATAATTCCACTTTTATTTACTATTCTTTTTCAAGATATAATAAATCTATGATTGCCACGAGACGATCCTATTCCTAGTCCGAATTCATATGACAAGCATGCATTGACGTTTAGGATTATCAAACATGACCGCACACGCCATAAATATTATCCCTAATATATATTGTCCGTGTGTTCCATAAATAGTGTTCTACATATTGTGAGTTCTCCAACACTACGAATAAGCAACTAATTGTCCTAATGGTGCGCAAACATTAAAATAATACATTCATGCATATTTATGAAATCACAACGCAAGAATTAAACTAAAAACACGTGGTCTCGAATTAAAAACTAAAAATTAAATAGTTTCATCATCCATCCAATACAAAGGAATTTAGCCTAGCATATCGTCGAAATTAAACACATAAAAGTGGAACGACATCACCTATATGACGGAACGTAATTGCCAATCCTTCTTCAAATTTTCAGCAACAAACGCCCGCTATTTCTCAATTAATTTCAGCCCCAAATCTGCCTTTAATCAGCCCCCTAAATCTGCCTTTTTATTAGCAAGCTGTCGGCATATAAATGGTAGAATATGCAGCCACCAATTCTCTCAATTTTCTTTCTGCCGGTGCGTGTATACGTGTGTTCTTATTCCAGCAGCCAATGTTTGTATCAATATAGAATTCAGCCACTATTTTTTTTCCACCAAGCTGCCGCCCACTTATGTGTGTAACTAGTATGTACAATCTGGATGTATTTCAGCCGCACTATTCTCTCCTTTTCAGCCGGATAATCTATGTATATAAATGATAAAATAGGGCAGCCAACAAATCTGTTTTCTTCTCAATTTTTCTTTCAGTCGGCACCTACTTTTTCTCTCAATTTTCTCCCCGGCTCCCTTCTTCCGTCTGTCTGTATAAATACATATATATATATATACATGGATACACCCTAGGTACCAATGGGCTGGTCTATTTATAAAGTCAAGTTGGGCCCAATTGATTTGTATTTCTCCAATTTATCCACTCTTTCGAATTAATACAATTTAGTCCTTCGACTTCTATAGACTTTGATCCTCGTACTTTAAGTTTTTCCATTTTTCGACACATTTTTCTTCTTTTCATCAAACATTGAGTTTTACCTGCAAGATGCAATATAACACAATTTATGTTGTATTTTGCCGAAAACAATAATAAAATTCTATAGTTTCAAGCCCCGAATAAGTATAGAAAATACACTTATCAGGGTACTCTGTGTTTTGGATCAACTTAAAGTATTAAAAATTGCATCTTCCTGTGTTGACTAGTTATCTTTTGTTTTGAGTCATTCTTACTATGTTTTTTTATTTATAGCATTCTCATCTTGGCAGTGTTTCAACATCTCGTTTACAGTTATTAGCTTCTACATGAGAATTAGGAAATTTGAAAACTCGTGATATTTTCTATTGTAGTTGTTGCAATTTGGCAAAAATTTGTGCGTTACCTTTTGACAAAAGTATTTCTTTTTTATATTGACCATGTAATCTCATTTATTTTGATGTGCATCTTTCCCATAACCGTCCATGATATTATGTTTTCTTTATTGGTGATTATACTCATTACTGTTAAGTTTTTCTTATGAAACGTTGCTCTGAATTCTTTAGTTGCATCAATGTTTTCAATATGATTTGGGAGGAGAATATACCTCTTTTCTTTTCTTATTTGCTAGCTTTTGATTTAGCTATTCACCAAACTGCTTGTACATATACTCAAATAGAATGGCAGTGCCGACTAGAAACATTGTCTTGTTGAGATAGCTTGTTTTCTTTTACTATGTTCCTATATTCCTATTGAATTTTGGGGGAAAAACAACCCTTAGCGCTATTCATTTGATTAATAGGATTCCAATTTCACATAATTCAAGTTTTTCACCTTTTGAGAAGTTGTATGAATATGCTCCTTATTACTCTTCTTTGCATATCTTTAATTATTCCTATTGTATCCTTCGAACACATGTCGAGCATAATAAATTTTCCTCTAGATATACTACTTTTATCTTTTTGGGTTATGGTGCATGACAAAAGGGATATTGTTATTTTGATCTAGTTACTAAAAAATTATGAATCTCATCATATTGTATTTCTCGAACGTGTACGTTTATTTTTTATCTTGCTAGTTCTCACAATATAATTAAGTCTGATCTTATTCATATTGATACATTCACTCTTGATACTGATATTGCCCCCCTTGTTCCACACTTACTACTTCCACTCTAGTTTATGATTCTTGTAAGATTCGCACTGATAATTCTGCAGATACTTGTAGTTTTGCTCCAAATACACATGATGTTCTCTCTCTCATATGGTTATCTTACATGTACTCGTAAGTTCAATCAATTATCAATTTTTGTTTACTCTTTTCACTGTAGCTTTCTACCTTTCTTTGTAGCTTCTGTTCATCTTCTTTTTTAGTGTTTATCCTATAAAAATGCAGTTTATAACCCACTTTAATAGAAGGTTATGACTGTGAAACTTATTGCTCTTCATTAGACACATATTTGAGACTTTTTATCTCTACCATCACAAAAATGAGCAATTGATTCTCATGGGCCTATAAGATCAAAACCAAGTCACACGAATTTGTTGAAAGATACAAAACCCGATTAGTCGCTAAGGATTATTCACACAAGTATGGTTTGGATTATGAGGACACTATTGCACCTATTGTAAAAAAATAACTATAATTTGCATATTTATTACAATCACCTCTACGCGTTGATGGATAATATCTCATATTGATAGTAAAAATGTCTTCTTGAAGGGTGATTGACAGAAAAAAGTCTACATGGTTCCCCTTTATGGAGTTTCTCATCGACATGGTAAAATTTGATGCTCCGAAAATCCATTTATAATCTCAAACGGGAATCTCAAGCTTGATTTGAGAAGTTTTCTACCGTGATTACTTTACTTGGTTTTTGTCATGGCCATCATGCTTCAATGTTATTTCACAAGTGTACAAATCATCGGACGTCTTTTTATCTCTTTACATATTGTAGACATGATTACTATTGGTGATGATGTTGATCGAATTGCAACACTAAAGTCAGTATTTAGTCGTTATTTTTCAATGAAAGAGTTGGATTTACTCTATTAAATTTTGGGTATTGAAGTCGCTTCAAGGTTATCTTCTTATTCAGACTAAGTATATAGCTAATATATTTGAGCATACTCATCTTACTAATAATGAAAGTGTTGATACACCTCTTTAGCTTAATGCATAATACCATCACTCATCCAGATATTGTACACGATGTTCATACAGTTAGTCAGTTTGTTAGTTTGCCTATTACAATTCATTGGGTGTAGTTCTTCTCATTTTAAGGTAGCATTGGGCACTTAGTTCTAGAGTCTTTTACTTTTGTCTACTTAAGCATTAGAGTTGCTAGCTCATTGTAATGTTGATTAGGCTAATGATCCTATAGATTACTTGTCTATAACTGGCTTCTATATCCTTTTTGGTGATTTTCTTGTTTCTTGAAAGACAAAAAAAGGCAAGATATTATTTTCAGATCTTTCATAGAGGAAGAGTATTGTGCCATGACTTCTACTATGTGTAAGCTAATTTTGTTATGTAGGCTGCTTGCAAATATGTGTGTATTTCTTCATCAACCCACTTTATTGTATGGGGATAAGATTGTTATTCAGATTATTTGCAATTCGGTGTTTCATGACGTATTGAAATCGATTGTCAAGTAACTTGGCATCATCATCACTTTGGCACTCTCACGTTACCTTTTGTTTCGTCTTCCACCTAGATTGTTGCCTTGTTTATAAAGTCAAAAATCAACTTCGTGGTTCCATTTTTTTGTTTGGCAAATTATCAATGCTTTTTGCATCAACATCATGAGTTTGAGGGAAGATATTAAAATATATTAGTTATTTGTCTTCATCTTTAAGGTAGATTAGTCTTTTTACTTATTGCTAGCAAGACTTCATAAAACTTATTTCCTATTTATTTTCGTTATGAAATTGAACAAGAAACCCTAGCCTTATTTTTCTTCTCTATGTTTTTATTAATTTCAAAGTGCCAACTATGATGATTTTTGAGGATTGATCTGGTTGGTTCGGTTTATTAAAACAATTAAAACATAAAATAATTTTATAAAGAACCACGGTGACAATAAATATTCGATTCTCTTTTGCCTTTTTTTTACACAGAGTCTTCTTCTCACATTCTCTTCATAGTTGTTATACACTCTAACTTCTTGCATCTCAATTTCTTCATATTATATAGATTTTAAATCCAATAAATTAATCTTTAAGTGGTATTAGTATTGTATTATTTTTATGATTTAGTTAAGTAGATGTCATCTTAGTTATATATATTCGAAATATTACTAATAAATTACATTCATAATTTTTTTTATATTTCACAAATAATTTAACTATATTATTCACAAACAAATCAATAAAATTATTCAGGCTTTAATTGTGATTTAATTTTAAATTACATTAAATTTCTAAGAACGGAAAAAGAATATGGCGGGTAGGCTCTAAATTTTATCTTATACTAGTGAGACGCACATGCCATAGTGTAGTTGGCTATATAACAGCGTAGAGTAGCGTTGGTTATTTTTAAGACATCATTAATCAATCCTTATTGAGTAATACTGATATAAGAAAGAGATTGTTATTCACAAGGACAATAAATGAGATACAAGAATTTCCTTTCGGCAACTTCAACAAGGTAGAGCTATGATGAAGGAATTAATATAAAAAAAAATCTATTAATGCTTCAAAAAAAATCTTAATTAATAGGATAAAAAAATTACAAAAAAAATATTCTAAGAAGCAAACAAAGGATGATTTATACATTTCAATAGCTGCACTTGATACACCATCATAGTTAAGTTACAAGCTAAATTATCATGAAACTTGTTATACATTCGTAATAAGCTCAAACTTCATGGAAGAGTTTTCATACAAAAGTAATGCTTCAAAATAAAAAAAAATTTACAAGTCAAAAGCATCATGAAGTTTTTGTGATCTGTGCTACAAAATAAAACAAAGTTGTTCGAAGGTGGTTGTGGCAAAATCATTTGGATGGAGATGGCAAAATGAGAAAATATAACTTTTAGGTTGTAGCATTGACGTTGTCTTCAAATAAGTATGACGATGGTTAGTCGAGTTTTTCTTTCGTTATGACTTGGTCATCTTCAGAGCTGGAGGTAGCAAGTTTTTTCTCAGCTTTTTGTTGGAAAGTACTGGCTCACTCCAAGCTTGGAACATTGTTCGTTTTGTAGATGGTGATGACATTTCGTGATTGTTACAATTCTTGTTTACCTCAAGGAAAGCACAAAAACCTTTGCCTTTCTCACTTGGTTGTTCTGTTTTATTAGTAATAGTTGGGAATGCATTGATGACAAATATAATTTCATACTTGTACTCAGTTGTGTTTGGCTCCAATTGTGTGACCTTGACAAAAAAAATGCGTTCTTCTTCAAGATCCATTTGAACAAATTCATTAATGTTTGGATCAATTCCCTGTTGAAATTGAAGATGCACAATCATCATTTCTCTATATGAGTGATTAAAGGTGAAAGGGTTAGGGCATGATATATGCACTTACTGATTTAGAATGCTTCATTAAACTCTCAGTACTATACTTCAATAGTGTCTCAACAGGGTTGCCAATCGCACTTGCACTTATGATTCCACTAGCATCTTCTAATTGTACATTGGCATTTGCCCTATGTTATTGGATATTGAGTTAATTATCATTAAGAAGAAAGATTGAAATAGAAGATGATATTACAAGTTTAACAAGGTATCTTTATAAGTGTTACGTATTGGAAATGAATATGGTGAGTGTGCTACCTAGGGACAACTTTTGTAGTAGGATATTTATAGTAAATATGTAGGAAAGTCTCACCAAAATCGTGAGTGGCTAACCTTGTTGCAATTGCTACAAGACATGTACCAGAGAGTTTGCTTCGTTGCTTTAGCCTTTATCTAGAAGCATCTACGCTATGTAAATAGTAAATTTTAACATAAGAAAATAACAAATTGCATTTATGTAGGATAGAAGAAATGCACATTATTTTCACAGTGAAGTCAAAGAAGTTGCCCTTAGTTGCCGACCTTTTATATTTTGCATCTGCGTAAATTTTATATGGTCTGGAGGAGACAATTTTGTTGGTGTGACTGTAAGACATGGTTTCTCCAGTGCGATTTCATTCAATTCCTCATTATGTGTTTTCACCCTTACATTGTATGATTTTATTAAAAAGTTAACTATTAGGAAACAATAATCAAAACTTGATACATGAGTGTAGTAGGAAGAACAAAACAATGGAGTTTTAATAAATGGAAGGTGGGTTTATATAAATTACCGTAAAAAAATTTCTATGTTGTACAAGTATTTTGTACTTACCATGCTCAAAACTCCGTAACTTGGTCAAACGTAGTATCTATAAAAAATGTGTTATTTATTTTGGTCAACAATGTGAGGCTATTAAAGACTAAACATTAGTTGTTGCTTGTATCGCTTCACATGACTTTTTTTATGAACAATAATATGCTATAGAACTATTAATGTTAAAAGATAAAACTTTCAACCAATTTGCCGATCACACGTTTTTTGGTAATGTTGTCTACAAGAAAAACATGTTCTTTTTTGACACAGTTATTCCACGTTGTTAAGATGATTGTGTGGAAGCTTTTATCAATTTGTAAAATGTCTTGTACATATGTTTGGTTTCCAGCTCGTATTTGAATGAGTCCTTTTTTTTGGTTATAGGAGGATAGTACCTCCAAAATTTTATTAATATATTCTCACTTGTGGCTGAAGAATATCGTGGTTACATGAGGAAATAATGAAAGCAGTAAATGAGGAAGTACTACTTCCCTTACAATGAAAATAAATGATAATAGGAAAAAAAAAAGATAAAAAATCATATTCTAATGTTGGGCAGTCCATGTCTATTAATCTGTACGAGTGCCCTAACATGTCGTAGTAGGTTAGCTAATCCATACATCTGATATCGCCGATGATCCCAACCTTCTGCAGCAAGAGCATCTACAACCTGATTCACCTTCTCTGTAGATGTAAAAAATCGTGTCTTTGTCGAATGATATGATGTCTATGATTTGTCTAAGGATGCCTTGAATAGTCCATGGTCCTCCTTCTCTAGTGATGTAGTGAGTAGCCACTACAGAATCTGACTCAATCCAAATGTCTGAAAGGCCGAGTCATTTAGCTAGTAAAATCCCATCTAGAATAGCACTGACCTCTGCCTCTAATATCATGCACGGTCTGTACGAAGTTGAGAAAGTCCTATTACATTGTCCTGCGTGATCTCTGATGATGCCTCCCTACTTGTAAAATGATCCTTGACGCATCCATCAATATTGATTTTGACATATCCGACTGATGGAGTGAGCCACCAAACCAAAACAAGGGGAGATGATGAAGGTGGGTCCAAAGCAATACCAAAGATGGGTGCAAGTGTCAAATTCTATCACCAATGCACAGCCCGAAATAGTCTTTCCTTATGAAGAAAACGAATCATGCGATAAATCCTCCAAATGATACGTTTGGCCTCCATGCGGATCCCCCTATGCTTTGCGTCATTCCTCTCAGTCCAAAGAAACCAAAATATCAATAGAGGAATAATAGTATGAATGTGTCCACAGCGAAAATACTGTCCAGAATATTGCCATCTCTGGAACCTATGTCTGACTCTCTCTCCTAAACTCATAGGAATTTGAAAAATATCCCCAAAATGCTGTCATATCGAAAAAAAAATGGTACTGCTAGTAAAGATGTGACTAATAATCTCAGTCTCAAAACAGCACTGACAACGAAAAGCCAACTGGCATCCAATCCTCCCCTGAATAACCACATCTATTGTTAAGGTCCTGCCATAGTCTCTATCAGAAGAATGAGACAGTAATTGGAAAAATGGAGCTCTACAATAATCGATACGAATCCTGACACTGACGTCACGTACGTATGAGTTGCCATCCGGACTTGGTAGCGAAGCTACCATCCGATGTATCCCGCTAAACAATACGATATGTGGAATCTGCAGATAAAGATGTAGCCTCTATCTGTATCGCCATAAGAGGATAGAGAACGTGTAATAAACGTACTATATCCTACCCGGTGTCATCAAAAAAATCATGTACCCTCGTAAATATGTGCTGTCGGTGTAGGAATAGGGAAGCCAACGTGGTCTCAACCATCCAACAATTATACCAAAAGAATATTTGACATGCCCACAAGGTGCTATACAATGTGTGGCTCTATCCGAAGCCCAACTAATTTCAACATCTTCCAAGTAGGAGAAGCTAATTTGGGAACTATTGCAAGTGAAGGATGTATCCCCAAACAATACTTGTTCAGTAAAAAATGTGTCCAAAGTGATCTATAAGAACGGAACAACCACCAAAGCTTTATGGAGAAGGTGTCCACCATATCCTGCAATCTAGACCACCCTTATTAGTAGAAAGGCAAATTTCCTTCCAGCTCCACCAAAGTAAACATCGTGCATGCTCCTTGGAGTCCCATAAGAAATGCGCAAAGATGCTCTCAAATTTCTTCAAAATAGTCTTGGAGGTTGCATAATCTGAAGAAGATGTAATGGCATGGAAGAGAGCACCGACCTTAGTACAGTAATACAGCCCCCAGGTGAAAAAAGTCATGATGCCCAACCTGAAATCATGTTCCTGGCCTTCTAGATAAGGGCATCACAAATGAAACTCCTCTTGGTTCCCTTAAATAAAGGGACACCCAGATAAGTGAGAGGCTACAGCTGGTGTCTAAATCCAATCAAAATCTCCAAACGTCTGATCTGACTAATAGATACCCATCTGGGTAGTATAAGTCCGCTACTATCCCCGTTTACCAACTGACCAGAAATCCCTTTATAATTCTTCAGACAATCAAGAATCCTCCCGATAGACTCTTTTTGTCCGTTGACGAATATGATCATATCATCAACAAATGAAAGGTGTGAGACAAGAACACTATCTCCATGTCAATAGCACATACAGGGATATTTCTGAAACCTCCGAGTGAGTAGGCATGAAAAGTAATCTGCATCGATGATGAACAGTGGTGGCGAAATTGGATCACCCTGTCTAAGCCTTCATGAGAAGGGGAAAAAACCACCATGGATAGCCATTTAGGAGTATAGAAAAATGATACTTTGAGATGCACCGCCTGATCTTATCGATTCAGATCTGATCAAATCCAAATACCTCCATTACAGAATAACTGAAGCCCCAGTCCACGCGATCATA
The DNA here is from genome assembly GCA_035079005.1 of Fraxinus americana. Lineage (NCBI taxonomy): Eukaryota > Viridiplantae > Streptophyta > Magnoliopsida > Lamiales > Oleaceae > Fraxinus > Fraxinus americana. Next base: position 23,622,787 of record CM068713.1, read on the forward strand.
TGCTTTAGCCATATCTAGCTTCAGCATAGTGTTAAAATGAGTCGTTTTGGATGCATGTAGACAGCAACTGCAGGTATGCCGGTATAGATATTATATATAAAAACATTAATTAAAGTGATAGTAAACATGTGTAAAAGCGGATGAGAATGTATTGAAGTAAAAATCTAAGATATAGTTATGAAAAATTATAGAAAGAATCTATTAGAAGGTGCTTATATCGTTGTTGAAGTCCACATGCTTTTCTAGTTCATTAAACGGAGTGAATGTGCATGTTCAAAATAGGAATTTGATGTTATTCACATTGACTTCTTGAATTCTTGTTTTTCCATATATTGCCTATTGTACGTCACCATTTGAAGTTTTATATTCAGGCTTCGTCTCCTTAACGAGAGCATTTGAATTGATTTATGTTTTGCTCAATAGCAGTTGATCTTCAAAGGCAGTAATGTTTCCATCATACAGCGTTGTATGCACTTTATTTTCCTATGGCAAGTAAAAATGGAAAGGTAAGAACACTTGTTCATATAGTAATGTTTACCCTAAAAAAATAAAGGTCCACAGACTATATTGCTTTATCTAAAGCTATTCACCTCGAGATCCATTAACACCATGTTTTGATATCTACTATTATTGTGTTTTGCTTGCTTCGGGGCCAATTTATCTGCAACTATTACCTTAGCTTGTTAGTTCTTTTGATTTGGACGATTTCTGGTATCAACTTGTAGTTGCCTGTAATTTTGTTAAGTATGGAAGAAAGGTTAAAAGATTAAAGAGAGATATTGAAGAGTCAGTTAATGAACTAATGTGTAAAATATATGCATATTTATAAATTTACCAGAGAAAATGAAGTGGTTGATGGCCTTTTTCTTTCAAGTGAGGAAGTAGAAATATGTTTTTTGTTGTTTTAACTATATTTTGAGGACTGTAAAAAACATAGATGGGCATATATGGATGTGTATTTTTTTTCTCTTGAGAAGCAATATTTTGTGTGCTACAGTAATAGGGGAAAACTAAGGGAAAATATGAGTACTGTGAGTAGTCATGAATTATAGCTGGACATTTCAAGATGATCAGAGTTCAGGACTGTACTTGGTAACTTTTTTTTAGGAAATATAGCTGCTATTGTCCAAAAAGTGAACCACATAGTAATAGAAATATGGGTGCTCATATCATAGTGCAAAAGTATTCTGACAATTCATTTCTGCAAATGTGGCTACTTGTAGGAAAATATAGCTTATATGTCAACAAAGTAAAGTACAGTAACAGAAATATGGGTACTCATATCATACTGTATAAGTATTCTAACAATTCATTTATGCAAATGTGGCTGCTCTGATATACATATTTCTTTTTGCTTAATTTTCTGCAAATATGATTGCTCGGATACGTAATTTTTTTATGCTCAACTATGCATATTTTTTTACAAATATGGCTCCTCAGATAGTTAGGTACAAAATATGGAGTCCAAAAAAATGAATCCAAAAAAAGGGTAAATCATGTGAAAAAATTTTGCACAACTTTTTTTGGTTTAGAAATATTACAAACTCAAATTACGTAACAAAGTAAGTCGCCTTATTAAAGTATATCCAAAAAAACGAAGTTGTATAAACATGATTTATACTCTAGTTGTCAAAGAAAAATGAAAATTTGTGAACTAAACCTATTATTTACTAAACACGTGATAAAGCTTGAAATATGTAACTAAATTGAAATTTATGGACAAACACTTGGATATTTAGAGAGTCGGGCCATAATGGTCATAATTGTCAAGACTTCGATTGAAACGTATCAAAAATACAATTACTAACACATGGCCACCTTAATTAGTTTACTTCTTATCGGTTACTATCTTGATCCTACTTAAAAGCGATATGCAATGCACATTTTTTTTTCTACCATAAACAATACGTGGGCATATTCACATGGAGACATAAAAATGGTAAAAGATTCACGAAAGAACCAGTAGCTGATTTAAATTCGAACGGGGTCGTTATAGTTCATAGAAATCTTCTTCAACAGAATACTTACTTCAAATAGTTCTACGTAGAGAGACTTATAGTTGCAACTTATCTGAAATAGAACCATGTATATTTAGGAGTACCTTGATATTCAATTTTGCCTATTAACCTTTTGTGGATTTGAAGGGTCCAATTTGTAACTTCAATAAGAGATCAATAGAAATAGTAAAATTATAAAATGAACGAAAATATATTCATGGACATAACTAATTGAAATTACGGCATGATGACTGAACACTCATTAAGTGCTTATTACCTTCGGATGTTCACTTGATTTCCAAGTGTGCTTTTACGTTATAAACTCTTGATCACTTTTCCACTACATGCATCTCCACAAGATGGTGATTTTTTTTATCTTCAATGTGTTGAGGTTAAAAGGTCTAAGAAATAGCAAAAATAGCAAAACAAGACTTTAGGTTCTAAAGTCTTCAAAATAGCCTTATTACCAAGCCAACAAGAGTCTCTTAATTTTTTTTTTAAAGAAGAACGTTTTTCAAATAACACGTTCATAATACATTTAATAGCAAATAAACAAATATAGAAATACATCAATTAATTGAAGGAGGTGGAAATGAAATTCATAACAGACTTTATGTTATCTAAATGTTGAAAAGTACCTTATACAATCTATTCTCCCAGATATTAGAAAGAGTTATAATGTAAGATATAATATAGAGATGATGGCTATGTAATGCATCAACATTATTGCTTGGTAGTAAAACAAATTTCGAAATATTCGAGACAATATGATTTCCTCCAAGATTTATGTCATTTTATAGTGTGTTTGAACATATATAATATCAATTTATAGGATAAATGCAAGCATAGTTCGTCATTGGAACTGACATAAAATCTTTCAGACATGAACAATATTTTTCTTAAACCCAATTACCAAAACTCCTAAAAGTTGTCTTATAGCATATGATTGTGTGCTCAAAGACTTTAAAATAAATATTGCAGAAGAGAATGATCAATAAAGTCAACAACCAAGCAACTACATATAGTGGCTTTCATGATATTTAAGGGATCCAACAAGAATGAGAAACGAATAAACCACACTGAAATAACAAGGTTCGACCCAAACTACACATAGAACAGGGTCAATAGGTGATTATGTGGACTTAAAACTTAATAATTAACTAGTAACAAATCACAATTAATTATCTCTAGATGCTTAATCAAACAATCCAATTTTCCTATGTTGAAATACCGCAGTTATATGAAAGTAATAAATAAACACCAAGAATGATAATGGAGAAACCCCAACTGGTTAAAAACTTCAGGCACTTTGTCAATCAACAATCTACTATAAACGAATTAGAATTTACAGTCCGTCAGACTCGACTACCACTAGTACTTTTTAACCTCCTGATTGCAATTCTCACAACACTTCTAGACTGTGTGCTCCTACACCAAGGATGGCATGGGTTGGGTCGGGTCGATTTTTGCCCCAACACAAACCCAACCCAACTCAACATGGTCGGTTTTGTTGAAATTCAACCTAACCCATATAAAGATTGGAACCCAACCCAACCTAACTAAATGTTGGTCGGGTTGGGTTGGTCGGTTTAGGACTGGTGTGTGCTGTAGTAGGTATCCAAAAGTAATACATTAACATCTAAAACTAATGTAATAGTGGAAGTAAGAGTCTATCCTATGAAAAGTGTGTAATTCAATATTTTATACTTCGTACAATGATTGTGGGGTTTTATATGCAAACAATTGTAAATAACGTAATCAATAACAATGAAAATTAAATTAACGAAACAATCAAAAGAGTAACATTTGTCTAAGTCCACATCCACCGTCGAAAATCCACAATTGATCACAAATGCAAGGATAATTCAATTCATATTTTGAATATTCATCGTTAGAATTAATTCATATTTCTCCTTAATTTTAGTTAAATAGAAATCAGCTTTCTAATTAATCCTAATTATTAAATAACCCCAGACCAACGCTCAATATTCAATTTAATAATAACTTTACACAATAGAGAAATCGATGAACTAGATAATGCAAATACCAGCGGTTGCATTCAATCTATTTAAACATTCTTCTTAATATTCAATAACCACTATTGCAGAAAATCATCAATCCTAGTGCTTCACAAGTTAAAGGAATCAAATAATTACGAATTTGATATTTAACTTAGCGGTAGATTGTAACGATTAACAAACTAGTAGGCCTCCTAACAATTAAACATAACAATCATGAAAATAAATGTAAAAGAATATTCGATACGCAAAATAAGAATTAAATAATAAGAAAAACTATTTAGATCTCACAATATGTGGTTCTGAGGCTTCCGTTTCCTTCAACCAAGTGTAAAAGTTTAGTTACAATTCATGAATCTAAGAGCGAAATAATGAAGAATGGAGTTTGGAGGCATTTTGTACATTCTCCCCCGGTTCTAGGGTTTAAAAAATGTATTTATAGTTGTTCCCATAGGTAGTTGACTTAAATTCGAAAACTGGAGATTCGTCTATGAAAAATACCTATGCACGTGTGTCATATATTTCTGTCCATGCGCCCCCGTTCATTGGTTTAAGCTCAATAAGTAGAATTCATGACCGTGCCGCGAGAGAGAATTTGCTTGCAGTCGCGCACATGTTTGTCTCTGAATAGTGTTTGGTATTTTGAACATAACTTTCTTCACAAGTATCCGATTGATTTGATTTAAAATGCATTAGAAAGAGAACTCAAAGGGGTACAACTTAGATTCAGATGCCATCTTCCAATTCGATCTTTTGCTATGTCAAAAATGGGTCTCAAACTGAGACTGAAAATTCGATGCATAACTTTTCGATTGGAAATTGATGTGTGATCCTACTTTGACGATATTTCACCCCTTTGACTTCTTTCTTCATTCAATTGACTTCTAACACTCTCAAATCTTTATCATATGGTTCGACACAACTTTTGTGTATTTTCACTTTAGTCCTTGAACTTTCATTTCCTTTCACTTCGGTCATTTTTCACCTATTTCTTCCAAATTATGTCATCTACATTGAATTGCCACCTAAATCAAAATATGTACATAATGAGTACATTTTGGCATTGATTAATCATATGAGCACATAAAATAAGGAGGGAAAATATGCATTTTACATTCTTATCAAATTCTCTCACACTTAACTTTTGCTCGTTCTCGGGCAAAACTCAAATTTAATTCCCCAAAAATACCCAAGTCTTAATGCCATGAATATAGAACCATCAAATCTTTTCAAAACATAAAAGATATCATGAATAAATATTTCCACACAACTCATAATCAATTAGCAAGCATTTTCATATGAAGATGGAGTAAACTAAACATGTAGACCCTCATGGATATAAGCACTCAACTCTCATGTGTTTAAAATGTAAGTGTTTCGCTCAAATTCATTCCAATGGAGATGCTCTAACATATACTTGCATATGTTCTCATTCGCCACTGCTTATGTTACATGGTTAGCAAGAATCATAAAGAATTTTCAAGGGTTGTAACGTGGCTTAAGGTCAAGGTGAGAAATATTTGGATATATGACTCAAGAGCCATCGAAACTAGTGGAGCAAAGATGAATAGACTTAACTCAAATATATACATAAAACATGTAAGACCAACCACTCCACATGATAGCTTCTTCACTTCGCATCTATCCCACACAAGCTGAGCTCTTTCTTGAGATTTAGGGAGAGTTATGAATATAGATATTTTGTTACATTAAAATCACTCTCCTTCATCAGTTAGTTTCTTTTTTTTTCTTTTCTTTTTCTTCCATCATTTTTTTCTCATTTTTTTTTTCAATATATAAACTCTAAATGTTACACCAACAATGGAACTCCATAAATTGACATAGAAAACTTGTTCCAATTCACCAATTATAGCACTACCAAAAATCTTGATACCCCCACACTTATTTCCTTACACATCCACACATATCATGATATTGAATAATGCTCCACTAGCTCTAAACCTTGGGTAAAGACGTTGTTTTTCCTGTTTAAAGCTTGTAATGTGGGTTTACAAAAAGAAAATGCAATAAGGCTCAAAGGGGTTCACCAAAGGAAAATTCAATTACAGGGTAGGCTATTTGGCTAATGTAGCTAATTTATGTAACAAAGATGGTCTTAATCATGTTCGTGCATGCATGTGTCAATGTGATCTTGAAGAAAATCAAGGCAAGTTCTAGAGAAACAAAACCATGGAAGAATATCACACATGAAAAAATATAATGAGACTGTTATGGATGTGTCAGTCTAAAGGCTCAAAAACTCACCGACTTTTTGTCTACAAAATTTAATTTCTACCATCCTCAAAGAAAATAACTCAACCAATTAACTCTAATTTGTAAGATTATTCATTCAATCATGTTATGAGTTCTTCAAAAACTTAATTAATTCTTGCAAATAGTATACACAACCAGAAAATTATTTAACCTTAACTCTTCTTCTTGAAAAATCATGCAAATTTTTTTAAAATTTTTGAAATTTAAACTCAATCTAAATCCCATTTCTCATACTTAAAGCTTACATTGTCCCCAATGTAAGGTGAAATGTAAAGAAAATGACAAAGATAACTGAAATATGAATGCGAAAAATAAAAATAAAAAGATAAATGAACGAACTCCCCTTGGGTTGCCTCCCAAGCAGCGCCTTTGTTTATTGTCTTTGGCTGACTCAATGTTTCCTTGTTTAGCTCGGGTCTATCATGGTTGGCTTCAATCTTCCTTGCGGTGCACCAAGTCCATTGGGAATGATAACTAACAATGTGCCTTTACCTCCTGAAATGTATACTTGTAGTGAATGAGGTGGGGCTTCAAATCTGGAATGGAAGTCTGCAAAACAAAAAGTAAAGGCATCTCATTACAGACTGGTAATATAAAATAAAAAATGTTACCTGACTGTAGAAGAGCATTTAATGATGCCACAGTTCTTTGTAACTTGGTATGTAAGGCCAGCTCCTCTTTTTCGTTCCCAAGATGCTCATAATTGACAGATTTCCATTCGTTTTTAGCATCAAATTCAAAAACATCATTTGCTAATTGATCAATCACATCATTAAAATGAACATGATTATTATTTCATGAAATCATAGATATTAAGTTTAATGATCTTATCATCAAATTCTATGATCAATGTGTCATTATTAAAATCTATTTTAGTTTTAGATGTCCTTAAGAACGGTCTTCCTAACAAGATAGAGGTAGTATAATAACTATTACCAATGTCAAGCACATAAAAATCAGTAGGAAAAATCAACTCATTAACTTTCACGAGAACATCCTCAACTATCCCCTTAGGATAGACATTAGATTTATCAGCTAGTTAAATTATTACACCAGTTTTGTTTAAAGGTCCAAGTTTCAAGGAAGTGTATACAGAATATGGCATGACATTAATAGATGCTCCTGAATCTAGTATGGCCTTTTCAAATTTAGTGTCACCTATCATGCAAGGGATAGTGAACATACCTAGACCCATGCACTTGGCTGGAAGTTTCTCTTGAATAATTGCAGATACCTGTTCTCCAACTTTTACCCTTTCAATCCCTTTCAGTTTTTATTTCCTCTTACTTGTGCACAATTGTTTCAAAAATTTAGCATAACGAGATACTTGTTTAACAATATCTAAAAGTAGAATATTGACCTCGTATTTACTGAAAATTTCATGCAACTCATCATGATCTCGTTCATATTTCCTAGATCCTACTAAAGTTTGAGGAAAATGGGGTATTGGTTTATAATCAGAAAGGGATAAAATCTTATGCTCAGTCACCTCAGTATCATTGGTGGTAGTCTTGTTTGCAACCTCTTTTTCTTCATCTTCTTGCTCCAACGGTGTAGAGGATGCCTTTATCGGAATCTCAACCTCTTTACCACTTCTCAGGATGATTGCGCTCACATTTTCTTTTGGATTCACCATTGTCTGAGATGGTAGTTTTCCCGAACTTTGTGCCTCTAGTCGACTGACCGCATTAGCTACTTTACCTATTGATTCTCTAAATATTGAATGCTAGCCCTGGTCTCCTGTTGAAATTGCAAAGTGTTAGTGGCAAGAGATTTAAAAATATCTTCTAAAGACATACCAGAGTTAGAAGTTTGGCCTTGTTGTTGTCTAGGAGGGTATGGCTGATTATATTGTTGGAACTTCTGTCGATTTTGATTCATAGGTCGATTCACTTGTCGATTCCCATAGCTAAAATTTAGATTATCCCTCCATCCTTGGTTGTACGTGTTTGAATAGGGATCATAATTCCTCTGTGATTGTCCATGAAAGCTAAAATGGCTACATTTATGTGTTCAATGGATTCTTCTTAAAGTGTTGGGCACATATCAGTTGATGGCCTACAAATGAACAAATTTCACATGCCTTCACTATTTGCATAGTACCTGCAGCCATTTGACGAACAAGAGTGGTTGGACTCACCAGTTGTTGTTCAATGGATGAAATATTTACCTCATTAACATGTTTAGACGGGGTGTTGAGTCTAATGCCAAATTGCTGAGAGTTAGCTGCCATATTTGCAATCAAGTTCTTTGTAGCCTTGGGAGCTTTATCTACCAACACTCATCCACTTGCAGCATCGATCATACTCCTATCTGTGGGTAGAAGGCCTTCATAAAAGTATTGAATAAGGAGCTGCTCACTGATTTAGTGATGAGGGCAACTTGCGTACAATTTCTTGAACGCTCCCAATATTCATGTAATGACTCTTTGTTATCCTGACTTATGCCACAAATTTCCTTTCGGATGTTAGCTGCCCTTGAAGCTGGAAACGATTTCTCTAAAAATAATCTTCTCATCCCATCCCATGTAGTAACGCTTCCAGAAGGTAAATTACAGAGTCAAACATTTGCCGAATCTTTCAAAGAGAATGGGAAAGCTCTCAGTTTGATTTGTTCTTCAGTGACTCCTGTAGGTTTCATGCTTGTGCAAATCACATGAAATTCCTTTAGATGCTTGTGTGGATCCTCATATGTAAGGCCATGAAAAGTGGGTAAAAAATGAATTAGCCCAGATTTTAATTTAAAAGTAGTAGCAGCATCTAAGTTAGGAAAAGTAATGCATAGAGGTTGTTGATTTAAGTTAGGGGCTGCAAGTTCCTTCAAAGTTCGATTGCCCTCAGCCATGACTTCCTCTTCATTTGATTCAAAATCACCAGGGAATAAGGTCTCGGGATCAAAATTGTTCACTTTGAAATTCCACCGATTGCCACTCTTTAACTTGCGTAAAGTTCTTTCTAGTTCCAGATCGTACTGCAATTCACCTTGATTAGAAGATCGAGTTGCGGGCATAAGCAAATAGAATAAATAAAAAACAAATTAAAAGAACCTAGAGTAAGAAAAAAAATTATATGCTAAAATCCCTAAAAATAATAAATTGCCTAAAAAACTAGAAAATTATGATTTTTTAAAATAAAAATAATAAAATAAATAACTAAAGAAGTACAAAAATAAATTAACACCACTCCCCGACAACGACGCCAAAATTTGGTGTGTACTGTCGCAGGCACCCAAAACTAATACCATAACCTCTAAAACTAATGTAGTAGTGGAAGTAAAGGTCGATCCCACGAAGAGTATGTAATTCAATATTTTATGTTTCGTACAATCCTAGTGCTTCACAAGTTAAAGGAGTCAAACAATTACGGATTTGATATTTAACTTAGCGGTAGATTGTAATGAATAATAAACTAGTAGGCCTCCTAATAATTAAATATAACAATCATGAATAAGTGCAGAAGAATATTCAATACGCAAAATAAGAATTAAACAATAAGAAAAACTATTTGAATCTCACAATATGTAGTTCCGAGTCTTCTGTTTCCTTCAACCAAGTGCAAAAGTTTAGTTACAATTCATGAATTTAAGAGAGAGATAATGAAGAATGGAGATTGGAGGTGTTCTGTATGTTCTCCCCCCGTTCTAGGGTTTTAAAAATGTATTTATAGTTGTTTTCATAGGTAGTTGACTTAAATTAGGAAACTGGAGATTCGTATGTGAAAAATGCCTTTGCGCCCGTGCCATATATTTCTGTCCATGCACCCCCGTTCATTGGTTTTAGGCTCGATAAGTAAAATTCATGCCCGTGCGCACGCGAGAGAATTTGCCTGGGCGCTCGCAAGTTTGTCTCTGAACAACTTTCTGTATTTTGCTCATAACTTTCTCCACACATATTTGATTGAGCTGATTCAAAATACGTTAGAAAGCTAACTCAAAGGAATACAACTTGGATTTAGACACCATCTTCTAGTTCGATAGTTTTCCATGTCAAGAATGGGTCTCAAACTGAGACTCAAAATTCGATGCATAACTTTTCGATTAGAAATTGATGTGTGATCCTACTTTGACGATATTTCACCCCTTTGTTAAAATGCCGCTAAGAAGTGTCTGAACATCGTCAGCCTAAAAAATCGAAATAGTTTTCGATGAAGTTCCATTGACAATAACTAAAGAACTAATTAGAAAATCAATGTTAAGCTCAACTAGAAATTTGCAATCTTCTAGAGCCCTCGCAACTGTTATTGTCAAATTTCTCGACCCCCGTTGATACTTGTTAAACAATGTAAGGCTGTGGATAAGGATTTTAGGACAGAAAACAGGCCATAATCATATGCATTGGATGAAGAATTTGAGTTTGGAACAACCATTGATTTGCAGAATCCAGGATAAGGGGTGGATTTGTATATGGTTGAAAGGAGGACAAGATTTAATGGCGAATGAGTTTGTAGGGGTGGAAGTGGGCAAACAATCCACCGTCATTGAAGCTAACCAGTTACAAATCATCAAGTGGTAAAAGTAAGCGAGAGAGAGAGAGAGTTGGAACTTGGTTGGAAGAATAAAGTTAAGGTTGCGTTTTGTGTTATGTGTGCTGGGGTTGCGTTTTTTGTTCTGTTAGGTGGGTTCTCACGCTTTTTTTTTATTTTTTTATTTTAAACTACGTGGGTCGGGTTGGGTTAACTCAGTTTTCAGGAGTCAACCCATGAACCGACCCAACCCGTTTCTTAACCCAAAACCCGAATCCAGCTGAAAAATCACAAAAAACCGACCTAAACCGATCGGTTTGGGTAGGGTGGGCGGTTTAGGTAGGTTGGTTTGGGTTTTGCCCACCTCTAGCTGCAGTTTTCAAAACTCTCCTTGATTGTACGCTCCTACACCAACTCTCGACTTTATGAATTCGTCTATCTCCTATGGATCAACGAAGAACTCCGTGTTCTCCAACAATTGGAACTCTGGTCACCTTCCCTTGATCTTTAACACTCTGACAAATGTGTAGGAAGTAGAAATTTGGTATTTAGATTAAATGGTTTTGTTGTTTTCAATGCCAAGGACAAAACAATCAATGAACGTTAAAAGCTACGGATGGAAAGAATATGAAGTAATCAATATTTTATTAATATTAAACCTTAAGAAAAGACGTTCAAAGGTGTTCCAATATTTAAACTATAGGTGTTCTAATATCTCCTATGGATCAGGGCGCTTGTTCAGATTGACAGGTATGGTTTGCCCAACACTAGAGTTTAGGTTTTTGTATTTTGCTTTTACTTTTAGTTTTGCTTTAACTTGTTCTTTTTGTAAGGGAAGTAGTACTTCCTTATTTATTGATTTCATTGATATCATTTGTAATTATGGTATTCCTCCACCACAAGTGAGAACATATTAATAAAATTTCGGAAGTACTGCCCTCCTTCCACAAAAAAAAACACAATACCCAGTGTAAAAACATGTGAAACGGTAATATGAATAAATATAATTCAAATAGTTAATCATTAGTCATACCAACTAAAAATAAGATGCATTAAATCATAGTACGATGCATTAAATAGTACCAGCTAAATTAAGATACAATATCAGTGTAAACCAATATACCAAAAGAAACATTGATATCACTAAACATCAAAACTTAATTTAGTTGAAACGAAAATTATATACTACCGAATCAAAACTTTAACATTCAATGTTAATGTCAAATCAAAACTTTTAAGTACATAATCAGTCAAAATTTTTACTACTCTCCATTTTTGTCGCAAATGACAAGGGACCGAGAATTAACATACAATAACCCAAAAATGTAGTTGTCAGCATGCGTAAGTATAAGCAGTGGACAGTAACCCTTCCCACATACATAACTCAAGTTAACATAGAGTAAATTATATAAGTGACCCATGTGTGTAAAGTGTCACTAATCTTTTGGAAGTAAGACTCCAAACCTTAATTTTATGAGAAAGGACATGCCAAATACCACTACTAATAAGTGTATTCCTCTACTTATGAAAGTCAAATCATTTAAATCACATTAGAACCTATACAAAAAAAAGCTCATTTTATGTGGAAATTTTCTTTTCTCCCCCTGAATTTGAGCATAAGGATTTTTTTTTTCTCTTTCAATATTTTAGCTCATTATTATTATTTTTGTCTTAAGTGTAGGTTTGTCTTCATTAATGGACTAAAATGACCCATGTAGCAAGTTTTAGGCCGGTTAACCCAAGTCAGTTGACCATAGGCATCAGATTATGAGAAACCTCGCAGGCTTAGTTACTTGAGTTAAATAGGCTTTGAAGAAGAACATATGATATTGAGCTTTTTACTACTGTGGATAAACTTGAGCTTGGATCTAATAAATAAGGTCAATTCATGTTCGAAGTTACCTTACTAACAAGTGATTGTCATTCCAAATCTCACACATGCGGCAAAGTCCCACTAATAATATCAGTGTGTGATATGTAGATGGTACATAAAAAACATATACTCAATAATTCACATTAAACATAACCAAGTAATAGAAATAACAGTATAGATTAGATGAATGCATACTCGATTTCAAATGCAGTATTTATGAGCATCAAGTAATGTCCAGTAGCACAAAAAAATTATTGTATTTTATTTTATTATTATTATTTAAAAAATCAAGAACTTTTAAGAAACAAAGGCACACACACAAAAAAAAAAAAAAAAAAAAGATGCATGTGAGAATGAATGGACTCATTGAACTATACATGTATGCACCTAAGTACCTAATCAAAGAGGTACATGGATGTTCTTACCTTCAAGAGCATGATTAGTCTCACGACCTTTTAGTTCACTCTTCTTAACTCAAAACTTCTTAGAAGTACAATTGATTCTAACTAATCGAGTCATTATCTTAGTTAAGTGGCTAACCTAATTGGCGAGAAAGTTAACATTGCTCGAGATATGCTGACTTTTACTTCCAGTCACAAGTTTATGACACCTAGATCTTGTGTGTCCCAGTACACCACAATGGTGACACGTGGGAATAAACCTAGGTTCAAACCTACTCGGATGTTGTTGCTGATTTATAGGACGATTGATCCTACGTTGTCTAGTAGGTCCAATCCTAAGGCATTCTTACCCTTGGGTTCAGGTTTAGCAATATTCATAATCTTGTTGGTGGCTGGGACGAACGTGGTCTTGGAAGTACTAGCACTAGTATTACTATTTTGAAAGTATCCTAGACCATGCCTATTTACAGTAGGCTTGTTCATCCTTAACAGATTATCGAGTTTTTGAGTACCACTCAAAAAGTAATGAAGTTGAGTATTAGATTTTTCTAGATCACTTGTTAAGGATTTGACTTTAGCTTCTAGATTCTCATTTACCAGCTTTAACTCACCCAAATTTTTGGTATAATCCTGAAGGTCACCTAAGAGTCTTTCTCTCTCTTTCAAGTTCATTCACCTTTTTAGTACGGCTTTATTGACCTTTTTGATTTTAAGGCTTTCCTCAAATAATTATCGATAAGACTCATGAATATCGGTTTCATCCTCAGAGACATCCTCAGAATTCTCGATATGTTCATCATTCTCCACTGTTTGATTCTCCTTATCAAATTCAATCTTAGCTCTAGATGTGAAAGCCATAAAATTTTGTTCATCCTCACCACCAGAGGTATCACTCTAAATACTCGAATTTGATTCATCATCACTCAAAGTCACTGCTAATGCCTTACTCCTTCCTTTATTCAAATTCTTCTTCAAATTAGGACATGTATTCCTATAGTGACCAATCCTAGGATTATTCTTCTCAAGCTTATCTTTCAAGAATTTACTAGGAACATCATTTTTCCAATCGTGAGGTTTTCTCCTATTCCTCATCATCTTTTGAAATTTTTTCACGAAATAAGCTATTTTGTCGTCCCTAAGGGTCTCAGTGTCAATAAACTCACTCTCTTCTTCCCTAATGGTGTTCATGGCTATGTATTTAACCTTCTTTGGTTGAGAAATGGTGAGTTTATAGGTTTGGAGAGATCCTACGAGTTCCACTATCTTAACTTCATCTAAGTCGTTACTTTCTTCAATAGCGGTGATCTTAGGATTAAACCTTCAGGTAAGGATCTAAGGACTTTTCGAAGTATCTTATACTCATGGATATTCTCACCTAGGTTGAAACTCGAGTTTACTATATCATTAATCTTCGCATAGAATTTATCGAACGATTCATCATCCTTCATTCTAATTTCTTCAAACCCAGAGGTAAACATTTGCAGTTTGAAGTTCTTAATAGTTTTAGTATCCTCGTGTGTGGTCTCTAAGATATCACAAACCTCTTTAGCAATTTCACACATCAACACTCTACTAAACTCCTCTACAGACACAGCTATAAATAGAGCATAAAGCCCTTTACTATTCCAATTACAACCAACTACTTGATCTTTGGTCCAAAGAGAAATGTCAGTGGGTGTAACAACACCAGCAACAGTAGATGAAGGTGCAGTCCAATCATTTTGTACACTGATCCAAATACGCTCATCCAATGCTTTAAGGAATGCTCTCATTAGAACTTTCTAGTAAGCATAGTTGCTTCCGTAAAAAAACGAAGGCACGGATAGAGACTGACTCATCTAGATAAATTTATAGGTCAGGAATCTAAACGTGGCTCTAATACCAATTGAAATAATAAGGTTCGACCCAAACTACACCTAGAGGGGGATGAATAGGTGATTATGTGGAATTAAAACTTAGTAATTAAGTAGCAGCAAGTCACTATTAATTATCACTAGATGGTTAATCAAATAGTCCAATTTTCTATGTTGAAATATCGCAGTTATATGAAAGCAACAAATAAACTCCAGGGATGGTCACAGAAAAACCCCAACTGGTTAAAAATTTCGGGCACGTTGCTAGTCAACAATCTACTATAAATGAATTAGAACTTACAGTCCGCTAGACTCGACTACCACTTGTACTTTCTGACTTCCTGACTGCAATTCTCACAGCTCTCCTACACCAACTTCCAGCTGCAGTTTTCAAAGTTCTCCTGGATTGCGCACTCCTACACCAACTCCCGACTTTATGAATTGGTCGATTTCTTATGGATCAACGAAGAACTTTGTGTTCTCCAACAACTGGAACTCCAATAACCTTTCTTTGATCTTCAGCACTCTGACATATGTGTAGGAAGTAGCAATTTGGTATTTGGATTAAATGGTTTCGATGTTTTCAATACCAAAGATAAAACAATCAATGAAGGTTGAAAGTTATGGATAGAGAGAATATGAAGTAATCAATGTTTTAATAATGTTTAACCTTAAGAAACGACGTTCAAGGGTGTTTTGATATTTTACTGTAGGTTTAGGAATGAATGGGCCGGATAAAAAGTCTTGATAACACAAATTAAAATTCTTCGGATAACCTTATCGCTCGAGTGAAGGCTAGGCGACACGCTAGCGACAATGTTTCTGTTTTTACCTCTCGAGTAAAGTCATGGTGATAGTCTAGCGAAATTACGGTGCCGTTTTTCCATTTTTCTATTCTCGAACCCTAAACATAATACAACTCAATTTATAATATTTGTACTTTTCTTTTGACCTTTACAATACATTAAATCTAGTCCCTTTCGTTCATAGATTTGTCAATTACATCAAAAATGTAACACACACCATATTTGACCTATAGAGAATTCGTAGTTGACAGTTCGATAGAGAAAACATCAACAAACAAGCATTAATCTAGTTACACCGATGACCAAAGAGAACAGAACAACATAAAAACCCCACAATTGAAAATATAATTTACTGGGACTTAATTTATATATTCTTACCATGAACTCTGTTGTCTCTACCATCTGTAATAACGTGTGCATAAACAAAAGCATACTTTTTCTCTTTATTTAAAATGTTTGTATCACAATTAACCTTTTGATTACCACCATTACTCATCTATTGAGAAATCATGGTAGCCAATGTTTCATCTCCGCTCATGATTATATTAAACATCACCAATTGTTAATTGTTTATATTTTTGTTCAATGGTTCTAATATAGAATTTATACACTGCAATGTTTTTTATTTGAGTAGCACTAAATGACATATCTTCTTCTATGAAATCTTCTAACATATAATTTTTAAACTTATCCCATACTGAATGTGGATTGTTAGAACTACAAAAGATCAATATGGTAGCAAATAACCCACGCAATGAAATGGACATTTGGTAAACAATCACCTCTGCTAAAAATAACTCACAATTATTATTTTCACTTAGTAAACCATGCAAAGCTGCTTCATGAAATGTAGATGCCAATACACCATTTACGACTTTTAGATGTTCAAAAGAAGTTGATCCCTTAATGTGATTTAACAAAACACATAAGTAACATATTTCACCTTCATATAGATTAGTTGTAACTATTCTACCAATTACATTCTTTTGCTTTCTAGGGGTCCAAATCCGTTCGTTTCCATCCTACACAAAATAAGAAGGGAAATTTCTATACAAAAGTGTCTTGGCTTTTTCATTTGTAAGTTTGGTACAAAAGAATTCAATTAACATTGTCCTTCGCTTAGAATCTCTACTAATAACTACTTGCAAATTATCAAGGTCTCTATATGTAATAAGTTGATGGTCTTTGGGATGCAATTGTAGTGAAACAACTGATGAGACATTTCAGATAACACAAATCCATAAATTCTTCACATCACTTCAAGTGGAGAAATCCACCTAATAGTTTGATATCTTGAAATTTCATCAGTATCAACATCTTGTTCATTGCCATTTATGGAAAACGTTATTCGATCATGTCCTTTACAAACATATTTATACAAATATTTGACAGCTTTAATAGTTGAACATATTTCTACATTGATATGACAATCGTATTCAGCTATTAGATAAGGATTGTAAGGTACAACCCATATATTATCTAATATATGTCCTCTAACCTTAACCTTTTGACCATCATTGCAACATCTATTTCGTGGATATGAATCGTCGACAAGTGAAGTTGTCATTGCACATTCTCTTGGATACTTATTTTTGCATATTTTATTATTTTCCATACAAATATTATTCGGATTTAATGCTCTACACGGACCATGCAACATAGGTTTTACAACAATAGGATGTAAATAGGGATAATATTTTTGTTTGGAATTTTAGAACAAACAATTTTATCAATCAAATCAACTTTTTTTTTTTCAGACTGATGTTCAAACTTATTATTCTCAATTGATCAATCCACCATAGAAAAACGTAAAAAAATAAACATGCTTGATGTTGTTGTTCACCATCTCCATCAGACTGATGTTCAAACATATGATTCTCAATTGATCAATCTACCATTAAAAAACGTAAAAAAATAAACATGCTTGGTTTTTTGTTGATCATCTCCATCAGAAAGCATTGATAAATCATAGAGATATGTTGCTGCCATCTAAGGTCAAAAGAACCTTGTATAAGTCCGGACGCCGATCAAGAAACACCCCCCAGCTATATCTCTTGGATTTAATTTTATCCAGATCAAATTCTGCGACAAGAACTGCTTCTTCATTATCATCAGCAGTAGCAACTATTTCTCCTGTGGGTCCTGCTATGAAAGAGTTCCCGTAGAATGTGATCTCACTTTTGCCATGTTCTGTCTGAATTATCTCCTTTCCTATTCGGTTTGAAGCAACTAAAGGTACCAAATTAGCCCCGGCATGCCCCTGCATTACTCGCTTGCAGTGATTGTGGGGTAGAACAATATTTCGGCACCTTGAAGTGCCATAGCGCGAGCTGCCTCTGGAAACCACTGATCCCAGCAAATTCCTACTCCAATTTTGGTAAATTTAGTTTGAAATACCTTGAAACCAGTGTCACCTGGATTGAAGTAAAATTTCTCCTGGTAACCTGGCCCATCTGGGATATGTGACTTTCTATAAAGTCCAGGATCAGTTCCATCAGCATCAATTACAGCCACTGAATTGTAATGTGCGTTGTTTGTCTCCTCAAAGAAGCTAACTGGTATTACTACTCCCAATTCTTTTGCAAGATTCTGCATCCTCAATATTGTAGGGTGATCCTTATAGGGTTTAGAACGCTGACAGAAATCCTCCCTCTGTGCTTGACAGAAGTAATAACCCTCAAATAACTCCTGTATAAGAATGATTTTTGCACCCTTCTGATGAGCTGCTCTGACCAATCTTTCGGCAGTATCTACGTTTGTGGAGACATCATCGGAGCAAGCGAATTGTAGAGCGGAGACGATAACTACTCTGCCTTCCACCATTTTTGAGATGCTTCGTCAGTCAAATCAACTGAAGTAACTTTTGATCCAGATTTTAAAATTAACAAAAAATGAGCATGTGGAAGACCTCTCTTTTGGAATTCGATTACATATATGTACGCAGCAACGGGTCCCGAAATCTATCTTTCAAATAAATCATTTTTTTGATCCTCCAGTTTAACTCTAAATATTCATACAATTAAATCAGGTCTATTTTGCATTTCATCATTGTGCCTTAGTTCTTGATTTATTTATTGCCAATTAGGGTTACGAGTTATTGTTAAAAACACATTAGGTTTACCATGTCTTTGAACTAATGTCATTGCATCCATGTATCTTTTTTTATTATCCCTTGTTGGATTATTAAACTCAGCTCACCAGCAGCCCAACAGCAAGACCATCAGCAGCTCTCCAATTAAACAGATCACACGTTGACCAGCAGCCCAACAGCAAGACCATTAGCAAGTTTACCAGTAAACCGGTCACCAGCAAGTTGCACGTTCCGGTTCAATTCAGTTCCTTCTAGCTTCTTCTAGTCTCTTCTTATTTTTGTTATATTGTTAGTTTGTTAGATAATTGGTTAGCTATTTCTTCTATAAATAGAATAGGTTGCATTGTATTTTCCTTAAGCATGATTGAATGAAATAGTTCATCTACTTCCCTGCTATTCAACAGGCCTATCCTGGTTCCTTCATTTTTCTCTGTTTTTCAGTTCTTTTATTTCTGTTGGTCTCTGTTATTTTTGTCCAATAATTTCAGCTTCCCATCCTTGATTATCAGAGCAGGTTTCTGATCCTTCTCACCTTCTTCTCTTTCTATTCTAAATTGAATCTATCAAAAAAAAAAAACCAAAATCAGAAACACAGAAAACCAGAAAACAGGAAAGTGACTTGGCTCACTAAATGTTCGACGAAATGTCGGAATGGATGAAAACTGAAGAGATGTTGTTCCTCTTCATCAAACTGAAACGAAATTGAAGATAGAACCTGCAAGGAATGACAGGCTTCTCAAGATCTTCCCAAAATGATTGATTGATTCCTAGATAGGAAATCAAAATGAAATTGAAGGCAGACAAAGTGGCTATGAGGATGGATGATTTATTCCCAGATAGGAAATCAAAAAGGGAATTGAAATGAAACAAGATGCTCCTTGATTGCATCTCTACTCTCCTTCTCTAAGGTTCAAGATGTTCCATCTTGAGGGGGGAGTATTGGAATATTAAACTTAGCTCAACAGTAGCCCAACAGCAAGACCATGAGCAACTCTCCAATTAAACAGATCACACGTTGACCAGCAGCCCAACAGCAAGAGACCATTAGCAAGTTTACCAGTAAATCGGTCACCAGCAAGTTGCACGTTCCAGTTCAATTCAGTTCCTTCTAACTTCTTCTAGTCTCTTCTTATTTTTGTTATATTGTTAGTTTGTTAGATAATTGGTTAGCTATTTCTTCTATAAATAGAATAGGTTGCATTGTATTTTCCTTAAGCATGATTGAATGAAATAGTTCATCTACTTCCCTGCTATTCAACAGGCCTATCCCGGTTCCTTCATTTTTCTCTGTTTTTCAGTTCTTTTAATTTCTGTTGGTCTCTGTTATTTTTCTCCAATAATTTCAGCTTCCCTTCCTTGATTTTATCATCCCTAGGTCCACCGATGAATAACAATGGTAAAATAACTCTTCGACCGATCTTATAACCTCTACTTTCACCTATTTCAACACTATCAACAATTCCTTGATAAAGTTATGCCCATATTTGTTTTTGGTTATTACGAAAGTAATCTAATCTACCAGTTTCAGATTTCACATACATATCAACAACATATTGTTGTAAGAGCCCACCAGCATGGAGCAAAATACATTATCTGAGTTACGAACTTGTAATTTGTAGCAATAATACTCATGACAAGACACACGTGACCTTTTCTTTTCCTTCTTCATAACTACAAGATAAGAAAAAAAATCAAACAAATTAAATTCGTGAAAAAAAAGAAATGAAAAAAATAATTTTCACATTATTAACCTTGAGTCTCTCTTTTAATTAATTCACTTACAGAATTTATGCTACTAATATTTAAAAGTTTCTCTTGTGCAAAAGAACGATGAAGTGTTTCTTTACTGAATCTTTCAATACCCTCATACCATTCGGACTCACCATAAGGAAAGAGCAATGGGTATTGAAGGGGATCATAAAAACCAAAATAATAATGCACTCTATGTGAAATGCTTGAATGGCCATATATCAATATATCACGATTTTATTGTTTGCGGATGGATCCTCATCAACCCAAACTACAGCTACTTGTAAAGTTGTTGGTGTGTTGTAGACTCTTTGGTCTAAATCAGGATCACATCTTATTTTTATTTGACATGTATGTAAACTATCATTATTGTTCAATAAACGAAAGAATCTAGAGTAAGGATTAATTCTTAGGATATCAATCAAAATTCATAAAGTTGATTCACAAAATTTATCTGAAATGTTCAATCAATTTTGTAGTTCACTTTCGTTATCATAAAAGTATAATTGTAAATAAGTTGAGTTGTTATTACATTGTAAAAGTTGATTTATGTAATGGTAAACTTGTCCTTGAACCCTAAATGAATAGATGCATTTGTTTATCTTACACAAATCTTTGTTATGCTGGACACCGAAAATGATGTGAATGCAAAATGATTGTTATAAGATCTTGTAACTTTTTTGAAATTCAATGCTTCGGGTGAATTTGAAGTAAATAATTCATATAATCATTAGATGCACTATGTATACGCAATTTAGCTTTTCCATCTGAACAACAAAACCCCTTACTTTCTCTATGAAATTTTTGCAACCACAATATTCACAAATAGTTGACTGGACAAGTACATGGGATTTAGTCAGAATGTTCTGCAAATTAATTTTTTTAGTACACTCATTATTTTGTACAACTTCATCAATTCTAAGTCGATCATGTTCATGGACATACGTTCTGTTGTACTAAATCCAGGTCTCGAAGATACACCATAACTTCAGTCAACAACTACAATAAAATGAGTCATCATTAATATTAAGAAATACAAATAGCATTTCAGTAATGAGGGGTGAAGACAGCTCATGCAGTGAATTCAAATTAATAAATATAGGTAACCAAGTGACTAAAATCTACAAACTTACCTCTTTCAGGTTCAAAACCATCCCAATTTGGAACACTATCCGTGGAACCTAGACGTTCATGGCCGACTAATCGGTGTCCATCAAGCTCTTGAGCTGGACATAGCTAAAAAAATGGAGTCAAATTTTTTATAATAGATAAAAAAACAAGAATTATGCCTCCAATAGAAGATGCTTACCTCTTAACATAGCAATATGTCTAGATTTCCTTGTCCACATTTCATAACCTAGCTGCAATTCATGTCGCGCAACAAATAATTTTGTACACATTTTTCTCCATGAATTTCCTTTCAGTGGAACAAATGTACCACTAAAACCTTCGTTATGCAGCTGTTGAGTCACATCCACATCAACGGCCCCACGTCCAACACCTTGAGTAAAGTTGTAATCTTTGACATCTACAATTTCTTGTTCACCATCTGTTCCAATTGAAACAAATAAAATCATTTTCACAGATCTATGTTTTGTACATTAGCAATTACTATTGATGTATTAACAATGAAAAGTGCATAGTCCAAAGTTCACTACTTTATCTCTCATGTAAATACACACTAATTCATTCACATTTATCATCCTTTTTTCCTTTATCTCTTGCCTATTCAGTTTCCTTTTCTCTCTCAAGAATCTTATTATCTGCCATCTATTCTTCTGCTTGGTAGGATTCCTACCTAAAACCTACCAAAAAAATTGGCCAGAACAAGCTATACAACCTGGATTTCTTGGTTTTTTTATAAATATTTCAGGATGTAGTTAACATTCCCAAAAAAAAAGTATTTATACCTAAATAAATATAGAAATCCTATGTTTTTCTGTTTACGAAAATATGCCTAAAACTTTTTTGAGAGCAAACATTTTTTTACGTTTACTTTTCCACAAAACGAAAATGCCAATTTTTTTACATCAACACACTAAAAAATATATTACCAATCATTGATCTAAAGAAACACCTCACAAATACACATTCAAAAAATGGTGGAACAAAGAGAGCACAGATCTAAACGAACACATTGTTTATTGGGTTCATGGCAACTTCGTTCTTGCGGATTAAAAATTACAGTAATACGGTGTTATCAATCTGCAAACACCTTAGTCCAAGCATCTTAAAGGACTTCAAAAAAACATTCTACATCTAAAATCAACTTTCTATCAAAAGAGGCAACTACCATAAACTTTGAGCAATGTCATTTGACTCTCTGCTCATCTTTGGCACAGTTTCACAATGTCTTATTTTATAGATCTGTATAGGTCACATAACAAATTTTTAGAAATGCGAAACAATTAGTTTTATGGGGATTTTTCATGGATTTCGCTAAATTTAAAAATATACCAAAATTTGTCACTTTTACAAATTGTGCTAAAAATGTCACTTTTGTGTGAAATGTCCAAATTACCCTTAGTAATACCTTTTTGGGAGCATTTAATGATCATTAATGCTATTATGTGATGATTTAATTTGCATACTATAAACGTTGGATATATGTATAATATATTGAGTAATATGAATTTTTTAATTAAAAAAAAAAAAGATTTTGAATAGTAAGCATAAACCGATTTCTTCTATGATTAACAAACCTTAACTTTCTTACCATTTTCTCAATTCCTTCATCAAGAATAAATTACTATTGGATTCATCTTCCATTTTGAGATGTTAGCATGTTAGATAGTTTATATTTTTATCTTATAACTTACTACTTTTAAAATGTTAAATTCAACATGGTTAAATTTATTTGAAATTTTCGAATTGTTTGATTTTTTAAATCTTTTGAAATAAAGATATCACTATCATCTACAAAATGTCATGAAGGATTCCATATTTAATGAAATATTGAGTTATTTATTTCGGAAGATATTGTCGTGTTGTAGTTGAGAATTAATGATCACCATTAGTATTTTGAATAATTTCTTCCAATCAAACCCAATAAATATTTTGAAGGGTTGCCTCTTTAATGATTCACTGTACAAATTATTTGAGAAGACGATTTTTATCATTCGGTAGTACAATATTGATGACCACACTTAATGTTATGAAGAATTCACTCCAATCACATACACATTACATGCTTCCCGTCAATTCCGATAGCTCAACTGTTGTATTCGACATTAGAAAATGTCTGGATAGACATTTCAACTGTCAATTTCACATATTTGCTGTTCTATGAATTTAAATTCTTGAATGTGCACTTTCATGCTATTAAATGTCGACATGATGATTGTGTATAATTCTTATCATTACAATCTCAATTTTTCAGGTATGAGAAATCATTTGAGATTCATCGTGTCGCACGGGGAAAGATTATTCATGTAGATAACGAATAGAAGTGGAGAAGGAACAAAGCGACTTCAATCGTAGTTCTGACAAGTATCTTCCTAGCCAGACTTGTGTTACAATCGAAGGACGAACTTTGTATTCTTGACCCCCATGCTCAAATTGAATTGAAGTTCAAAATCCCGAACATGAATATACCTCCGACCAAAGTACGCGAAGATGAAGACTTAAATTGGTACATATCAGTTCATAAGGAAACTTCTATATGTGTTACCATTTTGAAAACCAAGCTTCCAATTGTTGATATGGGGATAGATACAAATTTTCAAAATCCTTCTTTCGTCGTGGCAGAAGTTCATTGAAACGTACAACATGATAAGGTCGATCAAATGCAAAGTGTCTCAAACAATAATGCACCCAAAACATTAATTTTTGATATTGGGACTACACCATTATATGAGAACTTGGATAACCCATTACATGGTACAGAGGTTGCTAATATTGTAAACAAGAAGAAAGTCATGCCATGCTATTTATAATCAAATTCTTGGAGGGAAGCTACTATAGTCATTTAGTACACAACCACCAAATCACAACTGAAGTTATTGCTTGAGTGACAATTGGTGTGATGGTTTAAGTTCTATGTGTACCTTTATCCTCTCAACATTGTCCATAATTTATGGGAAATGTGAATCTTAAATCATGAGTATCATTATATCATAAAGTTTCCTTTTGTATTGTTGGTAATCAAGATCATGAGTACTTTTTGATCTTAAATGTAGCACTTATCTGAAAAACATATACTTTACTATTAGGGAACATTCAAGACGAAAGAACATGATTTAAGTAGTTTTATTAATATTATTTATTTTACTTATGAAATGGGAACCAGATGTAGAAATAAAGGTTAAGTGTTTTAGAACAATACAAGCAATCGTCCCTATGTATTTTAATATTTAAACTTCTCATAATTAGAATTCAATTAATCAATCCAATTTTGTCTTGTGCTAATCAAACAAACCAACAAATATGTCAAAGACAGAGAAACCAATCCTCTAAAAGAAATAAAATTCGTGAAATAAAAGCAATGGTCAATTATTCTCAAAAACTACATGATTGCAAAAGAGTTTTCACTTAATTGATTTCTAAATAGATAATGGAAGAAGCATTCTTCACTTATTTTTCCGGGTCAGTCTATCTTTCTTTATAATTTTCATGTATAAAACCAGCATTATCATAAATACGAAAATAAGAGCAAGCCTCAAATGTCTACAATGTAAAGAAACGGCAGAGAAAACGAGGAATGATAAAATGATAAGTTCCAATATCACAAAGATAGCAACATCCACCCTATATCCAACAAACACAGCATATGAGAAACGACACACACACATATATATAGAACCACTAAATCGTATTTATAATCAAATTCTTAGAGGGAAGCAACTATGATCAATTAATACACAACCATCAAATCGTGTTTAACATAGCATAACAAACTTCCTCACACTATTTGTTGATATCGATACCTACATTATTATCCGAAGCATTGAATACTCTTTCGACAATTAAAGCAAGGACAAGCTTGTATCGATCAGCTCTGGGCGTTGACGGTCTGAGAAAAGCCTTTTTTTAGTTGGGCACATGAAATCTTGTCCATAGATTTGAAGTATTTGTACTTTAGTCTCCTTTTTGCCATGACTTTAGTAAACTCATCACCTTCCAGGGAGAGAACGCATTTTAATCCCGTCACGACTGCATACTCTTGCAGTCTGAATCTTGTTAGGTGCCCTTGTACATTCAACCACAACTCATTTGTCTTATTAGTTCTAATCAATCTAAATACTAGTTGTTGGGTCAATTGGGCTAAGAATTGTATATCAGGTAACTCAACCAAGAACCCAAGGCATGAGTTACCTAAATCTTCCTATCGATCATCAAAATTCTCTAATACGATTTTCATGAACTTGAAATTACTCCTTTTAGAAATGTGGGCGCGCAACCGCATTTTCGGGAACTAGAGATTAAAAATTCATCGGCAAGAACAAGGTACAATAAGAAAGCAAAAAAAGGTCATTAATGCAAAACACACATATAATGTTTAGATGAACCAAAGTTGGATATGTCGACAGATGACTACAAAACTAATTTGTCGAGAAATACTGACTTTAACTATCGAGAATGACAGGTCATATCGATAGATAACTCAACTGATCTATCGAGACTTACTCATTTGTCGAGAATAATTGAAACTAAGTATCGAGAACAACAATTCATCTCGACAGATGAATCATATAACTGATCTGTCAGAATTAGTCGTCTGTCAAGAATTCATAACTATCGAGACTTTCATTTTGACAAATTAAACGGTTTACTTAAAAAGATAGTTATTTTTGTTTGTGTTATGGACGAAGTATTGGTAATTAAAAGTACATATTTTCGCATAGTAAAGAAACGCAAAAAGTCCAATTTCTCAGCTTCTATAATGAGATAGATAAATGAACACACGTGCACATACACAACACAAACATATGAAACCATCACCTTGTTGACGTTAAAACAATTAGCTTTTGATAAGGAAGTAAAAAAGGCAAATGATTAAAAAAAACGTGTTGCATACATAGCTTACAATTTGATGTGCAAAATGTTTTCAAAAGTTGTAAATGATTTCTCCCAATAATGTTGATAGGGACAAATCAAATGCCAAATCTTGTAAACAACAAAATAATAGTTGGCTTAGCATGTGAAGTGGAAAAGCTAATATCTTATACCATTAAAGAGGATTTTGTAAAAGAGATTTGAGGTTGAACATGACTAGCTATCCACTGAAATAGAGTATTTGTGTGGACTGTAAATTATTATGTTAAGCAACCCAAAAACATAAATAAGAGTCAAATCATATAATCAAGAAATGGTTGAGAATATTTACATGTCTGAATTCTAGACAATTAACACACATTCCTCGCTCTCAAATTTCATTTGCGAGAACAAGGAACATAAAGAAAGTAAAAAGGTCAAACGATGATATTTCATTTGTTTTATTTCGAAGCACATAAAGAATGTTCTGCTCAACCTAACTTGACCATATCGACAAATGATTCCATAACGAATTTGTCAAAAATTAATGAGAATAACTGTCATTTCAACAGATGATTCCATAAGTATTGAGATTGACATTTACATTTGCCATTCAATTTGGTGTTCCCAAACATAAAGGATCGGGTTTGACAAACTTGAATAGTGTAAATGTAAAATTCAAATTCAAATTCAAATGGCATTAACAAATATCATACACCCCAAGATCATATCAAACCCAAAAAATTTACAAAAAAGAAAAAGAAATTCGCGCTGGAGAGAAGAGAAGGGAACACAAATAATATTGTTATACCAAATTTTCATTATCTTTCCAGCATTTCGAATTAGGGTCCGTTTGATTCAAAGATGGAATTTGAGTGGAAAAAAAACGAATTGCAGGGAATTGAATTGTTTAGAATTTATTTTACTGAAAATTGTCAATTAATTGTGTTTGATTGATATAATTTTTCATCTGAAAAATGTTGAAATTTTCTATCTTTTGGTATTCGTTTGACTTTGTTTTACATGAAATTGTCAATTAAAGGGATAATTTTTTTTTTTTACAATTGGGGATAGAATTTGTTTTTATTGTCAAAAAAATGGAATTTCAATTCCCACCTTTTAGGTGGGAATTTCAATTCAACTAAAACCAAGAAAACTAGCAAAGGTGGAAAACCAATTCCAAGGAAAAAAATTGTCATCAAATATGGTAAAAGTAGGAAATGGAATTTCAATTCCAATTTCCATGGAAAATAAGGGGCTATAAAACATTCCCTTAGTGCTTTCTTGTTGAGAAGTATGAAATATAAAAGCTGAAGAAATATAGTGTTTGTCACTAACAAATACTCGAGGCACCCAACTTGTAATTTATAGACCCCTATTTTGTTGGCATGGCACGATAGCTTTATGGAGCAACGAGCATACTTATCCGTTTTTAAGAATGTGAAGAAAATATAGAAAATGATGTCTCCTAACACTACGACAGTCATAAACACCAGGGATTGAGTGGTTGAAATAAATGGCATAGCTACTCGGTCGACTTCAGGTGGGGCTTAGAAGTTGGTCATGCACTTCTCTAAGTCAGATCTAAACATGACTCAACGTTGCGCCGGCCACATTAAACCTCAACTAATTATTCACTCGCACCAGAAATTTTCATTGTGGGCTTATTGAGTATCAGTATTACATACGTAAATCATAACTATCGGTATTACTTTATTAATCGATGCTTAATCAACTCGATTAAGATATAACTTGACTTTGTGGTCAACTCTTACTATTGCACATTGTGGTCTAGTAGGAAGCCTAACAGGCCATGAACTTTGAAATGTTACCAACCAGAGTTGAGAGCTTGGGTTAATTTTTTCTATTTGAGAACGAATTAAATTATCTGAACGATTGGTTAATCGAGTCTTAATAAAAGCATAACAAATTGGAAACAAAACAAAGAATTTTAGCCGTTTAATCCTTAATTAATTATGATTTGTGTATAATGTTTGATGACAATTTTGTTGAAACATGTCACGTGGCATATTGTCATTAAATAATTTGAATAACTACTTATTTTTTCAAACAACATCTTTTGTCACATCATACATTGTCAACAATGTTGTCATTCAACATTGTACAAATACACATTTAATCTGTAATTTAATTACAGATTCAGTTAGAAATGTCAGCAATTAACACGTTATTAACATCACATTACCGTTGTATTTGACCATGTACCTTAGACGGCAACAAATGACGTGACGCTGTCCCACGTTTTTCGGTCATCTCCACCACGCGTTTTTCCTCTAAACTATCCCAATTATCTGAACATAAATGCCAAACGGCATATCCATACGTGATAACATGTTTCCACATCAAAGATATTATTTTTAATTAGGAAAATTGTAATTGAGCCACTAAACTTTAGTTTAATTTTAATTTTTACAATCAGTTAAATTCCGCCACCTATCATACCTCAAATTGATTGAACTTAGAACTTGTTTGACAATCATTATTATAGAAAAAAAGAGTTTTAAAGAATAATTTTTAGAAGAATATATGGTTAAAAAGTATGAATTTTTTTATATACATATAGAATATTTTATCATGTAAATATATAGTTCAAAATGATCATGTAACAAATCATAAAATAAATTTATGAGTGTCAAACAGACAATTAGTCACATTACTGCTTTTCTTTCACATAATAGCTCGTGCCACACTGAAATAAATATGGTAAAATGAGGAATTTAATGTCTTTTATTAATCGGATTAAAAGTACTTTTTTAACACTTTTATGATCCAGTGTAATGGTAAGTTGCCGTGTCACGTAGGGATTATGTGAAAGATTTGCCATTGTATAACTGTCCATTAAGTAATTTTTATCAATTTGATAGATGATGGGTGATAGAGTACTGAAATTTAAAACTAATATTGAAGTTTAGTGAGTTAATTGATATTAAATTGAAGTTTAGTGATCTAATGAGATAATTAAAGTTTTGCTTGAAGTTCAATGACTGCAGCTGAAATTTAATAAATTAATAGTTTTTTAAATAATATTTCAATCAGAGTTAAATCGCATTAGTTAAAGATGAAAATAATAATTAAACTACAAAGACAATTTTAAAAAATTGACATTTAAACATTGAACTCGAATATTCAATAATATATTTATAATTATATTAAGGGTATGTTTGATTGTAATGGTGAAAAATTGGTGGAAAGAAAATGAATTCCAGAGAAAATAATTGCCTAGAACTTATTTTCCAGGGAATTGTTAATTAAGTGTGTTTGATAATAATAATTTTCCACCCGAAAAATTTTAAAATTTTGGATCTTTTTGTATTCGTTTGGCTTTATTTTACATGAAAATTATCCATTAAAGTGATAATTTTTTCCACAATTGGTTATAAAATTTGTTTCCATTGCCAAAAAGTAAAAAAAAATAATAACAATAAAATATATATATATATATATATATATATATATATATATATATATATTCAAGAAAATCATTTTTCATCAAAATTTAGTATTCGTTTAATTTTGTTTTATATGAAAATTGTCCATTAAAATGAAATTTTTGTTTAAAATTGATTATAAAATCTGTTCCAATTGCAAAAAAAAAAAAAAAAAGCGGGAATTTTATTTTCCCGCCAAAATGGTGGGAAAACTAATTCCATAATTTCCATGAAAATGTGCACCTGTGGAGTAAAGTAAGAAAACAATTTTCATGGCAAAAAATGACTATCAAACAAGCCAAAACATGGACAATGGAAATTGTTTTCCATTTTCCATGGAAAACCGTGGCTATCAAGCATAGCCTAAGGTTAGTTTAGCAACATTCAAATGCTATATTTGATGCAAATTAGTGCATGACCAATCCCAATACTAAGAAATCAAATCTCAGCGTGTTAAATTCTAAACCTTAAAATTTGCTTGAACCTTTTACACGTCGCCACCTAGGCTCTTACATGAATCAATCGACCCACCGAAGCCCCTTTTTGTCAAAGCCATGTGGCATTCCAAGTGGAGATCATAAGACCTATCAGAGTTCCCTAAATCCAAAGCACTGAAGCGATTTCATGAAATGGACATACTGGAGTCTTTTTTATCGAAGTGGCGAGGCTAAATGAAGTAGAATCCAAAATATTGAAGCAGTTTCATGGAATGGGCACGCCGAAGCCCCTTTTACAGAAATGATGAGGCTCAATGAAGTAGAATTTGAAACTCGATTAAAACTGGTGGCGATCCACATTTGAAGATCTTGAATTTATGAAATTCTTTAGAAATGATTGATTGGACTTTTGTAATGAATAAAAAGATCAAAATCTTGTTAGATAGGTTATAGGGTGGCTACCCCCTTCTGGGGACATTTAATGTGCCACGACTAGTAGAGTCAAAACTGATATCTAGGATAAGATGCCTCGATTAAGGAGATGAAATCACGTGTCCCCCCATCCCATGGACACCATTTCACATGTAACACTATAAATATCTCCCCTTTGTGTCATTTTGGGGGGATGCAAATATATCAACTACAAGCCATTCATTCTCTTCCTTTTTATTAATCTTTGGTTGTAATGTTTGATGTTTGATATTTATCTTGAATTTGACTCTTAGTCGATTGTTTATTATCATGTAATTTATTTCATATATTTTTTCTTGTGTGATAAAATTTCTCCCATGTTCAAATTCGAGATATTATTGATTGACAATCAGTCCACGCGTGTTGAAATTAGAGTGAGCTCAGTATCTGTGGAAAACACCACTATAACCGCAACAAACATTCACGAGGAAAAATGTTTGCCAAAAAATAGCTTGGCATCCCTCTTGAAAAATGATTTATTCTAGAAAAAGAACGAACGGAAGTCCCAAAAATTGAAAAAATCCAACAATTTAGCTAAGGAAAAATAAGTTCAGATTGCGATGTCCCTCCTAGAAGGGTAAGTGAAAACCATAACGAAGAGACTCTACAAGAAACAACCCCAGCGGGTTGGTGCCGTCTCCACCACCATCATAGGCGCGGTGAGATGAAGATTGCTGCTCAACTCACCCGAGAGATGGTAACCATGGCTACTAACATGAAAAATATCACCCACCAAAATATGACTATCCAAGAACTTCTCTTGCAGATGCAAGGCCAGGGAGGTCCTCTAATTCCCCCTTTTGCACCACAAGAATACTATTCATGTGACGATGAAGTCCAAGTCAGAGGGCTCCATACCCCAGGCAGGCTAGGGAAGTTAGCCCCCTTGAAAGGAACGTGGGGGTTGATATTTCCTCAAACTATGCTTCAGCAGACCAACCAAAGCCCATGTTGACATGGAGGATAATTTTCTCCCCGAATACGAGCTAAAACACATGGTAAAAATGTCTGTAAGTGTGTTTATCAGAATCACGGTCACCTTTAGTACCTAGAAACATGCCACAACCACCATCTCATGCAGCTCAGCAACCAGAGGAAAGGAAAAGACACGCTCCTGGTACTGTATAGCCTAAAAATAGGCGCCACATGAGGGAGGAAATGGTGAGGGATCAGGCATGCCCATCTCTTCTTCCACCCAAATATCAGGTTGATAAAAAGAAAGACTTGGATGAACCCCAAAGATCTTGTGATCTCGAGGACGATGACGAAAATTTTCCTTTTTCACAGGAACTAAGAAATACTCCTTCCTCGAGTCACTATGTGCTGCTAATGATATCAAAGTATGATGGAAGAGGCAACTCGGCTAAGCACTTGAACAGTTACAAAATGCACATAAGCCTGAGAAGCACTACCCCCACCGTCAAATGCAAGGCCTTCCATCTAACTTTAAGTGGGGTGACCGAAATTGGTACAACAGGATATTCCCAAGGAGTATTAGGAGTTGACCAAAGTTTGAAAGTATGTTCGAAAGCGTTATCCGCACTACAGGGTGGGTTAAATATGAGCACCCTCTTCTTGAGGGATGTATAGAATTAGGATCCCGCCAGCTATGATGCTTGGGTTGGAAATGATGAGACGTAAGATCATCAAGTTGATTGATCACTAAAATAGAGCCAGCATGGGTCTTCAACACCCCCCCCCCCCCACATAGAGACAGGTCAAAAGCCTAGGTGTGAAGATGGTAGACCTCCCTTGGGAGCCATACCCACGGCGGAGGAGGGAAAGCGATAGAGAAAGGCCTAGGGAGGGACAAGACAACGTAGGAACCTAGTGGCCAACATGGAAGATGCTCATATCCATGAAACTGATACGATTTTTGGAGGACCTTACGTTGAGGGCAATACAAGAAATTCACAAAGGAATTATGCTAGAGAAGCCAAGGACCCCCAATGACCAGTTAGATAGTGGGTACTAGTTCCCGAAAAATGCAATTACCACACATCTCCTTCACTCAGGAGGATGCTAAGGGCATACAATTTCCTTATTGTAATGCCCTTTTGGTAAGGGCCGTTGTTGCCTGTAATGGGTTGAAGCGGATGTTATTGGATAATTGTAGCTCGTCACATCTTTTTGGGGGTCACTTTTGACAAGATGATCATCGATCACGAATTAACTCCCATCACAACCCCCTCGTATGACTTTACCGGTGATAGCATCATCCTATGGGAAAAAATAACTCTTACTGTGGAAATGGGAGAGCTAGCTCAGACATCTTTAAACTTAATGGAATTTTTGGTAATAGATAACAGGTCAGCTTACTTGGGGTGCTAGGTAGATCCGCCTTAAAAGACTTATGAGCCGTCGCCTCCATTGATGACCTATACATGAAATTCCCTACTGAGCATGGGATTGAAAAATTTTAGGGGTGACCAAAAAGGAAAACGGAAATGCTACCTAAACTCGATAAGAAAGTTCGAACTCAGTGATGTCGATGTGGTGCTAATGGATGTCGATGTGGTGCTAATGGATATTGATATGGTGGATGTCCTAGGAGGCCAAAATTTCGATCAAGAAGACGTCGAGATGACTGATGCCCTTGAGTAGGTGGTCGTGCTTGATGAACTGGACCCCCGTGTTATTGAGTCTGAATCTCAAACAGCACCGGTAGAGGAGCTAGAAAGCTTCCCAATAGATCTTCAAGACCCCACCAAGGCATTGGAGGTAGGAAAATGACTTTTTATGTAGAAATCTTGATGTCTTTGCATGGAGGCACCATGACATGGTAGGCATTGACCCTAAGGTTAGTTGTCACTATCTGAAAATTGATCTTACGATTGTCCCACATAGACAGAAGAGAATGGTCCTCAACCCAAATAGATATGAGGCCCTAAAAGAGGAAGTGTAAAAGTTGATAAAGAACAGATTCATCAGGGATGCCATCTACCCGAAGTGGGTCTCAAACCTAGTCTTGGTAAAGAAATACAATGGCATATGGGGATGTGCATAGTTTGAGAGAATGCGAGTGGACCCATTATCTGTTGTCCACGTCAATGATGCAAAAAACGAGATCAACACATTTCTTCTTTGTACAATGGCTCCATCATCTACCAATATAACGTTGCAATATTGCCCAAGTTATTTTTTCATTATACACGTCCTCAATTAGTTAGTTTTATGCTACAAATAGAACGACTAGTATATTGATTATAAATAATACTATTTATTACCTGTGGTGTTAGAACACCAATAGGTGACACATCATATGTTTAGCTAAATGAATTATGTGACATTTTATTTAGCTCATGTTTGATAACCATTATTTCAAGGGATAATTGCAGCGAAAGCTCCAAAACTTTGAAATACTAGCAGACTTTTCCCAAGCATTTAATTTGTTGCAGTCGTCACCCCTAACCTTTTCAAACGTTGCGGTAAAGTCCTAGACAATTTCTATCCACAATTTCGTTAGTTGACCAAAATTTTAACTTTGACCACATTTAATATTTTAAAAATGAGTAAAAGAGTATCTTTATATTTATCACATTAAATAACTAAATTAAAAAAATAAAAAATAAAAAAACACAATCATCTTCTTCTTTTCACCCTTCACGCCTATCCCCATCCCCACTCATTCCCCCACCTCAAACCTAAAATCAGCGATATCAGGCGTAGATGTTAACCATAGAATTGACGATTAAAATACACGAGGTCAAAGATTCTCTATTGTCCCCCTTATAAGGAGAGAAGATCTTTGATATCCTCACTCCGTCGCTTTCAATGTTGTATTCAACTATTCAACATTTCCTCTGTTGGTTCAATTTCTGTATCTACAAAAAATATGAATCTCGATAATTGCAAAGGAGATTCCATGTTTCGAGTTGAACACCGGAGCAAAAATTGATAGCCCAAGAATAGCTAACCAATAGGTAGGGTGAATTGATTTTTAAACCCTTTTCGAAAAATTAATTTAAAATCAAACACGTAATAACTAAATAGATTAATTCAAAGAATAAGCATGAATATGAAAGCAATAAGTATAGAGGGATAGAGAATGCAAACGATATAATTATGAAGGTTCAATCCAACTCAATGATTTACGTCTTTCGTTACCAAGTTCTCCGGCACGAGCAATGTCAATTTCACTATGTTGATTGACTTGTGGTGCAATCCAACCCTTTACAAAGCTTCCGGTGACTTACAAATAAGGAGTACCGATCCTTTTACAATGTTGAGCTTTACGGGACTTCAATACAACCCATAAGTACAAAGAAAGTAGATTATATAAATTGAAACTTCTCTCTTAATAAATGATATGATCACAATTTAGTACCAGAGAGAAATAGGCTAACACTTTAATAAATAGCAATAAATGAAGTTCAAGTGTTAGATGAGAGAACTTTAATGGAAAAGATGATTTTCAAAAGTTAATTCAATCGATTCAAAGTTTTTAAAGTAAATATTTGAAGAATTAAAAAGATGTAAGTTCAAAGAGTTTTGTTCAAGTAATTCTCAATTTTATGCTTTTTAAGAATATTTTTTTAATGCAAGAAGTAGAAGTATTTGTATATTTCAAACCGTCAAAAAAATCTGGGAGTTCGGATGACCGCGTCCGATCGACCGCCTCTTGTCCGAATGACCAACATAGCCATTTGTACAGAAAAATCAGAGGTCAGAACGGTCAAATTTTGGACCGTTGGAAATTTTCAGTCAACCGCCAATTTTGGCCAGTCGACCGCCTCTCCCGGCATGTTGACCACCAGGTAGTTTGGATTTTTCCACGTTTTGCCTTCATTTGTTTCGATTTTAAGGTTTTCAAAAGCATGGACTTTTGAAGAGTATTTTTAACTAACTTTTCAAGATAAAAAGTGTTTTAAAAGTCCAAATATCTTTTTTTTTTTTTAAAAAAAAATCATTTTTACATTTGATCAAATCATTGTGTACGAGTGACTTTTAATACACAAAATTATTTTTAATACATGTAGG
Source organism: Fraxinus americana (assembly GCA_035079005.1). Lineage (NCBI taxonomy): Eukaryota > Viridiplantae > Streptophyta > Magnoliopsida > Lamiales > Oleaceae > Fraxinus > Fraxinus americana. Next base: position 23,658,619 of record CM068713.1, read on the forward strand.
GGTTTTGAGCTTAAGCATTTATTGCCATATATCAAAGTGTTAGTACTTTTACATTTTAGCTAAGAGATCAAGTATTTGATCTTGCTCCGAAATTTGGCTCTTAAGATCTTGAACGTGACTTCGATCTTGACTTCCTTCATAAGTCTGATTTGTGATGATAGTTTTTGATCTTTTGAAGATCATTGATCAATTTTCCATCGTATGCGTTGAAAAACTATAATCACTTTAATTCAACTTGTTAGTAAACAAGACTTGTTTGTTATAATCAAAACTTTAAAGTTTTAAATCCACCATAGGTCAACAAAAATTCCTTCAGTCAGCTTCGGCACGTGGTAGTCCGAGCTTGGCTAGTCGGTCAAGCAGTTGAAATCGCTGTCAAGGTCTCTCTACCTACATCTTATACATTATAGATGCTGATCGTGTGTATATGAATGTGTCTCTTTGCGTGTTATAACATTTATCTTTCCTGGAACTTAATCAAACTTGTATATAGAAGCTTTTTTTCAGTTTTTAATTGGTGGAGGTGACAGTAGTCGGGTGACTGATTTTGGATTTGAAGTGGGAGAAGGGGTGGGCAGTGAGAGGAAAAGACGATTGTGTGTTTTTTTTTAAAATTATTATTTCTTATTATTTATATTTAATTATTTAATGTAATAAAAATATAAAGTTACTCTTTTACCCATTTTTAAAATATTAAAAATGTGGTCAAAGTTAAATTTTTGGCCAACTAACAGAATTGTGAATGTAAATTGTCTAGAAGGGCTTCACTTGCAACGTTTGGATATGTTATGGGGTGACAGCTGCAACGAATCAAAAATTTGAGGAAAGTCTGCTAGTGTTTTAAATGGTTGGGGCTTTTGCTGCAATTATCCTTTACTTCAAAACTCTTTAATTTTTATACTTATTTTTAATAACGTATTTATATAATAAAATATTTTTCACTTAAATCTAAAACTTTTTAATATTTTTTAGCAACACGTTCTTTAAAAAATTGCTTTTAAATACTTCATTTTCTCAATATAATGGTCATCAAATAGGGTCATAAATGAATCTATAATGGTCATCATATAGGGTCATAAATGAATCTATAATTTGATGTTATGTAATTATCACTTAGAATGATATTTGATATCATTGGTGTTAAATATCTTTACTCATTGATTATTGATCAACTGGATAAATTTTTTTTTTTTTTGATATCTAGGTATCCCAATTTACACCAGATTATGTCCGACCACCCATCCCGACTCTTCAGTGATGGGTGGAGGTTAATCGCGGGATATGCCCAAGTTGACCAGGATCCGTGCACCCTTTATACTCCTAACCCTAAGGGAGCATTCCTCTATGAATATTACATCACCAAACTGCTCCACCCAAATTGAGTATTACAACACTCAACTGCTCCATCCAGTAATCGCACTCCCCACCCTGATGTTGCAAGCCCAACAATGCCCATCGTTTGCTAACTCGGATGTGCCCCGGGTGTCAACTGGATAAATTTATATAGTTGAGTGACTAAGCCCCTCTTTAATAATGATTACTTAAGAAAAATAAAGTTTTGAATAGTAAATTTTATGAGTATATATGGTTAAAAAGTTAAAAAAATTGAATTTATGTGTAAAATATTTTATTGTGTAAATGTGATAGAAAATGAGTGTAGAAAAAAAACTCTGAAAATAATAGTGGTCAAACGGGGTTGAACATAACAGGTAATTAGTGCGTCACCATATTGTAGCCGACGATTGCGCATTTGTGGAGCCCACACGTCTTACCTAATTACACCCCACACATCACGGAGTGGAAAAATTCCCTAATCAATCAACGGACCTGATAAGACAACGTCATCATGCAATATATACAGTTAAATCAATTTTAACTCGCTGGTTAAAAAATTTTACTATCTAAAAAATCTGATTTTGTTGGACGTTTGGCGCCAACATACATGCCCCCCACGCCTCCCGCCAAACCCCTTCTGGACTTTTTTAATCGAATCTAATTAGTTCCAACTACTAATTGAATTTTGTTTCAATAATCATTTGTACGAATTTATAATGTCCATATGTGATAGTACATTTTTTCAACACAATTTTTCAATAATACATTTCATCATCTTTTATTCAAAATTTACTAAAATTCTGTTTTTAATTTTCATAAAACAAAGAATATATATACACGATAGTGAAACAACGAAAATTACATAATTTACATTTATGTAATATGTTTGTATGATAAAGTTCCTCTTTGTTCATGTAACCTATGTTTCTATTTTGACAATTCTTAGGACCAATTTGACATGACTTTTACCTTTCGCAAAAAGAGATTTTAAAGGAAGTTATCTTAATTTTTATTTGAAAATTAATTTTTAAAAGCACTTTCTATTCCGAAAGTACGTTTAAAGAAAGTCGCATTTAATTAACTTCTTCTAAAAGTTATTTTAATTACCAGGGACTTGTTTGATTCTCATTATTGTAGAACGATAATGAAAAATATAATCGTTATTGGGCCTCACACAAAAGATAGAAATTCAAAATTGATAGTTTGATATGATGGATAACGGTCATATTTTTCATTATATGGATGAAAAATGAGAAACAAACGGAGTCCAGAAGTACTTTTCATAAAATTAGTCAAACAGATCCAAAAGTAACTTTTAAATCTCAAAAGTTCCTTTTCACTTTTCAAAAGTCATACCAAACGGCCCTCAATACATATTTGGCTTGTGGTCGAGTTAATTTTTATTTATGCATTTTAATGAGTTCCACCAATTTATCATTCGTTACTTTCTATTTCTATTTATAATTTATCATAAATTGTTTAATACTTTCTATTTAATAATTTAAATTGTTTATAAACATTTTCCAAATGATTAATACCAGAAAATCCTCTAGAAACATTTTCATTTGCCTTATACCTCATCCCATACCTATCGAAAATCGCAGAAAACCCCCTATTTAAAACGTTTTGTGTGAAAACCCCATATCGTCTAATTTGTCGTTAGAAACAGTAAAAATGTCAAAACTAAAAAGTAATAATTGCAATTTTAGTACCCAAATTTTTTTTAACAAATTATACCCTTTTTTTTTATGTACCACCACAATCCAAACCTTTAAAACTTTATTTTCCACTACACCCACTTTATTTCTTCCTCAAAACTTCATCATTTTATTTATTCCTTTTTGAAACCCTCCTAAATCCCTCACCCCAAATTCATCATTTCTTCTTCTCATTCCAAATAACGATCTTTGGGATGAGGGATTTATGAGCTAAAAAAAGTACTTTTGACTACCAATTTGAAGTTTATTATAGAGATATTATTTAGCCTGAATATTTTTATTTTTTTTACTGAATATAGAAATAGTTATACTGTATATATTTTTCTGTCTTTTTTTTTTTTTTTCAATTCAGTCTACAATAGTTTAGTTAAAGTTTAATTTAGAAATCAATTGGTGACAGTCAGTATTATTTTTCTCTCACCACTTTTAGATATGCGTTCATCCATTGTGTGTGTATTCTAAATTTATTTTAATTTCAATATAAAATAGTTAAATTGTATTTATTTGAGCGCATATGAATATAGTCTCCATTAAATTCTATATATACATGTATTGATTATGATTTTTCAATGTTAATGAGAATAAGAAATGATAAATTTGGGTGAGGGATTTATGAAGATTTTGGAAATGATTAAATAAAATAATAAAATTTTGGAGAAGAAAATGTTTGAGATTGTAGGTGGTACATAAAAAAAATTTGAGTATAATTTGTAAAAGAATAAAAAATTTGGATACTAAAATTGAAATTATTACTTTTAATTTTGATATTTTTACTGTTTTTAACGGGAAGTTTGACAGTAAGAAGTTTTTCGCATAAAATGTTTCAAATATGGATGTTTTCTGTGATTTCCAATAGATAGGGGGATATATCACAAATGGAAACGTTTCTATGGAGGTTTTCTGCTATTAATCATTTTCCAAACATATTTTTAATAAAACAATGGGTTATTAGCACAAAATGTCCCTAATTTTGGCATTCGGTGTGCAAAAGGTTCCTACGTTTCAATTTTTTGCATTTTCATTTCTATTTCCACATTTTATTATGGAAATCGTCATTTTCATCAATTTTCATTTATTTTTTCAATAAAAAATTGTGAAATGACAAATATACCCTCATATTTAAATAAAACAAAACGAAAAAGAAAAGAAAAGAAAAATAAAGATAAGTTGCAACCATACTCCCAAAAATTTCAATAAAATATGAATATCCCAAATAAATAATTAAAAAATCAAAATTAAAAAACAAAAATCACTTTCTTTCCTCTTTCCTCTTCCACTACCACATCACCACCGCCTTCGTCGCCATGAAACCATTAATCAGTTGTGTTAGGTGTGAAGTTGGTGCGTATTGTACAACGCCACTATTCAACTCGTCGGTCGAACCCCAACCAACCGCTAACCACGCCAAATAAATAGTCCACACAATCCTTTCTTTCAGTCTATCGCCATTGTCTTTGTAATTTTCAATGAACCATTGCATACTGTTCATTCAACAAAAACATTCCAGTTACCACATCGGTCACAACCTTCAAGCTTAGAATTCGAATCTCAAGTTTGGCACCCACACGTAGTAACTCATAGCTGAAATTGAATAATTGGTTGTGTAATTGATGCAATTGGTAGTTTATCCATGGATGTTTGTGTCTCAATTTGAATTCCCCCAGGTGAATTGGATGATTGTAACACATGGAACCCATCAATTTTGTGAAAATATTCTTCGCTATGCACATAGTTTGTGGTTGTTTTGATCGAAAAATTGAATCATTTGGGAGGATAATTGGAACAACTAGATCATTAATCATTGTCGATTGGGGTTGTGGGAGGTTCAACTAAGACCAATTTGGATCACCAGTGCTTTGGGCGACGAGAATTGAAGGAGGTAGATTGGATTCTTCGCGATTGCAAAAGAATTTTGAGGCACAACAGATCAATTGGAGGATGTTTTGGTTGATGTTTGACCATGGTTTAGGTCGTCTTGAAGAGGGGAACCTGTTGGTGGTAGGCCAGACAGTGAAAGTTCTGGTGTCGTCGAGTTTAGCGTTTGTGAGTTGGAGGTTTTGGCTATCAATTGTAGTCAGGTCTGATTGGGTTTGGGCGAGCAAATTGGTGCGTTGTGACTACGGGATAGAGGGTTGTATGTTGGTGGTTTCCGATGGCTAAGGTGGCAGTTGAATAGTGTTTTCGTTGAGTGAAAGTCGTAGTGGAAGAGAAAGGGGATGATTTTTTGTTTTTTTATTTTTGATTTTTTGATTTTTGATTTGGGATTTATTTATATTTTATTGAAAAACTTGAAAGTATGGTTGCAATTTATTCTTTATTTTATTTTATTTTTGTTTTATTTTAATAGGAGGGTATATTTGTCATTTTACAATTTTTTATTGAGAAAATGAATGAAAATTGATGAAAAATGACGTGAAATCACAATGAAACGTAGAAATAAAGATGAAAATGTAAGATTGAAACGTATGAACGTTTCACCCATCCTCCTGTTTTGATAATGGTTATATTTCATTTTTAATTAAGTATTTCGAGATTTTTATTTATTTTTTTATTTTATCAACCGACCCGGACCAAAATTCTCCGGTTTACTTCGTTGGCCTTTTGTTTGGGAGACCGTCTTTCATAGCCCCTGGCCAGCACAATCCAAAATATATAAGCCCACTTGTTCTTCCATTTAAGACTCATCATCCAGTTTATTGCCTCACATACGCGCACACGTATACACAGGGAGAGAGAGAGAGATTTGCATACATTAATTGATGATAGTTTGAATAGAGAATTCTTGTGAAATGGCTTGTTTGGATAGAATTAACTGTAACAATCTTATAGAAGAAATGCAAGAGCCCAGTGTCGATAGAGATAAATTGAGCTACGAGATTTTTTCGATTTTGGAAAGCAAGTTTTTGTTTGGTTATGATGATCAAAAGCTTTGGATTCCAAAGCAAATCTCACCGCTCATTGAGCAGTCTAAAAACGATGTCGTTGTGAACGACGGCGACGATGTTCAGGCAATGAAATATCAGAGAGGGAAAATCTGCATTCTGAGCATCGACGGTGGTGGAATGCGCAGCATAATTTCGGGTAAAGCGCTGTCGCATTTGGAAACAGCGTTGAAGAATAAGTCTGGAAATCCGGAAGCCAGAATATCGGATTATTTCGACGTCGCCGCGGGAACCGGCATCGGAGGAATTTTCACGGCGATGCTCTTCGCAACTAAAGATCAGAACAGGCCGATTTTTAACGCTGACGACACGTGGAAGTTTCTCGCAGCAGAAGGGAAAAAATTCTACCGTTCATGCAAGTCCAAGCCTAATTTCTTCAAGAGAGTATTTAACAAAACCGCCGGTGGAGGAAATTCCGCCACCGGTTCATCGACGGCGGGCTTAGAGAAGGCGATGAAGGAGGCGTTTATGGATGAGAAAACCGGGCGGAGTTTAACGTTGAAGGACACGCTAAAACCAGTACTGATTCCGTGCTATGACCTCTCCACTACGGCGCCGTTTTTGTTCTCCCGAGTTGACGCTTTAGAAACGGACAGCTACAATTTTAAGATATGGGAGGTGTGCTTGGCTACGTCGGCTGAACCTGGCCTTTTCGACCCGGTTTGCATGAAGTCGGTTGACGGATTGAACCGTTGCGTCGGGGTTGACGGGGGACTGGCCATGAATAATCCGACCGGGGTGGCTATTACGCACGTGTTGCATAACAAGCAGGAGTTCCCATTCGTTAGAGGAGTCGAGGACGTCTTGGTACTCTCAATAGGCACGGGTGGCCAGCTGTTAGAGCACAGTTTCGAGTTTGAGCAAGTCAAGAAATGGAAGGCAGAGGATTGGGCTCGACCTCTGGCTAAGATTTCTGGCGACAGCTCGGCCGAGTTGGTTGACCATGCGGTCTCTATGGCTTTCGGCCAGAACCGGAGCAGTAATTATGTCCGTATTCAGGTACTTTCACATGTTTAGCTAAAGTTTAAAAAGTTTACTTATACAAAGCAAGTTTTAAAATAAAGGAAGAAACGGGTTGGGGGCTACTGTGCCTAGTTGGGTATTTTGGGGGTATGCAATTTATTGTAGGAAAGTGTGAAGATTAGTAAAGGAGAAGCCAAAATGCCAACCTAAAATGGACTGTTTGACATTGACACAGTCTACCCATACCAGACTCCGTGTTATGTTCTCAATACATACAGCTGTTTTTCACCCTTGTAGGATAGCTTAATTCTTCAAGAATTACATAAACTCCTGCAGTATTTTTTTTTAATTACACCGAACGCTGCTATTATTAATAATTCAATCACATTCTCTACCTTACCGCTCTTTAAATGTTGTAATGGTCAGCTAATGCTTTGATTATTTCGGATATTATAGAACTGCTTTGCGAGGTAGGTTTTGCTAATTAAAGTTTAGGAGATAGGAGTTGGATCTATTGTAATTTCATTTCTATAACATACAGTTGCAAGGATAATTTTTAATAAAGTTGTTCGTTCAGTGCTAAAACAATTATGCTACCTGTACATCTTGTTTTACATTATTTTTGACATCGTGCTACGTGTCGAAACATGATTTGACAATTTTATAAAAAAAGCCACACTTTCTCGTTCAACACTTTTTGAGTTTCAATGTAATGTAAAAAAAGATGTACATGATGAAATTTAAACTTAAGCATAATTCTAAAACAAAAGACACCCCATATACAGCTTGCAATCCTGCCCTTTATGACATTTTCACCTGGGATGTTACTGTAGTCCTTAAAATCTGCCATCAAATTGATGTTAGGTACTGTGAGATATGTGGGGGTGTGGAGTATCAGCAATTAGTGCTGGCAGTAGTAGTACATTGTCCTATGCAAAGATTGATACAATCTTCTTGGGCCATGAATCAATCCTGGCCCTTGATGAGGATATCTTATGCTAGTTTCATCAAGAGAATGTGACTTGACTTAATAACTAAAATGTACCAAAATGCAGTTTCCATAATAATATACTTGTTAACATCAAGAGTACATATAGTGATGTGATACAGATTGAAATTTGGTGGAATGGACTAGAAGTAGAAGAGGGTTGACATAATTGTAGTTCATCTAAATATGAAGATCATGGGATTTATTTCCTATGTTCTGGTATGGTCTCTATCATAATCTTGATATGTTTAGATCTAGCTCTTTACCATTACTGTAAATGACCTAGTAATAAATCTAAGTTCTATTTTATATGATAGGACTTCTGCCTATTACCATTTAGACAATTTCCGATCTACGAATAGATAAAAGATTGAGATTCCACCTAGCTTGAAAAAGACCATGCTAACTCTCTCTCGCTGCTTTCCTTGCTTTCACTAACTGTTCGGCATATTCTCACGCACCTGTTCGCCACTTTGTTTGGATAGGAATCGTTAAATAAATTTGGATCAAACTATTATTTTCTGGCGCTGAACAAAATTCATTTGTCAGTAGCCTTCAAATGTTTAATTGGCTGTCATAAGTTTATTGTACTTATGAATCACAGGCAAATGGATCCAGTTTGGGTGGATTTGGGCCAAATGTCGACTCTGATTGTAGCCCCAGCAATGTAAAAATGCTCATCGCAATGGGCAATGAAATGCTGAAACAGAAAAATGTAGAATCTGTTTTGTTCAGTGGTAAAAGGATTGGAGAGCAGACCAATTTGCAGAAACTTGACTGGTTCGCTGAACAACTTGTGTTAGAGCATCAGAAGAGGAGCTGCCGAATAGCTCCTACTGTTGCATTCAAGCAAGCTACTCCGAAACCTTCTTAAATATCTCCTATTATAATCTAAAAATTCCCAAAAAAAAGAAAAAGAAAAAGGTATGTTGTCTTCTTTGACTTACTTTTCTTTATGTTAAATTATTAACTAAGTTATCTTAGGTTGTCTGACTTAGCCTGCTAATATCGGCTAGGTCCCATTCATTATTCTCATTGTTGGTGCATAATTCATTTGCCATTATCTTATTAAAACATTCACATTTTGCGAGATTCTAATTACAAGAAAATATTGGTATTGTCTGTTTTTTGGTACCTGTGGGCTGTGTTCTGTCATTTTCTACTGATTTAAGACATATGAGAGCTTATAACAACCGCTGGTTGTTTCCAGTAGTTATGTTAATAAGTGTGAGGGATGGAAAATTAGGCGATGTGGGGAAAGGAAATCTCCCATGTTGTCTTGCCCAGGATACGGATTCTTTAGGTAAGTTGGTTACGACTTGGAACCATGACTCTTTGACAAAATTGCGTTCATTTGTTAGTCTATAGATGTGTCGGTTGCTCGTAGAGATTTTCTTTTCCCAATCTGTGGACAATAGGGCCATGTTTAATCCTTAGAAATTGAGACTGGACAGTACCGTTTGATTATTGTGGATTTTCTCCCGACAAACTTCAGTAGAGAAGAGTAGTTTCAGAAGATAGTCGGGTCGAAAAGACTATAACCTCAAACTTTGAAAAAGTTTGTAATTTTATGGAAACAAGGTAATAAAGTTAAGTGAAATTGAATTGAAATCTACTTAAAATAACCGGGAACTCATCAGTTTGAAGTAGTGGCATTGTTTTATCTGATTTTGCGCTCTTGTGGCCTTTTCCTGTCATTTTAGAATCCGCTTTGACATAATTAATTGTTACTTTTTCCCTTTAGGTTATAATTTGTGCATTTATAATATTTCTCGACTTTTAATGTATTTCTGCCCTTCAATATAGGTACAAATGTAAGAAATTCAAAAAGAGAAGAACTTGAAGAAGAAAAGCAAGATAGTAGCTTTTACTTTGGGAGAAAAAAACATCAGGTAGGAAGAAAATTGGTCAAGAACTTTAGTGAAAAGGACTATCAACTGTAAAAATTGTGGATTTTGGTGGGGGTGAAAAGACACCGCAAGAAACCATTCTCTTCACTGGAGATTTAGTCACTTACATTTCACTGGTGAAAAGATGCCATAGAATTCGTCTAGAAATTGCAAAACAAATAAATCCTTCATTCTCTGATATCAAAAAAGTGCTATTGTTGGTGGGCTACCATCAAATTTTGTTTAATGTTAGTGGTGGAGAGAAGATTGAGACTTGGGAGTGGGTCCTTTTTAATAGCAACCTAGGGAAATTTGAATCGATGGTTTATGATTTGTACTTAAATATAGACTTGGTGTGGACCCTTTTCATGTAAAATACTTTAGTTTTGTTTGTGATTTTTTTTGGGTACAGAGTGACTCTTGATGGTTTTTGTAACTTTTAGCAAGGATACCTTTGTACTCGGATGTGAATGTAATCGCGGGTTTGGTGTTGGTGTTTTTCATTGGCTACTGATTGATTTTAATGATTTTGTATTTTTTTTGCACTACTTTTTTCCGATTTATTGAAGATTCAATCTCGTATTGTACTTTTAGCCGTTGACCCTTTCTTATCGAAATATTAGACAAAATTAAATATTACGATCATAATTTCTTGACTAAGTTTAAGCAATTTAATCAACATAATAGTTATGTGATAACTTTAACAATAATGCTAAATATACACATCTTGGTTCACATTCACTTTCACATCCCTCTCACATAGGGGGTGGGGGCAACGATTTTTAAAATTGAGGGCCCTACCCCAAACGTGAGAGGGATGTGAAAGTGAACGTGAACCAAATGTAAAAGTGTAGCATTGTTCTAACTTTAAATATGTGGCAAGAAATGTGTATTAGTCAATTTCAATTGCCGACACGTTGATGATTTGTTTGGTCTAATAATTGGAATATTAAGAATGAAAAAGAAGTTAAAATTTAACTTATTATATTGTTCAATCCAATATTTTTTATCAAATATATCCAATTGCTATTTAGAATCCAACCACGCACATCGAACAAGTAATTTGATTTAACATTCTATGTAGTGATGGCAATCGAGCCGAGCGGCCGAACCGCTCGGCTCGTACTGTAGCGATCCACGAGCCGCTCGGGCTCGTCAAAAGACGAGCTCGAGCTCGAGCCGAGCGGACCCGTTCATAGACGAGCCGAGCTCGGCTCGGCTCGTTAAGAGACGAGCGCTCGTGGGGCACGAGCCCACGAGCTCGTGAAAAACATTTAAAAAAAAAAAAAAACTAAGAAAAACTAAAAAAAAAAAAAAAAATTGACGAGCCACGAGCCGAGCCGAGCCGGCTCGGCTAGTGGCTCGTCAATCACGAGCTCGTGGGCCGAGCCGAGCTCGCCCACGAGCAAACGAGCCGAGCTTCTGCTCGGCTCGTTTGTAACGAGCCACGAGCTCGGCTCGTAGGGCAACGAGCCGAGCTCGTGGGGCAATGGGCCGAGCCGGCTCGGCTCGGCCCATTGCCATCACTAATTCTATGTCGATATTTTCCACCCAAAATTGTTTCTTAATCTAAACTAGTTTGGAAAGTATTTATAAAAGATTTAAATTATAAATAGGTGGGAACGGATAAGTGAATAGTATTAATAAGTTTTTTGAAATATTTGAATAAAAAGTAAATGATTGTTTATAAACAATTTACAATGTGAGCTAAACATAGGTTAATTTTTGTTTTTTTTTATTGGTGAGTGGGTTTTAAAAGAACGATTAGATAACACGTTGTGTAAACCAATGGAGTTCAGATCTGCTATCCCTCTAATATAGTTTGATATCTTGACACATCACTTCTTTGTGGCAAAGGAGAAGACATCAATATATTAGTCGAAATATCAAAATTTTGTTGATTTCTTCTCATTTGCTGAAAAATTGAATGTAGTACTCTAAAAGAAACCAACATATCTCAATTCGTGTACATATGGCTGAACCTTGGGCATTCTCTTTTGAAGTCCTCCTCATATCTGAACTAGAATACTAGTATTGTACACAAGGCAATGGCAATGAATTTCACCAATTATTTTAATAGAGACCAAGTCCACGACACGCAAAGTGGGAAACAAACAGGTGATGCTAATGGGATATGGAAGTAAACGCTGTGTATATTCAAACTAAAGCAATTTCGAGCTTTTATTCAAGGATTATGCTACACGTATAGGGTGACGTATATGGTGAATCACAGGCTTTACCCTTTATTCAAATGATTAACATATTTCTATTGCCTTTTATGTTTGGGTAGTTTTTCATAGGGATATGCTACATGTACATAAAATTTGGTACATATGGGTGTTCCATAAGGAAATTGGTAATTCGCCATCCAAGATATCTTGGCCTTTTCAAATTCCTCTCCCTTTTTTTGTAGTAAGCACATGCGTTGCACATCTTATGTATCCGATGAATGATAGGCGTGATGTTTTTGAAATACTGAAACTATTTTTGGAAATATTAAAATTTACTTAATTAATAATTTCTCTAAATTTATATGAGAAATATAAATTTCCTGAATTTTCTATGGAGAGAGCAAGAATTTTTGTATTTAATAGATAAATTTATAATTTTGAATCAAATATCTCAGCATAGCCCATTTCGATTTTCCTCTATTTTTTCTCCGTCAATTTCGTACGTTTAGACAATATTATTGTTGCTATCTTGAAGGGGGGGGACAAAAATACAAAACCTATAAAAATGTAGGACAAATTAGGTAGAAAATAATAACTATTCTTTACCATGTCAATTTTTCAGCCTTCAAGGCATGCTTTACTCCCTCAGCCTACACATCATCACTACAAACAACATAATAAACCTTCAAATACAGATACAGATCGAAGATTTCTTCAAGTTTTCTCTTGCCTCTAACAAATACAGATTTCCTCTACTAGTATACACACTATACACTCAGAAAATATCACTAAGATATTACAGATCGCACTAAGAATCTCAAGAACCAAAAATGGCGACAACCACTTTTGAGAGAGAACCAAGAGAGAAAACCCTAGCAGAAGAGAAATCGATTGATTGTAAAGAAGTATCCAGAATATGGTTTTAAGGCCAACCATCCAACTTCTTCATCCAACGGTTTATAGGGTTACACGTGAAGGGCCAGGATTATCACAACTTAAAAACAAATAACCCGGTTTGCCCATGATACAAGAAAAAGGCCCAAGACTTGTAACATAACAGGTCAGCATCCTTCAGAGGCCCAAAGACAGAATAGTGAGGCAGCCCAGATTCCAACATTCTCCACCTTGCTGAACTATTCTGAGTATTCATTTGTGGATTCAAAGACATCATTACATGGTTTCATTTGCTCCAAGTACCTGCAAAAAGAAAAATCAGTTTTGAAGAATAAAAATAAAACAAAGGATAAACTCTAAAGATAACAACATATTATTTCAAGTTATATTCAGAATCTTCAGGCAGTTTCTGAACTTGCATAAGGGCAACACCTTGGTACCAAAATCAGCAGGATTATATTATATTGGAATCTTAATCAAGTTGATCAAACCTTTTTCAAACATATTTCTAACAAAATGAAATTTGATATCAACATGTTTAGTTCTATCGTGAAAAACAGGATTTCTACTTAAATGAATAGCACTTTGGTTGTCAGTATAAATTTTAACCATATCATTTATGAAACCAAATTCATTTAAAATCCCTCTCAACCACAGTCCCTCTTTGACTGCATCACAAGCTGCAATATATTCAGCTTCGGTAGAGGAAAGAGCAACAATTTTCTGTAGTTGCGATTTCCAACTAATACACCCATCACATAGTGTAGACATATAAGAGGAAGTGGATCTTCTTTTATCCAAATCACCTGCAAAATCAGAGTCAGTGTATCCTTTTAGGATGACACCTTCATTGCACCTCTGAAATTTCAGACCCAATTCAGTAGTGCCTTTTAAGTATCTCATCATCCATTTAATAGCCAACCAATGAGTTTCACCAGGATTAGCCATAAATCTACTAAGAATACTTATTCCATGGGCTAAGTCAGGTCTAGTGCATATCATAAGGTACATAATAGAACCAACAGCATTTGCATAAGGTATATCAGACATTCTATCATGCTCATCATCAGTTTTAGGACATTGTTCACTAGAGAGTTTAAAGTGGTTTGCAATAGGCAAGGTTACAGATTTGCATTCAAGCATAGCAAACTTTTCAAATACTTTGTTCACATAAGAGTTTTGATTCACATACATGATGCAATTTTTCCTATCTCTTTTTATTTCCACTCCTAAAATTCTGTTAGCTTGCCCTAGATCTTTCATTTCAAATTCAGTTTTAAGTTTTTCTTTGACTGAATCAACTTCAGATCTATTTCTACAGGCAAGAAGCATATCATCAACATACAGTAGTAAGTAAATGGAGTCAGGTCCTTCTGCCCCTTTGAAGAAGAGACATGAATCAAAATTACTTTTAGAAAAACTCAAATGCTGAACATAAGAATAAAATTTCTTATACCATTGCATTGGAGCCTGTTTTAGGCCATAAAGGGATTTCTTTAACAAGTAAACCTGTTCAGATTTTGAGTGAACTTCAAAACCTTTTGGTTGATACATATAAATGGTTTCCTCAAGGTCACCATTTAGAAAGGCAGTTTTAACATCAAGCTGGTCCAATTCCCAGTTAAAATGGGCTGTCGTGCAAGAAGGATTCTGATGGAAGTATACTTTGCAACAGGTGAAAAAATTTCATTATAGTCAATGCCCTCTCTTTGTGTAAAACCTTTAGCTATAAGCCTGACTTTATATCTTTTTCCTAAAGTATCAGGTTTTCCTTCTTTGATCTTATAAACCCATTTACAGTCCACAATTTTTTGATATTTGGGTTTATCAACAAGAATCCAAGTCTTGTTCTTAATTAAAGAGTCCATTTCATTTTGCATGGCATCCTGCCATAGTTTGGAATCTTTACTTTTGACTGCTTCTTCAAAAGTCACAGGTTCAGAATTAACATATTCCATTTCAGAATAGAAGGTTACAAACTCATCAGAATTGATTCTGGTAGAGGGAAACCTATTTCTCCTACCTCTGTCCCATTGCTAACTGATAATTGTCCAGGGCATTTTCTTGGAAATATTCTTCAGTTTCAGATTCATTTTGGGACAGATCATTTTCAGAATGAGTAATATCCACCTCAATCAGATTATCAGGTTCAGTTTGATTAGATATTTGATTTTCCAGTAAAGTTTCTTTAACCAGAAAAGGATGATTAGTGTTCTGTTCAGTAACAGTCTTACAAGGGAACCGGGTTTCATCAAAGATTACATTTCTACTAATGATAACTTTGAACCCATCCTTTTCTCTTACCCAAAGTCTATAACCCTTTGTTTCTTCTCCATAACCCAGAAAAACACATTTTTGAGATCTAGGTTCAAGCTTGCCTGCATCTTGATGTGCATAGGCAGCACAGCCAAAAATCCTTAATTTGAAGTAGCTAGGAGGATATCTAGACCATAGGTGTTCAGGGATTTGAAAATCAATAGCACTTGAACGAATTCTATTTATCAAATAGGTGGCAGTTTTTAAGGCTTCACCCCAGAAAAATTTGGGAAGCTTAGAACCAAGTAACATGCATCTCACCTTTTCTAGCAAAGTTCTGTTCATTCTCTCAGCAATACCATTTTGCTGAGGAGTGTATGTTACTGTTCTATGCCTCAAAATTCCAAATTCTTTACAAAAATAATCAAATTCATGGTTGCAGAATTCCATACCATTGTCAGTTCTAAGTGCTTTAACTTTCTTATTAGCTTGATTTTCAATCATAAGTTTCCACTGTTTAAAATTAAGTAAAGTATCAGATTTATTTTTCAGAAGAAAAATCCAATTTTTTCTTGAAAAAGCATCTACAATCAGCAGATAGAATCTGAATCCACTTAGAGTGTTTACAGAGGCAGGACCCCACAAGTCTGCATGCAAATACTCAAGGATAGATGTAGATTTATGAAATCCAATTTTGAAAGGTAGTTTATTTTGTTTTCCAAGAACACAGTCTTCACAAAATTTTAGGTTATCAATATTATCCTTTCCAAAACATTTCATCTTGTTTAAAATCATCAAACCCTTTTCACTTATATGACCTAGTCTCCTGTGCCAGATTAAGGATTTATTATCATCAGTTTCTACAGCAGCAGAGCTGTTCCCAACTAAGGGTTCAGCTTGCAGTGTGAAGATCCCATTGGATCTAGGAGAAGAAATTATTTCTTTTGAGTTAAGACTTATCCTGGTAAGGCCTTTATGAATCCTTATATCATATTCATCATCCAGTTGCCCTAAGGAAATCAGGTTCCTTTGAAGATCAGGCACATATCTAGTCTGATTCAATTCTAGGATGTGATTGTTTTCCAATAGAAGCTTAAGGTTTCCAATACCTTTGATTTGACAAGTCATATCATTTCCCATCTGAACTTGACCACCACTAAGGTCTTTAAAATCAGTGAACCAATCTTTAATAGGACACATATGGAAAGAACACCCAGAGTCGAGCACCCATTCATTCTGATTTCTTTTAGTTGTAGTAACAAGGAAAATTCCTTGAATTTCAGATTCATTTGTGTAGGCCAGGTCTGCAGACCCATCAGTACTGAACTTTCCTTTCATATCAGATATTTTCTTGAAACGGTCTTTTATGAGATGTCCTGATTTACCACAGTAATAACATGTTCTGCCTTGCATCTTGGGTTTAGATTGGTTCTTATTCTGATTTCTGAATTTTTGAAATTGTGGTTTCACTTTCTTATTGGTGTTGAAGTTGCATTGATTTCTCCTTTCTCCTTTTATGCAGACCCATCAGTACTGAACTTTCCTTTCATATCAGATATTTTCTTGAAACGGTCTTTTATGAGATGTCCTGATTTACCACAGTAATAACATGTTCTGCCTTGCATCTTGGGTTTAGATTGGTTCTTATTCTGATTTCTGAATTTTTGAAATTGTGGTTTCACTTTCTTATTGGTGTTGAAGTTGCATTGATTTCTCCTTTTGATCTGATTTACCTTCTCCCTAATGTTCAAGCCTTCTCCAAACTTAGAGTCTTTGACTTCAGTTTTTAATTCCAATTCCCTATTTCTTAGAGATGAAATCACAATGTCAACAGTAAGTTTAGTCCTCCCATACTCTAAGGCATTTCTTACTTCTCTGTATTTATCCCCTAGACCATTTAACAAAGCCACAACTTGTTGATCTTCAGACAATTTTTCATCACAGTCAGTTAGTTCTTGGACCAATCTGGTGAATTTGTCAAGATTTTCTTCCAAATTAGAGGAGGAATTAAATCTAAAATTGTAGAATTGTCTTAGGAGATAGCATTTGTTGGGCATGCTTTTAGTCAGATAGAGAGATTCAAGTTTAGTCCAAAGACCCTGAGCATTAGTGGTTTCCCCAACCTTTCTAATTACAGTATCAGACAGATGAAGAAAAATGGAACTCCAGGCAACCTCATCTAATTCTTGTCTTCTATAAGCACTAAATTCAGGATTCCAAGTACCATCAATAGCGGCAGCACATCTCTGCTGTAACAGCAGAGCCCTCATTTTCTGACGCCACAAACTAAAGTCACCAGTCCCCCTCCATATCTCTACTTCGAATTTATGTGCAGCAGACATGATTTCACACAAATTAAGGAAGATATTCACACGAATGCAGCAGGTATAAACAGTGTAATGCAGAGAAGTAACACAACAATATATGATCAGCAAATATGGAGATATAGGAACAGAATTGTCAGTTTGACAGGTTTAAGGGGTGATAACCCTGTAATCCTCTACTCCCTCAGATTCCCAGATCCTCAATGAGATCTTGGACAAAGGAAAGTAGAGGAGGATTACTTACCTTAATAACCAAGTCAAGACCAGACAATCAGTACTGATAATTTTCTAAAAGAGAGGGTTGAGAAGGCCTTATCAGAATTGAAGACGTTAAGTTTCAGAAACAGAAAGTAGCATTACAGAACACCAACCAGGTTCAAGAATTCCAGGAAGAGCACAAAGCAACACCAAGTCGCAGCAACTCAGTTGTAACCAGGAGTGAGTCAACTAAACTCACAATGACTCAGAACGAGTTCACACAGAGTTCCCGTTCAGTAACGAGTTATAGCCAAAAACAAGATCCAGGTAAACAGAACAAGATCTTAAAAATCCAAAACCCCAAAACGTGTTTCCACTCAGAAAACACAAAACAAGAGCATTTAAAAAAAAAACATTTATATAGATCAAAGATTTGAGGAGGAATCCACTTAAGAATTTGGATCGAAGAGCAAATGAAACACACAGTTTCAGAAAACCAAAGTTTAACAAGTTTTTGTTCTCAAAAAATGGCAGATCTGTATATGACTGAAAAACGATTTTGCAAAAGAAAAACCCTAACCCCCCTTTTATAAAAAGAGGCTTTGATACCACTTGTTGGTCCAGGATTAGTTATCCATAACACAAAAACTTCAAGAATGTAAAAACGGAAACAAGATAACAACACAAAGATTTTTCGTCCCCTTTGGGAGCCCGGATGTTCAGCTTTAAAAAGCCTACTCACCCGTTGAGCATCTACACAGTAGATTATGCTCGAATCCACTAAAAATACCACAAAGTTCAGATTTACAGAATGTATGAGATTTCTTCAAGTTTTCTCTTGCCTCTAACAAATACAGATTTCCTCTATTAGTATACACACTATACACTCAGAAAATGTCACTAAAATATTAGAGATCACACTAAGAATCTCAAGAACCAAAAATGGCAACAACCACTTTTGAGAGAGAACCAAGAGAGAAAACCCTAGCAGAAGAGAAATCGATTAATTGTAAAGAAGAATCCAGAATATGGTTTTTAGGCCAACCATCCAACTTCTTCATCCAACGGTTTATAGGGTTACACGTGAAGGGCCAGGATTGTCACAACTTAAAAACAAATAACCCGGTTTGCCCATGATATAAGAAAAAGGCCCAAGACTTGTAACATAACAGGTCAGCATCCTTCAGAGGCCCAAAGATAGAATAGTGAGGCAGCCTAGATTCCAACAGCTCCACTGTTATTATAGTACAGCGTGAAAGGCCGTGTAGATGTATGCACAACCTCAACTTCTTTAGGAATTTCTTGAGTCACATGACTCACATTGCCAATTTATCATCTTCACAAGCTGCTACATACGCAACCTTCATGGTAGAATCAATAATGCATGATTTCTTAATACTTCTCCATATTATAGCCCCACCATTAAGTATAAACAATGATCTGATGTTGACTTCCAATAGTCTTTATCAACCTGAAAGTCCAAATTCGTGTAATTTACTGGAACAAGATATGGAGAAGAGTAAACAATCATATAGTTCCTTGTCATCCGAATGTAATTGAGAATATGCTTTAAGCCACCTAATAATTCGATCCAGAATTAGATTAATACCGACTCTCCATATCAATAATATAACAAATGTTAAGTGCGGTGCACAATATAACATACGTAAGACTACGTAGTGTAGATGCATAAGGGAAAATTACCATTCTTGAAATCTTGCATGAAAAATCTAACTAGTATCTTGTCAATATAAAAATTTGGAAATAGTTTTTTTCCCTTCATGTGCATCTACAAATTCTAGACCTTATTGGAAGACATGGATTCCATTTCAACATTTATCGATTGTTGTCATAAATCTACATCTACATCATCCATGACCTTCATATATGAAGTTAGATCATCCACTTGTACTGTGCAAATCGTCTATTTGGACTCTTCGACCAACAAATACCTAAAAGGTTGCATGATGACCCTTTAACTTTGTTTAAGTGCAAATGGATCCTAGACTATAGCATCATTTAGAATCGTGAATTTTCCACCAGTACTGGTATCACAATCAGGTGAAGCCATTACCACCAACTTTTTCTTAATCTATAGGATTAGATTATAGATAATCCCTCCCACTCAGATCACATTGTTTAGGTATTCTTGACACCATAGATTGTATTTTAGGAATTAATGGTTTGGAATTGCTCTCATTCAATTCTTTCAAACATATTTTGAAAAAGATCTTTGAACTCATATTGTATATTTCTTCTACCACTTCATATTGGAAACTTTGATTGATTGAATTAAACTTGTAAAATTATCATATTTATCAAAATTTGTCATTTCTTTGTTGGTACTTAATTTATTACAATCATTCATTAAAAGAGATATATATTTTGAGAATGTTTTTGAACTTATATTGCATTTATTTATTCTTCATCTTCTTATTGAAAAACTTTGATTGCTTGATCAAATTTCTAATTATAATATACATCAAAATTTTTCATCTAACGTTTGAGCTGTCATTTATTGCTATTAATTAAAGTGTACTTAACTTGTTTGTATTATTTATCAAGAGAGGAATACCTTTGTAAAATCACTTTGATAGAGTGTGAGTTGTGTTGAAGTTCCGTAAATATAAACATTATATAATGATCGATGCTTTTTATTGCAAGCCACTGCGTGAGTCATATTGAGGTCCCTTTAAACCTCAATAGTCAGTTGTACTGAGGTCCAGTAAAACTCAATATTTTATAAGGATTTGTACTTCTTTTTTGTAAGTCACTGGAAGCATTGTAAATGGTTGGATGACACCATAAGTCAATCAATATAGTGAAAAGGCCTTGCTAGTACTAGAGAGCTTGTAACAAAGGACGTAGATAATTGTTTTGGATCGAACCTCCACAATTACATCGTATGCATAATCTCTTCATTTTATTTATCACTTTCATATTTGCGCTTATTATTTAAATTGATATATTTAGACTTAACTTGCTTAAATTTAAATCAGTTCTTCGAAAAAGTTTTTAAAAACCAATTTGCCCCCTCTTGGTTAGGTATCCTTGGGCTTTCAGACCCGACTCGACACGTAACGTGCGTCGATGGTAGATATCAACTAAGTGCCGATCCACAACCAAGACAACTTTGACTTGTTTTGACTGTGACATATTTTTATAAAAATTTGGAAAAAAATTCCTTTGTAATATAGAGTAAAACCACCTGAACAATAATCAATTTCCTTAAACTTGTACATACAATTTAAAATAGAGTACACCAGTCGCTCAAAACACAAACTATTTAAAATACAATACTGGCGAATCAACATTTATTATTATTTACAAAGAAAAGTCCCAAAATACACTAAAGATATTGAATATGCAATGAGTCCATAACATGGATGCACAAATTACAAATTAACTTTTTTGACAAAAGATGTATGTATCTTAAAAGAAACATGAACTATATAAACTCACAAAGCAGGTCATACAACTGATGACAATGTGTGGCTTAACTTGGTGGATCTATAAGACTCCAACGCTACTCAACTACTATCTGATAAGGAAAAATGGTGACAAAATATATGAGCTTGTAGCTCAGTGAATGAATATCTCGCAAATAAGTATACTTTTTCCATTTATGCAAACTTTTTGAAGACTTTTTCTTGTGCTATTACAACTTTAAGAAAGTCAGAAACATGATAGTACTTTTGAGACTAAAGAATAATGGAATTATAAAATTATTTACTCTTTATTCTGAATAAACAACTATAAGATATATCGAATATAATGAATCGATATCCATACTATGAATAAAAATATCATTTCACAGTACTATAAGTTGAAATCTTTATTTTGTAAACTGAATAAACTAAATTCTGTAGTCCAAAATATGATAAGCTACAATACTAAAAAATCACACCAAAAAGATACTCGAAATAACAATACTCATGTATCGATTAATACTAATATACATGGCAAAGCTATTCAATTCCATAATTCTGGTCATTCGCGAGCAGAGCTGCCCAACGGCTATAATTTGGACATATGCTATGAAAACACATTTGCAGTAGTATAGAGCTCATAAAATCACCATAATGTTCATACGTTGTGGAAATACATTTACACCAGTGTAGAGCGAGTAAAATCACCTAGGTACTTTCTGATAATTTTAAAATTAACTTTAGTTATGTTGAAACATACTAATATAACTTGCCAACGAAAGGATTTATTTGAACTAAATTTAACTTTTAAAAAAACTAATTATAAAATCCATTTTGTTCTGAAAATCATGTATTCAAATCAACTATCTAAAATAAGTAACTTTCTGATCTAATATAAATTTAATAAATACTTATTTCTGAAAAATAAGTTTTTGCACTCACACAGACAAGTTACATGTAATAAAGGTAAATTTACTTATTTTGAGCAACTTTTATGACGTGAGTTCTTTCAAAATTGTATAAATTGTAGCCCACCCCTACACCCTTTTCTAGCTCCGCTCTTATTTCAATGCTGATGAGACAAAGCACACCTTGTCAAACCATGTTCTTAGTATCCAAGTGTGACAATTATAAATCGTTAAAACAAAGCCAAGTTTACAATGATACGACCAGTCTTTGATGAAATGAAGACAAAAAAAACCACATAGTAACAAATCGTGTTTTCACTTTATAAAAGCTAGGTTGATAATGACACAGTGAAGCACGAACTTTGTCTTCACTACTTTGCATATAGCGACAAGAACTTTTAAGACAGAACCTAGGAGATTTCAACAATGGATACCCTCATTATAGGAAAAAGAAAGTTAAAAACCTCCATTGCTTTGAGGTATAGAGCAGTAATCAGACAGAATATCAATGGGGAATCTGTACCGGCTCCTGTTTATTCAATTCCATTGGTTCTTGTAATGCTGGATTGATGGGAAACAGCATGCATTGTGCATATTGTGCCATTAGTTGATCAACTAGCACCAGGGCTACAGCAGCTTCCACCATTGGAACAGCTGCATCACAACCATTGGGCAGGTAAGTGGTCTATAAAGTTCGTGAATACTTCTATAGTTTCTTTGCCTAAATAACCGCTTCCCAGATCTAGAAAACCAAGTCATTATCTACATATACTGAAACACAATTATGCCAATATTCCTGGGGCACAGCCATACTTCCCAAAAAACTTCACAACTGACAAGCGGTCTTAGAGTTATGGCCAACCATTAGCACATGGTGTTGTTCAGATGGAGTGAAATTTGACTAGGACAAAGAGTTAAAGGATTCAGAGACAAAACCTCGTGGAACAACACAGGGATCATGACGACCTCGGGCTATGAGCTCCGTTTCATGTTTGTCCCTAGTCACAGTGTTCTGTTTCCTCTGCATAAAATGAGAAATAATCATAATATAAGCGCTCATTCAATAGATGAAAAGTATTCAGCCAGTGAAATTCTATAACTTTAGTACTGCTGTAGGTGAAACATTTGACGTAGCTCAAAACACCATGAAAAGTTTCGTTTGAGTTCGTGCATCAAATGGAAGTTGTACGCCATAAAACAGTATTAGGAACCTGGACCAAGGTGCTACAATCTATATATATACACATGCTGACTCAAGAAACACAGGTCTGTGATGTACAAACAATTAATACTCTAGGGAAAGTCAAACTATTTTTTTTCCTTTTGACTGACTAGTAGTGCACATTCATTTTGAAATATGTTTGGGGGGCTGGAATACATTTTATAGTTTTATAATTCTATTTAGTAACTCATAAAAAAATTAATATCACTTTAGATGTCTTTGTCACTCAGGGATTATTGTGGAAAAGTAATAAGCAACTATACATGAAAATAATTACTCAATTTGATAATTAATTATCAAGGGTGTCCCGGAAAACTTCATCTTGTCTTGTTGAACCACCTCGTCCAAAGATTTGTGTTAGAGGGTACAAAAAATTATTTGCTCATATGATGTCTACAATATACCCCTTTGCATGCCAGATTTCTTTTTTCACCAAATCCCTCAGACGTGAAAAATATTAGAAAATGGATGCGAGGAGACTTGGAACTCATAACCCTGTCTACTCTCGTATCATGTTGAATCACATCATCTAAAAGAAATTAATATCACTTTAGATGATAGAAATTAATATCATTTTATAGTTTTATACTTCTATTTGGTAACTCATAAAAAAATTAATATCACTTTAGATGTCTTTGTCACTCAGTGATTATTGTGGAAAAGTAATAAGCAACTATACATGAAAATAATTACTCAATTTGATAATTAATTATCAAGGGTGTCCTGGGAAAACTTCATCTTGTCTTGTTGAACCACCTCGTCCAAAAGATTTGTGTTAGAGGGTACAAAAAATTATTTGCTCATATGATGTCTACAATATACCCCTTTGCATGCCAGATTTCTTTTTTCACCAAATCCCTCAGACGTGAAAAATATTAGAAAATGGATGCGAGGAGACTTGGAACTCATAACCCTGTCTACTCTCATATCATGTTGAATCACATCGTCTCAAAGCTTAAGCTGCTAGAGAGGGGACAAACTTTTTGAATTATGTCTTCAATAAGTTCTCATACGACTAATCCGAAAACACTAAAGGTGTATTTGATTGCAAACATGAAATTTGGATTGAAAAAAAAAATAAATTTCAGACAATTGAATTACCTAGAACTTAGGCCCTATTTGATTGCACTTCAATTCCATAGAAGATGGAAATTAAATTCCATTTTCCACTTTTTTGCATGTTTGATTGCCCCAATTTTCCATGGAATTAGTTTTCCATCTTTCACCCACATGCTCACATTTTCTTGATTTTTGGGAAAAAAATTTCTATGCAACTTTTTATTTTTTTAAATTTTTTAAAATTTTTTTTTGCAATGGAAACAAATTCTATCCCCAATTGTAACAAATTTTATCCCTTTAATGGACAATTTTCATGAAAAACAAAGCTAAACTAACACCAATTAGAGAGAGTGAGTGAATTGTTTGGAAAATAAAATCATAATTTCCCTAAAGAAAATATTTTTCTTGATTTCAAAGAAAATATGGTCACGTGACCAAAAGTGGGATAGTATTTTCAATGAAAAAAATATCAATCAAACAGCACAAAAATAGGATTTGGGTGGAAAATATAGACAATCAAAAGGACCCTAATTGAAATGGCATTTCCCAAGCTTCGGGTAAAAAGTCATTTGCATGAGAAAGCACCACACAAAAGAAAAAGGAGGAGAGGGAGTTTGTGTGTGCAACTCTGTGTGTGTGGGGGGGGGGGGGAGGGGAGAGAGAGAGGCATACAGAAATTGTAGATGTCGGCTTGAAACCTATTCTCATATTAATGATTTCTCCATTTGATATTCCACCCTGCACGTGTATGGAATCATTGGAAAAGAGGAAAACTGAAAAATGATAATGGTCACCATATATCATATCCAAATATTAAGGTTTTTAAAAGAACTAGAAGTCGAGAACCAATACCTGTATGCCACCAGATCGGTTGGTTTTAGTCCTGATTCGGCTGTTTCCTTCCATATAGAATTCATCATTATGCTCGCTACCAGTCATGAATGTACCTGGCAGGTTTCCATTGAACAGAAACTAGAACTGTCATCTCTCTCAACAAAAGGTTCTCATCTAAATGTCACACTATTAAGTACACAAAAATAATGGAAACTGAAAATTGGAACACCGTAGGTTTATAAACCTGCAAAACCACTTCCAAACTCAAATCCCTTCGTTGCAGGTAGAGACATAACAGCTTTGGCCAGCTCCGCTTCAAGTTTATCAAAGACTGGAGAACCAAGCCCCTAACAAGGAACGGCAGATTTTTCAGGGAATTTCCAAAATCAAAGAATGATACATGAGCACAAGTCTTGCAGCACCATAACATAAGCAAAACAGAGATAAGGGGATGGGTGGGTGGGTTGTAGTTTGAGGGAGAGGGGTTACCCGTGGAACATTTCGAACAATGCAGGTGACAACACCACCGACAGAATCACCTCTCACTCTAACAGCATCAATTGCAGCAATCATTTTTTCCGCGTACTCAGGATTTGGGCACCTGACAATATTATTCTCAATCTGCCAACATTTGGATAGTAAAAGGCTTTCAGTGGCATCTAGGCCCAAGGATTAGTACTCAAAATACAAGAGAAAAATTTTCTTACCTAACAAGACAATTAAAGACTACTTGAAGGGAAGGCAAGAAATACAATAGCAAGAATGAAGAGGATTAGACATCTAACCCCACAATAAAAGTATGTAATCAAGAAAAGATTTCTACTTGCCAACATGAGTCAAAAGGCTAGCTCTACTGGGGCAACAATGTGGAATCTCGATATCTTTATATCATCCTCAACTCCATTTCCATAAATATAGCGTTCTCAATCTAACGGAAAAACTATGTAAATATAAGGACAACCAGTTTGTTAATCATAGGGTAAACATTCCTGCAGGACACTTCATTAAGTCATTTTTCTGAGCGTGTAGGTCATTCAAAGCACAGTTCAGTTTATTCCTCCCAAAAATAATAAGAAAATAAAAGGGGTCAAGTTAACTAAGGCCCTATTTATTTTGGATTATTTGACCTGATCCAATCTTTTTTCCAGATGAAGTAAGTTGTTAAGTTGATTGATGCAGTGAGCAGTGACTTTACTTAAAAAATTAAACAATAACTAATGATATTTTAATCACCTTTACTATTCATTGTCGAGATAACCATAATCTGATGGCATAATATAAAAAAATGGAGCCTAAGATGATCATGTGATTTTAGCACAACCTAATGGGAAACTATGATGTCAAGTAATGTAGTAATTCCATTCATCATCAAAGAGAACATTTTGAAAAAAAAAAATATTTTCATCATTTGTTTTTGAAGAAATCTGAATCACATTTGTCAGGGACAGTAAGATGTCTCGTACTTTTGTAACTCCATTCATCACCTAAGAGAACATGTTAAAAATTTCCTTTTAATTATTTGCATTTTAGGAATTTTTAAATCACAGTTATCAAGAAACAAAACCCCAAACCAACAGCAAATTTCCAACAGTTAATCAAAAGTGTGGTAAAATTAGAGATACAGACCAATTTTAATCTTTCCTGTAGATTCCATAGTTTCAATGCATGTGAATACAAAAACTTCAAAGGAACACAGCCAACCAGGAAAATAAGTTTTTGTGCAATTCAGTGCTTTTATCAAAAGTATTTTGATCAATCAAACTAGACTCATCCAACATGAAAGAGTTTAATGCCATTACTTCCAATAGTATGTAGCATGTCTTACGCTTCCATACTCAGCAACTACATCAGTTAAATGCCTTCAGGTTGCAATACGGAGTACGAGAGGCTCATTGATGGTGATAACTGAGAAGCCCAAGTCAGGATATACCTCACATGTTATGTATATATTCCTTCGACAGATGATATTTTCGCTATTAACTTATTCATTTTAGTATATTTTACCTATTTTCAAATTACAGTCCTAAATAATAGATGTCACCAGTACTTACCAGTTGACCTCACATGTGTACTCATGACCCAGGTCACCCATTATTCATTTGTCGTTTTGGAAGGATTTAATAATTTCATACGGAATGATATGGATAGCTGAAACCTAATCTGTGTGCTTTCCATGTTTGAACTTCTTCAGGTTAATGTAGTCTAGAAGATTAGTATCCCATGAGAAATTTATAAAATGCTATATATGGTCTGAGAGAAGAAACGGTCAGTTTGATATCGCATATCTTGACTAAACAGCAAAATTGAAATAAATTTGGATGAAGACCTCCACAAATTATCCTTCATAAGGTGGATATTGAAATAACTAGGAAGACCTAATAGGTAATGTGATTGTGACCTATGCTGACAACTGTGGAGTTACACCTTCTTTAAATTTTACCAATGACGAAAAAATAAAAGAAGAAAGAAAGGTGGGATGTTGAAGATGGTACAAATTGACGTTTCTTCTCCTTAATCATTACTATTACAATTTTTCAGACTTTAAGATGTTCTAGTGCAAAATGCTTTTCTCCCATCCATAGTTTTTAGAAGAAACAAAAGAAATAAATTGAAACAACCTACTCCATATTTCGAAGTTGTTAATTTACGTAACCAGAATCAAATTAGACAGATATATCTCTTTTGCATTGCAGTTTCTCACACAAAATGAACTCTACTCACAATAAGCCTAAGGTGAATTTGTAAATGATGGTGAGAAGCTACGGGCCGGACATGTAGTTCAGGCAACCGACTGTAAGTTAAACTAAAACCATCCTGAAAATGAGAATTCACATTTACAGACCATTCCAAAGTGCATGTGATTATTGTTAGTATAATCACAGGAAGACTTCAAATGGAAATGCATGTATGATATGCAATGTATAAGAGTTCATCCTACCTAAGACGTGCTCCAAAGTACATAGGATGTCGTTGATATTAAAATAAACCATACACAGACAGAAATGTATACCTGATCAAGCGTCAATGTTTCATGATCAACCAAATCTTCGGGAAGGACAACCTTGTGCACTTGTGAAACATAAGCAATAATCTGCCACACAAAACACGAGGAAATTAAAGAATGCAACAGTTGAGTTCATCAACGTATATGCAATCTATGCATCTTCTTTAATCATAATGTGACTTGAATAGAACACGACAGCCTGAAACAATAAGACATGAATATACAAGCAATGATTCCTAAACACCCACAAATTGTTCTAATTATCTGGCCATGTCTAGCATTCTGACTTCTTAGATGCCAACAAAGTAAAATGTGTAAAGAAGAGGAATCCCATATGATTAATTTTTAATAAAGACATCAGAGAATAGAACAATGCCCTTGTTTGAGCCCCATTTTTAGGGAACAATGTATTTTTGAATAGTGATTTTTTGGAGAATGTAGTTAAAAAATAAGAAAAAGCTTTCGGTTACGTGTAAAATTATTTTATTGAAGAATGTGTGGTTGAAAATAAATTTTGAAAAAATGGAGCCAAACATAGATAATATGTCAAAAAGTGTCAGGTCTGAGTAAAACACCTGTGAATTGGGTCTCAGTAAAACACCTGTAAAACACCTAAAGAAAATTCCAAAAGAATAATAATCCGAAATGCAAGAATAAGTACTACATAAAAGTTGATAGGTTTATAACAACAATATGGGCATGCATTGCTTACGTAAAGGTCAAAATGCAGGTCTGAATGTGCAAGTGCAAAGTCCTATAATCGCACATTGTATATGTAAGATCATGGTGATTGCATCCGTATTAGTACCCAACAAAAATGTTTTAAACATACATATATTCTTCCATCACAACATCAAAGAGCTTACCTCTGTTCCTGAATATTGCTTTAAAATTTTCTTAGCGACAGCTCCAGCGGCAACTCTCCCAATGGTTTCTCTTGCAGAAGATCTACCACCACCCTGGATTAGCAGAGGCACGACAATAACCCGAAAATAGATTTATAACAGAAATAGATTAGTAGATCAACAATTTTTAGAGCCGGTTAATGAAAAAATTCACTACCATTCAATAGCAGAGGATCCTACCTGTACTGATCTCACGCCATACTTGAAATCATAAGTTGCATCAGCATGAGATGGCCTATAAGCTAATGACATTTCACTGTAGTCCTGAAAATCCAGTCATATCAATTAAACTTTACAAGCACCATGATAAGATGCATGCTCTTATCAGATAATTATGTTCAGAAGATGTTTGCAAAAAGAATGATACTTGGCAAATTTGAAATTGTCCCTACTACGGGAAGATTTGTTTGACTAATCTAGGAAATGCTGACAACGGGAATTAGAGAAAGACAAGCATGAACAGATAATTAAGAAAGTCTGGTATATTCTAACTTTTAAAGGTACTCATGATGAGTCATTGATTGTGACGACGTCACAATGACGGTGCACGTCATTCCGGAACAGATTATTACCATAATTGTTTTGCAAAAATGTGCAAGATCATATAAGCTTTTCATATAAAATAAGATAAAGATGGAACAACGACAATGCACTGCAAATTACATGAGGATTATCTGAGCATAGTTATTGAGTCAAAGCTGCCAAGAAACTACAGGGTGATACCTCAAAGATCCACAACAAGGAAGTTCTAAACCAGTCGACCTATGAACCACTTCGCTAGTGACTTTTATATTATTTCCCCCTAAAAACTTCAAATGAAAAACGAGTAAAGCTTCTATACTTACATTTCCTCTCTGATCCGTGTTGGGCACTTCTACCTTGATTGGAGATCCAGTGGTAAGCCCTGTAGTTAATAAATGATGCATCAGTGCACTTCAAGAAGACAAGCACCTTTAGATTAAATGAATGGGAGCGCAATGAACAAAACAAAGAGTTTGTGGACTAACCATCAGCAATTCCCGACGCTATTCTGCACGTGTCAGTTTCTTTTCTTGGTGTGGTGATTCGGCTCTGACCTGGCCTCCTAGGAACAACAATTCAGAATTTTATAATTACAATCAGCCTTAAGCATCAGTACCTAACTCAGAATCCCATATGATGCACAGCAAGTCCATATACAGTTACCATTATCAGATCTCTAGCTTGACTATTATTTTACTCCTTGTTGAGAAAATCACCATTTTGAAAAACAATGCATAGTCTACGGCATTGACATCTGAATTATACTTTAACCTTAGTCATTCTAAATGTCATACAAGGGATAAAGAAATGATTCTGTTGATTTCAAATATTTTTCTTTTGTGTGGTGT
Organism: Fraxinus americana; assembly: GCA_035079005.1. NCBI lineage: Eukaryota > Viridiplantae > Streptophyta > Magnoliopsida > Lamiales > Oleaceae > Fraxinus > Fraxinus americana. Next base: position 23,689,027 of record CM068713.1, read on the forward strand.
GGGCATAATGGGAAAATAAGATAAAAATAGTTTTGACTTTTTGAACTTGAAGCAAATCATTTGGGACATCCAAAAAGGTAAATGTAGGAAAAACTCTAGTTTGGAGGAAGAAAAGTTCTACTTCTCTTCATCACTTTGTTTTTGTTTCTTTTCTCCCTAGTGCTTGTTTGGTAGGGACTTTTGGGGGAAGAATTGATTTTTGAATAGTGATATGATGGGAAATGTGTGGTTGAAAAAGAAGAAAAAATTATTAATGTGATGGAAAATATTATTTTATTGAAGAATGTGTGGTTGAAAATGAGAATTGATTTATTGTGGAATTTGAGAATAAAAAACAAACAGGCCCTAGTTTGAAAAAACTTTGCTCGTACTGTCATGATCAAATATCAGAAAATCATTTGAATATGAATTTCATTAACAATACTTGAAGGCACAACCTAATAGCTAAGAAGAAAATACCTTCTATCCAGATCTACTTGCATATCAGCTTCTGAGAGGGGAAGTCTAGGAGGGCATCCATCAATCACACACCCTACACCACCACCATGAGATTCTCCAAATGTTGTAACACGGAAGTAAGTTCCATATGAACTACCAGCCGCCTGTATCTCTGCAAATACATTTTTCCTTATTCAGCAACAAATATCAGAGAGACTACAAAAATTCAGCATCATAGTTATTATTTGAGTGGCTTGAATTTCTTCATGTATGCAATAATTTATTCATTGGCCTAGAAAATGAGCTATAATTCCACCAAATTCATAGAACTATAGTATTCTTTTGATTCAAACTGAATTCAGATGGTTCAAAATTCATTATTTTCCACGAAGAAAATGAGAATCACTTCAAAACTTGAAAGATATTAATAAACTACTAAAAAAAAGTAGTCAACTTGGGGTTTATAATTGAGATATCTGACATGGCCCAAGGAAATAAAACGGATTCCCTAATCAAATTAGATACTCTTGTTTCAAATTTAATCAATAGTTTGCCTTCTCAGTCAAATCTGATTCTTTACAAAACTTTATCCCTCGTAATGATCTTTTTTTAGTTCCAGGAGTTCTACACAGTAACATTTCCTGTCCTAACCATTTGTCAATTTAGCATTTCCTGTACAATGTACTATTCAGACATCACATTCTTTAATCAGGAGGGAGTATATCTGTCATAAATCTCCTCACTTGCATCGAATGTAAACATTTCGTCATTGTTTTATCATGTGCCCATTGAACAGGACATTGATAACATGTTAAAAAACAGTTCCTCAATGGAGCTCAGGTTGGTAGAAAATACGCTGCTAATACCTCTTTTAACAGTCAAGTGATTTCACATCTGCTATATAAGAATCAGTTGGATTTGGATAAAAAATATAAACAAGTTAAGATCAAGCTATTATAAATCACTAGATCAAACTAGCCGAGATTCAGAATCCTAAAGTTCAACTCTGCTTCTCTTGGGGCATATTAGCTCAGCTCAATTACACCTCCAGACCCATCACAACTTTTTCTTCCTGAATTCAACTATTAATAAGCACTACTGCACTAGCCAAACGTCTATAGTGATCAAAACCCAATACTTTGGCCATATCCCCAGACAATGCAAATCGAATTGAGATAAATCAAAAAAACAGAAATAAATCATTAACAAATCCAAAAATAAGCAAACCCGATTAAATTTCAAACTTGGCTATAATAAAACCTAATCAAATCACTAGCAAATCCCAATAAGCAAAACCCAATAATTAAAATCCACACATGGATATAAAAAACATAAATCAAATCACTAACGAAGGCGTTTGGATTGGGATCGTCGAGCAGGGAGCTGAAGACTAGGAATGTAAAGCTTGGAGGAAGATTGGAGGGATCCAAGAGAAGGTCCGTCGGAGGATAGAGCTCCGAGAAAAGGTTTGGTAGAGATGGATGACGCCATTATGCAACGTCGTTTGTAGGTTTGGTGAGAGTGGAGTTGAAAGTAAATTCGAGTGTGGGAATGTAATGTATGTATATACGTGTATTTGCAGTAGTTGCGGTTGGTGCGAGGGAAGCCTTGTAAATTCGGAGTTGGGTGAAGAATGGAGCCCACTGGCCTTGCCACCTACCACTTCCACGTTTTTCTATGCGTGTTTTGTGGTTGCTACACTAAATCAAGCCGACTTCAATATACTCCCATGAAACGTTCTTTACTTTAAAAAGTTAAGACCATGCTATTTGTACACTGAGGTGTACAGACCCCCTTATAAGACCCCCTCTCTTGTAAGGGGGTCTGTACATCGAGGTGTCAATCTTAGTGTACAAATAGGATTTTCCAAAAAGTTAATGCATAAAAATGAATTTCAAAATGAATTTCTATTTTAATTTTTTGAAATTAGGTGTATTTCAAATTTTGAGAATCGAGTTCGCTCTCTATTCTTAATATAATAAATCACGTATTTCAATACTATACTTTTTAAACTATTCAAATCATATTTAAAATAATTGATCAATTGATATATAAAAAATTATGTAAATATAAAAAAGTCAATAAAATATTTCTTGAGAAAACCAAAATGAATAGTCAAAATATAGGGCTTGTTGAAGTGTATAAAAAAAATTTACTCTCTTATTTAAAGATTCTCTCTATAATACATAAAAAGTTCTTTATAAATAGAGAATCTTTTAAAAATGTTCTTATAGAGTTAGATGTTTCAATAACTGTCCAATTTATATCATGGTCACAATGTACTCACTTAACGTCAAAATGCTTCGAATGCTCTAAAATGTTTCATTACTCACTCAACTTACACTATGATCACAATTTACTAATCAAACTTCAAAATACTTCTCATTAATCTCTCATCTTTGAGAGTTGCATTCTATATATCATTCGCCAAATTTTGTTCCTCTCGTTGTTGATGTGTTGTACAGAAATTTCATGTGACAAAATTAAAATTCAATCAAACCATCTCATTCACCAAAATTGCCATATGTGAAATGTGACCCCATAAACTTCTTTAAATCCCCAATAGTGTCTATAATTTTAGTTAAAAAAAAAAATCATAGTCCCCAATTCACTCATCTCACCCACATATAACTAAGTTGTATATTGAGACAATGTCGATTATTAAGAAGAATGCGAGAAAGTACTACCTATAAAGCTCTATCTCCGAATATAAATCTGTCTGTCATCTCTCTAATCTCGATCTTTCATTTTTGCTGGTTTGTATATGACCATTTGAATAAGGAAATGTCATCAAATTTTGGCCACATAGAAAAACAAAGAACAATAAAGACGAGCACGACTCAGAAGGTATTCCACTCGTACACTAGCCACGGAGTTCGATGATATTTCCTTACTTAAATGTTCAGAAACAAGCTTGTAAAAATGAAAGAGCAGGATTAGAGAGAGGTCGAGCAAATGTTACAATTAGGTGTATTGCTTCCTTTTCAACCATCGACCCTGCCTTATTACACATTTTAGTTGTACATGAGTGAGATAAGTGAATTAGGGGCTAAGATTTTTTAGACTGAAATTAGGGACTAAAGAAGCTTATAAGATCGTGAAAGTCGTGTTTCACATATGGTGATTTTGAAGAGTAGGATGATTTCGTTGAGTTGATATTTTTTTAATGCTCATAACTTGTCACGTGAAATTTTCTTGCGATACGTCAGCAACGAAGGGAACGAAATTTGGCGGATAATGGATGTAGTGCAACTCTCAAAGATGAGTGACCATTGTGATATATTTTGAAGTTTGATGAGTAAATAGTGACCATAGTATACGTTGGGTGAGTAATGAAATATTTTTATTTAGATGGTTTAACTGAGTTGTAATGCTCTTAATGGTCATAACTTGCCAAGTAAATTTTCGTTTAACACATTAGAAATAAGGAGAACAGAATCTAGTGAACAATGGATTGAGTGCAAACGGATAAAATTCAATGAGAATTGTGGAACACTTTGAAATTTAGTTAAGTTGTGATCATGATATAAGTTGGGTGATTGTTGAAATCTTTAATTCCACAATTATGAATGTCTAAATATTTTGTGTGATACCATTTTGTCTTCTTTACTCTTCTCTGAATGGGACAGAAATTTCTCAAATTGAGAATAGAATATACTAAAATAATAAAATAAGTACATAAATAAATAAAGATATTTTAATCTTGAACCACGTCTCCCGTTGCTATCCCCTTAAGGTTTGAGAATCATTGAACTCTTGATAAGTGCATTTTATACACTTATCTAGACTCTAAATTTGGGGGATTTTCCAAAATAACCGGGTCAAATGACCCATTTGGATTTTTTGTGTAAAAGTCAATTTTGCCCTTAATGAAGTGTTTTTTTTATTGTAAATTAAGTTCTCAAACTTTATAGTTTTTTAGAAACTAGTTTTATTCCTATTTTTATTCGTCATCACTAGATGTTTCTTCTAAATCTGATTTTTCTTCAAATATTTTTTCATTTGACTTCTATTTCTTCAATATTAATTTCTTCACATTCATCTCTAATTTGTTCAAAGTCCGTAAGTAATATCCTAACTTTCTTTTTTGGACATTCAGTGTTTATATGTCCTTCTTCATTACAATTCCAACATTTACATCGTTTTTTATTTAATGATTTTTTATTATAAGGTTTATATTTTCTTATAAAATATTTTCTTTTTGGTTTAAAATATTTCATTTTAAACTTATTATATTTTTTATATTTTTTGGGTCTTATTTTTCTTTTTCTTTTATAATCATAACATCCCCAATTTTCTGATACTTCGGTATCTCTACAACAAATCCTATCTTGTATAAATCCTGATTGTTTATAAATCATTTGATTACTACACATAATACTTATTTCATCTTTTATAGTTCTTATAATAAATCCTAATGTATAACCTTCTTCATTTCTTCCTAATTGTTTTTCTTTAATCTTATTTTGAAAATAATTATTCTATGGTGATGGTAATTTCCTAATAAAAACTTCTTTATAATAATTATTATCAGCTCCACTTCCAAACATCATATAATAATATTTACTATATTCACAATAATATTCGTTAAGGTAACACATATTACAAATTTGTAAATGTTCCATTCTGTTTTTAGCATCTTCTATTTCTTCTAATCTAGTTTTAGTACTTTCATTTACCCAGTCTTCTCCAACAAATTCTCTATAAATTCTTGTAGCGACTCTATTTATTCCTTCTATTATACTAATTCCAAATCCTGCTTCAATACTATCTTTCCAAATACCTTTTGTTGTTTCTTCTAATCCTCTATACCAATTAAATATATTTCCTTTAAATGTAGCTAATAAATATTCAGTTCTATTTTTATTATCGGTATTACTGCGATTATAATTAAAGTGTGCTATCATATTAGTACTCCATTCATTTATAGCTCTTCTAACATTTAATTCACAATCTAAATTTAAATATGATCCTACAATTTTCATTGGGTTTGATTCTTTTAATACTGGTTTAAATTGGTCTATATACATTCTTTCTTTGGTAGTTTTAAAATCTACTTTTGTATTAACATATCTTCTTGGGTCTATTTCTGCTTCATATCTAACTGTGCTAATTTCTCCATATTCTTCTTGTTTAACTGCTCGTGGTCCTCCCGTTTTTCCGACCATATGATTTTTAGTTATTTCTTCACAAATTTTTAAATCTTCTAAGTCAAATATTAAATTTTCCATATTTTCGTTCATTGTTCTTCTATAACTAATTTTCCTTCTTTTTTATCTATAAGATTTTCTTCTTACTTTCTAAGATCAATCAGTAATCTTTCTATATCTTCTTTTAATCCTTCATTAAGTTTTATTAATTCTTCATATTTTTCAATTTTCTTTCTAACTTCTTTAAGTTCTTTGGCATAATCTGGTTTAAATGGTTTTTCTTTATTTAGATTTTCTATTATTCTATTTAAAAAATTTTCTATTCTTAAAAAGTTATTTTGTAGTTTTTCTTTTTCTTCTTCGTAGTCTATTTTAATTCTAGTTATTTTTTCATCAATTGCTTTTATACTTTTTTCAATCAAATTGATTTTATCATTCATACTCATACTTTAGGTTTTTTTTATAAGATTGTTTTTCAATTTCAAATCCTAATTTATTTAATAGAATATCAATTTTATAATTAATAATATCTATCTTTTCTTCTAAAGTTACTATTTTATTAATACTATTTTTCTGTGCAATTTTTGATATTTGATTTTGAATTTCTTCAAACTTAGCTTAATCAAGTATTTCTAAATTATTAATTTGTTCTTTTATTTTATTAAATTGTTTAGACACATTTTTGCTTAAAACTTCTAATCTTTCTTTAGCTATTTCATATTTTGGATCTATATTATTTATCTCGTCTATAGCTTCTATATCTTTAGATTTTAATTGTCCTAATTGTTGCCATAAAAATGCATTAGTTCAGTTTGTAGTCATATTTAACAATTCATCTGTATTTCCCCATGAGCTTAAAGGTTGAAATAGAGTTGTATTCCATTTTTTAGTTTGATAGCTTCCTATTGGTAATCTAATATTTTCTATTTCTTGTTTATCAAATCTTATTTTTGTTGATAAACTTATCTTAATCTGGTAAGTTTAAAGAATTAATTATTATATTATTTATCATTTGTCTTATTTCTCTTCTAAATTATTTTTCTCTTCTTAATTCTCTTATAATTTCATTCCTTAATAATTCTCTTTTAATTTTATTCCAATTAGAAATTTCTTTTTTTATTTCTCTACGATTATTGTCAGTTATTATTTGTTCTTCTAAAATTTTTATTTTAGTATCATAAAATTTTCTAGTTATTCCAGGCATATTCTTATTCTATATTGTCAAAACTAAGATCAAAATCATATAATTCAGAAACTTCATTATAACTTACATGCTTTTCTATAGTTTCAAAAGTTCTTTCACTATTTTCACTATCTAACCAGAAAAATATAATCATTTTTATTATTTCTTTAGGCAATCTTTCTTTTAATCCAAATGATACAATTGTAAGACATTTTTCATAATATCTAACATCTCTTTTTATGAAATTTATTCCTCTAGTATAACTATCATAAGTTTCTGGAATTTCTATCATGTGACTATAATCAATACTATTAGTATATCTAAAAGGTACAGTTCTATAATAAAACTCATAACTTTCCATGATAAAAGTTCTTCAAAGTAAACAATCTTATAAAAATTCTTATATAATAATTTTCATGCAAATTTTCAGATAATAAATTTTCTTGTAGCTTAAAATAAGGGCCTTACCACGCTTCGCCAAATAGCAAGAATGTTATATGTTCCTGGTCACCTTCGTCACAAGAGTTGGTCAAAGTCCGACAGCATCACAGCAAAATGGACACAAAGGCACTCAAAACTCTCAAACAGACTCACTGTGTAGAACAACACTCAAAGCGTAATAAAAGATTTATTTCAAACTCAAAGATTTTATTGATCTGAAGATAGCTTGAAAGCTATTATACAAAGATTTTTACAAAGATTGATACTCCGAAGAGTGGTTTTTACTCTCTAACGAGAAGGATTACAAAGATCATTTTTGGAAGTTTGAAATGGTAGTTCAGGATGAGATTTCAGATGGCTAATTTTCGATGATCTTCCCCTTCAGTAGAGTCTCTATTTTATAGAAAGGCTCGCGCTTCACCGAGAAGCTTTTGGCCAATCAGATTTTTACATCACAAAAGTAAAAAGTTCAATAATTTCAAATGTGGTTGAAAATATTTAAAGTGCTTGTCGGTTGTCTTTATTCCAGTGTCGACAATTTTTTGATTCCAGCTTAACAGCTGTCTTCTTATCTTCAAAGTTCACATGGTGCTGTCAGTCACGTTTTTCTTGATCGTCTTTTACTCGTGGACGTGTCCCATAAGTCGGCAGGCTTCTTTAATGCATTCCTCACTCCCGAGGAATTGATTGTTGATTATTTCACAAATTTTTTCTTCAAAAATTTTTGATTATTTATCTCTTCTACATATGAGAATCCAATTGTTGCTCATCCCATATACCATGTATCTTTCTCCGTAAAAGAACTGCATCGTTGAGCAGACTGACTTTATTCCAAGAGCTCTTCTATAAATCATCCATTTCTTATTAATAGTGGGTAACTCTTTAAAAATCTGAATCTCCTTGAGTGGATTTCCATTATTTTTCCGAATAGTGACAAGATGATGTTCTCCATACCATTCTGGTTCTTTATATTCAGGACTAATTGTGTAAAACCTTAGTTCAACTGGTTGTTTATCACTGAATTTTTTAACACAATTAACAAATTCTTTGTCAAACTGTTCAATTTCTTTTAGATCTATTCCTAGGAATAGTCGATCTAAAAATCCAAATGCTGCCAATTTTCGAACAATATTAGGATATGCTCCTTGAACTGCACTGATCCTTGGATAAATCGTCGTTGGAAGGGCTGTCAAATATAGAGAACTTCCTTCTCTGAAATTATATACCCATTCAGAAAATTCATAATACTCTTTCTCCATAGGATGTAGATTAGTTCGAACATGATGAGTTGTGATTATTCCCTTTGGTGATTTGAGGTCACCAATTGGTACTTTTTTATTTTCTTGGAATTCGCTGATAACAGTAGGCTGTTCCAATGGGCCTTTTGATAAGGATGTTTGAGTACTGGACTCAGTGGCTCCTTTTCCACTTGTAAATTTTTCCAACAATTTGTCAATACTGACGGGTAATTGTTGTGGACCCTTTGTTATGACATTTTCCTCTTGCAAGGTAAGAGGGTAATTTCTCTTAGATTTCGTATCTCCACTTGAAGTGGATGTATTAATCTCCCGAAATGGGATATGACTCGCCTTTTGGCTGTATTCACATTTTTCCAAAGGAGGGTACTCCTGGCTGCAACTTACAAAAAAGTCCAAATATTCTGTCAATTTTTCAGCTATTTTTTCTTTATTATCATTTAATTTATCAATCTTTTTTCCATTCTCAATAACTTTGTTTGATAGATCGCACAAAGTTTGTCGAATATTAAGATGATCTTCTTGAATGGCAAGATAATCTGCATTAAAATCTGTTAGAAGATTTTGCAATTCCTTGGTAAATGCTTTAATCTTGTCCAAAATTATGATTCCTGCTCAAGAAATCAGCAAATAAGTTATCTTTTCCTTTTATATATTCAAATTTAAAATTATAAAAAGATAATAACACTTGCCATCTGTGTAATCTTCTATGTTGAAGTGAATTTGGTAATTTATTATTTACTAGTCCTTTAAATTGAGTATTATCAGTTTGAACAATAAATTCTTTGGGTAACAAAAACATTTTAAATTTGTTTATTCCTTTAACAACTGTCAATAATTCTTTTTCATTGGTTGAATAATTTACTTCAGCATTATTAAATGTTCTACTACTATACCTGCAAATTTCATTTAAATCAGTTTTTAATAAAGTACTCCAATATAAATCTGAAGTATCAGTTTGAACTATTAATTTATCTTTTTCATCAGGAAGTCTAAGTTTAGGTAAATTTTTACAATTTTCTTTTAAATTTTTAACACAAAGAGTATGTTCTTCATTACAACCTAATTTATTTGATTTTCTTAATAGTTTCTGAAGTTTATTTCTTTTTTCTACAAGTTTTTCTATAAATCTTTCAGCATAATTAAGACAACCTAAAAACTTTTGTATTTGTTGCTTATTTTCAAGTTTATCGAAAAATAAAATTATCTTCTCAGAAATATGAGGTTGTAATTTTATTTCTTCACTATTTATTATCATTCCTAAAAATTCAATTTCATTTTTTGCTATTTCTGCCTTTTTCTGACTAAATATTATACCTTCTTTTGAGCAAAGTGTAGCAAAACTTTTAAGATGTTTAAGATGATTTTCATATGTTTTTGAATAAACAAGTATATCATCAACATAAACAATAAGAAAATTATAAGTTCTAAAGATTTCATACATTCTTCTTTGATAAATTTGTGGTGCATTTTTTAATCCAAATGGCATAACTAACAATTCATATTGTCCTTGAGGAGTACTAAATGCTGTTAATGGTATACTATTTTCTTCTAGTTTAATTTGCCAAAATCCAGATTTACAATCAAATTTTGAATAATATTTTTTATTCTTAGCTATATTTATTAATACTTCTTTATTTGGTAAATAATATCCATCAAATTTAGTGTTTTTATTAAGTTCTTTATAATTTACAACCATCCTAGGTTTTCCTCTTTTTATCTCTGAATGATTTCTAACCATAAAAGCTGGACTACTATGAGTGCTATTACTTTTTCTTATAAGTTTTTGATTAAGAAGTTCTTGAATTTGTACTTGAAATTCTTCTTTATCTTCTTGATTATAGAGCATAGGTTTGACTCTAATGATGATTGTTGGTTCTAATAGTTCTATTTTAGCTGTTGTTTTTGATTTTTCCCATTTTTCAAGTGGGGTTTCATTATAATTTTTTGCTAAAAGATCTTTTATTTGATCAAGAGTAATTGTTTTGATTGAATAATTGAGTAATTTTGGTATAAATTCTATTTTTTCACCACGCTGATCTGTCTGAACTCTGAATTGTTTAAATTCTCTAGCAATTTTTAGTAAATGTCCACATGGTGTTTTTAATTGAATAGTATAAATATTTTGACTATTGACTAAATTGTTGTAGAAAGTCATTTCCTAAAATAATATCACAATCATTAATATTATATTGGTGAACATTTCTTATGGTTACTATTTTAGATCCTATTATAACTTCTATATTTTCATTTTTATATTTTAAAGATTCTCTTACTCCAGTTATTCCTTGTAGAGTTAATTGTTGTTTATTTTCAATCCACTTTGGTAATAAAAATTCTTTAAAAACAGTTATCTCAGCTCCTGTATCAATTAGAGCACAAATAGTTATTTTTGATTCAAATACAATTATTTGTATATATACACTTATTGAAAATTTTATTTCTCTACTCATTTTTCTTTAAGGCAATATGTAGTTATTTCTTAATGTATAATAAGAATTCCTTTCTTATCTATTTTATAATTATCAAGACTATTTAAAAATGAATTTCCTAATAATATTGGATGTTCATCAAAATTCATATTATTATCAATATAGCATTCTATGCTTAATAATAAATTTCCTAATTTAATTTGAACTTGTCCTATGATATCACAAGAGTTTATTTTTCCTTCAAAGTCTCTATAACTATAAGGTTCTACTTTTTTCTTTTTAATTCCTTCATCAATAAGAGAGCAAATATGATTCTGACTTGCTCCAGTATCAACAAGTATTTTAATTTCATTTATCCATTTATTTCCATTAAAAAACTTTCCTTTGATTCCATAAACACTATTATTTTTATTTTGTATTATTTTTGAAATACTAGGCCTTACCGTATTATCTCAAATAATTATCTTATTTTCTTTATATGTTATTTGTTTTGGTATTATAGGTTGATCGATATTTATAGCATCATCATGTCCTATCTCAAAATTTTCTATTTCCTCTATATCTTGTTCTTTAGGTAAAATCGCTTCTCCTATATCCCTAAATTCTTCATCAATTTCTATAAAAGACTTTTCTTTATATATATTTCCATAATTACTATTTGTATAACAATATAATTCTTGATATAATATAGTAAAAACTTTATTATCATCTTTTAGTATTTTATTAGTCATCTTAAAATATAGACTAAGACAATCATCTAAATTTTTATCATTTATATGTACACAATATCTTGAATAACAAGTAAATTTTAATTTTTTATAAGCTAAATTTCCTTTTACTATTCCTAAATTTCCATTTTCTGCAGTTATACATCTTTCATCTTGTAGATTAAGTATTATAGGGCTATTAATTTCTTCTTTAAAACATGATTTTATTATTATTTGTATTCCAGCAAGGTAGACATAAGATATTTTATTTCATTTTTCTTGTTTTAATTTTCATAAAAATTCATTAATATTTCTTTTTGTTATTAGATTTAATTTTATTTTTCCTTGTGTATGTTTAATATCTATGGCTTTTTCTATTTCATGATATTCATTAATACCTTACTTCTTTCTTTTAAAGGTTGATCCTAAAATATTAAATAATCTATTTTCTCCTGGTGGTTTTAGACTTAATTCTGCTTTATTAATTTTTCTAAATTTTTTCAAATCAAATTTTCCTTTTAAAGTGTATCCTTCTACTCCTTCATATACTTCAGTCTCTAAATCCTCTGATTTTTCAATTTCCATGATTTCTAGGGCTCTGATTCTTCAATTCTCCTAATTTCATTATTAAGAATTTTTTGAATTTTTATTAAAGTTTCCATTTCAATGAGAATAGGTATTTTAACAAGATATCCTATGTTTTTATCTAGAACCTCATCAAAGTCTATTAAAAGAAAAGTGATTTTCTTTTCAAATTTTTTCTTTATTTTAAGGCTATCCGAGTCTTTTATTTTTCTAATTAGATTTCTTGATTTATCAACAAGATGTTGAATATAACTATCAGTATCTAAATATTCAGTAGAATTGTTAACGTACCATCCTACGCAAATTTCTTTATTATCTTCCATTTTCTTATGGATTTAAATTCTCAGAATATAGGGCTCTGATACCATTTTTTGTGGGATCCTAAAAATGCAAAAATACAATTAATTCAAAAATAAAATTATTAATCAATATCAAATTTTTTGGCTCAAGATAGGTGGAAAGAGTTGATGGTGAAGAAAAGTTAATTTTTTATTGCAAGGGGCAAATAATTTGTCGAATCCAAAATTAGAATTAAAATTTTAAGGACTAAAATGACTTGTTTTGAAACTTTTTATGTTAAGGGTATTTTAGGTAGTTATGAGGTTGAATAGTAAAAAGGGGTATTTTGGAAAGGGTATGGTTGAATTTGGAGTATTTTCAATAATTTCCCTCTAAATTTTGACATTTTTTGGTTCTTTTAATGAGATTATAACATAATTTATGATATAATGTGTTATTAGGTGAAACTCGATGGATGATGAAGAATTGGAGAAAAAAAATGCAAAATTGGCAAAAAAATAAGCAAGATCCAATGTTTAGGGACTGGAGTGCAAATGTTCAAAAGTTGTGTAGAATCTCACGATGAAGATTTGAGAGTACTTGGAATCAATTGGATAAAGGAAGACGTCAAAGGGATAAAATATCGTCAAAATATGATCACACATCAATTTAGAATTGAAAGAGTTATGCATATGTTTTTAGACTCATATTGTGATCCATATTTGACATAGCAGACGATCAAATTTGAAGATGAATTCTGAAGAACATTTTTATCCCTTTTAGTTAGCTTTCCAACGCATCTTGAATTACCTAAATCGGATATTCGAAAAGAAAGTTATGATAAAAATAGCGAAAAAAGCGCAGAATTCGGAATAGCGACACAGCGCCCAGGCGCTATTTTATCCAAAAAAAAAAAAAAAAGAGATTTGCAGCGCCCAGGCACTACATCTATAGCACCCAGGCGCTACCTTGATTTTTGACGTAGCACCTAGGCGCTGAATCCTAGCGCTTAGGCGCTATGCCGCACAAGTTAGGTTTTTGCTTTTTGGGCCACGAGAAGCCCATAAAAAGACTCCAAATTGGCCAAGAACGTGTAAAGAAATATAAATAGACCTAAAGATGCACAAAATAGGGGGTTCCCACACTTTAGGTTCAGCACTTTGTAAAATTGAGAGAAAAACATAAGATCGAAGAAGAATTCGCGAGAAGAAATACATCAAGGATTCGAGTTCAAATTAAGGATTGGAAGCGGAAGAAGATCTTGGTGCAAGAGCTAATTCTTTTCCATCTTTTTATCAATTAAATCCGGTGATGTATTCGAATATGTTTATTGATTTCATATTTTTCATCATATTTAGCTAAATTCCTTATTAGGGCAAACAATGTAATTTATTGAGACCTTTAGTTCTTTAATTCAAGAATTCCGTATTTTATTCTTCCATGTGTTGATTTTATTATGAATGCAATGCATTGAATTACTTGATCAATAATTTGATGATCCATTGAGTTTCTTATGAATCAAGAGGTGAGTTTGAGACTTAGAACGTGTAATAAAATCCGGTATCGAAGTATAACGTGTAGAGATACCTATACCTAGTACTGCGATCGTTATAACTCGTTTAACTAAGGGTAATTCGCATAGAGATATAGAATTGAATTGGTTAAATAGGTTTAATGAGAACTCAAGAAGGGTAAATTGAATACCGTAGGAGAATTCGACCGAACACTACATTAGGCTAGAATCTTGAATTGGGCACTAAGGTGATCATTAGATGAAATTGTTTTGCCCTAATATATCTTACATACATGAATATTTGATCCATTTGTGTTTGTTATTTCATCATAATTTTCATTTGTTTTACGCATTTAGTTCATTTTAGAAAACCAATATTCACAACTATTACAATCCTTTATTTTTTTGTCTTTTATCAAATAGGAGTTAGGAAAAGTAGGTTAAGACAAAAGTATAGTTCTCGTGAGAACGATAATCCGGACTCAAAGGTTCACTATATTATTTGTTACGAATTCGTGTACTTGCGATATAAAAAAATGCAACAAGTTTTTGGCGCCGTTGTGATTAATTTCTCGATTTTTTTGGCTCCTCTTCTTTAATTGAATTTTTCTCGTGTTCAACGTTCGTATCCAAAACTTTTGGCACAGAGACAATGACATCTTCATTGAAAGTCTCATCCTCTTGTTGTATTTGTTGGTAGTTCGGTGAATTTGATTCACTTAATTGATGCTCATTAGTAATCTGTAGAAGAAATAATTCCATAGGCAAATCACCCATATCAAATTTGTGTGAGAGAAACAATACAACAGGCAAGTCACCCAGGACAATTTCATTAATTACACATTCCGCTTTTAGATCTTGTAGTCTCTGTCCTATAATGAAATCTCCCACAAGCACATCTCTCTCAACAATTCCTTGAGTTGCCAATTGTTGTTGCCTAATGATGAAGTCACGTACGAGCATATTGTCGAAATCAATTTCGGCCATCTTTTATCCTGTTATTTTTTAATATTCTTTTTTTATATCCTGAAAAAGAAAAAAAAAATAAAATAGAAAAAAAAATAAAAAGAAAATAAACAAATCAAATAACATTTTAAAAAAATAAATTAAGACTAAAAGTAAATAGTCCCTGAATTTAGATTGCGGATCTAACACTCCACTCGATGAGAGTTCAACAATTGAAGAACAGTAAAAAATAAGTGAAGATTTAATCACAACGAAACTAAACGAGGATTTGGCGATCAATAAAGAGGAAATCAACTTACATTTTCCTGACTTTATTGATTGTCCAAAAATTGATTTTGTGATTGGGCCTGACGAGGAGATAGAAATCTACATAGTTGAAGTTGAGTCGGATGGAATAGATAGTCCTATTATGTTGAAAAGGGCAAGGAAGATGTGTGGAGATCAAATAAAAAGTGAATCAAAGCCAAAAGAAGAAAAATGGACAAGGCATCAAAAGCTTTCTTTAGGTGCCCGTGATCAGCAGACGTAGAGTCGAGCTAAAAACTATAAAAAAGCGTTTCTTGGGAGGCAACCCAAGCTTTCTTTTTATTTATTTATTTATTTTGTTTTTTGAGTTTTAAGATAATTTAGTTTATTTTAAATTTATTTGGAACTCATCAACATTACCCGTTTTCCCTTATGTTTTTGATAAGTTAGTTGGGTTATTAGATATTAGAGTTAAGTAACATATATTCCAGTTATTTGATCTTAATGCCCGTTGACCCCAAAAAATGAGCTCAACAGAATCCCCACCACGTCCCCTCCACATGGACATCACCTGCACACTGAACACCCCGTTAGGAGGCAAAGGTCGTCGGTGGAGAAAAAGGTCCGGCGACCGTTCGCACTCCGACGGTCAAGTCAACTGCCGGACGAGGAAAATATAAGTGCAAGAGAGGAAGAGGGGAAGAGGATAGGGTTCGAGAACATACCTTAATTATGAAGTGGATTCACATATATATAGAAAATGGAAATTTAAATGGGTCACTGTTAATGGATCAAGTTTAGGCTCATAGGACATCATTCATGAGGAGCCTCAGTAGGCACTTCAAATAGCCTTTGAGGAGCCTCAGTTAGGCACTTCAAAGAGCCTTTGGAAAGCCTCGGTTAGGCACTTCAAAGAGCCTCGGCTAAGCACTTAAAGAGCCTCGATTAGGCACTTGTTAAGCACTTCGGCTTAGCCACTTGGGGAGTCTCGGTTAGGCACTCTTTAGGCACCTCGTCTAGCCACTTAATGAGCCTCGGTTAGGCCTCTTTAGGCACCTCGTCTAGCTACTTAATGAGCCTCGGTTAAGCACTCTTTAGGCACCTTATCTAGCCACTTAATGAGCCTCGGTTAGGCACTCTTAAGGCACCTCATCTAGCCACTTAATGAGCCTCGGTTAGGCCTCTTTAGACACCTCGTCTAGCCATTTAATGAGCCTCGGTTAGGTACTCCTTTTCATGGGATAACAATGCCTTTTTTGATTTTATAGGAACATGACGTCGCGGGACATTTAAACCAACATTGACTAAGGAGCCAACTGAGTAATATGAACGCTAGCCATGTAATTATAAGCTATATCAAGAGAGTCTTTTCTTCATATTTTCCCCTACTCCCTTTATATGCGGATTTAGAATTAAAGACATTAAGAACAATGTCTAGTTTAATTTTGGGGATAAAAAACATGAGTTTTCAATTTTATTTTATTTTTTGTGTTTTTGTGTGCTTTAATATTAAAAAAAAATTAAAAAATTTCAAAAATATTTCTTTTTGTGTGCTTGTGTGAGTTAGTTGGTTGGCTGGCTGGCAATGATGAATATATTGAATTATAAATTGATTTATGAATGGTGAATAAGTTGCATGCTTAGATTAATTTTTGCTTTTCCATGTGAAATTTGATATATATTGAGCACATAAATTAAGTTAAATATTGTGTAGAAATAAGTTGATTTCATAATTTGGATATGCTGAAATAGTGGACCATATATGCTAAACCATAATTGGACTAAATTTAGAATAGTTTGGGGGGATTTCACTATTGTAAGGAGATATTAAAATGAATATGAATTTCATGTGTGAAATTAAAAATCTTGTGTGGATTGTCTAAGATCAATAGGATGCAATTTTGTGAAAATCTTAAATTAAAGGTTGGTTTACTTGGATAAATATAATTCATGTGTGGATTGTCTAAGGTCAATAGGATGCAATATGATGCAATTTGTTTAATGAGGGACATTACACTAATCAAGACATAAAAAAATATTTTATTTGAAAATTTCTCTTCGTAACCTTTATGATTCGAACAATTAAGTCTGTAAGGGTCTTTAAAACCTAGTGCCTTATGGTCATCTGATTTGAGAGTCATTGGCCGAAAACTTGTTATATGGGTCATTTAAAAAATTTAAAGATAGAATGTCCCAAATAAAGAAAAAAATGTTGAAAAAAAAAAAGATTGAAAAAAAAAGAATCAGAAAAAGTAGGTGTATGAAATAGATTACGCACCAAATGCATTAGTTATGTCTCAAACACTTATTTCGAGAAATTTGACTTTTGATAAGTGATTATTAGCCTAATTAAATTTTAGAGATTGAAGCAATTAAATTTAATAGAGAATCATTATTTATTGACACATATTAACTTGCAATTAGTGGGATTTACCTAAATTAGAGATGTGAGAATATTACAAAATTCAACTTTAGTTTACATACTTGAAAAGAGCGAAAATATTAGGGGCCGTTCTCTTCGTGTTTCAGTTTTGTGTTTTGAGTGTCTGTTTTGAAATTTCTGAAAATGTGTTCTTTTTGCTATTCTGAAAAACTGTTTCCGAAAATATAAAAATGAAAAACGCGTTTACTTTGAAATTTTGATAATTTTTTGATAATATTTTATTCAAGAAATTTGATTATTCAATAAATTTTAATAGTTTAATGTTTATATAGTATTAAATAACATATATGAAGTTAGTAAATCTTAAATTTTTTTTTCCAAATATTAAAATCACAACCTAAATTATGTATGACGTCTAGAGTAGTAACAATTTGATCCTGAACTTGTCCCATTTTAGCTGTTTGACTAGCATCAAAACTAATGCTCTTTGGTTGCAACATAAGTCCCAAGTTCGTGAAGGAAAAAGAAAATTCATTTACAGCTTCGTATTACAGATAAACACGCCTGCACACACTAACATAAAAGACATCATTTTAACCAATATAATTCAAAGAGCATCACCATAGATATTTCTGTCATTGACCAATGTAGAAAACTAATACATAAGTTTAAAGAAGATTGTGAAAACTTTTTAAAAAGGGAACTATATTTTGAGTGAATCACTGAATCTTAGCGCAAAATGTGGAATTTTCTGAAATATAGTTACTTCATTTATCTTTCACACTTTCAAAATTTACGAGTAACACTGAAAAAAATAAAATAAAAAGAAACAGTGGCAATTGATATGAACACCCAAATGTTGTGCCAAACACCAAATAAGTTGTATGCAGAATTGAGTTTTAAAAAATCAACATCAGACAAGCTTTTCTTTAAGTCAACCAAAGTTCTTTTCCATCGCTTAGGATAATTAATTGCTAAATTTATTGCCCAAAAATAAATTTTACCACCAATCCCACCCTGCAGTATTAAAGCCATCTTTTGATCAAATGTAAAAAGTTGCTAACTGACTCAGTATAGCATTCAACTGCAAAATCTGCTTCTCGAAGAAATCATATAGCTCATAGAACAAAAATACAGAATTTACCATAGATTGAATTCCATGAATACATAATGTCAAATATCAACAAATAGTATTTATGGTCTATGTACAAGTTTTGACACCCTGCATCGTAATCCTTTTCTGACCATAAAAAAAAAAATAATACATATCGATAGAATGGGATAGCAAATATACCACCGAGTCCCCGAAAGATTTGATTTACCACATCGAACCTTGAGAACAAGATCGTACCATGTGGAACCATGTATCTACCAAATATTTCATCAGCAAACAAGGAATAATGCCAACATATATACAATCAAAGACCCACAAGGATTTCCATTTAGGCCACTTCAAGCATAATTATATGCGAGCAAATCAAGAACTAGCACTGTAGTTTGCAGTAAAGATCTCGAAGGGCAGCATACAATGGTTCAGCAGCCTTCGGTCTATCCACAGTCCCAAGAAGGATATCAGCTGTAGTAAGGTATGGATCACCATAAAACTGAAGATTCGTATCCATCCTTGTCGCAACAATGTTTCCTTCCAGTGAGACTCCCACAAACGCAATCAAGGCATCCATAACAGTTACATGAGGAACTACTATTGATCAGTTTCTGAACAAGCATAAGAATGATAAATGAACTATTCAGTAGCAGAAATGTAGGGTGAGTCCAGGCAAACCAACTGCTATTTCATAGAAGTAGAACATAATATATTATCAATAAGTTGGTTAAATTTTAACACCATTATAATTGTTAAATAAAACAACGCTGATATACCAGTGTCATCATACCCATTATTAAATTTCAGAATGGAATTATGCAGCCAACCAAAAATAAATCCCCTAACCTAATAGCCCCCTGATGGCATTTGCACTGAGAACGTCAACCTTACAGAAGACGGATTCCTATTTATTAGTTTATTCCTGTGGAGCTTAAATAGCTAATAACTTGATTTGGGTTTGTCTTTGGGCAAGATGAACATGACTCTAGAAAAAGAAAAAGAAATGTTGCAATCCATGTCCAAAGCAAGGTTCCTTAACTAGTTTTGATTTCTTCTCATTTTTGTTAAAACCAGTCCATGTGATAATTCTAATACAAACCACAAACTGGCAATACAACAGATTTAAAGTACTTTGATTTCCAAGACAGATAAGAAATTGAAATGTATTACATTTACTGCAGCTGTAAGTGTAACACATGCCAGAACCTTTCTCTCCAGCTCGCAAATCGGCCTCCACAACTCTCCCAATTGGTCCTGCTGCAGCACTGCAACCCGCACCAAGAGAAAAATGCAAGCGACTACAAAATGTTTTCACGGCTTTAGAGTCATGTAACACGATAATGAAATCTATGAGTTCGCCCCCAAACTGTGATTAGGAAAAAACACGATAATCATCAATAACAAATTATCAAAACTCACATATCATGTGATGAAATCACTCAAAGTGCTTCCTTGATATAAGTTTAAAACTTTTTAAAATTTGCTAAACCATTAAAATTATAGACAGCAACTTTGCCAAGTAAAGGATTGGAGAATCCACTAAGCATAAACAAATCATTAACTAAGAAAAGGATTAGATTAATCTAAATTAAGAACAATTCTAGAATTTTATGACGGCTGTTCCAAATAAATACCTATTTCAAGGGCTACTTCTTAAAAGAATAACTTTCGAATTTAACTAAGATCTAAAGTTTCTAATCAAAAAGTAATAGAACGGAATAACAACAATAATGGAAACGAATAACAACAATAATGAAATAACAGTTCAAATACATAATTAATCCTGAACAAAAATCCCAATTAGACACTGACCCAACTCAAATTCAACTCCACCGATAAATAAGCATCAAATTTGAGCTCAACAAGGATCGTAAATTAAACATACCTTCTCGAGTCTATCACCCCCAAGATCAGCACCCTCGAGAGCTTTCTTCCCAGCTACAATGCAGTATGTGCCGGTGGTGTGGGTGTCCGACGGCTTAGGTGGCGGGTGGTGGAGGAAATGGAAAAAGAGGCGTTTTCCGTGTTTTCATTCCATCGCCTCCCCACGCCAACGCCCGTCTGGCACTGGCGCATCTCCTTCGTCGCCGGTTGTAGTGTTTGAATGGGTCGTCGTCGGGGTCGAGAAGAAAGAAGGAAGAGAGGGGATTGGAAGAAGAGAGAAGGAAGGGAGTGTTTTGTGCGTTTTCTGTAGAAGAATGAAGGAAGAGACGGGATTGGAGATTGGAAGAAGAGAGAAGACTGTTTTGTGCTGTTTCCGGTGTTTTTCAATTTTTTCCTTGTTTTGTACAGAAAACGCTCAAAACGTAAAAAATGACGTTTTGTGTTTTCAGTACAATTTTTTTTTTGTTTTTGAAAATGCATTTTCGAAAATGGGAAAGAGAACGCGTTTTCACTATTTTGGAAAATCGAAAACAGAAAACGACTTGAAAACGATAAAGAGAACAGGCCTTAAGTTTGGGGGTGTGTGAATCTTACGAGTGATGAAAGAATATATTTGACTATTAAGGGTCGGGAATTGAAACAACTTATTGATTCATAATGCTATTCTTAATTCTTCACACACACACGTCAATTTTTCATTGGAAAAGTAAATTTTAATTTATGTAGTGTGATTTTGAAGTTGTGTATAAATTTAATATTATAATTTCAATCTTGAGATAAAAAGCCAGGTTAGTTAGCTAAATCATTTTGCATTGCTTGATTGACTGACCATCAATTGGGTAATTAGCATTGAATATTCGTTGTTTATTAAGTTAGATTACTGTTTTGTTTGAGAATAGAATACACTAAAATAATAAAATAAATACATAATTAAATAAAGATATTTTAATCTTGAACCACGTCCCCGTTGCTATCCCCTTAAGGTTTGAGAATCATTGAACTCTATTACTATAATTTACTTCAAACGAAATCTACACATTAAAATTGATATTGTCGACATTTCTATTGAAATCTAGGCATGTTAAAAGTGACACTATCACCTAACGATCCAACAAAAGAAATGGGAAGATTCAAGTACGGCTCAAGCACAATATACTGCCCGCCTTTAGAGATAAGGAAGATGATTATGATATGTTACATTTCGTCACTATACCAAATACATTATTTCTTTTATATGAGCTTTGAGTAATTCAACCTTATACCACAATAATTCCTGAAATCTTTAAAAGAAGATAACAATGTGTGAGAATTTGGTTCGATGGCCAAAAATGAATTTGAAGAGATGCGTTATCAATAATGAAACCACCTTCACATGTAAATTTTAAGGACTTGTTTGACCTCCATTTTTGTAATAGTGATTTCTTGGATGGTGTGTGGTTAAAAATTAAAAAAATATTTAAATTTACGTTTATAATTAATTTCCCAAACCCGAAAAAGCACCTCCCTCCTAGCTATTAAGAGAATATGTACTTGAAAATGAGTTTAGGAAAAAAAAAAAAAAGAAAGTACTTTAAAGAATGAAACTCACATTTCAATATGCCAGTTTATATAATTTGTTTAATAAATACACAAATATAAACTCATTTGATATCGGACTGAAATGATCAAATTGTCCAAAGAAATTTCTTTATTTCAAACACAATTGAAAATTAATGAGATTTCAACTTTTTATTTGAAATACGAATATGATAAAATTCGTGGGTGTTAACGAAATTGAACCCACCCCTTGATTCAACCGGCCATCATCCACATCATGCGACTGCCTAATTGCCATATATGCTTTTTGGTATGTAAGAGATGTGGATGCACAATTTTAAAAGGTTGAGAACTATTTACCCTAAACATGTGTCAACAATATATCGTGGATTTTAAATACTTAAAAATATGGATATGGTTGACTTATCAGCATCTAATCTTAGGCCCTGTTCGGGAGGGATTAAAAGCCAATTAAAATTGAAAATATGGTCGTTATTGGGTCCCACTCGTCTAATAAAAGTCAACAATAACGGCTATATTTTCAATTTTAATCCGATTTTAATCTCTCCCATACAAGGCCTTAATAATATATGCTGGTTGGATCTACAAAACAATTAAGCGCGAATTTATTTTTTAACTTAACAAAAATTTGGTCCCATCACAACATCTGTAATTAGATTTTCAATAAAACATTTTTAGAGTGAAAATATGAATCTTGTTAAGTAATTTGGGTTTGTATATGGTTTTCGAACCATTTACTACTCATTTTCTATCAATTTACACATTTTATGTACTTTTATTAATTTCTCAATTATAAATTTCATCAATTTTATTTAAATAAACTAAAAAAATTGATTATTAGTGAAACCAAAAGGGTGGGTCTTGTATTAGAATAGATAATGTATCACAAAGTATATCAGCTATCAATTCTATTGTTAGACTATAGGATATGGTGATCTGCATATCACTCGGCTGTGTCCTTCCAGGACCTTCCATTGCACATGGTTAGGTGCACAAAGATTCCTTTATCAGCTCTAAATTCTTACATCTTGATAAAACTTTTGATATGGGGCAAGTTTAATTTTGACTAAATAAAAATAAAGTTAAAAAAAATCCCATATAAATTAAACTCAAGTGTGGGTTTAGTTCTACCAATAAATTTCAGCTTCTTAAGCTAGGTTTAGTTCATTTGACACCCAAAAATATAAGAAGATATAGGTTAAGTTGAAAGTGAAAAATAGGTTCGCCAAACTCACCACAACGCCCAAGTAATATATTGCAGCCTATTAACCCATTTTTCACAGTCTATCAATGGTTCAATTAGTCCGTAAAGATGAAATCCGTCTATTTGTTAATATTGATTGTAGATGGACAACATATTTTCATTGTACTGACTTTAAGAAGGCCCAAGAAGTCATTTTCAAGTAGTCGATATTACACGTAATACCTATATTATTATAATAATTCATAGAACACGGATCAACTTTCATCTTTCAAATTGTGCCAAAAGTGCTCAATAAAGCCATTTTTCCAACACAATTTCATCAAGGGTTATTTGCACATTTCATCCATTATGGGCACCATTCTTTCTCCAACCTTTCAATTAATTAGCAAAGTTCTTCATGTTCATTTTGCCAGTTAAAATCATGTAAAATGAAAAAAAAAATTGTCTCCACTTTAAAAAGACAAAAAGTAAAAGAAAACAACAAAAAAACAATTTTTTTAGGCAAGAAGAACTTTTGCTATTTCTGTTGTAAAACAACCAAAATATCAGAATTGCTCTGATACCAATTGTTGTGAAACAAACCACCTGATTGAGATTTTGAAATTATATGACAAATAATAATGAAATATATGATCAAATAAAAGAATAATAAAGACAAGAATATGACAGATGAATTAAGAAATTTATTAATCAAGAGAAGAGAGAAAATTACAATAAATCATATAATTCTAATAATCTATTTTCTCACACTTATAAAATTGTATAGAAGAGTCTAGTATTTATAGGGAACATGAAGAGATATCCAAACTCTTAATAGAGTTGTTAATGAATTAGGATACCCAAAAATTGAGTCCAAAACAAATTTTAACTCCCAATGGGCATCCACAATAAAACTTCAATTTGATATAAGACTCTAATAGCATTTCAAACTGAATTTTGAACGCGGGGCACCTAGTCCTTCTGTAATTCCATTTTTCACTCCAATTTCGATTTTTAATTTTGAATTTTTCACTCCAATTTCGATTTTTAATTTTGAACAACATTTACAACAGTCATACCCGGACTTTATGATTTGAAGCATGTTGTGAGTCAATTGTATGTGAATAGAAGACAAATAATAGAAATTAAACGAAAAAGGATTAAGTCATACCCCGAGAGAAAGTTCAAGGACCAATTGCAAATTGGTCCCATAATCATATATCGCACGTGCGATTGCAAGGCCCAATTTTTGGGAATGCAAGAATAACTTGCATCACGAGCCATTTGAAACGCAATAATCTCTTTTGTTATACATTATGTTATCCCATGAAAAGGAGTGCCTAACCGAGGCTCATTAAGTGGCTAGATGAGGTGCCTAAAGAGTGCCTAACTGAGGCTCATTAAGTGGCTAGACGAGGTGCCTAAAGAGGCCTAACCGAGGCTTATTAAGTGGCTAGACGAGGTGCCTAAAGAGTGCCTAACCGAGGCTCCCCAAGTGGCTAAGCCGAAGTGCTTAACAAGTGCCTAATCGAGGCTCCTTATGTGCTTAGCCGAGGCTCATTAAGTGGCTAGACGAGGTGCCTAAAGAGGCCTAACCGAGGCTCATTAAGTGGCTAGACGAGGTGCCTAAAGAGTGCCTAACTGAGGCTCCCTAAGTGGCTAAGCCGAAGTGCTTAATAAGTGCCTAATCGAGGCTCCTTAAGTGCTTAGCCGAGGCTCTTTGAAGTGCCTAACCGAGGCTTTCCAAAGGCTGTTTGAAGTGCCTAACCGAGGCTCCTCAAAGGCTATTTGAAGTGCCTACTGAGGCTCCTCATGAATGATGTCCTATGGGCCTAAACTTGATCCATTAACAGTGACCCATTTAGATTTCCATTTTCTATATATATGTGAATCCACTTCATAATTAAGGTATGTTCTCGAACCCTATCCTCTTCCTCTCTTGCACTTATATTTTCCTCGTCCGGCAGTTGACTTGACCGTCGGAGTGCGAACGGTCACCGGACCTTTTTCTCCACCGGCGGCCTTTGCCTCCTAACGGGGTGTTCAGTGTGCAGGTGATGTCCATGTGGAGGGGACGTGGTGGGGATTCTGTTGAGCTCAGTTTTTGGGGTCAACAGATTGGCGCCGTCTGTGGGAAACAGTATGTTAACCATGTTATACCACGTACCAAAGAGTCACCGGAAAAGAAGAATTTTCCGGACAGTTTGTTCTACCCAAAGGGAGAAGACAGCAATCAAAAAAAATGATTTTTTCGGACAATTTCTCTACCAATAAATTGAAGACTGGCTCCAAATAATAAAAAAAAAACTACTGGTAGCATTTGAAAAAAATTTCCTTGAAGAAATGAAACTTTCCGGCAGGGTTGAAGAACCCGGGTTGAAAAATCCGCCATGAAAAATGGTTATTTTCGGCCATGGAAATACTGCAAATGGAGCCACTGGCAAAAGGGGATTCAGCAAATGGAAAATTAATTCCAGGGTCATCATTCTCAATGACATTATCGGCATCTTCAAATTCTGCCATATCTGGAATCCTTTCCTCTTCCTCACCTCCAAAGTCCGACAAGATTGGTTGGATTGTATTTCTCTCGCTGATTTCTAGCGTCTCCGTGGAAGAAGAACTTCACCTCGACGACCATACTATGCGGTGACTCGCAACCCACCGGAAAAACTTCACCCACCATTTTGGCTTTAGTCCACGGTAGGAAGCAATTAATTTTGATGGATAGATGACAAGTGGTGGTGGCGTGCAATTCAACCTAAGACTGATATTCGCTTTTGGCAAGTTGTTTTGTTTAGCAAAAGACGGCAATTCACAAAGGTTAATTGGTACCTTTTTCTCGACTTAAATTAATTTTATCCACTAAGAAATGTTGGAAAATATCTTCTTGGTTACTTAAGGGCTTAAGCAAATTTGGGGCTAAGTGTCATGCAAAGTTGGGCCCATTAAATACACATATTGGCGTCGGCACGTGTTCCCATTAATTGGACTGTCCATAATACTCATTCTTATTTGGTCACTCCAATTAATTCCCAACCTTATATCTAAGCATTATGATCGGGCCAACCTTATTATCTTGGGCCATTTTCAATGTGACTCAAGTCCATGAATATTCTACTTGGATCTTTCTTATGGACTTTAAAATAATTGGGCTCATATTTTTATTTTCCCTTGCCCATGTTTATTCTAATTGTCTCAAAATCATTTGGGCCCATTAGACACTCCATTTATTGTTGTTTTATTGAATTAAGTACCATGACATAGAAATTTGGAATTTTATTGATGCGGAAGACTTATTTGAAAATATACAATCACGATAATTTGGAGCCCACACATGCTTTTATTTTAAAGTCATAGAATCCCATTTATTTATCCACTGGTGACTTGTAAAATTATTATAGCACCAAGTGGACATTTGTTTATTGTTATCTATGCGTCCTCAATATTGAAGATAGGCAATGACAAAATCTTGAGGTGGCAAAATTCTTTTATTTGCATGCTAATTTTACAAGAATCGGACTATTTGATTTGTGGGTAAATTAAATCGTGATTCAAGATGACGAATTGTGAAAGTACGTGAAATTTGCCATTGTAATTCTCCATGATTTCTGCGTATGACTACAAAATTCATTTGTGCCAAGGAAATTATTTTTACAATGCACGCTAAGTATTCGATAAATTGCTTAGCTCAAATTTCTCTTATTCAAAGCCCATTTTGATGATGACCTCTATTATCCGAGGCTTTATACTTGTGGATTTCTTATTATTGAAGACTACATTTTTTAAGTCTTTGTTCCTTGAAAAAGGAAAGGCAAATCGCGTATGCTTATTCCCGATTTCTGGCGAGATGTTTATTCTCGCCTTTCACTATCGTTGAGCCCAATCGTAAGACCTCGTCATTCCGAGGCCGCTTTATAAGACTCGATAGTTCGAGATTTATTAGCGGGATGTTTATTCACCGCCGCCGTATGCTTATTCCCGCTTCGCGAGATGTTTATTCTCGCTTTCACTATCGTTGAGCCTAATCGTAAGACTCGTCATTCCGAGGCCGCTTATAAGACTCCGATAGTTCGAGATTTATTAGTGGGATGTTTATTCCTCGCTTTCGCCAGATGTTTATTCCCGGCTTCGCGAGATGTTTATTCTCGCCTTTCACTATCGTTGAGCCTAACCGTAAGACCTCGTCATTCCGAGGCTAGTTTATAAGACTCCGATAGTTTGAGATTTATTAGCGGATGTTTATTCCCACTTCGCCGTATGCTTATTCCTCGGCTTCGCGAGATGTTTATCTTCGCCTCTCACTATCGCTTGAGCCTAATTGTAAGACCTCGTCATTCCGAGGCTAGTTTATAAGACCCGTATAGTTCGAGATTTATTAGCGGGATGTTTATTCCCCGCTCGCCGCATGCTTATTCCCTCGGCTTCGCCAGATGTTTATCCCTCGCCTCTCACTATCGTTGAGCCTAACTGTAAGACCTCGTCATTCCGAGGCTAGTTTATAAGACTCCGATAGTTCGAGATTTATTAGCGGGATGTTTATTCCCAGCTTCGCCAGATGCTTATCCCTGGTCGAAGACCATAAAGCTTCAAGTTGATATTGATTCTATGCAAATTAAAAGAATTGGAGATATAACTTTCCTAGATGAGAATGGCTCTGTTATCTTTGATGAAGATGGGAAGCCTCTTTTACATACTTATGGAACATGCAACATCTCTAAAAATCTAGCCATGCAGTGTTCGAAAGGTCCCCGCGGATCTAAATTTATGAAGGATGATGATTTTCTGAAGATTCGTAATTTTGAGGATGTATCATGTCAACAAAAAGGAACGAAAGTTGGGAACATGGAACCGCCTTTAGTGATGTAAGTTAGGTTGTTCTACAATAGTTGTCTGGTAAGGGAACTCTTCTCGTAAATAAGAAGAGGAACATCATTTTGAAGTCCTTGTTCCTTGAATAAAGGAAGAGACGACATATTTTATGAGTATTCGCCCCTTGAATAAATGAAGATGCAATATTTTGAAGTCCTCATTCCTTGAAAGAGGAAGAGAGAAACCGCCTCGTCAGATGTTTATTCATAGTCTCGCGAGATGGTCATTCCTTGTCTCTTACTATCGTCGAGCCTAACTGTAAGACCTCATCATTCCAAGGCTAGTTTATAAGATTCCGATAGTTCGAGATTTATATACAAGATGCTTATTCCTGGCTTTACGAGATATTTATTCCTCGTCTCACATTGTTACGGAGCTTCGCTGTAAGTCCTCATCATTCCGAAGTTGCTTATAAGGCTCTGATAGTTCAAAATGAGCCGCCAGCTCGATGTTCATCCATCGCCCTGCGAGATGCCTCACCATATGAGATGTTGCATTACAACTGCATTTATCTTCAGAGAGCTTGTCATGCCTCTACATTAACGATGTATATACATTCAGAGCATAGCCTCTGCTGCTTACTTACAAAGGCTAAGAGCCTCAAAGTCGTTAGGCTAAGAACCTCGACTTATCTAAGTTTTACAAAGGCTAAGAGCCTTAAAGTCGTTTGGCTAAGAGCCTCGACTTATATAAATTTTACAAAGGCTAAAGAGCCTTAAAGTCGTTTGGCTAAGGGTCTCGACTTATTTAAATTTTACAAAGGCTAAGAGCCTTAAAGTCGTTTGGCTAAGAGTCTCGACTTATTTAAGTTTTACAAAAGCTAAGAGCATCAAAGTCGTTAGGCTATAAGAGCCTCGATTTATGTAAATTTTACAAAGGCTAAGAGCCTCAAAGTCAGTTAGGTCTAAGAGAGCATCTTATTATTCCAAAGCTCTAAAAGAGCACGGAGCTTTAAGAGAGCATCTTATTTTCAGAAGCTCTAAGATAGCATCTTATTTTCCGAAGCTGTAAGAGGGCATCTTATTATCTGAAACTCTATCTCAATTTTACTTTCAAGTCCAGACATTACATAAATAATCATACCTAGACTTGGAGGACTATTGTTATCCCATGAAAAGGAGTGCCTAATCGAGGCTCCTTTAGTGCCTAACCGAGGCTCCTTAGTGCCTAACCGAGGTGCCTAAAGAGGCCTAACCGAGGCACATTAAGTGGCTAGACGAGGTGTCTAAAGAGGCCTAACCGAGGCTCATTAAGTGGCTAGATGAGGTGCCTAAAGAGTGCCTAACTGAGGCTCATTAAGTGGCTAGACGAGGTGCCTAAAGAGGCCTAACCGAGGCTCATTAAGTGGCTAGACGAGGTGCCTAAAGAGTGCCTAACCGAGGCTCCCCAAGTGACTAAGCCGAAGTGCTTAACAAGTGCCTAATCGAGGCTCCTTAAGTGCTTAGCCGAGGCTCATTAAGTGGCTAGACGAGGTGCCTAAAGAGGCCTAATCGAGGCTCATTAAGTGGCTAGACGAGGTGCCTAAAGAGTGCCTAACCGAGGCTCCCCAAGTGGCTAAGCCGAAGTGCTTAACAAGTGCCTAATCGAGGCTCCTTAAGTGCTTAGCCGAGGCTCTTTGAAGTGCCTAACCGAGGCTTTCCAAAGGCTCTTTGAAGTGCCTAACCGAGGCTCCTCAAAGGCTATTTGAAGTGCCTACTGAGGCTCCTCATGAATGATGTCCTATGGGCCTAAACTTGATCCATTAACAATGACCCATTTAGATTTCCATTTTCTATATATATGTGAATCCACTTCATAATTAAGGTATGTTCTCGAACCCTATCCTCTTCCCCTCTTCCTCTCTTGCACTTATATTTTCCTCGTCCGGCAGTTGACTTGACCGTCGGAGTGCGAACGGTCACCGGACCTTTTTCTCCACCGGCGGCCTTTGCCTCCTAACGGGGTGTTCAGTGTGCAGGTGATGTCCATGTGGAGGGGACGTGGTGGGGATTCTGTTGAGCTCATTTTTTGGGGTCAACACATTACATTCGAATATGATAAAAAACTAGTACAACTCATTTGAAATTTATTTCTCTCATCATAGTATTACCAGTTAACAATCTCATATGTTTGTGGAATTTGGATGAACACGCGTGCTAGCTCCAATAGTGATTTTGCTGTCCCTGAAGTTATGAAAAATTGCAGCTTGTGCATGTTTCCGTCTATGTAGCTTTCATAGACTATTTTTGTCTTTTTAGTGTTGGGGAGTCCGATCACTAAGATACGGTGAATAGTGTCTGTGCCTAGTTAATTGGATAAATTTTTACTAATATTTGATTGTGACCCGTTAATTGGATAATTTGTGATTGATAAATAATTTGTGACCTATAAAAATGTGAAATTTGCGATTAAATCTGTAATTGTGATCCACAAATGATGTCTTTATAACTATGACCTTGTTTGATTTATGACTAGTATATGATCGTGATTATAAATTATGTTATTATGATCGTAACATATTTAATTAAATTATAGGTCACAAAATTTCATAAGAGATTACAAAATATGACCACCTAATTTTTAAAAAAAATTCACAATTTTGTTATATTTAAAATAACATTTAAAAACCTCTATAGTTATATATTTCTCTCGTTTAGTAGTGATTTATTTGGGAAATTACAAAAAATCAGGCATTTAATTTTTCAAATTCAAAATTCAGGTGTGAATTTTAATTAATCAAAAATCAGGTATTGAATTAATAATTAAATATTATACCCACTTACCTAATCCCAAACAAACCCTAAATCATTTTTCCCTAAATCATTTTTCTCTATCCTCATTCCTCCTTCTCTCTCTCTCTCTCTCTCTCTCTCTCTCTCTCTCTCTCTCTCTCTCTCCCTCCCTCCCCCTAGCAGCCGTTGCCGACGAAGTGCCCGTCGCATCGCCGCCGCCGATATCACGACTACAAGCAGCTTGGTCACTAATGCAATGGTTCAAGCTCACGACCAGGTTGAGGCGAACCCGATTTCAGTAGGTATAAGTTCGGGGTCGGGTTCTGTAATGAACTTGAACGATTCTGTTCTTCCAAAGACAGAGAGCTTGAGTTCTTGGTTTAGGGGGCAAATACCACAAACAGCTTGGTCACTAATGTAATGACTCAAGCTCACGACCAAGTTGAGGCGAACTCGATTTTCGTGGGTATAAGTTCGAGGTCGGGTTCTGTAATGAACTTGAATGACTATGTTCTTCCAGAGACATGGATTGTAATCTCGCTTGGTATGATTCATGGATTTGTTTATTGAGTTCTTGTTGTGGTGGATTTGTGGTTGTGATGTGTGGATTTGTGTGATTAGTGGTGGCAGGGGCGGATTGGGAAATTTTTTAGAAGGGTTGGTGGTTGCGGTGTGGTATGATGGAGATGGTGGTGAGGTGGTAGTGGTATTGGTGGTGCGATGGTAGTGGTGCAAGTTGTTATTGGTGGGTTGCAAAATGGCTGAGTGGAGGTAGTTGTGGCGGAGGCAGAGGTGGAGGTGTGGGCGCGTTTCTGTTGGAGATGTTTGGCATTTGTGACCTATAAAATAGGTAATATGCAAGTGATTGGTGGTGGAGGTGGTTGTCAGTGGCTTTGTTGGTGCTGTTGTGGTGGCGGCGGCGTGGTGAGGGTGGTTGAAAGTGGCCATAGTGGTAGTGGCGGTAGTTTGTGACCAAATGTTTGGTCATCAGTGACTAAATGTTTAGTAATTTGTGACCAATTACTTAACTGTGACCCAAAAATTTAATAATACGTGACTCAAAAATAATCTGTAACCAACTGATTTAAAAATCCGTGATCTCAAAATAATCAGGGATAAAAAAATTTGACGATATGTGACCAGTAAAATAAATCTGTAACTTATAATTATGAATATGTAACCATTAATCACAAACTGTGACTTTATTATCTTTATTTAATAAATATTTTTAATTAATTAAATTCATACCTGATTTTTGAATTTTCAAACTATTTACCTTACTTTTGAATTGTGGTAAAGAATACACTTTAAATATGAATTTTTCCCTATTAATTTTTCTCATTTAGTACTTACTATTGGGCTTGTTCATTGGGCTAAGATATTAGTTCTTATGCACATTAGGGTTTTTAAATTAATAAATACATAGTCTGTGGTTACTATTGATAAACGTATAATTATTTCTTGCTAACACAAGAGAAATAGACAAAATTTAACATAATTCTCTTAAAGTCCAACTGACGGTTACGAATTGTTCATGATGTTGAATTTTTAATTTTTGTGCTGGGTTTCAATTTGTTCTGCATTTCTATTAGAAGAAATTGTCAGTTGTGGTATGTGGAGAATATCGTAGATCATATTTAGAATCGTCAAATGTATACCTCCTATCACATGTTCTATCTAAACACAAAAATGATCCGACTTTGGTTATTGAAACTTGTTGAATTTTCTCTGTGTGTGTTTAAGAAATACTCAATAATGATATTAGAGCCAAATTTGTTGTTTATTAGAGATTGGTTTAGTTAATGACATTAGATTAAAAAAAAAAAAAATTCAGAAATTTAAATCAAATTGTTTATAATTTTATCTGCTTGAGAAATCATTTTTCTGTATTGACTTTGATTCGAAAGTTGGAATGAAAGTTGAGGTTGGAGAATCTGATTTTGGATGTCGATGGTGACATCTTGACTGTGCATGCATTAGATGCCTTTCGCTTCAACAATAGGATGTTCCATGTACAAGACCTTGTGTATATTCTTAAGAACTTCAGAACGACTAAGAATACATTTTTGGTATGTGGAGGAAATAAACTCAAAATAGTTAAATATTTGGAAAATGTTCCAAACAAGGATAACCACTAAAAAGTCAAATACAGGCTTGATCGAGGAATTCAATGGTGAATTATATGTGGTTGTAGTTCAAGTGGTATATTGTGACAACAATGGCATCATTGTACAAGTAAAGGAACTAGAGTCTTATCAAAGAACTAAGAAGGCTGAACATGGGATAAGCAGCACTCATCATAGAAATTCAGATATATAGAGATAGATTAGGAAGATGAATTTACAAAAAGAAGTAGATCCAGGAGATTGTTTCTCTTTTCTCAATCGTCGAACTTATCACTGATCCACTTGTAAAGCCACTAACTCAGTAGACATGACTTTCGTGAAAATTCATTAGAGTATTAGATCTAGTGCAAGTGGGAGAATTTTAATGATGTGCCCTAAATCCAATCTTGAGATGGTATAACGAATTTAATATAGTGGAGTCTAAAGGTTAAGTTATGATGACTTGTTAATTGCGAGTTGTTTTGATTGTGAAATATAAGTTATAAATAACTTAATCTTAAATTGACCCTAATCATTAGTAATTACACTATGCGAATATTGTAATCACATATATCACATGACATGCTCATTGTCGGCAGCTCTGAGAAGATTATCAAAGTCATTAAGAATATGTTAAACTCAAAATTTGACATGAAAGACATGGGTCTCGCGGATGTCATTTTGGGAGTAAAAATCCCTCGAACACCAAATGGACTTGCGTTATTTCAATCTCATTATATTGATAAGATACTAGACAAGTTCAACAAGTCAGATACCACTGTGGCCAGGACCCCAGTGGATTTGAGTCTCCACTTATCCAAGAACACTGGTGATGGTGTGTCACAGTTGGAATATTCTCGGATAATTGGGAGTTTAATGTATCTAATGACTTGTACGCGACTGGATATAGCATACTCAGTTAGCAGATTGAGTCGCTACACGAGTACCCTAGGTGCTATCCACTGGAGAGCCATTTTCAGGGTGTTACATTATTTGAGGTACACTCGTGATTTTGGACTACATTATTCTAGATACCTTGCAGTAATCGAAGGGTATGCTGATGCAAATTGGATATCTGATATGTCAGATTTAAAATCTACTAGTGGATATGTCTTCACTCTTGGTGGTGCAGCTGTCTCTTGGAAATCGTCCAAACAAACTTGCATCGCGAGATCTACAATGGAATCAGAGTTCATCGCTCTGGATAAAGCAACTGAAGAAGCAGAGTGGTTTCGCCTGTTTGTTGAGGATATTCCAAGATGGTCAAAGCCTGTGCCTACGATTTGTGTTTATTGCGATAATCAATCAGCAATTGGCAGGCCACAGAGCAATATGTATAATGGCAAGTCTCGACATATTCGAAGACGACATAATACCATTCGACAACTACTCTCACAAGGTATTATCACACTGGACTATGTGAAGTCAAAGGATAATATTGCAAATCCGTTAACAAAAGGGTTAACTCGAGAGCTAGTTGAAAAAGCATCGAGGCGAATGGATTTGCAGCCTATGACGTTGAAAGGTATCATGGTAGAAACCCAACCTAGCTAAATGGAGATCCCAGGATTTAGGTTCAAAGGGACAACTAAACCATGTATATTTGTGTAAATCACTGAGAAGGTTCTCCTTCTACTCATTCCTATGGTGCTCACTGTGATTAGAAGATATAGGTTAAGCTATGCTTTTAATGACCCTTAAGCGTTGTTGGGAAACGCTGAGTTAAGAGGTCACCTATGTGAGTGTGAAGTGGGGCTGCTTTTATAAGGATTGGGAAGGCTACATCCTTGAACAAACACTTGCAGAACCAGGCGACGTGTTCATGGCCAAAACGAACACAACATTGAGAACTACGCTGTGTCTAGAATGGTCCTTGTGAGGTCTATTGTCTTGGTTTACACAAATAGCGAAACAGTTCAAGGCATCAGATCCACCGGTTTGCTAGTAATACTCGATAGATTTTCACAAGGGAAGGTTCAAAGCTAGATGCTACCTATCCTATGCAGGATTGATTCGTTTTACTCTCATCTTTGTTTTCGAATTTTCATTTATGTGGGGGATTGTTGGAAAATGAATGAAAACAGCCAACACTTCAGCTTCAGAGCAATTTCATCACTTCAGCTTCTCTTCAGTTTCATCCGGTTGTTAGCTCTTCAACGCTGTAACCTCCTCCCATTCAATGCATTAAAGACTTGGTACCTCATCTATGTGTATATATAGAGGATTTCTTGGTCGGAACATACACAAGTGATTCAAACAAAACCACCAACCAAAGGAGAAAAATCTACAGTTTCCTCCTTCTCCATTTTTTCGGCAGCCAGTTTCTTTTCTTTGCTTATTCTTTCGAGAGATAGACACAGCTGGTTCGTAGGTCGGTAATGTAGTGCAGCGTGGACCGATAACCGATTGTATCCTGGGAATCGATCACCGATCAAAACCTCGTGCACCCGGTGAGGCGGCGAATTCGATTTAAGGAAACCGTGTAAACACGGGCCTTTGGTTTGGTTTGATATTCTTTGATTCTCCATTATTTTATCCCACAATACATTACATTCGAATATGATAAAAAACTAGTACAACTCATTTGAAATTTATTTCTCTCATCATAGTATTACTAGTTAACAATCTCATATGTTTGTGGAATTTAGATGAACACATGTGCTAGCTCCAATAGTGATTTTGCTGTCCCTGAAGTTATGAAAAATTGCAGCTTGTGCATGTTTCCGTCTATGTAGCTTTCATAGATTATTTTTGTCTTTTCAGTGTTGGGGAGTCCGATAACTATATTTCTCTCTTTGAGCAAATGAAGACCATTTCCATCAAATAAACATATTGCAAATGCCAACTCAAGCAGAAAAGTCATGTTTCTCATTTTTAACATTCCCCAGAATCATATTATTCTTTCAGTAATTAGATAATGGACCTCGTCATGTTGGGTGGGGTTGACGGTGGTGGACTAGGGTGGTGTGAAGTGAGGTAGAGGTTGTGGTAGTTGTGGATTTTGGGGTGAAGGTGGCAGAAAATTTGGTCACAGTAGAATGGGTAGGATCACATGAGATACGGTGCATGCAATAGATGCCTTTTGCTTCAACAATAGGATGTTCCATGTACAAGACCTTGTGTATATTCTTAAGAACTTCAGAACGACTAAGAATACATTTTTGGTATGTGGAGGAAATAAACTCAAAATAGTTAAATATTTGGAAAATGTTCCAAACAAGGATAACCACTAAAAAGTCAAATACAGGCTTGATCGAGGAATTCAATGGTGAATTATATGTGGTTTGTAGTTCAAGTGGTATATTGTGACAACAATGGCATCATTGTACAAGTAAAGGAACTAGAGTCTTATCAAAGAACTAAGAAGGTTGAACATGGGATAAGCATCACTCATCATAGAAATTCAGATATATAGAGATAGATTAGGAAGATGAATTTACAAAAAGAAGTAGATCCAGGAGATTGTTTCTCTTTTCTCAATCGTCGAACTTATCACTGATCCACTTGTAAAGCCACTAACTCAGTAGACATGACTTTCGTGAAAATTCATTAGAGTATTAGATCTAGTGCAAGTGGGAGAATTTTAATGATGTGCCCTAAATCCAATCTTGAGATGGTATAACGAATTTAATATAGTGGAGTCTATAGGTTAAGTTATGATAACTTGTTAATTGCGAGTTGTTTTGATCGTGAAATATAAGTTATAAATAACTTAATCTTAAATTGACCCTAATCATTAGTAATTACACTATGCGAATATTGTAATCACATATATCACATTTCTTTCACATGGACAAAGTATCTAATCTCACATGCTAAAATGTTTAGAAGAACAAATCACCAGATGACTTGCAACCTAGATTCAACATGGACTATACCTTGGAAAATCTCTTTAGATAGTGGATTTGGTTCTTTGACTTGAAATCATAATTAAATCTTACATGAAGACATAAACACTTCAGTGGCATTGTACATTACTTATCTAAAATAACTTAAACGACGTCATATTCGCGTGTTACGAATCATATGAAAATTGATGAATTACCAATTCATGATTCATAACTCTTGGGTAATGAAAGATTATAACCTACTTTTTGTCCTCTGAAGTTGATAAAAAAGATCTTAGTCACGGTGGAGTTATGAAGTTAAAGGTTTCAAGCATAACTCGTTTGGAACAGTACAAGATGATGTTGAATAGTATTATTGATAAAGTCAAGATTGGCGCTTCTCTATATCTCATAATTAATTGGATTATACCAATGAATGGATTATATTATTACGGCAACGTAGCAGAATGATTTTGTCATACTACATAACATTTTCCATAAAAAATATGGCATTGACATGTAGTTTAGATGTCTATCTTGGACAATAGAGTTAAAAATTAATCCAGATGGATTAATGTTAAATTGAAAGGCAATTAATCCAGATGGATTAATGTTAAATTGAAAGGCAATTGTATTTCATCTTATCATGTTCAAATCAGATTATAATGTCACGACATTTTCCATAGTGAATGGAAACATGATGAGTCACTCACGAAATGCTTGAATTGGAAATTCGAAATTGATATTTGACATATCTCAAATGGGAGATTGTAAATATTATGTTCCAGACATAATTTTAGGGTGTACTTAATAGTTACTATTGGGCTTGTTGTTCATTTGGTTATGATTAATAATATTAACTAGTTCCCATTAGGGTTAGGAAAACCTATAAATACCTAGTCCATGTTTAGGTTGATAGACATATAACTATTCCCTCATAGCACAAGATTAATAGGCAAAATCCTAAACTCAATTCTATCTAGTTTAAACTCGTAGATGTGAATTATACGTCGTGTTGAAATTCCAATTTGTTCATGCCTAATAAATTTATGTCAGAGATTGGACAACTGAACAACTGTGGAATACTGAGATTGCTGTCGATTAGATTCAAAATTGTCTCAATTTACGAAATTCGCTAAATGTATACATCCTATCACATATTCTACTTAAACACGAAGTGTGAAACTTATTTAATTTCTTGTGTGCATTTTTAATTAACAGTCAAAGACTATGCAGATTGTGTAAACGATTCTGCACATGAGAAACATGAGTGGTGAGTTTTCTTCTACTTCACTTAAGTTGTGCAGTTTTCTTCTCCGTTCTACTACGTCCCGTCACCAAAATTTATTTAAAAAATGACATTCGGATTGAGCTCCGTAATTATATCTTTATTTCCTATCATGTGGTTGCTGCATAGGCTATTCAAATACCATAGACTCAGTGATTCATAATCACTATCCTAGCATGAATAGAATTCTTTCGATTCTTTTAAGAAATTTGTTACATTTTTGTCGTTTATCTAATCTAACAATTTTTTTTTTTGAAAATAATTAGGTGTTTTTCATTTCGACGTCTAAAATTACAATTTTTAGATTTATGAATTGATATTGTTTTTTTTTTTTTGGATAATGCAAGAGTGAGCATTACTAGAATTTTGAATTGCCTCACCTTTTTCATTCACATTGCTTCTATTTTTTTTCCCACTTGACTAGATTGTGGAAACGAGCCTTCATGTTGTTTTTTTTCCATGGTTGCTATATATATAAAATAGGAATAAAACATTGGGATAAAAATAAAATCAAAACTAAATTAGAAATCATGAACGAAAATATAAAAATAAGAACGACAGAAATCAAACATACAAATCAAGACATGTAAGACTTTAATATATAGATTAAAGAGTCATTAGATTTAAAAGTAATAAGACCATCTAATAGTCAACATAGATTAGTAGCCTTTATGGTGAGAAATCATAATGAAATTAAAAGAGGAAAAACAATAATGATCATAAACTACAAAAGATTAAACGAAAATACTGTAGAAGGTGGATATAAGATATCAGATAAATACATGTTAATAAATAAAATACAAAATAGTAAAATATTTTCAAAATTTGACTGTAAATCTGGATTTTGGCAAATAAAAATAGTAAAAGATTATATTCCTTGGACAACGTTTACTACACCACTAGAATATTTTGAATGGTTAATCACGTCTTTTGGATTAAAAAATGCATCCTCTATTTTTCAAAGAAAGATAGATAGTATTTTTAAATCTACTCCATTTATTTGTGTATATATAGATGATATCTTAGTACATAGTAAAAATTAGAAAGAACATATGAAGCATTTAGAAATAGGTTTTGAGAAACGCAAGATTTGACCCTACTACACCTAGAGGGGGTGATTAGGTGTAAATGCAGAATTAAAACTTTAATTAACAAGCAACAAGTCACAAGTTAATTATGTCTAGGTGATTAGTCAAACAATTCAAATTATCCTATATTTGAATACCGCAGTTTGTATAATAAACAATAAATATGAAAATAATAAATAAAGAACACCAATATGATGACGGAGAAACACCAATTGGGTAAAAACTCCGGGACCAAGCCAGTTTACCTCCACTATAGACAATGTGGGTTACAGTTCAATTCTAAATTAGTTCCACTAGTTGTTGTAAATCTTGTAACTCCAAGATCTGCTGCTCATTCCAGCCTTGAGATCTGCTACCGTAGATACCGTCTAGCCAACCTGCTAGATTTCTCGATCTACCTCATGTAGCTTCCAAGTTCAGCTGTACTTACAGACTCACAATCTTCTACCAAGATATGCTGTAGCAGTCTCACGTTCTTCTGCACACGTCTCTTCCAAGTGGATACCCAAAAACCTCATGTTCTTGTGCTATTCCTGTGCCTTCAGTCCACATATTCCAAATCCCAATGAAAGAGTCAGTTTCTTAAAAGATTAAGGATGCCGGTGTTTTTGATTATGAAACCTTTGATGTTTTCCAAAATTGGTCACTAGAGTTTAAGAAATAAGTTGATGAATCTCTCAATGATTTGCCTCTTGGATCTCTTTCAAATATGTTAATGAATCTCTCAATGTAAGAACAATGTAGCAACCGCACTAAATTCGTCCACAGTGCCTCTATTTATAGTTGAACCTGTTTTCGAGACTTGGGCCATATAAAACTCATCAATAAACGCGACTTAGGTTTTCCATATACAACCGTCGCTCGAGCTAAACCGCTTTGTCGCTCGGGCGAAAGATACGTCGCTCGAGTGAGCGGCTAGTAAAAGTCGAGCGAAAAATTTGAGTCACTAAAAATTAGAACCCTAGGCTAACCTACCAACTATGAAACTTTACAATTGAGTCACTAAACTTTTATAACTGTTCAAGTTGGTCCTATTGTTCACAAAATCGTCAATACAATATATAAACCTAACAAACTCCCCATTTGGCATTATGTGACAAAATCAAATACAAAACATAAAACAACCTATCAAAACTACTCGAGTCCAACTGAATCAATCTGAACGAATCTTCCACTTTGTTCATCATGTATTCTGAAATCAAAACTCACATACCCAGTATAAAAGCATGTGATACATGAAATCAAAAACTCATCAACACAAATAAGTATGCTAGCTTGAGACGTGACATTAATGTCAATCAAAACATGCTCCTCCTTACTGCAAACTCTCAATTTTTTATGCAGTAGGCAAATGTATCTATGTCTCACCCCATCGACCCCTAAAGACATATGTAGCAACCCCTAAAGACATAGTAACTGCTCAAACAATAAATGTAAATGATATAGCAAATGATATAACAAATGATATAACTCATTCTTACAATAAAAATCTCTCTCCCTTTTTATCACAAATGTCAAAGGGCCAGAGCAAAAATCACTACTCAATAATGTAGGTATAGGCAATCACAAGTATATACAATGAACAGTAAACTTTTCCACAATACCAACTTAAAAGAACCATGAAGTAAATCATATAAGTGACTCATACGTGTGAAATGGCACTAATATCTGGCAGTAGGACTCCAACCTTAATTTTGTGAGAAATGACATGTTAAACATCACTACTAATAAGTATATTCTTCTACTTATGAAAGTCAAACTTTAAAACACATTAGAACCTACATATGAAATCTCACTTCAAATCAATTCTTTTTCTCCCCCTGATTTACAGCACAAAGAATTTTTCGTTTATCACACTTTAAATATGAATACTCATATAATTTTTTTTTTCATCTTAAGTGCAGGCTTCTTTCTATTAAGCAACTAACCTGACTCCTGTAACGAGTTTTAGGCCGGTTAACCCAAGTCAGATGACCATCGGCTTCAGGTTATGAGAAACCCAACAGGCTAAATAACTCAAGTTAAGTAGGCCTCGAAAAGTAGCATTAAGATATAGAGCCCCTTTAATTTTTCTTTCAGACATATATTGAATCATGTAGGGATAATATCAAGCTCAGGTCTAATTAAAATGGTTAATTCATGTTCAAAGTCACCCTGCTAACATGTGACTGTCATCCCAAATCTCACACATGCGGTAGAGTCCCACTGTCAAGATAAAGTGTGTGCAGTGCAAATATTATATGAAGAGACCTATATTAAATACTCTATAAGCATCCTAAGCTAGCAATGTCAATTATGTTACAACTCGCTAAATAAACTCATTCTTGATTACAACCAACAAAATCAAGTGTATTGTATATCATGCTGTAAAACACTTCCAATTCAAAATCTTTTTGTTATCTTTTTCTTCCTCCCTTTTTTATCAAAAAAAACTTTACAACGAATGGATGTTTTTGGTTGTTTTTTCGTATTAAAACATGAATGTATCAAGCACAAAAAAAATAAAAAATAAAAAAATCAAACAAACCACAAGAACATAGAATAAAATACATGAGAACAAATAGATAAATAAATAAACATAATGCATGCATATATCCATGTCACATGATAAAGCACGAGCATGCACCACAACAAAATACCTAATCAGTTAGGTACGCTAATGCTCTTACCTTTAAGAGCACTGTGATCTATTTCAGAATTTTTGAGATCATTCTTTTTCACCCAAACTTGCTTAATAATAGGAATATTTCTATTCATCTGTATCACGATGTTGGTTAATTTACTTACCTGATTAGTTAGGAAGTCAATCTAACCAACATAATCCTGATTCTTATTTCTATTTAAGTTCTAGTTTCATTTCTATTCAGGAAATGATGACATCTAGGTCTTATGTGACCTAACTCTCTACAGTCATAGCACATAGGGACAAACCTAGGACCAATGTTATGTGGATGTTGACGTCTATTCCTAGGTTGATGGGTCCTACGCTGTCTAGTAGACCTCTGTTTAATAAATCCCTTATTTTTAGATTCGGGATTAGGTACATGTTTGAGTTGGTCAGTTGTAGGGACAAACGTGATCTTAGAAGTACTAGCAACATTGCTCTCTTTTCCTTTAAATCTTAGACCTCCCTTGTTTCCAGCCGACTTGCCCTTTCCTATAATACTATCTAACCTTTTAGAACCACTAGTGAAGGCAAGTAATTGAGACCTAGAATATTCTAGATCGCTCAATAGGTTTTTTACCTGGATATCAAGAGTCTCTCTCTCTCTCTCTCTCTCTCTCTCTATCTCTCTCTCTCTCTATCTCTCTCTCTCTATGTGGCCAACTCTCTAACTTTCCTAGAGGATCTCTCGAGCTCATTGGTGAGATTTCTAACCTAAGTCTCTAAAGTTTCATTCATAGATTTGAATTCACTCAAGATCGAGGAAGATTCCTTAATGTGTGCAACTAACTTCTCATTCTCCAATTATAGTTCCATATTCCTCACACTCAAGACCTTATTCTTAGACAAAATCTTAAGACTCTCTCGATACATTTTATCATAGGCCTCTTGGATATCTTCCTCACTTACAAACTCATCATCAAAATCATCATCACTATATAATGAAGTATTCATCTAGACTGTAAGGTCAGGACACGTGTTAGGCTCTGATACCAATTGAGAAACGCAAAATTTGACCCTACTTCACCTAGAGGGGGATGATTAGGTGTAAATACGGAATTGAAACTTTAATTAACAAGTAACAAGCCACAAGTTAATTATGTTTAGGTGATTAGTCAAACAATTCAAATTATTCTATCTTTGAATACTGTAATTTGTATAATAAACAATAAATATGACAACATTAAATAAAGAACACCAATATGATAGAGGAGAAACCCCAATTGGGTAAAAATTTCGAGACCAAGCCAGTTATCTCCACTACAGACAATGTGGATTACAGTTCAATTCCAAACTAGTTCCACTAGCTATTGTAAATCCTGTAACTCCAAGATTTGCTGCTCATTCCAGCCTTAGGATCTGCTACCGTAGATACCGTCTAGCCAACCTGCTAGATTTCTCGATCTACCTCCTGTAGCTTCCAAGTTTTGCTGTACTTACAGACTCACAATCTTCTATTAAGATATGCTATAGTAGTCTCACGTTCTTCTGCACACGTATCTTCCAAGTGGATACCTGTTATATGAAAATATGTTTCGAATAAAAATTACCGCAGGTGTACGGATCGTTCAAGTAATAAAATGGATTTTAGAGTCCAAGTATCGTTCCCACAAAGATTTACTAGTTCAATTTTATCTATTCTGACCTTAACCGAAACGTGAAATATGGTTGAGTTTGGTAACAAATTGTAGCTAAACTAAATGATAGTAATAGTGGATGAATTAATTAAACTAAATGCAAATTATATGATTGAATGGAAATTGAGGCAACTCATAGAAAAGAAACGTACTAGATTCGCAAATCCCCTTGCAATGATCCATTTTAATTCTAATTCTACAAAATTGACAACATGTTTGAATTGATGAAGAATCAATGTTTCTAACATGTTCAATAATCTCTCTCAAGTAGAATTGAATCTATTCTCGCATACCATTTGACTATATTTCTATGACAAATGTAATATACAAGAATGCATGACGTTTTGTAAACACTTAGAGATTCACGTAGAGTATAGCGGTATATTTCTATCCTTTATCGGACCCTATGATGATTTATATCTTGTCGAGTCTATTCCCCTACTTTCGAATGCCAGAAATATGCCACAGCACTCATACAACTATTGCTCATATAATTGTAGAGAAAAATCGATGTGTATAAATCATTCAATAATTC
Organism: Fraxinus americana; assembly: GCA_035079005.1. Lineage (NCBI taxonomy): Eukaryota > Viridiplantae > Streptophyta > Magnoliopsida > Lamiales > Oleaceae > Fraxinus > Fraxinus americana. The sequence goes on from CM068713.1 coordinate 23,733,060, forward strand.
AAAACACGTTTTAATGTCAACAAAGTAAAACTAGGAATTAAAATATCACATCACAAGGTTCATCGTTCACCTAATACATATAAGTCTAGCCTATCATGCAGGAAGGAAGAAAATCAGAAAATAGATAAAGAACGACATCACCCTGAATAATCTTGAATTGAATCTTCGCGTTGTGATGTTATTCTTCTTGTTTGTGCCTCTTTTTCTCTCTTAAAATCTTCAAAAATCTCCTCCCAAGTCTGCCTAGGGTTTGAGGACGGCTTAAGAGTTTATATAGTTATCAAAAGATTGGTTTCCATAAGAGTTGGAACAAAATAAGGAAACCAGAATTTTCGCGCCTAGATTGAACCATGCGACTGCATGGTATAAACCCATGCGACAACATGGTTATACAAAATTTTCACTGTTCAACTCCTGTAAATGCTTGTACGACTGCATGGACTTTCTACCATGCGACTGCATGATAGAAATAATTTTCTTTTTGATTCACTTTGGTCCCCAAGTTTGTTTCAGCCACCTTTTGACATTGTTTCCATTTCCTTCTTCTTCTAACATCCCATCATATCACAATGTGTTATTTAGCTCAATTCCATGCTTGACTCACCATTCGGGTCATCTTTTGAATAATTACATTTTGGTCCTCAGAGTTTCTTATTCTTCCATTTTGGTCCTTTTTCTCATACTCTTCATTTCATTTATCAATGTAATCCTACAAACACACATTATATCGAATTAAGTCATATTTCAACATATATATCAACAATTTTTCATATTTTGTGACCTAAATAAGTGTGCAAAACACACTTATCAATACCCAAAAACCTCATGTTCCTGTGCTATTCCTGTGCTTGCAGTCAATATCTTCCAAATCCCAATGAAAGAGTCAGTTCCTTAAAAGATTAAGAATGCCAGATGTTTTTGATTATTAAACCTTTGATGTTTTCCAAAATCGGTTGCTGGATCTCAAGAAATAATTTGATGAATCTCTCAATGATTTGCCTCTTGGATCTCTTTCAAATATGTTAATGAATCTCTCAATGTAAAAACAATGTAGCAACCACACTGAATTCGTCCACGGCCCCTCTATTTATAGTTGAACTTGTTTTGGAGACTTGGGTCGATAAAACTCATCAATAAACACGACTTAGGTTTTCTATATACAACCGTTGCTCGAGCTAAATTGCTTTGTCGCTCGAGCGAATGATACGTCGGTCGAGTGAGTGATTGGCGAAAGTCGAACGAAGACTGTTCTGTTTTAGTCGCTCGAGCATACAGAGCAAGAAAAGACTTTATATGAATTAGAACAAAAAATTGACGATTTTATCAGTGTTGTCCGAAGTGCTATAAAGGAGTTAGTCATACAACAGATTATCGATTTCTCTCAAACTCTAAACTACTATTATAACAAAAATCGATAATTTCTTAAAAATGACCCTAAATATTAATCAGCTATTAATTTAGTTTTCTTAGACACAATTTCTTTTGACTATACAATCTTTGAATAAGAAGACCTTTTTTTACCCAGCTTCAAAGTTTGGCATGATAGACACCATATACATTCTAAACAGATCCTTCAGATTTTTTCACCTAAACTTAAAAGGATTCTAGTTAGTTAAATGATCACCCTTTAATGATACAATTCATTTTCAGACATGCCTCTTGTAAATAATGGTATAATAATTTCAGTCTATCACAATATTTTAATATACGAAGGAGCCAAAATATTTATACCTTCCTCTAAAACTAATAAAAAAAAAATTAGACAGATTGATTACGAAAGACAAATCTCAGAGACCGTGACAATAATGGAAATTCAAAATAATAATTCCAAACTTGTAGCACAATGAAGCAATTGAGTTATTTTCTGTCAAGAATATCTTGCTATAAGAGTTAAAACAGAAAAAGTTCCAGCATCAAATATTCAACAAAAAGAGTTATATTTGATGGCTTTTCAAGAAACAAACGATGAATTATCATAAAGACAATTAGACACAGAAGAAGAAGAATACATATCAAATGACCAAATTAATGAAATGGATAATAGAAAAAGCCTACATAGAGATGATGGACAGATAATCAATAATCAAAGGAGAAAATACGTAAATAAAAAGCAAAAGACGATGAATAGTGTTTAAATGACAATTATCAAGCAAAAAAAGTCAAAAGTAGGAGTTTGAAGACAAAATTTTCAAAAAAGAATTTTTATAGCTGTAAACAACATTTAATTATAAATTACACACATGTAAAGTTATAAAATACTATTTCTTTAATTGTAAATCACACACCTATAAAGTTGTACAATACGAAAATAATAGATGTGATATACCATCGTCTTTAAATACATACATCACCTACAAAAAAACACACACTGAGAAACAAAAACAAAGCACCCTATAACACTTGTACTCAAAATTCAAAGACATTCTTGTAAATTCAAAGACTTCAGAAGTAAAGTAAGTCATTTACACTTTCTCTTATTTATAATTTTCGTTTACTTTATTTATTAAGTAAGTCATTTTCACACTTTCTCTTATTTATAATTTTCGTTTACTTTATTTATTTTCGGGTAAGGTCTAAAAGAGGAAACACCAAGTAAGCGATTAATTTATTGAAAAATTATATTTTATTTTCAAATATAATCCTAACGCTCTTAGCCCTTTATTCTGGATTCTATGGCAAAAAAGATAAACTAATCCTCTGAGTTAAGTCAGTTATTTTACTGATTAAGGGAGTTTGATCAAACCTTTTAAACATGATTAAAATCTTTTTTTTTGTTACAATCTTAAGCCTTTGTAGAAGGTCAAGAAAAAAAAAGCTAAGAGAGAGTTAAAAAAAATTTGAAGAAATTAATTTTGCTAAACAGTAAAGTACTCTAAGACCATTGTAAATATATTATTTTTAATTTTCGATATTTTATGCCATTAGATAGTTATACTTCATCCACTTTGCTTTGCTGCTTTTTAGAAAGTTTTAAAGAGTTTATTAATATCTGTCTAGAAAATCGAGAAATTGGTAGATTAATTATTATAGATAGTCACATATTAGCTGCACTAGGTAGAAATAGATGTGACTCCTCTTTACAGATCAACAAGCAAATCTTGAGCTCTCTATCTCTCAATGTTGGAGTTTCTTGATAAAATATTCTAAAGATTGTAAGAAAAGACAAAAAGCCATAATAATAATAATAATAATAATAATAATAATAATAATAATAATAATAATAATAATAATAATAATATTCCATTTTTAAGAGAAAAAATTTTGTAGAAAAAATTGGTATCAAAGCCATTTCTTAGTCCAAAGTAATTAGTTTATGAAAAGAATAGATTATTTAAATCTAGAGATTCTAGGAAATTTTAAAAGATAGTCTAGACACAACTTCCATAGTTTGTAATTTTAATAAAAAAAATTTAAACATCTTTTACATTATGAAGATAAACAGCTCAATAGTATTGTAGACTTACTCGTAAATTTAGGAGAAAACTTAGAAAAGAATAATTCAAATAAAAAGGTAGAAACTTTATTAGAAAATATAAATAAAAGTAAAAAGACTTTAGAAAGTAATTTAGAATATATTAAAAACCAAAACACTGAAATATTAAAAAGAAAATTTAATCATACAGGAGAAATAGATAATAGTCCTAATTTAGAAAAATTAGAAAGTAGAGTTAAAGCATTAGAAAAAGAAAAGTCAATAGATACTAGAAAAAACTTAGATAATATAATAAATAAACTACAAAAATTAGATTTAGGTAAGGTCAAAGATCCTAGTAGATTTAAGAAGACTAAATGGATTTACACATAATGGCTAAAGGAAAATAAATTTTAGCTAGTAGTAGTCGATTAGTTGGTAATCCCTTATTGAGGACATTAAATAGGAAAACTGAATTTGAAACAAAATTAGAATCCCTAATAGATATAGAAGAACAGATAAAGACGTTTAGACAAAATAAATTAAAATTAACAAAAGCTTTAGACCACATAAATAAAAAAGGAAATATGTTTAGCAAATCTTTAATATATCAACATTATGGTGAAATATATGTTTCTTGTACACATGAAATTTATTTATATCCCTAGATTTAATAGAACAAGAATCTTATAAAAAAATTGTTAATAAAAATCTTCAAGAGATTCTTTTAGGATTAATAATAATATGAGTAAAAAGACTTTATAGAGAAAATTTAGGAGTTAAAGCAATAGTATGTTTATATGATAGCAGATTTACAGACATAGAACAATGATTGTTAGGAAGCATAGAATTAGACATGAATAATAAAGGCGAAATAGTATATTTTACACCAAATTATTTAGTTAGAACAAAAGGTTTTTATAACGACATTAAAATAGGAATAAAAACTAAAGGATATCAAATGAAAAGAGATGAAGATAATTTATTAGTTTGCACAAGTTTCATAGGGAGACTTAGTGAAAATAATACTACCAACTATACATTAGAAAATAATCAAATAATTACATTATTAGGAGAAAATGTATAAAGGCCATCCTAGGAAAGAAATTCTTTTCAGAAACAAATGCAGGATTAGATTGAAATTTGGGAAATTGTTTAGAGACGCCTATATTAGTACCAGAAGACAATATCATGTATAAAAATAGTAATGGAACCTTAAGTATTAGATTTGAAAATTATAATTATCAAGCAGAGTAGCCAAAGAATAATGAAGAAGAAGATGAAGGAGAATGTGGATACTTTGAAATAGAAGACTACGAAAGTGAAAATGAAGTTAATGCTTTTAGATGAAGACAATGAAGAAGATGAAAGTGAAGACGATAAAAAAGATTTTGGATATATAGATATGGAATGTTGTAGAAATCTTAGAAAAGTCAGAGAAATAGAAATTGGAATATTAACAGAAAAGACCAAGCAAATATAGAAACCAAGATGAAGAAAGCAAGTAAAAGAACTAAATTAGAAACATACCAAGAATTTGGAAAAATAAAAGAACCCATGAACGCAAAATATGATATAGGAGGTAAATATCATTTCCCCCTTGCTAGAGACTATGAATGTGAAGATAAAAGATATAGAAGCTTAGGAAAAAGACAGTCAGAAGAAGGATGTAATTTACCATTAGCAAGCGATAAAAGATTAATTTTAGAATAAAATAATTGTAAATCTCAAGACAGACCTAGCACTATAACTAAATGGAAAAATTTTGTAATTAGTGGATATAATAGTGTACCTATACAAATGACTGTAGGAGAAATGTGGGTTTATTTAGAAACTTATTTAGGAAAGACAGTATTAGGTATACATGTCACAGCCAAAAGACTAGAGTCAAAATAAATTAGGTTAAGAATGGTCAGAGGAGATAATCTTAAGAATTTTGCAAGTTTTATTAGAGAATTAATGATAGGTTCCGATCCTAGTGGAGACAACACTTACGAACATAAAGCCCTAGTAGATTTAGAAAAAAATAAGTATTAATAATATGAAATATATATAACCATTTTTATTAGATTTTGAAAGACTATCAAGTACAACAGGTTTAGCACTAGATATACTTATACTTGAAAGATTATATAGAAAGATACCACCACCATGTAATGATAAAATTAGAAAAGATTTATAATCAAGACCAACAAGAGATGTAAATATTAGCTCTACCACAAAATTTATAACAAACAAACTAAAAGAATATTGTATAGAAGAAATAGCCAGAAAACAAATAAAGAAATTAAATTATTCTTTTTCCTCATATTTATATACACCATAGACCTATGATTATAGAAGAAGAAAGGAAAAAATATATATATAAAAAGGATTTAAAAAAATAGATATAAAAGACAATATCAAGATAAAAAGAAATATAATATTAGACCAATTAAGACGTATTATAAAAATAGATATAATAGATATGTTAGAAAACTGTAAACTTAAAAAGACTGTAAATGTTATATTTGTGGAGACCCTAAAAATTTTGCTAATAAATGCCCCAAAAATATAAAAATAAAGAGACTATAGCTAAATATATGATAATTGAAGACAAACAATGTAATATTATAGAATTATCTCATAATAAATCTTGTAGTTTAGTATATAGTATTTATACATATAATGTATTAGACAATTTAAAAATTATAAGTAGTTCTGAAGAATGTTATGATAGTTTAGAAGAACTAGATTTTTCAATTCTCGATACAAAAATGATGAATATAGAACAAGAATGTGTCCATGAATGCCCATGGCATAAAAATAGAAATCAATGTAAAAATTGCTTAGAAATCCAATGTAATAAATTCTTAGGAATTAAAGAAGAAGCTAATAGCAAAACTAAAGACTATATTGAAGATATAGAAAGACTAGAAAACAAGATAGTAAATACAAATAATAGAATAGATAAAAATATATGAAACTATAGGAAATACAATATAAGATTAGAAATCTAGAGACAAAAGGAAACATATGATAATTACGCAGAAAATCAAGAATAAATAATTTGTCAAATCTAGAGCAAAGCCAATTCGAATACCCCTAAAAATAAAAATAAATAAAATGATAAAACTAAATTTAATAGGTTTAATAGACACATGTTGTACATTTAACATAATTAGAAAACACTTAGTTCTCGAAGATTGTAGGCAGAAAATAAAACATATAACTTCCCCACCTTATACTATTATTGTGAAAAACGTTATCACCTTTCTTTTGTGGCATTTTCACCCTTATTTTCACATTTCATTGCGTAAAACGTCATTTTCATTCATTTTCTGAATTAAAAATTGTGAAATGTCGAATACACACTTTTCTTTAAATAAAATAAAAGAAAAAAGAAAAAAACTAATTGCAATAATATTCTCATTTTTTTGAGAAGCGCAAATGAGTCCCAAATAAATTATTAAAAGTATAATTAACACATAATATCCATAACTTTCACTATTATTATAAAAAAATGTCCATACCTTTTTTTTTACATTTTCATCCTTAATTACACATTTGATTGTGCAAACCATCATTTCTCTCCATTTTTTATCTAATTGCTCAATAAAGAACCGTGAAATAATGAATATACCCTCCTATTCAAATAAAAAATATTTTTTAGTTTCTAATTTTTTTATTTGGGACTCGTTTACACTTTTTTTAAAAAATTAAAATTGTTTAATAATTTATTGGGACTCGTTTGCATTTTTTTAAAAACAAATTGATAATATGCTTGAAATTAATTCTTTAGTTTTTTATTTATTGGGACTCGTCATTTCACAATTTTTTATTGAGAAATTTGATAAAAATGGATAGAAATGATGGTTTGCGCAATTAAATGTGTAATTAATGGTGAAAATGCCAAAAAAATAAAAGGTATTGACTTTTTTTTTTGGCAATACTGGTGAAATGTAGGGGTATTATGTGCTAATTACCTTTTTAATTAATAATTTATTTGGGACTCATTTGTACTTTTCAAAAAAATTTAGAATTATGATTGTAATTAGCTTTTCTTTTTCCTTTTGTAAAAGGAGAATGATATATTCGTCATTTCATAATTTTTAATTGAGAAAATGAAAGAAAATTATCTTTTGGGCAATGAAGGGTAGAAATAAGGGTGAAAATGTCAAAAAATGAAAGGTAATGACGTTTTTCACAATAATAATGTAAGGTGTGGATATTATATGTTAATTACCCACACATATATATATATATATATATATATATATATATATATATATATATATATATAAGTTGGGGATGTTATGTGCTAATTACCCACATATTTTTATATATATTTGCTAAAAGATTGATTCTTTGCTCGTGCTAGAAGACATTAGTTCAACTCTTACATTCTCATTTTTGATAAGTCTTGTAGGCTAAATGATCAAATTTTGCGGGTAGGCTCCTAACCACCTCTTCGACGACTCACTTGTCTTGAATGGTATCCGTTGAATGAAAAATCTATGATTGTATGTGTTTCGCGTGGATTATCGAGTCTCGCTAACAATTAAAAGATAGTTCAGACGATAGTGTAAGGAACAGACCTCTCGAGACAAAGTCCCAACGAATGGTGCTTTATTTATGAAAATTACAATTAGGAAGAAGTAAAACGCTTCCAAGGGGCTCAAGCACACAAAGTATTAGAAGAAAATAATTGAAAGTTAATCTAATAAATAAAATTACATAATTCTCTGTTTGAGAGTGATTGATTCGGGGTCCTTCCTTCTATGTCTTCTTTTTCTTTTATACTCCTTTGCCAGTTTTCCTTATAAAACCGTTTGGAAATTGCGTGTCACTCTATAACTACCCACTTGCTTCATAATAGCTGACATGTCGATGAACCGCCGTTTTTAAACTGCTGCTATTGCTCCCCTCTTTTAACTGCTTGCAACCGAGATATTTGGATTGTGAAACGTGATAAGATTGCTCAATAACTGATTTAATAACCATCGCTTTAAATAACAACAAGACGCTATGTTCTCTCAGATCTTGGGCGTCTCAAAGGCTTGTAAGAAGAATGGGACCGTCGCTCTGAGTGACAATAAGGTACTTTATTCGCTCTGATTCTGGACGTCTTGTAGGCTTGGGGGGATGATAGTCCTCCGTTTATAGGCCTCCACTATATTTTACAATGGTCTCATTTGAGTTTATCCCTCAAATTCCCTAACTGGGCCCCATTTCTTGGACCAATTAATTAGGCCTCATTTTTGTATGTCAACAATTACCCCCAATATGGCAAAATTAATATCAAGTATTAATTTTATGCCATATTCTTCCTTTATATTTTCTGACAACATTTGAAATCCCAAAAGGGCGGAGAATTCCAACTATTATTTTCGTTTGGCAGTAACCCTCTACATTCTGAAAAGTGTAACACACATAACCCCTATAAACCAAAGGACACACCATTTCATCGCGCCATGACACCCACGTCTTTACATTGCGTGCTTCTCTCTCACTGTTCATTACACTATTCATCTTCTTGCTTCTCTGCTAAGTTTCTTAAGCAATCTTCACAAAGGCTGTATTTTGTATCAAATGGCGACTTTACAAACTCCTTCCTACAACTCCCTTAGTTTCGAGGATTTTCAAAACCTCCTTACCAAAATCGTATATAAATTCAGCTTTTCTTTAACCAGCCAACCCTGACCTCCATGAATTTTATCTTGGTTCGTCATTTAATGATGCTGAATCTATTGGGCAAACAGCGGTGGGTCAGCTCTTCCCTTGCACTCAAGTCCCTCATTTTTTGAACTCTCTACCATTGAAGCCGATTCGCGAGAAAGGTATTCATACCTGGCCTAAAACTGACACTACTTTTCGTATGTGGTATGCACGTATGGTAAATCATGGCCCTACTAAGACGATTTTTGATCATATTAGGATTTCAGATTTATTAGAAATCGCTCTCCATCTCCCAATTTATAACCCGGTGCTTTTCCCTATTGCTTTAAGTTTTTGATCTTCTGAGTACAATACTTTTATCTTCCCCCTTGGCCCAATGTTTATTACCCTAAGGCGTTGGAGCCCTAGTAAACCTTCCGCCCTTGGGTGACACCATTTTTCCTAGCATTCTGATTACTGCTGCTGCCCTAAAATTTGACACGAAATTTACTGATTCCTATTTGGGCATGCAAAAAATGTATAATAATTCTAGCACTGAACCTTCCCATGCTGAGCGTGTGGCCTTTCTTCAGGCTTGGCTTTGTAAATTCATGCTTTATGTGCCCATCATGAAACCTTTCATGAGTTATCTGCCCATAACGTATAAATTAGCATTTGATAGGTCTTTAAACCTCTGTTCATTATTCTTAGCCGCCTTTTATAGAGGCATGACTTCCCTCCAACTTCAATTGAAGAATGGAGCATCTCCCACTGGTAGTGGGCCTCTTGGCTCGCTCAATTGTGGTTGAGAGCATACTTTCTCTAACTTGGTGCTCCACCATCTCTTTCTCGATCAGTTAGTTGTTATGGGCTTGTTATTAATCAATTGAACCTTGTAAATATGTCCAATATGGACGTTTTCTCATTCTTTTACAACCTGAATTCAATTTCTACCCTTTTTTCTTTCCCTGCCACCTTAATTCCAAACTACGTGCAACCTCCTTCCACCATGGATCACGTGAGCACATTCTTGCCCATTTGGGCTCAATTCTTGATTGAAAAAGAATTGTTTCATGCTATTTTAACTGGAACAAATGCCAAGGCTGGGGTTGAGATATATGCTCCCCAATTTTTTGCTTGTCAGCCTGGTTTTGGTCAGATGTGGCCTGTTCTTCCATGATTTTCTAAGAGTTTGATAGAGCGTTTTTATACCATAAATAAAACAGAGGCACAGGCCATTGACGGCCATAATAATCTTTTGACCAAAGGTTTTTCCTTGGCTCCTTTCAACCGCACTTTTGCCACTCATCCCATTGTTGAACAACTCTGGCCGTCTGTAAAACGTAGGCTATTCACAACTGACGCTAATAGTGCTTTCCACCTACTGGAGCGGCTGGAGACTTCCTCTTCTCCTATTTCTACCATTCCTGCATCTGTCAAGAAACCACTTCTCTTTCTAAATTACCACCTGCTCGTGTCAAACGTTCTGTTCTTCCATCTGGTTTCCCAATCTGCTCAAGCTAGTACAGCTAAAGGTGCTTCTAGCCATAATCGGCTAGCTTTAGCTCCACCAGTTTTGCCCGATGACAACAATGATGATGATGCTCTTCTTGTCGTCAGGAGAAAGGTAATTGAGCTTGTTTATTCATGAAACAACAATTCTTCATATGTTAATATTTTTACCTGAATTTTTCAGAAGAGCTCAACTTCTCTTTTTAAGGCCCTGACTTTAGCAGCCCCTGCTCCATCGCCTTCTTCTGAGCTGCTTCATCCAAGTTGTCTGATGTAGGGACTTTGCCTAAAGAGAAATTCATAGTCTCAGAGTCTTCACCTGCACAGCTAAATAGAGAGCTGCCACCTTCCCAGGGCGTTGACCCCCCACATGTTGAACCGGAAGGTAACACATATCTTATGGTCTTTTCCCTTACTTGTGCTATTGGCCTTCATTTCATTTCTACTTGAATTTTGCAGAGGTTCCTATGGACTTGCATGTTATGGCAGAGCCTGCTTGTCCAGACAAGGGGAAGTTTCCACAAGTGGCTGGGTCAACCAGTGATGTGCCCCAACTTCCCAAAACTATTGATGAGGTACTTTGCGCAATGAAAAAGCAATGAAAATGCTAAATGCTTGCATTTTTCTTTTTAGGACATTGACGTTACCTTGCGCTCCATTCAGGAATTGTTCACTTTTTGGGAACATGTAAGGACATCTCGCCCTTCTTAAGCCAATCGTCCTCTGCTTCATCTGCTGCATTCTAGGAAGAAAATATAAATGTTCTCAAGCAATCAGTGCTTGAATACATTTCCTTCATGGATATGGATATCAAAAAAGCCAGTGCTGCTAGACAAAGGGATAGTTTTGAGCTCTTGAATGCGAAAATGGCTCAAGCACTGGAGCTTCTTTCACTTAAAATTTCATTTGACTTTAAGCTAACGTTGAAGATTATCCACTCCGAGATAAGCTCTTTGCTATCCGGAATGTCGAGTTGAAGGCTAAGAAGACTCAGTATCTCCATGCTGTAGCCGAAAAGGAGTCTTTACTTCAAGAGATTGAGAAGGCCAAGGTCGATCTAAACAAAATGTCCTCTGAAGTTATGGTTGATGACTATTTGATGATAAGACTGGCTGCAGAGATGAAGGAACTCCAAGCGAGGATGGACGAATGTCAGGCTAGATTAGCTGCCAGAAGCATAATGCTTACTAAGAAGTTGAGCGAACTAAGTCTTTGGTTGAGCGTTATGCAAAGCTGGAAGTTGACGAGGAGTTTATGACTTAGCTATCCACTGTTTCTTCCGAATAGAGCGATGAATGGGAGAACCTTAGGGAACAAATGCGTTCTACTTGGGACAAATTGTAATTAAGACATTAATGTCCTTATTTTCCTTGTAATTCTATGATGGCAGCTACTGTTAATTCAAATGTAATGGCAGCCAATTTCATTAATGGAACGACCATTTTATTTACTTGTGTAATAACTTTCATATAGATTCTGAAACATCATAATTGACATTTTCTTGAATCGACAACACTCCCAAACATTTAATTATTAACCTTGTGCCATACTCGTGCACATTTCCCCTTATGGAATCTTTAAACGGAGCAAAATTTTTGATATTCCAATTTCCCTTTCCAAGATTTGTACCTTCAATTTCGGTTGCTATGCATGTAAGTGACCATTCACATTTCGTCTTTTCACCTTCACACCTTTGTCATCTTCATCCTCACTCTCCACAAAGCCAGCTTACTTGCAGTCATTTGGCATTCAGATAATTGATCAACTATCTCCTCTTTCAACAGAAATGGATCATTTGATCTTTTCTCTATTTCACCATCTAACTTGATATTATCTTTGGTATGAGAGATATATGAAATATTTCTTTGGTCAATGAAGGTATTCTCAGTATCTCTTCCATTTATGATCTCCAGAGAGAGTTCTTGATGAGAGCCAATTGATTATTGAGAGTGCTTCTTTAACCATTTGCCTATCATTGTAGTAATGTATTTAAGAAGGCGACGGAGGCTAATCTGTAGTAGTTAATAGAAGAATAGTGATAACCTGCTTCCAATTGCGGCTTATAGAACATTTTGTATTTTGTATCTCATGGTTTGTAACAAATATTTGATTAATAGAAAATGTTATTTGGACGTACTTCGTTCTTATTTTACTTGGATATAAGTGTCCAACAAAACTATTTACTTATGCATCTATTTATTTACTTTCCCATAAGGAAGGAATATATTTCTTTAAATATTTGTCATTAATAAATCTTGTGTGCTTCATGCCATCTAAATCTTCCAAATGGTAAGCCCCATTAGACAACACACTCTTCACTTTATATGGTCATTCTCAATTGGGTGACCATTTATCATTTTTTAGATATTTACTATCCAAAGGAAGAATCGTTTTCCAAACCAAATCGCCTAATCTAAAAAACTTGGCTATGACTTTTTTGTTATAGAACTTAGCCATTTTTCGTTTTTGAATCTGCAATCTATCTAGGACATCCAACTTTAATTCGTCCAATTCTAATAAATTTTGGGTTAGTGATTCTGCATGCTCACCATCACTTAAATTATTTTACAAACCCACTCTGATCGATTGCATGTTGATCTCCATAGGCAACATAGCCTCTTGTCCATAAGTAAGTTGAAAAGGAGCTACTTTGGTACTTGAACGTGGGGACGTCCTGTAAGCCCATAAAGCCTTATTTAAGCATTCATGCCAATTTCTGGTATTTTCGTTTATCATTTTCCTTATGATATTTTTCAAAATCTTATTAGAAGATTCAGCCTATCCATTAGATTGAGCGTAATAAGGGGTGAAGTTTACTAGTTTAACTCCAAACTCGCTAAAAAATTTCTTCACTTGATCTCCATTCAAGGAAGTTCTGTGATCCATCATTATGGTTTGTGATATCCCAAATTTATAAATAATGTGGTTACGAATAAAGCCTATAACATTTTTCTGGGAAATCTCTTTCAAAGGTATTGATTCTACTCATTTAGTGAAGAATTCTGTCCGCCTATTATAAATGTATGTTGCTTGGACGACGGGGGATAAATCTTCCCTACCAAGTCTACCGCCCAACCTTTAAATGGCCAATGTTTAATAATGGGTGCCATTTCTTTTTCTGGCATTCTTTGTATCGGACCATGCTTTTGGCATGCTAAACAACTCTTTGCGAATTGAACGCACAATTCTTCCATTTTGGGGCAAAAGTATCCACTCCTAATAATCAACCATCTCATTCTTTAGCCAGCTTGATGAGCTCCACATATTCCTTCATGCACCCCAGCCATGATTGTTTGGCCTCTTGCAAACTCACACATTTTAATAACACACCATCTGAGCTTTTTTTGAATAGCTCCTCATCTATCAATATGTAATTCAATGAGCGTAACTTCATTTTCTGACTACTTTACTTGTTACGTTCTTTCAAAAACCTTTTAATTTCCGTCTTCCAATCTATTGCATCTCCATTTTGTATGCAATAAATCTCAATCTTTCTCGCCCTCATTTGTACTACGGGTAATATTACTCTATATTCACAAGTGAGTTCTAAATTTAGCACCTTTGAATAACTCGAAGCCATCTGGGCTAATTCGTTTATTAAATCGTTATACATCCTGTTAACGTATTGAAGCTCCACTTGATCAAACTCTTCCAATAATTTTTGGACGATTTCATATTGACTTATAATAGAATCACTTTGGCATTTTAAATCACCAATCAATTAGTAAATTACTAATTGGGAATTGCCCCTAATGATTATATTCTTTATTCCCATTTCTATTAACAGCTCTAATCCCACGATCAATGCTTCGTATTCAGTTTGATTATCGGTACACATTTTATCCAAAGTGAAAGAAAATTTATAACAAATCCCCAAAGGGTTTATTAATACTATTCCTACCCTCCCACTTCTAGAAGTTTTTGATTCGTCAAAGTATAAAACCCAATGTTTTATTTCAAATGAATCAATCTCCAATTCTATTTCCTTAGGCATGTCAAGGCATGGATGATCGGTCAAAAAGTTAGCCAATGCTTGATTTTTTACTGCCTTTTGGGGTATATATTGTATCTCAAATTCTGATAATACCAAAGTCCAAATACCTATCATTTGGTGTAAAATAGGGCTAGCAAACATATACTTAACTAAATTTACTTTAAAAACTAAGTAAATAGTCACGGGCCGTAAATAAACCTTTAGTTTTGTACATGTGAAATACAAAGCAAGACACAACTTTTCAATAGCAGAGTAATTATATTCACATTTTGTTAACCGTCTACTCAAATAATAAATTGCAATTTCTTCACCAAATTGGTCTTCTTGTGCTACCATTCCGGTTATTGATTCTTGTTCAACCAATATGTATACCTTCATTGGCCGTCCTTAGATAGGTGACACCAGCACTGGTGGACTTGATAAATATGTCTCAAGGGTATCAAAAGCCTTTTTATGTTCTTCCTTCCAGACGAACTCGTCCTGATTTTTCATTTTTAAAAGAGGCGAAAAAGCTTTTGTTCGCCCTACACAATTAGAGATAAAACGCCTCAAAAAGTTTACTTGGCTTAGAAACATTTGCAATTCTTTCTTGTTATTAGGTAGTTTGACCTCTAAAATGACCTTCGCTTTATTTTTGTCGAGTTCAATTCCTTTTTCGTACATTAGAAAACCAAGGAAATTCCCTACATTAACACCAAATGCACATTTCAAAGGATTCAATTTTAGTTTGTATTGCCCCATTTGCTCAAATGAGCGTTTTAGCTGTTCAAAATGGTCTTTCTTTTTAATAAATTTGACCACTATATCATCTACATACACTTCAACAAACTTACCTAGCTTGTCGTGAAAAATCAAGTTCATTGCCCTTTGATAAGTTGACCCTACATTTTTCAGGCCGAAAGCCATAACTACCCATTCAAAGAATCCTAAAGCCCCAGGACATCTAAATGTAGTTTTGTGTACATCTTCTTCAGCTATGTAGATTTGGTTGTATCCTGAATATCTATCCATAAAGGAATACATTACGTGTCTGACAGTTGAATCTACTAACGAATCCATCGTAGGCATTTGATATTCATCTTTAGGCATTGATAAATTTAGATTTCTAAAATCTATGGACACTCTTATATTACCATTCTTTTTTAACACTGACACAATATTAGATAACCACTCAAGATATCTGACTATCATAATAAAACCTGCTTTTAACAATCGCTCAATTTCTTTCTTTATCTCAGGCAACACATTAGGGACAAAACGCCTAGGAGGTTGTTTACGAGGTTTAAAATTTGGCTCAGTTGGTAATCTATATTTTACCAAATTCTTATTTAAACTAGGTATATGTTCATATGCCCAAACAAAACGATCCTTATATTCTTTTAATAAACTAATTAATTTATTACTAACCTCTTGACTAAACATCTGGCTGACAAATGTTGGGCGATCTTCCCCTTCGTCTCTAATATTCACCCTAATCAAAGGCTCTTTTGGTTGAGCATGCCTAGACTTTGTGATCCTCATTACTTCATCATCCAAGTTCCTTGTAAGTACTTCCTCTTCTAAGCAATCCACCTTATTGACTTCTCGAAAATATTCTGCTCCAACTCGAACACTGCAATTTGTCTCCCAACGTCCTTAATGCTGCTTCTTCTTCTTTTTTCTTCTCTTGACATTTCTTATTGAAAGCCATTAATTTAGCTTTGAGAGCCTGAACATTGGCCATATGTTCTTGTTGCGAACAACTCATTAGAGTTCATTGATTATCTTTTTGCCAATGGCTTCAGTAACTGCATCCACTGAAAATGACTCTTCACTCTGTGCGACAATTTGAGTCTCTTTTCCATCTTGAATTACCCTAACAAGTCCATAATTTTCTTCATACATGAACCTTTCTATTGAGTTTGCTTCTATGACAAAGGGTCTATGGTCTGCCTGCAACACTTCTGCTTCGCCATTGTCATTTCAGAAAACTAGGCATTGGTGGAGCGATGATGGTATGCAATAACTCATCTGAATCCAGTCCCTTCCTAGTAGCACATTGTAACTAATAGGACCATCTATCACAAAGAAGACTGTGGTCCTAGTAGTTGTTCCCCATGGTTATGTCCAGTGGCATTATCCTTTTAGCTAAAATTGCTCTTCCATTAAAACTTGTGAGACTAACTTCTGTTGGAATCATATTGCTTTCCTTATCATCCTAGATGGGATGGTATTTATGGCTGCTTCATTGTCAATGAGCACATTCGCCACAGGTATACCATTGACTAAGGCATTCACATACAATGGCTTTAAATGTTTAGTTAATTCATGGTTGGTCTCTTAAAGATGACTTTTTCAGCTGCATTTATTTCCACTTCTTGTTTATCCTCCATTGAATTATTTCATTGTGACAGGTCCTTGTGCAGTATTTCACATTGAGTTTCTGCTTCTTGGACTCCTTTCTCATTTTCTTCTAATGATTCTTCTTTGGTTATCCAACCTGTAGGGGGAGGCAATATTCTTGGAGGTGACCCATATTTTTTAGAGCGAGACACTTTCTTCTTTCTCTTGGGTGTTCTTTTTTAGTCAAAAGAACACCCAGATGGTTATCCTAACAAATCCACCTCTCGAATACCTTCCCGATGTAGTTGCTTCAACAGAGTATTACGCGACATTCTTCTTCTTTTCTCTCTGCTTCTAAATCAATCTCCTCTTCAATGTCAGTCATGCCATCGCCCTCTTCTTCATCATATACTTCCTGGGATGTTTGGGCTTCTTCACATTCCAACACACACGCTTCTTCCTCATTACCTTTCCTTTCCTCCTCTCCATTTTGTTTATTTTTGAATTCATTGGCTAGTAAATAATTATTAGCCATAAAAGGAGGTAATGTACCAAGTTGGATGGTGAGGGGTTGCTCTGGATCTTCTTCATCCTTCTTTCCACGCTCAAACTTTGATCTCCCAAAAGAACTTTTTGGTAACTCTTCCATTGATTCGCCCATACCGACCTCTTTACTATCTTCAAGAACATTTTGGTTGGCCACCTCAAGCAATTTATCTGCCTTAGGACGTGACGATCCCTGCTATTGCCTCATCATTCGTCTATAATTCTGTTGAAAATGCCTTTGTTGAGTTCTGGTCATTTCGTTGAAGGGTACAACTCTTCCTGCATTATACTGGAATGAATGCAATACATTTGATTGGCGAGGTTGTGGCCTGAATGTTCTCCCATTGTTTATCTACCTAAACTGCCTTTCAAAAGGCGGTCCTCTATAGAATGACACACCCCGTCCTTCACCAGGCTGGATATTTGGGACAATATCAGGACAATGGTGATGTCACCACATCCTGATCTTTCCATATTTGCATTCACTTCTCCCTTACATCTCGCACACATGATGCTTCCGTACTCTCTAAGCTCCTTCCCTTTGATACTTTCAAAAATACTGGGATGTGGCCCATAATCTTCTTCTCCGTTGTCTACAACAAATTTGAATCTTGGAAACTTGTTTTTGAAACCAGTCGTCACCATGTTCACCTCAAGTGGCTGTGGGAAATGATTTTTATCCACTGCCATTTTCTTTTTAGCTCCGAACGTGATTCGTCCTGACTCGATGGCATCCTGTAACATATGACGAAAGATCAAGCAATTATTAGTTTTATGTGACCATGCATTGTGCCATTTACAATATTTTTTACCCTTAATTTGTTTAGGGTCTGACAATTTATACTTGTCACTCAATTTTTCTGTTTATCCTTATACAGTTTGTCGAATATAAGGTCAACTTTGGTTATATCAAATGAGAATACCCTAGCCTTTTTGTTCTCATCTTTTAGAGGTTCATTCTTACCCAACGTCCTGGATTTGGCCATTATAGGAAAAGCATATGCATCTCCCTTAATCAATTCGGCTAAACATACTTTCGTTTGATCATAATATTCGTCACTAACAGTATGAATATCGAAATTTGGGTCTCTATAATAAGTTCCATTACTAGAATTTTTCATTTGTTCTTCTTCTCTTATCAGTCGTTCATACCTAATCACGTTAGCACTTAGTTGAAAAGGGTCAGAGAATTCCCCGTCTTGAAATTTCTTTTTTAAGTCAAAACTCAAACAACTTTGAGTTATTTTGATGAATTCTTTTTCGGACAAAGGTACAAAACATTTGCTCCTAGCTGTTTTAAACCTCTGAAGGAAACTCTCAGCCCATTCATTTGGCATTTGACGTAAATTCGCCAAGTTGGCCAAAGTAACTTCAGATTCAGTTTTGTAAAATTGAGCATGGAACAATTGTTCTGTTATTGCCATGTTTGAACATAATTTGCTGGAAAATTAATAAATAAAAAAAAGCTACTCCTATTAACGAACTAGGGAACAGTCTTATTTTGTGATAGTCGGTTACTTTACCACTTTGTAGTGTGAATCGCCCTGTATGTTTAAGAGTAGAAACTTCTCACAGACTAGTGAATAATAAAAATTCTAGTACTTTGTATCCCCCTGGCCACGGATATGCTTGATCTATCCAATCAGGATATGGCTTTGTAAAAGTCGACCTAATAACAGGGCGTACCCCAAAAGCCATTTGATCCTGCACTATTTCCATAATTTAGTTCCTCAACGTACCATTGGGATCATATGGAACTCCTACTGTTTGGTTCATTGGTGGAATTACTTGAGGCCTGATGTTTGATCCTTGGTTTGTGGCAAAAATGCCGTTGTTTAAACCATTATTACCGTTAGCCTGAGTGTTTCCGCCATCATTAACACATGGTGTGTTCTGTCCGTTAGTTTGGACATTGTCTTTTATATTTGGGTTACCCCCAAGTTTGATATTCCATTGCCACTATTTAAATTTGGCATTCTACCACTTCCCTGATTTGAAGTAGATGATCCAAAAGGTGGTTCTATTTCTTGATTCAGATTTAGGTCAGGGGAATTATGTCCCACAATCGTCCTGACTTGAAAGTGGTTCTCTATGGCACAACTGGTTGACACATTTGGCCCACTAACTTATTCATGATTTTATTTAATGTGTTTAGTTATTTGACCATGTTGTTATAATGTGCATTACCATTTTGAGTAAATCTTTCCATATTATGAACATTTCGTAGATTTATCTGTTCAATGACATCTTGTGTAAGTTTTCCAAGCAATGCATGCATGGTTTGAGGACTCAATTCTGTACTCGTAGCGACTTTGACTGCTTTGACTCTGTCCCTCTGTTCGTGGAGTACTTAGCTGCTCCTTATATCTTTCAATCACAGATTGGACTACTCCTTGACTTGCTGGTTCTTTATCAGAATTCTTATGAGGCGTATTACTTCAATTTTCGTATCCTCAAACACCAATATCCCACTGGATGTGCCAAATTGTTTCGCGCAGATTGTCGAGCCTCGCTAACTATTAAAAGATAATTCAGACGATTGTGTAAGGAACAGACCACTTTCAACAAAGTCCTAACAATGGGTACTCTATTTATGAAAATTACAATTAGGAAGAAGCAAAACACCTCCAAGGGGTGCAAGCACACAAAGTACTAGAATGAAATAATTGAAAGTTAATTTGAGGAATGAAATTACATAATTTTCTGTTTGAGAGTGATTGATTCGGGGTCTTTCCTTCTATGTGTTCTTTTTTCTTTTATACTCCTTTACCAGTTTTCCTTGTAAAATTGTTTGGAAACTGTTTGTCGCTCTATAACTATCCACTTGCTTCATAATGGCTAACGTGTCGAGAAACCGCCGTTTTTAAACTGCTGCTATTGCTCCCTTCTTTTAACTGCTTGCAACCGAGATATTTGGATCGTGGAACGTGATAAGATTGCTCAATAACTGTTTCAATAACCGCTATTTTAAATAACAACAACAACTATGTTCGCTCAGATCTTGGGCGTCTCGAGGCTTGGGTGAGAATGAGATCGTCGCTCTGAGCGACAATAAGGTACTTCATTCGCTCTGATCTTGGCGTCCTGCATGATTGGGCCATGATAGTCCTCCGTTTAAGGGTTTCCACTATATTTTACAATGGTCTCATTTGGGCGTATCCCTCAAATTCCGTAGCTGGACCCCATTTCTGGACCATTTAATTGTGCCTCATTTTTGTATGTCAACAGTATGGATTAAAGAAGCAATAAAGGTTGTGAATAGAGTGTCAATTCCTATTAAGTTTCGTGTAAATTAAATAACTTCTACCAAAAAAAAAAAAAGGTGACAAGTTGGAGTGTTGGCCAGTTTTTAACTAAAAGAAAGCTTTAAAGAATGTCGTGACAAACTTTGAGGAAATTTGAACTATTGAAGGTACTTTTGACTCATATTTCACCTATACTTATTCACTACAGTTCACAAAATCTTGTAATTTACAATATTCATTCGCGTTGAAGATCGATATTGTCTCTTAATTGTTCGACAATCAATCACTAGTCCATGGATTCACTATATCTATGTGAGAATTGTGAACCTACAACAATACATTAACAACAAATTTTACCTCTCCGTATTAGAATGGCTCTTTAAGTAATTTATTAGCCATGTAAAAATGCAATAAGTTCAATAAAAAATATTCGATCAGAAATTCATACTTTAAATCAAAAATGAGAAATTAGAATTGAAGAAGTACAAATTACATCATCATCCTAGTTAATTGACATTTAGCTACTCATATTCAAATGGTACAAACACTTACGAAACAGGAACAACATCACCAGGGTTGAGAAAAGTATAGTAGCTGTAAAATATCCAGAGTTGAACTTCAAAACCTAAATCTAGGTTTTTTATGTATATTCCTCCAAGATTCAAGAATGTCTAATCTTTTAATGAATAAGACTTAGGTTTATATAGGTTTGGGGTTCATAAAATCATAGAATTTTCATGTGTGTTTTGAACAAGTTTAATAAACAGATACAATTTTGAGTGCTCAAGGAAGAATTTTGTTCAAG
The DNA here is from genome assembly GCA_035079005.1 of Fraxinus americana. NCBI lineage: Eukaryota > Viridiplantae > Streptophyta > Magnoliopsida > Lamiales > Oleaceae > Fraxinus > Fraxinus americana. Next base: position 23,754,533 of record CM068713.1, read on the forward strand.
CCTTGCTTAGATCGAGTGAAAATTAAGTCCAGATCTTTATTTTTCAATTTCTCATATTTCACTTGAGTCACATCTTTCGCTCGAGCAAAAAGCAACTGCACAGAGGACCTTTTGTGGTTGAATCATGCCATGTGTACATAGATGTACACATAGAGGTTCACATAATGTGAGTGGGGTGGGCCCCACCCCACTCATATTATGTGTACATCTAGATAAATCCTCTATGGTTTTAGCCCTTATTTGTTTTTTATTCTTTCAAAACTCTTTTCTATCCACTCATTTTCAACCGCTAGTTCACACAATAATATATTCTACACTTAAATTCAAAATTTTTTCCTAATCTTCAATCACATTTTCTCTTAAAATTCACTATTCAAAACAATGTTTTCTAAAAAAAGGGCCACCAAAGAGGGGCTTACTTGAGGGAAAGTAATTTCGCTCGGGCAAAATAACTTCACTTCAAAATGTTGAGTCACACTTTCTTTTCTTCTTTGGCCATGGGGAACTCATCCTCAATTCATAAACACTCATTTCTTCTCGTCTTCATCATCTTTATCATAAAGGTACCTAAGCTCGAGTTTCTCCTAAAAAAACAACATTGAACGAAAAATTAATAGAAATCGAATCCAATTGACTAACAAAGTATTGTAAAAAGGATGAGAAAAGTGTAGATTGTTAGGATTTGATGCCATTTGTGACATTTGAATTTCCTAACTAAAGGGGCAATGATGAAATAGGGCTTGGCCCAAGATGGAAAATGATTTTACTTAAAACATTGCCCAATAACTCAAAAGAAAGGTAGCCCAAAACCCGGCCCAAAAAGGATCTGCCAAGTGTGTCATTCTGGACCCTAGATCTATTGCCTAATCTATGGTGTGATGGTGGACTATAAAGAAAAGCTGGAAGGTCATTCTGATAGCGTGAATTCATTCTGTTCTTTGAGCTTAGTGATATAGATATTTGGCTTAGTGTGAGAAATATTTCTGGGCAGTCTGCTTCGTTCCTTTTTTCCCTCTTTTGCCTCATTTTGATTCTTTGTGTAATCGATAAAAACTCTTTGATTAATCATTGGTCTTGGTGGTGTTGTATCTATGTGATTCTTCGATTGAGTCTTGAGAGGGCATAGTTAGGCTGTCAAGTTCTTGGTTCATTGAAGTGACTGCTTTGTGCAATCCTTGTTAGGGTTTGGGCTTTGTTGACTTGTTCTTTGTGAACAGACGGGTACAATGTATTTTTGGTGAATTCTGAGCCCCAATCAATAATAGATTTACTTTGTGTAAATTGTTCTCGTTGTTCTTGGTGAATATGGTTGTCTGCTTCCGTGTGATATTGAGGGCGATTCCCTTACATAGATTTTACACTTATTGTATCTTCACAGCTTTTGATTTGATTCACGATCTGAAACTGGTGAAGAGAAATCACAAACTGTTTCACTTTCTTCCATGTTTAGATTGTCAAAATCCTTCCAAAAGGATTGAAACGTCAAAGCAATTATTGACTATTCCAATAATGTTAATGTTCTCCTTCAAAAGTTGGATCCTGACTTGGCGGTAAATAAGGAGGAGGCAGAATTTGATTGATGCCTTTTGGCTGAAATTTTGTACAAGAATTCAAATAAATTGAAGCTGCTCCTTCTCTGGCACTGCATGACTTGGGCAGAAAAAATTGTTGGTTGTGCAAGGTCCAGATTCTTTTCCAAGCGGCACATGTCACAAAGAATAACATTTGCTGAATTTTAAAATTCAGCACTTTGCCAGGGTATTTTTTATAATCCTTCCAGCGTTTTATACCAAATTTATTGATTAGTTGGGTTCTAAAAGCTGATAAAATTGATTATCACTTCAGATCAAAGAGGTTATAAACAAAAAGCTTCATGTCCACCAGTTCACTCGTTCACAACGAATAGTGACGGCACTGAAGCTTATTCAAAATTCTCAAAACTCCATTTCTCAAACGCAATATTCTTGAAATGGCTTCTCCTTGTAATTAAAAACAACAAAGGGCATTGAAGTTTGGGAGAATAGAATCCACTTTTAAGTACAGACTGAGCACAATGTCTCTTTCTTTTTCTCTTTTTATTCTTTTTAGACAAAGCTGATTTATAGGGGGAATGTTCTGGTTAGTGCATACTAGGCTGTGGAGTTGTTGGGTAGGGTTTGTGTTTATGCGTTTTGGGAGAGGATTAAGTGATTGAATCATTGCCAAATCCAATTGGTCTGAGGATATCTTCAAAGCAATCCCTTTTCTTTATGTCAGAATACCAACTGTTCTTTTGACCTGCATTGACCGTGAATTTACCCTACCTACCTACCAACCAGAAAAAAGATGAAAATAGCACTGTGTGCATATTATTACAGTGTGTGAGGGACAGAATGGGGGGGGGGAGAGCGCGATAATTTCTTAGATTTTTTTTTGTTCATTGAAAAAAATAAAAATAAATAAATAGATAAAAATCGCTAGGTTCATGGATTCTTGAGAAAGACCGTATTTTATGTGATCTGCTCATCTATTTCCTTATATTAATATATCTCAAAATTAAGTCATTGTATAAAAAAACGACAATCTCATTTCTTAGTAATATGAGATTCCCTAGCCAAAGAAAAGCCACACCGCAATCACAGTGACAAGTACCTTATGCTCGCTTGTTGCTTTCTCATATTAGTTGCTCAAGCCCTACCCATACATACACAAGAAAAACACACAAACACACATGTTTATTGGCTAACACCTATCCCAAATTCTATGCAGATGAACCTAAACTTATAAGTACATCTACCTCTCTATTCTCTCTACACATTAACATGGAAAGTCATGATCACATGACTAGGGTCACCCTTTTATGTGGCCTATAGTAGTACTCCATCATAGCCCTATACTATGTCTGCAAAAAGAATATAAAATATACATTGCCCTTTGGCCTCTTTTATATCAATGTAATATATTAAAGAGTAGTTCAATAAATTTAATCGATGTTAATGCTATATAGCCTCGATTATACATTTTATGTGACTCATATTTTTATAAACTCATAACAACACATTTTGTCAATTTTTATTGGAATCTATTAAAAATATTATTTTTAACAAAAACGGACATATTATGTAAATTCATTAGACGCAACATGCAAAAAAGTTTAAGAAAATGGTACCAAGACGCTAAAACAACAAATTCTATCAAAATGATGTACTGTGAAGTGATTGGGTATTATAAAGTTTGTGACTTTCATGTTGTCTGTTTATACAGAATGAGGATACCCTTATCGGAATATGAACAACATATAATTGTATAGGTTGCACAGGCTCCTTGTTCCACGTGAAGTGATTTGACACAAGTCTCATGGAAAACTGTCGTGTAATTCTCTGTCTGATGGAATCATTTTCCCATAAGCATATTTCACTTTCATTCTTACATCTCTAGCTCATTTTCTGCAGCTAACATATGTTTATTATTCACAAGATAATATTTGATAAACAAAAATTTCAAAACTTATTGCGTAAAAACGGAAATAAGATCAAGGGATTACATGGATTTACTTAAATTTAGCTATCTTCCACGAGAATATAATAAGGTTGTAGCAAATACATTCAATTGTGAATAAAGATAGGCCTAGAGAAATAGAGTTACCGTGTATACGATATGTGAATATGCTTGGCTCCTCATACGCCATACACGGAGGGCCATCGGTTCTTCGGTGGGCTCTGCAAATGGCATACAGGGAGCCAGGCATATACGTATACTTGGACATTCACAGTATACATAAACTGCTTTTCATTCTTACGAAAACGTAGTTAGTGTTTGTACATGTGATATTCAATTTTTCACCCCCACGGAATAGCCGCCGAAGGTGATTCATAGGGTTTTCCTAGGTACATATATTTGAAGATTCAAGAAAGAGGAAGAGCTTAGGAGGATCAAAATTGGGTCAAATTAAAGAAGAAAGAAAACCCTATAACTCCTTTAATCCTTTTGAAAAGAAGCACCAAACCCTTTCGAAATGGTACAAAACAAGCATGCCTAAGTAAACTAGTGGCTCACCACAAGAAAGGGTATGGAAAGAATTATGTTTGTGGGTTTGAAATTGTATCCAAGGGTGCCACTAAATATAGAAATACACAGTGAGAAAGATGAGGTGGGGGTGGGTGGGTCGGTGGGGTGAGGTTGGGGGGGGGGGTGGGAAATCAGGGTTGTAAAGCAAATGTTGCTTTTCTCTTCAGAAGCTCATTTGTCTGGGAGTGTTTCGACCTGGATTCCTCATCGCACTCTCTGCTTTATCTTTATATTAATTAAAAAAAAGTGTGGGGAAAAAAAAAAAAAAAGATAATGACCATTATCATATATAATTTTAATCTTCTTTATCTTTTCTTGTTATCTGTTTTTCTTTCTTTAATTCCAAACATAAAAAATGGTAGTAGTTTAACTTTACTGATCTGTCTTTTGTTGCTTTCTTACTTTCTTGAGATTCAGACTCTTCACCAGTTTTAGACTTTATAATAAAACGTTTGCTACTCTAAGTACAACTAACTGCAACTGTTGTACCTTCAGCTAACCACCCAATACTTTACATGAAAATAGTGAAGACTAAATGGAGTATTAGGCTTTCTATCACTGGCTTTTACTATTTTAATTAGTCAAAAATAGAGTAAAAAGTTTGATTAATCACCGAACTTTGCCCAACGTCGCATTGTAGTCACTGAACTTTCGTTTGCTACTCAACAGTCACTGAACTTACAAAGAAACCACTCCATCCATCACCCAACAGTCCGGCCGTTTAAACCCGTCCCACGTGATTATCAGAAAAGCCCTCAAATTTTATGGGATTTTATCTGAACTCACGAAAATTAGGGTGGAATTAGGAAGAATTCCACAAGAAATCCAAGACCCAGAACTAAAATTATTAGAAATCGTGCTTATATTCAAGAAATCAAAAGCTTCTGGGATCTCCTTATTAATCAACCTGCACACTGCATTAAGAGCCGCACAAACCACCAAATAATTATCGCACAATCAATTTGGTGTTGCTGTGGAGGCGACGAAGACCTGCCACTCGACAAGTGTAGAAGAATCGATTTGGAGGTGGGTGTTGAAGGAAATCGATCTAGGGTTTCGATTTGCAATTGGGGATTTGAGACTTTTGTTTTTTAATTAATTGTGAGGATCGTGTTTTTTCAGTTGAAATGGCGTCCACCATGGCTGACTTTCACGCCGTCGATTGCCACATCGACTACCGTCAAGCCACGTGAGAGTGGTTCTAACGGCTGGGCACATGAGTGATGGATGGAGTGGTTTGTTTGTAAGTTCAGTGACTGTTGAGCAGCAAACGAAAGTTCAGTGACTACAACGTGACGTTGGGCAAAGTTCGGTGATTAATCAAACTTTTTACTCGTCAAAAATACATTTAGAAGTTGGAACTACCCTAATCTTTTAACAAAGTCTTTATCTTTCAACTCTCTTTATCTTTAATTTATCTATTCATGTACGTCTAAATTGCCTTACGCATTTTTTTTTGTCGAAAAAGGGTCATGGAGAGACTTGTCACCTTGTGCAAATAATATCGAGTTCGATAAAAGGAAATTAACTCATGTGAGTGATGTGATTTTTACAGAGAAGATCAAAGCTGGCCAAGTTGACCTGCTAAAGGAGATGAAACCATTCCCATAATCAAAACCTTAGGCCACTGTAATAAAATGCAAAAAAATGTAAATTTACATCAGACTTTCAACTTTGAACTGCCTAAATTTGACTTTTGAGTACAGGAGGGCTAATTCATACCTTACTTCTGATACCAAATACCGATTTTAGGTAAATTGGGATAATATTAGCCTGCTTGGTATCATCATACAAATATAAATTAAAATTTTGTCTATTACAATGCGTAATATTATACAATATTACGAGCTAAACATGCTATAAGTATTACATACTAGCTTCCCACCAACTAGTTTTCACATATATATTGCATCATCTGGGGCTTGGCAATAATCAAGACTTTACTATGATATGTGTAGCCTTAGTTGGTCTACCTTTGAATGGTCAATTTCTTACAAGAATCTTTTGCACTGTCAATAAATGTTCACCAATAGAATTCAAGCTAGGGTTCATAGTAAAACATCAAGCCAGTCAGGTAATATGATGACTTTTGTCTATACATACCATCGTAACCTTACCCCGGGTGATAATACCTCCCTCTAAAGAATGACTTTTTTTATTGGCTGATATAATCACTGTTCATTTTGGTGAAAATTGGCAATAGAAAATGATAGGTCTCTACCCACAATATTGTCAAAGAAATCATCTATTTATGTAACACTAAAACATGATATATTACTTAATCATGAATCATTTGACAAATTTATGCATGTAACAAACAAAATTGATATATAACTTAATCATGAATCATTCTTTATTTGTCGAAAGAATTGAAAATTCATTTTTTTTTTCTTTTGTTTTTCATAGCTGAAATTTTAATTTCATCAACAAAATCTAATAGCACCCTCATGGGATCGAAAAGATCACCAAATTGACTGAAATTGTGCAAACGTAATGCCGCATATCCCTTAGGTCATTTTTGTATGTAATTATAATGCTTGCCCTAATATTATATATTATGTTTTGATAAATCAATAATCTCACTTAAAAAGTAAAATGTTTAGTCGAAACACAGACTAGTGTACTAAATTAATAGAAATAGTCAAAACTCTAAGTGTGTAAATTTATTATATATATATATATATATATATATATATATATATATATATATATATATATATATATATATATATATATATATATTGATAAATGTTGTGGGTTTCATGAAATGTGCAGTTGGAAATGAGTTTGGTAAAATAATGAATTTCAAGAAATGAAGGTCAAGAGCATATTGTTTCAATGGAAGTTACGATCCAAAAAAAATTCTTCTAGAGTAAATACGAATATAAACATCAAGTCATTCATCATTATATAGAAAGTCTTTGTTTGCAGAAATAGATTATTATAATACAACTATCATTTAAATCCCTTTGAATAATCTCTTCGTCAATAAGCTATTGCATGATACTAAAATAAATATTCAAGAAGTGTTCGACATTCATCACATGTTTACTATGTTGACTAGAAATGACTTTACATAATGTATCAATAAATTAATAAAGTATTCTTTCAACGATAAATTAGTAACCCCTCTAAAGGAATAATTTTTCTCGATTTAACATTATTATTTCTAGAGATTCTACTGTATGTTTTTCAATGAAATTTACCTTCGACATCTTAGATATTGATCAATGTCCCTATAAAATTTAATTTTGATATGCATATAATTCTATTAAAATTGAAGTAAATTATATGACATATTTATCTGATTTCATGCTTATGATTAGACTTGCCATTTTTTTATATATAAATTGAACCTGGACATGTTGGAAGCATTCACTTTCTCTTTGAATAGTAATTGTAAACCAGGATTGAGTTGGGTAATGGAGACAAAAATATGGGATTTTTTATTCAATTAGCATAACTGAAGTTAAAACTATGTTATTTGTGTTCTTGTTTGCGAAACGATTTTTTTATCTTGCCCAATCAATCAGGGTTTACTATGAATAAATTTGTGCATTATTTTCTTGATTGTAAAGTTTAATCAATTTACTATGCTTATTTACTTATTTTGTTCGTTTTGTTCTGTTTGTCACCCTCTCAATGATAATGAATAATTAAATAAATGAAAGTTTTAATTATTAACTTATGTTTATTCCTATTTATGGAGATAGAATCAAAAGGTTTATTTTAATTTTCTTAGTTTTTGGTAATCATGATCACAACATTTTCTTTCTGAATATATGGGCTATGAGAGAGAAAAAAAATGTTCAAAAAGGAAGAAAATGATAGGTAAAGAACCTACAACATTGTGAAAGATCGAACTCATGCATAAAACAAAAAACATATTATGTAACTCAATTATGCAGCATTCTTTATTTATCAAAGAAATTTTTTTGTAAGATTTTAAAAATTAAAAAAAACTGGTTTTCTTTGCAAATAAAATTGAAAAATAAGTAAAATATCAACGCAAAGACTTGTTTTGGAATAATTTAATAAAGCTAATTGAAAATTACTTAAATGTTCTTTATATTGCTTGATTAAGTGATGTAGGACATTTTAGATATTTTTCATCATTTTGCATGTATAATCTTTTGTTTTGCGAATGTTTTGCCGCCCCGACTAGTGTTTGCCGCTACGCAACGGGGATCGACCTGCCTGATCAGATCACGGGGGTCGGGGGGCAGCGCTCCCCACTACTAGAACATGCGGCTTCAGAGACGAAAATTTCCGTCGCTGAAGCCTTAAATTCCGTCGATAAAGGCCTTCACAAACGGATTTATTCGTCGGTAAATCCGTCGATAAAACGCCCGCCGGTAATTTTACCGATAAAATTCTTTGTCCGTCAGTAATTAGCGACGAAATATTTCGTCGGTGTTTGGCAACGGACAAAATTGTAGCTAATTAGCAACGGTATTAGCTACAATTTTTCCGTCACAAATTACCTACGGATTTAGGTGTGTTGGTAATTAGATACGGATTTTTCGTCGCAAACTTGAAATTTTTTTTTTTTTAAAAATTGAATTCCGTTATGCCTCTGTTTCCACCCCTGTCTCGACCTCCTCCTGTGTTTTTAGCAGCTCCATCATCCAAACCATGACCAATGCCTTTTGCTTTAGAGCTATCCTCTCTACCTCTTCCTCTTCCACACCCTACTCCAGGTGGCCTCCTATATGGAAAATATCCTTGTTGGAAGAGAATGAAAAGGCAGTGAGTTTTGGAGAAATACTTGTCTATTGCACAGAAGAAGTCAGTAGCACTTTGTCAAACTTCTATTTCTGCTTTTAAACAAGTCTTCGGGATATTCAGAATTTGGTTTGTCAATATGGAAGAAATAATAATTCATTTCGGGCAATATTGAATGCTCGTAACAAAGGGAATGTGCAAAAATTATTCCAACATTGCATGTAAATTAATGATGAAGACTCAATCCTCATAACTAATCCATGCTAAAGTCAAGAAAAACATACAAATGCAACTGATATTGCTGAATTTAGAGAAATTGGTTTCCCCATGACAAAAACTTTGAGGAATGACGACGGTGACAAGGATCTTCAGGTCGTGATCGGTGATAAGGCAGTAACTTTTCTGACATGGCACGTGCAATTGGAATTCCTTTTTCTGAAGGTGATGAACCAGACAATGCATCTTCTAGTAATTTGGTGACACATTCATTCTCTGACTAGCACATAAAGAGAAAACTGTTAGCATCAACTATCAAAGAAAAGAAGACGAGGTTGAGATAACAATGGCTGAAGTGAATGATGGTGTAATGCAGCCATGTGTTGAATAATCTTTGCCTCAAGCCATCACATGTGGCAAAAATGGAACAGATGTAGGGATAAAGAAAAGTGGGAAAGAATCAAGCTGCACGCAGGCATTTTAATGAACATGGTAGAGATAAACTACTAACAGACTGTATCAACAATGTGGATCCAACTACTCTATCTATCATAACCATTACACAGAGCACTGTTACTTGCACTTCACACACAAAATTTCCAAAAGAAATTAAGGTTAAAGGCACCATTAAACATGAAGATGGTGGATACACAAATTGTTTATGGTAAATTTAGAAAGTTGAAAGCATAGCTTCACAAGGGGAAGTATTACTTGTGAAAGCAGAGCTTCACAAGTTGAAAGCAAAGTTTCACAAGGGGAATATAATAATCAAGAGATAAAAAGAAGTTTAGCACAAAATCCCTTTGCCAGTAAATTAATTTCTTTATTTTCAAACTGAAAAATCAAGAAACTAATCCATAAAATCAAATTAGAAACACGTGAAATAGTCCCTTTTCCATGACAATTAACTTACAAGATTATAGCTCAAAAGTAAATTATAAACGACATTAAGACTTTCTCACCAAAATGCTACTGATAAATGTATAGAAGGCTCTTATTTTTGCACTATTCACTCATATTCATTTGCCAGATTGCATCTAAATTCAATAACCCATTCAGTCAGCTTCGTTGCCAAGGAAAAAAGAAGGACAAACAATAATAATATCCCCATTTTCGCACTAAAAAATGCAAGGGATGGGAAATACCTTTGTTTGTCATATCTACAAAGGTATGTGATCTTCAAGCTTGATTTTTATTTTGCCGGCGAGAAGCTTCTCGGATCTCCGGTGACCTGCCGAGTGGAGGAGGCGGCTTTGGGTTGGTCGGCAGTTTGGGCGCTACACGGTGGGAGAGAGGTTTGGGAGAGAGAGAGAGATGTTTCAATTGATTTTGGTTTCCCGGTTATTTGGTGTATTTGGTGGGTGCAAGTTGGGTTTCCCTCTTTTTGGTTTCTTTTTTGGTTTTTTAATTTCTTTTCCTTCATTTTCCACGTCAGCGTGTATACTAACAGGTAAGTGGATGGATACATATAGCATTTTCCAAAAAATTTAGTGGGAAGTTGTTTATCAACAAATTTTTGACATTGGAAAATATTTTATTCTTTTTTTTTTCCCTTTCCAATGGAAATATCCGTTGGTAAAGTCATTGATAAATTATTTAATTTATCATTTAATTATTTTTTATTTTTTACCGACGGATTAGCAACGGAATTATACTAACGGAAGACTTTCGTTGGTAAGTCCGTCGGTAATTTAATATATAATTTTTAAGAATAATAAAATAATAATCCGTTGCTAATTCGTTGGTAATCAGTTGGTAGTTTCAACAGAAAATGTCCGTTGCTAAAATTCAATCTCTATTGCCTCCTTTTCTAGTAGTGTCCAAAAGAGAATTTTATTTTTCAGAAGTCTTTGAATATGTATGTTTCTTCCAACAGATGTTTTCATTCATTTCAAGGGACACACCTATTCAAAAGGTTGCCTCCATTTCTATATATTTTGGGCGAATTCTCATTTGCAAAACACATTAAAAATTCGTTATTTTCTATTCTTCTCTCTTTTCTCTTGGCATCATCAGTTTCGTTATAAAGTATTTTCTTGGTTTGATCAAATAGTCACAGTTTGAATCAAACGCCTCCATTGTATCCTAAGAGAGATTTTCTATCATGTCCCGGTCGTGACTTTGTTGGATAGGGGAGAAACATCTCATAAAAGATAACGATTTTCGTGCCTTGGAGTTCATTAGTTCTTTTCAAAATTTCTTACATATTTCCCAACATGACAACTAGTTTTGGAGTTTGAAGAAGTGCTGGACAGGAAATTGGAAAAAAAAAAATCACGTCAGGAGGAATTTGGTCATTTGGCGCGACGGTGTCGGAATGGGCTGAAATTTGACAGATTGATTGGAAACTGCTTGAAAAATTGGACTTGGGACAAAGCCCGAGATCTCGAGATTTTAGCAAAATTCCTTCGTTTAGGTCTTCAAATAATTAATTTCCATATTTCCAGTTTAGATTTTCGCTATTTTTGGAATGTTTTAATATTCTATATTTTTAGGGTTTCTTGTAACGCCTATTTAAAGGCTTTTGAACGTTTTTCGAATTATTATTGATTAATATAAAATTTCGTTTCTTTGGTGGATTCCAAATTTGGTTCTTTAGATTTACGTTCGTAAATTTTCGTCTTTCGTTCTGCGTCATTAAGGTTGTTCATTTTTTCAAAACGGGGAAATCAATATTTAAAAAATATAATTAAGACATATTCAGTTTGTACAAAACGATAAAAATAAATAAACTTTTTAAATATTAAAAATTATTTTGGTTTCAATTACAATTAAGAAAACAAATGTGATTTATATATAGCACAAGAGAGAATGGAAAAACAAGAAATTTATACTAAAAAGGAGGTTTCTATCATTTTTCAAACAAGAGACGAGTCTCTATCATTGTCATGAACCTCATGATTTTTTTAAAATATTAACCTTATTAATAGAGTCCAATACCCTTCTAGTGACCTTCGAACCGACGAGGCTCAACTGTCAACAATTATCTACTCATCTCTTATAAAAGTGTATGTTACATGCATACATAGAAAAACCGCGTTAGACTACATAGACCGAAGCTCCAATGAGGTGTAACGGTCACGTGCACTTTGACGCTCAAGTCAGATGGCGAGATTATATTTAGGTATGGAGACACATTCGAAGAAATATGGGTGCCAGATTACTATTTTACAAATAATTACTAAGATTGCAATTGAGTTTAATAAACTTAAAAGTTAACTTCGAATAAGGGAGGATGATATTTGTATAAGAGAGAAAGTAGAGGCTTCATCAGATGCTTGACACGAGACCTCAATATGATAGAAGATTGATTTTTTGTTGTGAACATCTCATCATAAGGGGGTTTCCATTAACAAACATTTCCATAAAGCATCCCTAGTATTTTCATCCGATATAATTTCACAAGTGATCAATTCAACACTAAATCATGCGAAGTAGCTCTTATGATACTCTCTTTTCTCCTGGCTCATAGTGTTCAACCTCGTGGTATGCCTGTCCCATCCTACTTTTGGAGAATGCCCGCAAGAATGCTTATTTCAACATGGCCAGCTTCGGATCAAGCCTAACGACACCTTACTATACCATCACTTAGCAAGTCTATCGAATGTCAGATGGAAGCTTTGACACTTAAGTGTGTGGCTCGTTTTTTTCAACCTCATTTACATTATCTCGTAGAGATTTTATATAGGATCACTCTTACCATTGTATTTTTCTATTATAGGACAAATAAAATTATTCGGAATTGACTCTTCCTTAATTTCTCTTGACAACGATAGATGCTCATCATCATCAAACTTGTATAATCTTGTTGGTCGATCTTCATATTCTTCATACAGATTGATTAGGCTTTCCATTCTTTGGCCTTCATGATAATGGCGCTGATTATACTTCTTATCATGAAAGTTCACTTTGCCTACAAACCTCTCCAAGGTAGGTTTATTCATCCACCACTCCCTTTATTTCCATTCTAGTATACTATCATAGGTTTTCAACACCTATGGGTTGTCTCATTTTCACGAATGAAGAGGGTGATAGGCTCCACTTCATTTTAGCCAGATTCATCTTGTAGAGTCGTCCTCGGATTTTCAAACTTTACATGCATGGATACCATTTCCTGTGAAGTTTTTGTCGTGATCATTTTGTTTCATAAACGAAGTCATTGGGTGAGAGAAATGCTAACTTGCAACCTTGTCAGTGTTTCTCCCATTGCCGCTTCGAATTGGCATCATTGTTTATTGGATCGTGACTGTGCTTTTCTATTCCAACTTCCAGCACTTTTACTTCTTGAATTTACCTCTATTTGGCTCTCTCTTTTTTTTTTTTTGTAGATTTGAAGGATCTTTCAATTTGATGGATAAATTCATGGTTTTCTTTTGCTCAAGTTTCCCAAAGATGATTCCAATTTGTTTATGGTAAAATTATGATCAACAAATGACTCACCTATCAGGATTTTCTCCTCTCACACCCTCTGATTTTGATGCTCAAACTTGAACAATAGAGAAAATGGCCATTTGGGAGGGATATATTTGAATTTACGTGATTTCATTATCTTAGGCAAGAGTATTTATAGATTTTGTTGGGGCTTTAGATCATTCTAGAAAATGTTAGTTTAGTGGTAGATTGGTAACTGGTTCTATTATGCATTCACATGTTCTATTGGTAGATTGGTAACTGGTTCTATTGGTAACCGAGTCTCCCCTGCGTTAAGGCACCATGACACATTCGTCCTTGCATCGCTCAGCTTCCGGCCAGGCCTCACGTCACTTAGTTAGTCGCCTATGTTCACTAGTTATCTAACTTAGTTTTGCATTATTTTGCGTGCATTGAATAGTTTTGCATCATTCTGCAAGCAATGAACAGTTTTGCTTTAGTTTGCATGCTTATGACATATTTGTCTAGATTTTAGTGCATACAGCCTATTTGCATTGTTTCAAGTACATTCTTACATATCATTAGTTAGTTTTTCATCGAGGTTTATAGTATCTTTAGTGACATCTACTGATTTGTTTGTATTGTAAACTTGTCACAAATGCCACCTAAGAGAGATGATTACTGTACAAACATCTAGTACTTCGACTTCTTATAATATCTCTAGATTCATCTCGTCTACTGCTCAGGATACCTTTAGGACTCAATTTTCCTTATGCCCTGTTCAGGTAGAGTGTGAGATAAACTTTCCCAGATCTCGCAGCCATCTTTACTTCGTGTGGATGTGAGCATTTACTTGTTGAGTTGTCTCACCCTCCTAGTCTCCTTGTCCAAGAATTCTATGCTAATATTCACGATATTAGTGGGTCAAGTTTTAAAGTCTTTCTTAGGGATAAGATAATTAAGATCAATCCTGATGTCATATCCAATATTATCCACATTCCAGGGTTGTTCACCCATTATTCCCATATTTGTCAGTTGAGATCCTCCTTGCAGATTCCCTTGTCCATTCGACACTTTTTAATGACCTTTCGGGAGGGGTCCGACTGCAATTTGTACTGGATCCCTTCCGACCAATCGATAGATTTTGTTGCGTATTGTGTACACAAATCTGTGGCCAATTTCCTATACATCTTCCTTACCCCATGGACAAGGCCATATTTCTTTATGCTCTTTTACATGGCGACTTCATAGATCTTCCTACTGTCATATGCCATCAGATTATACATACCTTTTGTGCATCTGGTATTAGGATTGGTTTTCCATATGCCTATTTGATTTATCAAATTGTAACGGATCTTGAGGCTAGCTTTCCACATGGGACTACATGGAGGGTTTCTCGGCTTATGCCCACACTATTATTTCACAGATTATATCTCATACTTCTTCTGAGTTAGTTGATCCGACTGTTGTTTCTATTGGTGATCTCTTTCTATTGATCCATATCATATTCATATATATCGATCTAATATTCCTACTTTCACTATTGATATTTCATCGTCTTTTACTTTTGCTCCACCACCACCACCACCACAACCACCACTTGTTGATCCTATTCCACCATCTACTTCTGTTTTCATTGATCCTTCAGTAGCACTTATATGACAGATGTCTGCATTCATCGAGCAGTAAGCTCGTATGATGGCAGAGATTACACAACTGAGAGCAACTGTTGACCGCCCACAGTAGAGTTTGCTACACTTCGGGGTGCTATCAGCTATTTTCATCGAGGATTAAATTGGATCAGACGACATTGGGATGATGGTGTTGATTCTGATGAGAGGACACATGGAGATGCTACTGCTGATTAGTTGTTAAATAGCCCATTGTCATTTATGATAAAAGGGGGGTAGGTAGAGTAGTAGTATGCTGTTTTTGTGGTTATGATATTTGAGATCAGTATGCTGTTTTCAGCTTAGCTGGATTAAGTTTTGATATTTAGTGATATCGATATTTGTTTTTGGTGGATTGATTAGCATTGATATTGCATCTTAATTTTGGTAGCATGATTTTGAGCCTATTGATAACTATCTAAATAGTTTCTCAATAGTTTTTTATTTTTTCTACTGTTTCACGTACTTTTACACTTGACATTTGAATTGTTATTTCAGGAAACAAGTTTGGCAAACAAAAAGAAAGTTTTAGTTGAGTCAATTGGTTTTGGGTAGATTAGTTTGGTAGTCTTTGATTTGTAATACATATTTTTGTCACAAAATGTCATATGAGGAGTTTGTTAGGTTTTATAGTGGTTAGCAATTTTTAGACAAAAATATAGTTGTAAAAGAGTTTTAAAAGTCAAGGAGTCAATTGGTAGGTTGTATATATGAATTGGGAGTCCTTATGGAACAAGAAGAAAAATATGTTGAATTTCTGCTAGCTTGTCGCCAAGTTGTTGCTCGATCGTCCAAAACAGAAACATTGTCGCTCAATTCTCGCTCGAGCTATGGTGCTAACTATAAAACCCTAGTTTGCATTTTTCGAGAGTTCTATCTATCCTATATTACCCCAAAACCTAAATGCTATATATATCCAAGCCCCACTTCGTGAAAAGGCTGGGTTGAATATTATTTTATCATAGAAATTGCTTTCATCACATCCTACATATTATTCAATCACCATTGATTCAACCAGAATCATTGAAAACATCAATTCCATATAATCAAAAAACCAAAACGCATACTTTCGCATAATCTGTCAGAGTTGTGAAGATCAAGGAAGGTGACCAAAGTTCTGGTTGAAGGAAAACGAGAAGTTCTTAGGCTATCTATAAAAGATAAACAATTTCAGAAGGTCAGGAGCTAGTGTGGAGCACGCAATCTAAGAGGGTCGTGGTGATTACAGTCACGAGGTTAGAAAGTGCTAAGGTTTAGTCAGTCTGAATAGTCTATAAGTCTTTATAGTTTATAGTGGATACTACTAGTTTGGGCTCGGAGTTTTTATCTCGCAAGGGATTTTCTCCTCAACAATTTCGTGGTGTTGTATCAACTGTGGTAATTCAACTTAAGATAGTATTATATGTGAATTCAACTAGATAAAATTAATAATTGTGACTTGTTGTTGTAATTAATTAACAAATTTAAATTCTACATAAAAACACCTATTTACCCCTTCTATGTGTTAGTTCAAACTTGTAACTTTCAGAATTGA
The DNA here is from genome assembly GCA_035079005.1 of Fraxinus americana. Lineage (NCBI taxonomy): Eukaryota > Viridiplantae > Streptophyta > Magnoliopsida > Lamiales > Oleaceae > Fraxinus > Fraxinus americana. Next base: position 23,771,096 of record CM068713.1, read on the forward strand.
AAGAATACTTAATTTATTTTGTGAGAATAAGATAACAATATTGTATTCCAATTGGAGCTTGATGATGCCAAAGTTTATAGACATTAAGTTCCCAATTATTAAGGAAAGAATTCAGAGTAGTCAAATTTCTATAGAGCATATTAGAATAAACTCCATAATTCCGGATGCGCTTACTAAATGACTACCATCTGGGTCTTTCATTAGCATATTGCTCATTTGGGTGTTGCATCTTCTGATGATATAGCTGTTTAGTAGGAGTTTGTAATTGGTTGTTTTCTAATTCAGACACATTTTATGCTTATAGATGTTCAGGTTAATTTCGGTAATAAAGTATTTAGTTCAAATTCACTATGATTAAAGTTTTGGTTTGATCACATTGAAGAATAAGGTATGATAAGTTGGAAATAGGCATGTTTAGATCACATTACGTATAATTTCCATGCTTCACATCCATACTTGATCTATGTAATTTAATTGTGTTAATATACGTGACATTGAGGGTTTAGTTCTGATACTTGTAATGAAAATTGCTTCGATCCTATATTGACATAATTGATGGACGAGAATGTTCGGAGATGATTTTGGTTATGATAGCAAAAGTTTTGACGTCATAAGGTTATATGCATTTATAAAGTACATATGTGGTCTAGTGGGAGATTGTTAGAATTTAATTTGTTATGTAGACCTACATACATAATTAATTGTGTATTGTTATTTTAAAGTTAAGTATGTTTAAAGTGATCTAATAAAGAATTTAAGTTATTAGACTTTGTGCATCTAAATAAAGTACAGACTAAATATGTGTAGAGACTGAATTTATTAGTGTTGTATTTGATGATGGACTGAATATATATAGAAATATAAATAGGGTTATGGTCCCCAATTCATATGTAGCTCCTATTTTTTGTGTCATCACATCAATACAAGAATAACAAGAGAAAATATATTGAAAAAGAATATTTAAAACCCACAATCAAGAACAGGAAATTAACAATCCAGAAGAAAGAATCGAGACAATCAAAATTATGAAGTAAGAAGTCAAAGTCAAGAACAAGAACTTAAAAATCAAAAGAGTCAATATTCAACATTAAAGATTAAGAAACCATACATGAAGATATTGTAGTGGATCTTCAAGATTCAAGATCCAAAATCAAGATCGAGTATTAAAAAATCATTCCCAATTAAGGTATGTTCTGCATTCAATAATTCTCTTGGTGATTTGACTGCAAGATCTTAGCATAAAGTAATTAGATTTTTAAATTCTTGAGATTTAAAGTTCTAATAAAATATAACAGCCTAAACTCCTACAGTAAAGGCGATTGATGTTGAAGTTGATCAAGTCGAATATAACTAGTAGATTTTTGCTTTCATTTGTTTTTTTTTTTATAACATTTTGGGCTTCGTCCAACATTGCATTATCCAATTATCAATTAAAAAAATTCTTTTTGAACGTTACCTATGCTCTTTCATTTATAATGTCACAATCAAGTTAACATTGTGCCTCGATGAAAATAAACTAATCATCTTAGACAACCAAGTACTTTGCCTCAGATGAATGGTGAACATCAACATAATAGCCAAGTACTTTACCTAGGATGAAAGATGAACAAATTGACATAATAACAAAAGTACTTAGCTAAGATGAATAATGAACAAATCAACATAACAACCGAATTCTTCACCTTAGATAATAACAAAGTATCTAACTTGGCTTTAAATAAGATCATAACCAGCGTACTTGGCTTCGTATAAAATGAATATTACTGTTATGATGGGCTTCAGATGATTTCAACGAGAGCCATCGGGTAGGTTTTGAAGTTATGACATAGTCCATTTGATTAGGATGACTAGGTTAGTTTGATATTTGACAATCAGGGCAATGATCTTCTGTTGCAAGACTATTCTCGCCTAAACATGATACTTGTCAGATAACTATAGGATCTTGCTCGTTGTGAAAGAAAACCTTTGTTGAGGTTTCTTAGCCTAGAATTGAATATATTTGGCTCGTACAGGTCAAATGTAAGTCTCCTATGGAAAAGTAGCTTGGTTACCCTACCTGTAGGGAATTTACTTAACATGCACGGGGAAAAATAAATTATTTTTCAATTCCCACCAAGGATCTACTTTGTACTCAGAGAGAAACTGTGATATGAATTATACATTTGATGAATTCTATAAACTCATTTGCTCATTCTCGAACATGAACAATCACGAACTTCAATCTACGGATGTCTAATTGTCTAGCCTCCAATGGAAATCCACACAGGGAACAAGAATGAGAGAATTATGGTTTCTCTTTTCTTGTACTAACAAGAATATGAATTATGTTCTATTCTTTTCTAAAATCCTAATGGCTTATTAATATAAGTTCAAGTAGGCTTGACCAGTCTCTTCAACTTAACCCGAATCAATATTTAATTAATCCAACTAATTAAACTTCATCAGTGAATTAATTAATCCAATTAATTAATTCGGGCCCATTAACACGCAATCCAATTAATTCATTTCCAACACTTATTAATTAATTAATTGGTGAATCTCATTCTTCTGGTTCTCCTTTTGCGTGTGACCCATTAGGTTTTCGATCGCGATACCTAACGATGTGAATTACTATTTTGATCTAATCAAAATTGATGAATTAAAATACCATTTTTATTTTTCACCAATTTACATTCGTTGTCCCAGATTGGCATCTAGCAATGTGTCGTGCAATACATGTGACGAAAAATGTCACGTGGTATTACAAAACCAAACTTGTTCATTACCGTGAAACTATAATCTTTTCGTCAATATGATCCGATCAATTATCGATCATATTTTTCATCCCACTATTAAGTCAATATAAGTCGAAAACTCATTTTCGACTTATGAGTACACCTTAGCCAATGATTTCGTTATCAACTTAATTGAATGAAATGTAGATCATAATCTCTTACTATCTACGAGTGACGAATTATCTATTAATCATTCACAACCTTCATATGATTCTTAACATACTCGAATGATGCCGTATTAGCGATCATTAGCAGAGCAACATCCAACTTTACCAAAGTATGATTGTCCTCATATAATGCACTATAATTAAATATCGAATTAGAGTCCAACTCTAACTTCAAATTTTAGGGTGAACTTATTCAATTAATATCGAATTCTAATTAAATATCAAATTATAGAGTCCAACTCTAATTTCAAAATTTAGAGCGAACTTATTCAATTAAAATCAATCTTAATTAAATACCAAATTAGATTCCAACTCTAATTTCAAGAAAATTTCTAGGGTGAGACAATTTAATTAAAATCAAATTTCAATTAAATGTCAAATTAGAGTCTAACTCTAATTTCAGGAATATATTAGGTTGGATAATTTAATTAAAATAAAATTTTAATTAAATACTAAATTGGAGTCTAATTATAATTTAAATTGAATTACATCTTAATTTAGGATAAAAATCCTAAAGAAAATAAAATTCAATTTAGGGTCAAAGTTTAATATTTAAGTTAAAATCAAATTTTAACAATAATATAAAAAGTCTTCAATTTTAAATAAAATTTTAAACATGTCAAAATTAAAATTTTTGTGTTAAACCTTTTAAAACATAGTTTAAAACCCTTTTTTAAATTTAAATTCAAAATCATTTTGTAAAATTTCAATTTGACCAATGCTATAAAATTATAAGCAGGCCCTTCACTTAACTTAATTGCACTACAGGCCCTCCATTTAAAAATTGTAAACTGGCCACATTTATCATAACTGCAAGCGGGGGCTTGCAATTTCAGAAATTGCATTAGATGCCCCCACCTCCACCTCAACCTCAACTCACCCATCTGAAACCCCTAGAATTTTCCCCTTTCCTCGCCTTGGGCTTAGGGGCAGCGTCGTCCGTGGGAAGTAGTGACGTCTAAACTGGCGAGTGTCGCACATCCTCGAGTGCGCAGCTCACTGTACGCTGCAAAAGGAACAGGTTGTGTGCTGCAGTGTAGCATCCAAAGTTGATGCTACTAGCAGTAATGCCCGACAACTAAATCAACGCCCGCTGCTGCTTAACCCTGTTGCCTTTGCCGGCGGCGATTTTGGTACTACCACTCCCCCAGCCCACCTCTATTCGATACCTTTTTTTTAACCAAAATTAATTTTCATTTCCAAATCACATTTAAAACTAGAAAATCAATTTTTCTTTAAAAGTTAGAAACATGAAAAATAACAACAATCAACTTTTGATTGTTATATGATGTGAAGTAATTTCTAACAAACACAAAGTAGGCTATAATACCAATGTAGAGAATTTACATAACATACACAACGAAAAATAAATTATTTTTCAATTCCCACCAAAGATCTGCTTTGTGCTTAGACAGAAATTGTGATAGAAATTATGGCTTTGATGAATTCTGCAAACTTCTGTGCTCATTCTCGAATACGAACAATCACGAACTGCAATCCACAGCTGTTCAATTGTCAAACCTCCAATAGAAATCCACACAGTGAACAAGAATAAGAGAATTGGGGTTTCTCTTTTCTTGTACTAACAAAAATATGAATTATGTTCTATTCCTTTCTAAAATCATAATGGCTTATTAATATAAGTTCAAGTGGGCTTGGCCCGTCTCTTAAACTTAACCCGATCCAATATTTAGTTAATCCAATTAATTAAATTTGGTTCATAAATTAATTAATTCAATTAATTAATTCGGGCATATTGACAAGCAACCCAATTAATTAATTGTCCAACAGTTGATAATTAATTAATTGGTGAATCTCATTCTTCTGATTCACCTTTTGTGTGTGACCCATTAGGTTCCCGATCACGATATCTAACGACATGAATTATTATTTTAATATAATCAAAATCGATAAATTAAAATACCCATTTTCATTTATCATTAATTTACATTCGTCGTCCCGATTGACATCTAGCAATGTGCATGTGTAATACATGTGATAGAAAATGTCACGTGGTATGAAAAAACCAAACTTGTTCGTTACCGTGAAATTATAATCTTTTCGTCAATATGATCCGATCAATTATGCGATATGGATATGTGTCAATCTCAATTATCGATCATATCTTTCATCCCACTATTAAGTCAATATAAGTCAAAAACTCCTTTTTGAATTATGAGTATACCTTGGCAAAAGATTTCCAACTTAACTGAATGAAGTGTAGACCATAATCTCTTATTATCCAAGAGTGACGAATCATCTATTAATCATTCACAACCTTCATATGATTCTTAACATACCCGAACGATGCCGTATTAGCGACCATTGGTAGAGCAACATCCAATATCACCAAAGTATGATTATCCTCATATAAGGCACTATGATGACCTCAAGTCAAATGACCAATTTCACTACCGAACGTTAGGGATTAACAACTTACACTCAGATAGTTATCCATGTGGAATCTCCAACGGGTCTCCAATGTTTTGTTCTATAACAAAATATCAGCGTGTTCATTCAAGTATCACTACTTACTTCACAAGTAAGAAATGCCACACGTGCAAGTCTATCCGTAATAACGATATTCATATATCGTTATTACATACGACCACGGACGATTTAAGATTCAGACATATGTAATTTGTATCTCACAATCACAACTCCTTGTGATTAACAAATCACCAACACTTGAATCTACGGATTCTATTATTTAATTTATTAGAATGTTAATTCAATTAAATAATAGATCTTGCCATAAATATGCATTGATTATATCTATTAAAAGTGTTTATATTCAAAGTTGATTGGACCTAGGCACTGTCGAGATAAGTTACATAAAATTCCTTAATGAGTTAATGGAAACAAGCCTCATTGTGTCTCTAAAAGCCTCACTAGGTCTTCAAATTGAATAAGCTTGTTCGTGTAGTTTGAAGAAGAAAGTTCTCTTCGAGAAAATAACTTAGTTCTCTTATCTATTTACATAAAATTCCTTAATGAATTAATGGAAGTGGCCCCAGTGGGTCCCTGAATCCCTATTTGGGTCTTCGAATTGAATAGGCTTGGCTCGTACACGTTAAATAAGACAAGTCTATTTGGGGAAAAATAGCTTGATTCCCCTATCGATATAAGTTACATAAAATCCCAATAAGGAAGCGGGCCTTAGTAGGTTCCTGATTCCCTCTTGGGTCTTTGAATTGGATATGCTTGACTCGTGCAAGTTAGATGAGGCAAGTCCATTGGACAAAATACTCGTGCAAGTTACATAAAATGATTCATATCTCTTGACGAGGCATTCCCAAGGAAGGATTAGATAGAAATTGCTTGATTTTAGATTGACACATTCTTCTCATAAGAGAGGATGCCCCTTGCGACACATTCAAAAAATGATATTGGACACATGTTTCTCATGAAAAAGGTTACTAGGTCTTGCACATATAATGAAAATTATTGTGGACGCATGTTTTTCATGAAAAGTGGTGGTTGGGTCCATGTTATTACATAAAATGATCGTCTCGCATGGTGAGGTATCTCACGAAGCGAGAAATACCTTGAGCAATCATCTCACTTGGTGAGACATTTTGTAAAGCAAAGAATATGTATAGCATCTAACAAAACCGAGGTATCTCATTGAGTGAGGAATAAATAGAATAATTATGCTATGCAGATTTAAGGAGGCAAGTCCCACATGGGATATTAGCTTGGCCGGATGGAAAAGGACTAAGAACTTGCCTCAACAATAGTGAAAATTACAAGGTAGATGCTCTCCCTCGGCTATTAGAGATCTTACAAGCTAACCTTAGAACAAGGGTTTAGAGCTTGCCTTAATAATAGGAAGAATTGCGATCTAAAGGCTCAACTTGGGTTACTGGAGGTTTTACAAGTTGGCCTTAGATGGATGAGGGTTTAGAGCTTGCTAAAAAATAGTGAGAATTGCGAGCTAGATGCTTGCCTTAGGCTATTAGAGGTCTTACAAGCTGGCCTCGAATAGATGAGAGCTTAATGCTTACCTCAACAATAGCTAAATTACGAGTTGTCAGCTTTCCATAAAGAATTTGAGGCATATAATTTGGCCTCAAATGGACAATGTCATATGGCTTGTCTCAATAATTATGAATTTACGAGCTAGTGGCATATCTTGAACAATTCCTGGATCGGTGCCACTTACCATATCGTTCCTTCAAAGACAACTCCAAAGAGAGGTCAAGGCTTAAAGAAGAGACTTGAAAGAACTTGCTTCTTTCTCAAGAGCAAGGCCTTGGGAGAGGCCAAATAAGTATTTCTTTGGCTAGTGTGCTCTTTGCTTGCTTCTTTTTCAAGAGGAAGTACACAAGGATAGTGCTCTTTTTGGGATGATTTCTTCTATACTACCACTTGTCCTTTTTTCAAGATCAACACTTTTTCAAGGGAAAGAAATGAAGCTTTTTACTAATGAGATTATTTCTTGATTAAAGTGTCTCCAATCTGTTGACCTTTAAATCTAGCAAGACCGAGCAGTTAACAGATCGTAGCTTGTCTTCCATCAAACTGTACATTATATGTATACTTGGATAGCCGTATTAAACTGCACAAACGTAGCTATGAGGGGGTGCAAGATCACGTGCACTCCAATACTCAAGTCAGAGAATATATTTGAGTATGGGAGAGACACAATGGACGTATTCATAGGTGCCGGGTTGATATGGTAGAAAGAATTAGGAAGATTACAATTGAGTTTACCAACCTTAAAACCTAACTTTAAATGAGGGAGGATGAGTATCTATATGTGAAAGCAGGTAGAATATGTTCCCTCGAATGCTTGACACGTGATATCATCCAAACAGCTTACTTATGAAGTTCAATTGTATCACTTCATAGCCATCATAGGCCCATTTACCCATGGTCGGAATATAATTAACTGAAAAGTTTTGATCTAACTGAGCGCAGCGACTATAAAGCTATCACATCAATCAATAATTATGTAGTGTGTAACTTGGCCGAGGTGAGTCTTGTAGTAGATGTCCCAGCGTCAAATATATATTGCAGTAGAGAGGTCACGCCTCGCCTCGGATAATATTATTTAATAAGCAAGGGGTCGACATGTCTAACCTAATAAAGAAGCAAGCAGACGAGGCAATGTAAAGGGAGAGCTGACCTTGTTTGACTTCTTATTTGAGTGGCTATTTGCTTAATTGGCTGCCACTTGGCCTACCACTTGGATAGAGGCATAACACCTCTTATATCTGATCCAAAAGTTAATTTGAACAGAACAAAGTTGCTTAAAATGAGCTCATTTGAGATTGATAAGTGATGACTCATGTTATTATAGAAGAATATATAGGAATCTGGACTTGTGCTTTAATCCATTATATTAAAAAAATAAATAAATAAAAAGCTCAAGGTTAAAATTATTTTGGATTGGAGGTTAAGTATCGAGTAGTTTTTCTCATTTCCCCAAGATAGTAAAGAAAAACAATTAAAACTTCATTACAAATGCTATTTATTTTCTAAAAGAAGAGTAGTTAAGTTATTCCAATATTATGCTTCTTGTCCTAAAATTCTCAAAATAAGAAAGAAAACTTCTCATTACACTTCTAGCTCTAAAAATGAAAAGAAACAAAAAACAAAATTTAAATCAGAAATAATAGATTGGATTGGTCAATCGTCGAACTGCAACCACGTTAGCATAAGGATTGGTGAAAACGACTTGACCAATTGGATCCTCATAAAATCCATATTCCCCACAAGAAATTTGACTTTTATAATGGCACAAACTGTTGCAAACTTTTGACAAAATAAATAAATAAAGTCAATGAGAAAATTAGTCATTTTTTAAGCGTGCAAATATTTGAGTAATTTTAATTTTTTCCCCAAGATGACGGGCCAATTATAAATAAAAAGACCATTAACTGAAATTAATTTCATTGATTAGGCAAAGATTACAGGGTCTTATAAATTCTTATGACTAGTTCTATTTCATTGTTTAGTGAAAAATTGACTTAATTACTCATAAAATCGACCTTTTAGTTAGCACAGTGGAGACAGCATTAAAATGTATTGTGCATTGAGAAGTGAGACGATGCTGTAAAGGAAGAACTATTCTGGGGGTTTTATTATTTTTGGAACTTTAATTGCTGTATTGGTTATTAGTAGGGTTATTCTTTGTGTTTGTTTCTTTCTTATGACAATGCTTTTGATGAAAAATTTAGTAAAATATAATAGAAGTCAATGAAATGTATAATTGAAAAGATGATAAAAATTATGGATCCAAAGAAATGTGGTTAAATTGAAATTTGATTAATTTTTTATCAAATTAAGCACTTACTATTTTTCTTTAAAAGACTTTGTAGAGTTTCTTGGTTAGCAGATTGTTTCTATTAAATTATTAAGATTGTGAGATTTGTCTCAAAGACTTAACCTTCGACCGAGAATATGCGAATTCAACAATCATAAGTTTCAATAATATTGATTCTTTCACAATTTTTTGGGTCATATATGAAATACAAATTATGCAAAACAATAAATAGGCTGACAATAGTGGAGTAGTGAAATGTGTTGTATATCATGAACAAAGACCTTCGTTACAACTTACATGCATTAGACTACAGCCCTTGATATTATTATTATTATTATTTTGTAGAAAAAATAGTCGACTTTATTTGAACTGTGATTCTTGCATGAGTTTTGTTATACAAAACTCAAACTAAATTATTACATATCGAATCATACTCGAAACCCTATTACAAATTTTATCTCCAAAGAACCACTGAACACTAAGGTTTCCCAGAGCGAAGGCTCAGAATGTTGTACCATTCTGTATCAACACTATGAAACCCAATTCACCCAAAACCCTCACGATTCACAGTAAACGTGCAGTTTCTTTTATGGACAAGAAGAGCTCAACGTTACCAACAACGACAACGTTTCTTTTTACCATATTTCACACAGAAAACGCACTCAAGAAACATATTCAAGAGTTCCTCACATAAGAAGATGAAGATGAAGATGAAAAGAGAGAACACAGAAATCTCCAAAATCCCTCGAGAAACAGAGAGAGAAAAGAATGAATCAGAATACCATTCGAATACTACAAAATATCAAAGCATCGAGATTGGGCAACAGTCAATCCAACCAGAGAAACTCACGCTTTTGAGAAAAGAAATACAACCAAAGTTACAATAGCCAAACACGCTTATTACCGGACCGAGTATTGGGCTGGGTGATTTGTGCCTTCATTTCAGCTGAATGTATTGGGTAATAGCAATTGGGCTGAAAGCCATTTCATCATAGCCTATTGGGATGAGCTAGCATCACAGCCTTTACAAGTTTCATAGAACTCTTCTTCTAATTAAGTATCCTCTTTTTGACCATTTATAATTTTGCTATACGTATGTCATGACGAGTTAAGTTCTATTATTATTATTTTCCACTGAACTTTCAATGAAATCTTAATATGGTCACCCAACTTTAATTTATTACATTCAATTCATTACACTTCAATTTGCCACATTACTAAACTTAACGTCCCAATGCTCAGTTAGCCCATGTTTCTTGGAAAGTAATCTACACAATCATATTGTGGCTATGAAATATTGATATTGGGGTAAATAGAACTCTGCGTATACTGTGTTGCATGAATTACTGTCAATTTATAAATACGATTTATTTTCATATTTTATAATCACGACATGATTGAATAGTACATTGACCTGAAAACACATAACACGTCATTGCTGTCTATTTTTAGGGAAAATTGCAATCACCGTACCAAATCTTTAATTTAGTTGCCGACTTTGTCTAAACCTTTCGTTTGTACCATCCACGGTACCAAACTTTTAAAAAAACTCACACCCTGAGTCCAAATTCACAAAATCGTTAGTTTGACCGTTAGGTGACCAAGATTTAAAAATCTGACCAATTGTTGACTAATATTTAAAGGGTAAAATAGTAACTAGATATTTTTTTCATATAAAAAAACTAAAATAAAATAATTAAATCAAAAACAAAAACAAAAACAACCCTATTATCTTCTCCACCCACCCTACGCCCTCCCACCCAACACAACACAACCCAACCCAAAGCCGAAAACCCCAAAATGCCGGCACTACCACACCCACCTCCGCCATCGTCCTTCAGACATAATCTCCGGCGCCACCTCTCCAAAAATTGAACAAAAATCACCAGAAAACTTCAATAACTCAACAAGGTCATAAAAATGAACAAATTATAATCTACAATTGAAAACAATGTCTAGGCATAAAACGATTTTCCCTTTCGCAATGTTGAAAAGCTAGAAATAGTTATCATTCTTGATTATTCTCTTGTTGTTGATTTTTCTTTTTCTTCTCTATCTGTTGTGAACATACACAGTTCGACCCAAATTACACCTAGAAGGAGGTGAATATGTGTAAATGCGGAATTAAAAATTTATAATTAATAGCAACAAGTCACTAATTAATTATCTCTAGATGATTAAGCATGCAATCCGATTATCCTATGTTTGAATACCGTAGAATATAATGAAAATAAATAAAACAATAAATAACGCACGGTATGATCACGGAGAAACCCCAACCGGGTAAAAACTCCGGACACTTTTTCAATCAACAATCCACTATAAACGATTTATAACTTACAGCCTACCAGACTAGACGACGACACGTACTATCAGATCTCCTAACTGCAATTCCAACAGCTATCTTGGATTATGTGCTCTTGCACCACTCCTAACTACAATTTCCAAATCTCTCCTAGATTGTGCTATCAGGCAGCAACTCCTAATTTTGTGAAATCGTTTATCTCCCGTGGATCCACGAAGAACACCGCGTTCTTCAACAACTGGAACTCCAGTCACATTCCCTTGATTTTCACTAACTCTGACAGATATGTAGGAAGCAGCAATTTGATATTTGGATTGTGAAACGGATGTTTTTTCACCTCCAAGAACAGATCAATTTTAACAATGAAGGTTGAATGCTTCATAGGATGAAAGAAATATGAAAGTAGTGGTTTTTCTAAATAATCAACCTTAGAAATTACGTTTTGTGGCGTTCAAGTATTTATATGTAAGTTAGGGAATGAATGTGCTGGATAAAAAGCCTTTAAAAAATGAAATAAAAATTTCTTTAATAACGCTGTCGCTCGAGCGAAGGTTCAGCAACAGTCGAGCAACAGGTTCTTGCTTAAGCGAATGTGAGGCGACAGTCTAGCGATGAAATTTCTGTTTCTGACGCTAGAGCCAAAATTTGGTAAAATGCTAGCCAAAATCCGCACCCTTTTTCCTTCTTTCCAATTCTTGAACCCTAGACCTAAAATATCACAATTTATATTAATTGTACACTACTCCTTGACATTTTACAACATATCAATTCTGGCCATTTTTGTTCACAGAATATCCAATTACATAAAATACCTAACAAACTCCCGCTTTGACATTCTGTGACAAAACTACAATCTAAGTCAAGACAGTATTAAAAGAAATTACAAACTCAAAACAACAGACACAACCAATAATTGTCTTGAATGAATTCTACATTTAATTCTTCTATCTGTTTCTTGAAATAGACAGCTCAACTACCCAGTGTAAAATGTATGTGAAACAGTATTAAGTATAAAAACAGTTCAAGCAGTGCACAGTGTAACAAGTGATTTATAAAGCATCTGTTCAGTTTCATATCATATCATATGCTAAATTAAGATGTAGTATTAATACAACCCAACATACCAAAATGAAACAATGATACTACTAAAATATCAAAGCTTAATCTAGCAAAAACTGATTATATATCATATAATCAAACGTTTAGATACATCAAGTAGTAGATAAAACATATACATCCTGTTAAAACAAAAATATCTAACATCTACTCCCCCTTTTTGTCACAAAATAACAAGGGGTATCCAACAAAACTAATCAGCACCGGCTGCATCGTCAGAATTGGTCCTCTCCTCCGAAGCGGCATCATCATCCTAGTGACGACGGATCCAACGTAGCCCATGCTGAATGTATCCAACAGTACCACGAAGCGTAGTAAACTCGGCAGTGTGTCGATCAACTGTAGCACGCAGCTGTGTAATCTCCGTCATCATACGAGCCAGCTGCTCAATCAGCACAGTCATTTGACCCATAAGTGCAACTGACGAGTCAATTGGAACAGATGGGATATTAGCAGGTGGAGGAATAGGCTCAGCGGGATGAGCATTAGAAGTAGACAAAGATGGAATATCAGTGGGTGGAGGAGCAGAGGAAAAAGTAGGTAAATTCGAGAGATCAAAAGAGATAAGGTCATCTATAGGATCAGACGGCACAGTCGGGTCAACAACCTGTGCTGGCTCAGAAGAAGCATGTGACCTACTCTTAGCAATAGTCGTATGCCCAATCGGCCAGGAAACCCGCCTCAGAACCCCCTCTGGGAAACTCACTTCTAGGGCAGTCACTAAACTATATATTAAACAAGCATAAGGTAGCCCCACCCTCGTCACCGTGACACGAAAAGCTCGCAAAATCTACTGGCAAATGAACGAGGGTAAATCAATGGAATCGCCATGCAGTAGGGTGTACAAAAAATGAGCATTTTCCATGGGTAATGAAGAAGTATGAGACACAGGCCAAAGATTCGTACACACAATGCGCAATAGAATCTGGCAATCAGTAGGAAGAGTGCCAATGCCAGTGCGGATCGCACTAGGATCTCCCTCCAACGATGTGTTAAACACCGTCGAACGGGCTAGACAGTCAGTCAGAAGAGTATCAGGCGTCAAATAAGGAAATAGAGGGTGGACACTCTGGGAATATGAGCAATACTCGACATAACATCAAGAGTGATCTTAATCGTCTTACCCCTAAGAAATACCCTAAAAGATGAACCGCTAACATCATGAATGTTAGCATAAAACTCGTGAATAAGAAGACTCGGTGGAAGGACCAACTCGACCAACAAGAGCTCCCAAACCGGGAAGTGAAAATAGCAACGAGGTCGGCGGTCAGTCAGACATAATGACCTCGCGCTCAAACAAGACAGGTCTCAAAGAAAACTGCGACCCAAGAGTGTCCTAGGCAAGAACAGAAATAAACCTAGACCTACTGTAAGAGGTGGAGGTACCAGGTAACGAGGCAACAGTACGGGCCCTCTTAGGCGGCATCTAAAATAAGACCTAATAAATCAATACCATGATGTGAGATGAAAAAGGTGCATGAAATGCATGAATGAAGGAAAAAAAGCAGACATGACGTATGCAATGCACCCTAGGATGAATGAACATAAATGTGCTGTGATGCCTAGAGGTAGGTGACGCGAAGACATGACGCGTGCCTCGATATCATGCCACATTACCATAATGTTTCCTCATGGTGTCAACACCAAACACAATCGAACTAAGACAAAAGAGAACATGGGTGCCCCGTGTGCATGAATGAAAACTAACATCACACTTCTAACCTATAACATGATAAGTCAACACCACCTATTCTCAAAACAACAAACATAAATACCACCCAAAGCTCTCGCTAAAATCGTCCAATACATTAAGGACATTCCCAACCAATATAAACAAAAACCACTAACTAATTCTAATGCAACCGTCATCAAAAACCCAAGTAAGTAAAGAAAAATGAAAAATAGAGTGAAGAACAAAAAAATAAAAAATAAAAATAAAAATCGCACCAAACAAAGCTAAAAATCCAATATTCACTCAACATTGTGCAATAATTGACGACATTGTATGAGAATGAATAGAACATGAGTTGCAAATGTCAAAATTGAAAACAACAATGGGCAAGAACTGAAACATCCCAAAAGAATTGCAAAAAATGGCAAAAACCAAAATTTTTTAGTCATTTACCTTTGAGAGTTGTTGATTTGATGAAATGTCACCACCAATGTATGAATTTAAATGTTTAAAAAGTGGGTAAAACTCAAAGTGGAGGTGGGTTGGAGAATTTTGGAAGAATTGGAAGAAAAAATGGGTAAAAAGTGCGAAAAACCCTTGAAAAATGACGTTAAAATTCAAAGAAACTGGCTGTCCCTCAAGCGAAAGTCGAGCGATAAGCGAGCGAGCGAGCTCTGCTGCTATCGCTCAAGCGTGGATCAGCCCTTTTTTTTTTAATATTAAGCACACGACAAGTAGATGAACTCAAAAATGCATGTGCTCACATAAGATTTTTAGGACCTGAAAACGAACTCAATTACATAGATATTTGTATTTTCTCCCCCTGAATTTGAGCATATAATTTTTACATTTTTTTCTCAAATATCGCATCGTATGTACAGACTCTTATCCATTAAACGACTAAATTGACCCCTGTAACGATCTTTAGGCTGGTTAACCCAAGTCAGTCGACCATAGGCACCAGGTTATGAAAAACCCTACAGGTTTAATTACTCGAGTCAAATAGGTTTCGAACAACAGTATAAGATGAACCAAACAAGTATATATAATAATTTTTTATTAAATAATACAGGGAGATACATCATGAGCTAAGGTTATCTAAATATAGGTCAATTCACGTTCAAGATCACCTTATCAATAAATGACAGTCATTTCAAATCTCAAACATGCGGTCCAGACTCACTCACAAGATCACAATGCTTGCTGTGCAGATGGTACATGAAGAAACATATACTCAATACTCTACCGTAAACCAAGCTAAGTAATGGAAATACATATACTCAATACTCTACTGTAAACCAAGCTAAGTGATGGAAATAACAGTATAGATCAGATATGTGCACACTTGCTCACAAATATATTGTTTAAGAGCACCATAAACTGTCTAGAACCTAATTTTTTTTTTTTGAAATCAGAAAAAAAACAATATCTAAAGGAAATAAATACAAACTGAAATAAAACAAAACGCAATAAATGAGATGTATGCACGAATGAATGGACTTAATGAACTGCATATACATGCACCTGAGGAACTAATCAAGGAAAACCATCGATGCTCTTTCCTTTAAGAGCACGATCAAACACAACCTTCTAGATCACTTTTCTTACCCCAAGCTTGCTTAGACGTAGAAGTGATTTTAGTTAATAAAGTCATCATTTCAATTAAGTGGCTAACCTGAATGGCGAGGAAGTTAACCGTGCTCGAAACATCCTGACTTTTACTTTTAGTCACCAGTTTACGACACCTTGGTCGTGTGTGTCCCAGTGCGTCACAATGGAGGTGGGAATAAACCTAGATTCAAACCCATTCGGCGGTTGTTGTCGATAAGTAGGACGATTTACCCTACATTGTCTAGTAGGTCTCGATCCTAAGTCATTTTTCCCTTTGGTTCAGGATAAATGACTTTTCAAGCTTTGTTAGTGGCTGGAACAAATGTGGTCTTAGATGTACTCGCAGTAGGATTACCATTATGAACGTAACCCAGACCATGCCTATCTCCAGCAAGCTTGTTCATCCCCGATAGATTGTCAAACTTTTGCGAACCACTCATGAATGATTGAATTTGAGTATTGGATTTTTCAAGATCACTTGTTAAAGATTTAATTGTGGCTTCCAAATTTTCTTTAACAAGCTTCAACACACTCAGTCTTTTGGTAGAGTCCCGAAGGTCACCTATGAGGTCTTCTCTCTCTCTTTCAAGTTCGTTTACCTTTTTCAGAACAAGTTTATTGACCTTTTTAATCTTAAGACTCTCATCAAATAGTTCACGATAAGATTCGTGAATATCAGGTTCATCCTCAGATTTCTCACTCTCTTTATCACTTTCAACCTTATCAATTTCCTTATCAGATTCTTTAGTAGCTATAGATGTGAAGGCCATGAACTTTTGTTTATCTTCACCACAAGAAATATCACTCTAAGCACTAGAATCTGATTCATCATCACTCAAGGGCACTGCTAACGTCTTACATCTACCTTTATTAGAACTCTCTTTCAAGTTAGGACATTCATTCCTATGGTGACAGTAACCCTGGCATTCATGGCATCTAACAGATTGAGTTTTCTTATTAGAAGTCATAAAGTCACTCTCTTCACGATTATCTTTCACGAATTTACTAGAGAATTCTTTTTTTCGTTCTTGAGGCTTTCTTTTATTCCTCATCACTTTCTGAAATTTTTTAATGAAATAAGCTATTTCGTCGTCCATAAGTGACTCGACATTAGTAGACCCACTTGCTTCTTTTTTAGGTTGAGAGACGGTGAGTTCATAGGTTTGAAGGGATCCTACGAATTCTTCTATCTTAACTGCATCTAAATCCTTACTTTCTTCAATAGCGGTGACTTTAGGTCTAAACCTTTCAGGTAGGGATCTAAGGACGTTTCTAACGATCTTGGACTCGGGAATCCTTTCATCTAGGTTAAAGCTCGAATTAACTATGTCATTCAGCTTCGCATAAAATTCATCGAACGATTCATTATCCTTCATTCTAATTTCTTCAAACCTGGTAGTTAACATCCATAGTTTAGAATTTTTAACCGTTTTAGTTCTCTCGTGTGTGGTTTCTGAGATGTCCCAAACTTCTTTAATAGTTTCACGCATCGAAACTCTCCTAAGCTCTTCAGTAGACACATCCATGAACATGGCATGTAATGCTTTACTGTTCCAATTACATTCATCTAAATTAGTTTTAGTCCATAATGAAATACCAGTGGGTGTGACTACACCAGCAACAGTAGTTGAAGGTGGAATCCACCATGTTTGAACGTTCATTCAAATACGTTAATCCAAAGATTTAAGGGAGGCTCTCATTCGAACTTTTCAATAAGCATAGTTACTTCCGTAGAAAAACGGAGGCACAAACAGTGACTGACTCATCTAGATTTTATTAAGAGACAGGAATCGAATTAAGGCTCTAATACCAATTGAAAATACACATTTCGACCCAAACTACACCTAGAGGGAGGTGAATAGGTGTAAATGCGGAATTAAAAATTTATAATTAATAGCAACAATTCACTAATTAATTATCTCTAGATGATTAAGCATACAATTCGATTATCCTATGTTTGAATACCGCAAAATATAATGACACTAAATAAAATAATAAATAACGCACTGTATGATCACAGAGAAACCCCAATTGGGTAAAAACTCCGGGCACTTTGCCAGTCAACAATCCACTATAAACGATTTATAACTTACAGTCTACCGACTAGACGACGACACGTATTATCTGATATCCTGACTACAATTTCAACAACTCTCCTGGATTCTGTGCTCCTGCACCATTCCCAACTGGAATTTCCAAAGCTCTCCTTGATTGTGCTCTCCTGCAGTAACCCATAGTTTTGTGAAATCGTTTATCTCCTGTGGATCCCGAAGAACACCGCGTTCTTCAACAATTGGAACTCTAGTCACCTTTCATTGATCTTCAGTATCTCTCACAGATATGTAGGAAGTAGCAGTTTAATATTTGGATTGTGAAACTGATGTTTTTTCACCGCCAATAATAGATCAATTTAACAATGAATGTTAAATGCTTCAGAGAATGAAAAGAATATGAAAGCAGTGATTTTTCTTAATAATCAACCTTGGAAATTACGTTATGTGGCGTTCAAGTATTTATATGTGGGTTAAGGAATAAATAGGCCGGACAAAAAGCTTTTAAAAAACGAAATAAAAATTTCCTTAATAGTACTGTCGCTCGAGCGAAGGTCCGCGACGCGAGCGATAGGTTGTCGCTCGAGCGAAGGTGAGGCGACAGTCTAGGGATGAAGTTTCTGTTTCTGACACTTAATCCAAACTTTAGCGAAAAGCTAGCGAAAATCCAACTAAAAACCTCGCCGTTTTTCCTTCTTTCCCACCTTAGACCTTAAATATCACAATTTATACTAATTGCACACTACTCCTTGACTTTTTACAACATATCAATTCTAGTCCTTTTTGTTCACAGAATAGCCAATTACATAAAATACCTAACATGTTGTATGTACAGGATAAAAAGAGATTTCTTTGATATAACAAAAAAAAAGCTCCGACTGATCCAATATAGCATATCAGAAAACTGCCATCTCCGAATTTTACCAAGACATGGTTGAATCTTTTGCACCTATCTACTAAGTTCCAAGGCTAAGAGAACTTGAAAAAACCTTCTTCTTCTCAATTGTAAACACCCCTCATTGGCACATCGGCCGGATTCCGATTTGTGTATATTTTATCCAACACAAACTGGTTTATATCTATTTGTTTCATGACTTGAGGTAAAAGATATAACATGTGGTGCTTCTTCTACTTTGCATCGACATAGCCCAGTAAACAAATTTGAGATTCTCCATGGTATAAAGCGAGACTTGTTGTCCCTCTGAGATAACAGAATATCTATTTGACTGCATCTCAATGTTTCTTTCCAGATTGGGCAACATATCATAGTTTCTGTACATTCCTTCTTTGAATGCTTAAAATGATCCTTGATAAAGATTAGTGGCTGAAGGATGGTGTCAGAGATGGGTGTGGTGGTGCCGGCATTTTGGGGTTTTCGGTTTTGGGTTGGGTTGGGTGGAGCGGGTGGAGAAGATAATATGGTTTTTTTGGTTTTTGATTTAATTATTTTTTTTATATGAAAAAAATGTAAAGTTATTATTTTGCTTAAAAATTAGTTAACAATTGGTCTAATTTTTAATTTTTGGTCAACTAACGGTTTCTGTCAATTTAGACTCCGGGTGCGAGTTTTTTTTTAAATGTTTGAAACCGTGGATGGTACAAATGAAAAGTTTGGGTAAAGTCTGCAACTAAATGAAATGTTTGATATCATGGCTGCAATTTTCCCTTATTTTTAAGTTCAATTATAAGATTTGTAATGAATAACTGATTGACTAACATTGATAGTCAATTGAAGTTCAATAATCTGATAGATTAATAGGCATTTCAGTAAAAATTTAGTGACAAAAAATGAATTTAACGATCGAGAAATGCATGGGCCAGACATTCAATGGACACATGACTCTAAAAATATATATGAAATTAATCTCTTATCCCCCTAGTGGGTAGTATAAAAACTTCATAATATTGATTTAGTATGAGAACTTTACTTATGGTTTTCTCCATTTCAGATAACCATAAGTAAGGTAACTTTGTTACATCAGCAGTGGAAATTTTTTATTCTACTCATTGGTTCTCAAAAAAATATAACGTATTAATGAAGAATTAGCCCTTGTTTAATAGTGATTAAAATTCATATTTTAATTTAAGTCAAAATTAATAATTAATTTTAACTATATATTTTGCGAGATCCACAACTTTTCAATCACATATTTCATCATTTTTTATATCAAAATTTACTAATAAAATATTATTTTAGCCCCCTTTTTGGACTCCATTTTAATTTTAATATTTTTTTTTATTTTCAACCACACATTTTTCAATAAATTAATATTACACGTAAATTTAAAATTTTTCCTTTATTTTAACCACATCTTTTCATAAAATTACCATTCTAAAATTACATTTTCCCCCAAAATTTCGCTAAGATGGAGTTCAAGCAAGGGCTTGTTCCTAGCAAAGAGGGGCTTAATTTCTACAAGTGAGTGCTATAATGACCTATAGCATTTTGTAGACTGTCATTTCACCAAGAAAAGGGTTTAGTCTCCACTATAACAACCATGAAAGCAATTTTTTAATTAGCATGGACAAAAGACTCATCATATTTACTTAAAACATAATTAATCACTATTTATAGATGAAAATCAAATTTCGTCAGAAATATTTTTAAAAGACATAATCATTACAATGACGATATTACATAGTTAATAAGTGATACTTAAAATGAAAGCTAATAATTGTGTCAAAGTTACCATATACTTGTACTATAAAATTGCATCTTATATACAAAATTGTATTGTATTATTAGGTAAATATATTAACACATTGTTTGATCCCCATTATTTTTAAAATGCTTTTTTTTATTTCTCTGAATACATATTTTTCGATAAAATAATGTTACATAAAAGTCCAAACTTTTTCCTTATTTTTCCACACATTTTCTATCAAAAGACTATTATAAAATGTATTTTCGACAAAAAATGGACTCAAACAGGCTATATGTTTTGTTTTACAATTTTAACCCATTCTATAATTCAGTTTTACTTTTGCCTCAGGATGAGACGAACACCTGAAAAATTCACCATCATAGAACTCTGCTACCATTACAACTAACTGAGACTCCCGTTTGTTCGAGCCTCATTTTTTTTTTTTTTTTTTGGAGAAAATGAGTTTTAAAATAATAATTTCTTAGAGAATGTGGTTAAAAAGTACGAATTTTTTTTGGATTTATGTATAAAATTATCTTATTAAAGCAATGTATTGTTAAAAATGAGTTTGAAAAAAAAAGATCTTTTAGATAATGGAGCTCAAATATGGACTAAATACAATTATTATAAAATACAAATGGAGAGTTGGTTTAGCTCTTAAAATATGAAGAGTCAAATCAACTCTTTTTTTTTTAATCAAAAAGTTAAATTAAAAAGTTTGTTGAATCTTAAATTTAATGATTGCTACTTTAAAACGAAATGCTTTTTACTTTTGAAATGTGTTTTGGATATGTTCTTATTAATACAAAACTGTCCCAATTCGTAAATAATATGAACTTTGTTCGCTATCAATATAGGTTTCAAAATATAATATTGTGAGGAAAACTCCAACCAATGCATCTATACGTATTGAAGTATTTCTAGTAGAATCAAGAAAACGTAGACAAGTTTGTTATTCTTGACTACGGTTACACGTGACTCTTAGCTTTTTCCTTTAATTGATTTTTGTTTTAACGTGGCTCTCGATTTCCAATACTTGAACCCACAAAGCAAAAAAATACACTTATTCCACGTCTTCACTTTAGAGATAAAAAAAACAATGGACCAACATTTTTGTTAGGAATAAGCCCCTTTGTTAGAAGTTTTTGCTCACTTGATAGATACAGTGGTGCCTGTAGATAATTGGATGGAAATATGGTAAAACATTCTGGCAATTTAACACGGTTCTTTTTGTTATTGGGGTGATTATTTTATTCCAAGTTCTTGGTACTAATGTCAAAGAAGTAGGTATGACAAGAAAGGAGACAATGGGATTGCAAAACAAAATCATGTCATCCGGTCAGTCCAACATGCAAGCCACAACTACATCAGTCAAATGTTGGAATCTTGCTAATCATTAAGATTTACACACTAGGATTTCATTTGACCATAAAAATAAATGGTTTCCTACCACGAATAATCACCTTTTTTTTTTCTTCAAAAAGATTAATAGTATAAGATGATTTGACATCATTATGGAAAAAGTCCGATCTAAACTTATTTGGTGTTTGTTGGGAATTAAAATTAGACTTTTAGTAGATTGTTATAGAAGTTTTTGAAATGTGTGGTTGAAAATTTGTGGAATTCAAGAAAAATGTGGTTAATATTGATTGTTTGATTTTGACTTAGCCCCCCCTGTTTGGTGCACATTTTGGGGCTAAGAATGCATTTTTTTTTGTTGATGTGATGGGGAATATGTGGTTGAAAAAGAAGGAAAAATTATTGATATGATGAAAAATATTATTTTATTGAAGAATGTGTTGTTGAAAATAAGTAGAAGAATGAGAATGAAAAAAATAATGTGACTCAAACATGAGCTAATTAAAATCTGATTTTAATCCGAAACAAATAAGGCCTTAAATTCATATTCAACAAATTAATAAGAAGTAAGGACACCTAGGTATGACGTGAACATAGCATAACCTAACATAAATATATATCAACATATAGGGCTGTTAAATTGGAGCGCCGAGCTGGCTCGCAAATCACTCACGATTCTCCGCCCTTTTTTAGCCGAAAAATGTATTTTATAGCTAAAATGCAAGTCGCTTGTGAGCCAGAGTAGTTATTTGTTATATTATTAACTTTGAATTAAATTTTATTTTACAAACAAAAATGCTTACAGTAGATGTAAAACAAGTTTGAGATGAAGTTCGTGAATTGTTCTAACTTTATTTCAACTTTTTAAATGGAAATTTCAATAATTAAGATTTTCTTCAATTTTTCCAAAATGTGCAGTATCTGACATGACACGAAAAACAAGTGTCCGTCCTAATATGACTATGCATGCTTTATAAGCATGCAGTTAAATTTCAACCCCTTAGAGTATTTTCAAGACTCTTTAAACATGAGATACTCTCTATTTTAAAGAGTCGATATTCAAAATCATGCTCCAATACACTCTTTAAATTAACATTTTAATTTAGAGAATGGGTTTGACTCTCCAAATTTGGAGAGCCAAATCCGCTCTCTATAATTAAATGCATTCAAAGTGTTTCAATTTTCAATGTAGGAAAACAATAAAATAATCTAAAGAAAAGTTAGTTAAAATAAAAGATAAACAAAAATAATAAATATTTTTTAGTAGCAGTAAAAATTAAGTGTTGAATATATATACATATACATACATACATATATATATATATATATATATATATATATATATATATATACTAGGTGCAAGCAACGTGCAATGCACATTTGCTTAGTTTATATTTAATATTTTTATTTAATAATTACTTTGTTATTAATAAAGATGTAATTTTTTTTGGTTAATTAAGGGCGTGTCTGGGCGCGCTGCAAGGAGGAAGTAAAATTGATTATGTTACCGTTTTTTTTTTCAAATCTATAGCCCTACAGTGAGAAAATTGGTCCAAAATTGCGGCTCCCAACTGCATGAATTGTGTTGCCAACGGCTTGATTTCTGCTGAAAAGCATAAATAGACACCCTATAAATAATTAATGATGTAATGTTTATGTAATTGATAAATAATTAGATGTGTGATTTTGATATTGTGATGTAAGTTGGTGAGATTGAAGAAAATAAGCAAAAGTAGACAAATTTGGATAAATTGCTAAATTGTAAGGGATCTAAAGTTTGGGGGCTAAAATGTAAATATTTAAAAGTTGTGCCGAATCTCACGATGAAGATTTGAGAGTGCTCGGAGTCAATTGGATAAAGGAAGATGTCAAGGGGATCAAATTTAGTCAAAAGATGATCACAAATCAATTTCCAACCGAAAAGTTATGCTCCGATGTTTTAGTCTCATATTGAGACCTATTTTTGGTATAGGAATAGTGGTGTCAAATGAGTCGAGCGGCTCGTCGGCTCGCCCGCTCGGCTCGTACTGTTCACGCCCACGAGCCGCTCGGGCTCGTCAAAAAACGAGCCCGAGCACGAGCCGAGCGGGCTGGTGGGCTAGCCGAGCGAGCCCGTTCGGCTCGTCGTTATTCACGAGCGGTTCGGCGAGCGGCTCGTGAGACGAGCCTGCCTTGGCTCGTCTTAGACGAGCCCATGAATATAAAAAAAATAAATAAATAAAAAATAAAAACACATTTGGTGACCAGAACGGTCACTGATTTTCAGTGACCGTTTGGTCACTTGTTTGAAATTTTTTTTTTTTTTCTACTTTTCTCCAATTCTTCTCCTATAAATACCCAACCCATTACAACATTTTTTTCTCACCAAACTTTCATTCTATACTCTCTACTCTACAATTTACAAATCACTATCAACAATATCATTCATTTATTCTATAATTCTCTTCTACATTTTTTTACATTATTATCTTCATTTTACAACTCATTTTATACACTAGCCACTAGTACATAATCTTCATTCACTTCTCATTTCTACATTCTATTTCAACAATTCACAAATAGATCCACGAGCATTTGTTGAAAACTTGTTCGGTATGGAAGGCGAAACACCTGCCCAAAATCAATTTGGGAATGAATTTGCCAGTCTCAACGAACTACCAATTCCAGAAGACATTGACGATTTCGACGTTCGTGAAGTTGATCCAATTGATTTGGATGACGTTGATGTCGATCCTAGTGTTCCTATTCATTTGGAACAAGATGAAGAACCTGCATTAAATATTCCCGATGCAAGAGGGAAGAGAAAGGGGAAGAAGCAGGCAAAATGTTGGGACCATTTCAAATTGGTTAACACTGGTCGTGTGATCGATGGACTTCCAGAAACGAAAACAGTATGTAAATACTGTCAACAACGACTGGCATGGTAAAAAGGCATTGGAACCACTCACCCAACCGTCATTACAAAGCATGTGCGGCCAAACATGGGCTTCTTGAACGTGGACAAACGCAACTACAGTTTGGTACTAGTAGAGCCGTTGCTACTACTGCGCCACTTTCTACGTGGATGTATTCGGAGGAAGAAGCACGAAAGGGAATGGTGAAGTTCGTTGCCGCGGCGGAGCTGCCACTAGCAATAGTGGACAACGAACATTTCGTAAACTACGTCAAACAATATCTTCAACCAAGGTACGTTGGGGTAAGTCGAAATACTCTTCGTTCTAATATAATTGAATATTTTCTTAATGTAAAGCAATTATTGATTGGGGATTTAGAAAAATACGGGGGTGTCATATCTTTAACTTCGGATTTATGGGAAGGGATTAATAAGAGAGGTTATATAGCTGCAACTACACACTATATAGACCCACTTTGGGTTATGCATAAAAAAATTATTGCTTTTAAAATTGTTGAGTATCCTCATAATGCTAACACTATATTTAATGTAATTATGTTAATAATTAAAGAATATAAATGCGAGAGTAAAATTCGTTCTTTTACTTTTGACAATACTTCTGTAAATAAAGTAGTTATCGATAAATTGCATAGAGTACTTCAACCCGATTTTGGTGGTTATTTATTCCATATTCGATGTGTGTGCCATATTTTTAATTTAATTGTACAAAACGGTTTAAAACATGTGAAGGACGAAATTAGTCGAATTAGGAATGCACTTACGTATATCACGATTACACCTAGTAGAAAACAAGCATTTGAAGAATTTTGTGAACAAACTGGGAACTCTAATACAAAAACTTTTATCTTGGCGTAGGTCATAGGTGGAATTCAACTTACTTATTATTAAAATTACGCGAATGTTTTGAACCGTTTATCACTTGAATTTTATAACATATATTAGAGACGATGACGATGATATCTTAAATGAATCCGATTGGAATACAGTTTTTAAAATTAAGAAATTTTTGGAAAGTTTTTATACGTCTACGAATATATTGTCTGGTGTTTATTATCCAACTAGTTGCATGGTTCTTGAACGTCTTTATATAACTGATAGGGCTTTTAATAGATATCAAAATGACCCTAATTTTCATGCGATTATATATGCTATGGAATTAAAATTTAGAAAATATTGGGAAGAATTACCTATGTTATTTCCTTTAGCATGCGTCATGGACCCCCGATATAATTTATCGGGTACTAAATTTATAATTGACCAAATTTCAAATGCTTTAACTTTTAATATGCCTATTACTTATAGGAATTTGGAACAAAGGTTAACTGAAATGTATGAATTATATGCTTCAAGAATAGGTACACAAGTTACTCGTGTACTTACTCCTCCTCCCACTAATATAAACGATGAGACGTTGAAGTAATTAATTTATTAGAAAATATAGATCAATTAGATATGATTCAACTGCATATGCATATGGTTCCTCTAGTAGTAGTAGTATGTGTTTCACTGCATGTACTCAAACTTCGAGTAGTAGTCCAAATGCGTTGCCATCTGAATTAATTGATTACTCTCGTTATACTATGCCTAGTAACAAATCAGTTAAGAAAAGTTCAGAAGATGTAATCGAATTCTGGCGAAATAATGAACGTCGATGGCCAATTGTTTCTGCAATTGCAAAAGATCTACTAACACCTCCGGTTAGCACGTAGCTTCGGAGTACGCACAGTGCAGGGAAGAGGGTTCTCTCTGATATTCAAAGTCGACTAAAAGAAGATATTTTGGAAGCGTTAATGTGCGTGAAGAATTGGGAAGACGCTAATTATCGAATTCAACATAAATATGCCGAAATTGCATGTAATCAAGTAAGTGATATTTAATTTCAATACATTCATTACAAAATTTTATTTTCATACATTTATAATTTTTTAAAAAAATTGTATACGTAAAAAGTTTTTCGTGTACAATTTTAACTCCGCCTACACGAAATTGAAGTAGCCGGTCCCAAGCCCGAATAAAGGAGGAGGGTTTATCTTTTTTTTTTTTTTAAATAAATGTATATTTACTATTTTAAAAATTATAAATGTTTTGACTTTTGACGAGCCCCGATAAATGTTTTGAAAAATATATATTTAAAAAATATATACTTGTAGTAGTAGCGTTATTTAAAAATAATAATAATAATAATAATGGCGAGCCGAGCTTAAGCTCGCCCAAAAAGGCAACGAGCCGAGCTTGAGCTCGGCTCGTTGCCAACGAGCCACAAGCTCGGCTCGTGCGACAATGGGCCGAGCCGGCTCGGCTCGGCCCATTGACACCACTACATAGGAATGATCGAATTGGAGAATAATGTCTGAATTAAAGTTGTAGCCAGATGAGTTAGCTTTCCAACGCATTTTGCATCGCCTCAATAGGATATCGGAATACAAAATTATGATAAAAACACTGAAAGAAGGTGCAGCTGCCTGTTTAAAACAAGAAATTCTGTTACATAGTCCGTTATATTGAGACCTATTTTTGGCATATAAAGTGGTCGAATTGGAGAATGATGTCTGAACCAAAGTTGTAACCAAATGAGTTATATTTCCAACGCATTTTGAATTGCCTCAATCGGACATCGGAATATAAAGTTATGATAAAAATACTGAACGAAGGTGCAGCTGCCTGTTTAAAATAAGAAATTCTGTTACATAGTCCGTTATATTGAGACATATTTTAGACATAGAAAGTGATCGAATTGGAGAATGATGTCTTAATCAAAATTGTAGCCAGATGAGTTAGCTTTCCAACTCATTTTGAATTGCCTCAATCGGACATCAAAGTACAAAGTTATAATAAAAACATTGAAAGAAAGTGCAGCTGCCTGTTTAAAACAAGAAATTTCGTTACATGGTCCATTATATTGAGACCTATTTTTGGCATATAAAGTGATCCAATTGGAAAATGATGTCTGAATTAAAATTGTAGCCATATGAGTTAAATTTCTAAATCATTTTGAATTGCCTCAATCGGACATCGGAGTACAAAGTTATGATAAAAATATTGAATGAAGGTGCAGCTGCCTGTTTAAAATAAGAAATTCTGTTACATAGTCCGTTATATTGAGACATATTTTTGGCATAGAAAGTGATCGAATTGGAGAATGATGTCTGAATCAAAATTGTAACAAGATGAGTTAGCTTTCCAACTCATTTTGAATCGCCTCAATCGGATATCAGAGTACAAAGTTATAATAAAAATATTGAAAGAAGGTGCAGCTGCCTGTTTAAAACAAGAAATTTCGTTACATGGTCCGTTATATTGAGACCTATTTTTGGCATAGAAAGTAATCCAATTGGAAAATGATGTTTGAATCAAAATTGTAGCCATATGAATTAAATTTCTAACTCAATTTGAATCGCCTCAATCGGATATCGAAATACAAAGTTATGATAAAAACACTGAAAGAATGTGCAGCTGCCTGTTTAAAACAAAACATTCCGTTACATAGTCCGTTATATTGAGACATATTTTTGGCATAGAAAGTGATCGAATTGGAGAATGATGTCTGAATCAACGTTGTAGCCAGATGGGTTAGCTTTCCAACGCATTTTGAATCGCCTCAATCGAATATCGGAATACAAAGTTATGATAAAAACACTGAAAGAAGGTTTTGCAAATTCTGTTTAAAACAAGAAATTCCGTTACATAATCCGTTAAACCAACAAATTCCGTTAGTTTTTCCGTTAAACCAACAAATTCCGTTAAATAGACACTTTATATATATATATATATATATATATATATATATATATATATATACTTTTATTGTTAGGTTTTACTAATTTATTTTATAAAATTCAAATTTGTACAATCTAAAATTTTCTTTATTTTTTTAAAAATTCGAAAAATACTTTTTCTTTCGGGGTCAAAAATAGTTTTAGTTCTAAAAATCATTATTTTCAAAATTTTACATAACTTTCGCCTAAACTCGGAGTTTGTCTTTACCATTTAATTATGATTTACGTATAAATTATTTCGTTTGAGTTCGTAAAAAACTTGAAACTTGATCGTACATATACGATTAAAAAATATATATTTTTTATTTTTTATTTCAGGTTGTATTGGATTATATTTTCAAATGTATATGAGTTTTTTACGTTTTAGTGCATTACATATTGATTGAAATTTTTTAAACATTATTTAATTAAATATTAATAAAAAATCTTATTATTACGGTTATCAACGACCGCCCTAGCTGACTTAATATTTTGGATCTGTCATTGCTAATAGGGATCGTATACGACGGGTACTCCATTACCATTCCCGCATTGTCAAAAATTTTTGAGAGTGGGAGCGGGGCGAGATTTATCTCCAGATATCTTCCCGTTTAATAATTTATTTTTGTAAACAAGATTTCAATTGAAAAATTATAAAATAAAGCAAATAGATTTGAGTAGGTTCACGAAATTTGGGACTGGGACGTGGACCGTGTTCGCTACTTCCATCCCGTTTACTATTGGAATTGGGCAAGAATGGGGAATTTTAACAGTTATATTTTGTTTTAAATTTTGAATGCACTTGAAAATTCATCAATTTTTAAGGTGTTAATCTTTTACATAATTATAGGTAATACACGTTTTGCTTCTCCTCCCTCGCAGATAGTAGTGTAGATGATTTAAAACTTGCCAAGAGTATTGTGTGGACTTCTCCAAGTGATCACGCCAATGTGAGAGTAAGTAAAGGAAGAAGCGTGAAATATTTCAAGTGTATGAAATGATTAAATTCATCACCACTTGAGGTGGATATCTAATAATTTGGATAAGCACGGTCATATAAGTTCCCATGAAAAGTAAAAGAAGTCTTTGTTCTTGTGCGAAAACACAAGTAGAAGCATAACCCTCAAAAGTGTGTATTTGGATCATCTAGATTGAAATTACTCGATTTTATGATAACTCAACGAGGGATCGAAGCCAACCTTGATAAAATCCAGTCAATCCTTTTATATGAAAAGTCTGGCTAGCAAAAAAGAAGTTGGGAGATTGACTGGTAAAGTAGCAGCATTGAACCGTTTCATGTCTCGAGTATCAATAAATGCAACCATGATAAACCACGAAGGACTAGCAGGCCTGCTAGGAAGAATCTCAATTATTATGAGTGAAGGATGAGAGAGCCCATGGGCTTTAGTTAGAGAATAAGACTAAATCCATGGAGCTGACCAAGTCCATGGAGCTATGGAGAAGATTTAATATTCTGTTTTATTGTTTTTCATGTGCTTTAAAGTTGTTAATTTTTCTTTCAGTTATTTTCTTTACAGTTACAGAATGTAGCTGTAGTTTAGGAAATTCTGTTGAGCTGTGCCTTATTTAAAGGCTGCCATTGTTAATAATGTTCCATTGTGGTTTAACTCTTTCCCTAACTAAAGTTTTTTCTGTGAAAAGTGTGAGGCTTTGACTGTGACCATATTAATTTGGTATCAGAGCGGCAAGCAGCAAAGAGAGGATCGAGAATATGAAAGTAGGACTTGGTGGGCTTCAGGACGACATGCACATAATGGAAACTGGAATGACTGACAAACTGAGCCAATAGGAGATTACTCTCAACCGCCTGTCCGAAGCTTTGCTTTCATCGAACAAAGAAGTTACCTGCCATAATAACTTTGATCATGAGGTAACCACTCGCACCAACAGAGAAAAAACTGAAGGAGGTCGTCAATCATTTCTATTAGGTTTAGTGTTGGCAATTCTGTGAACAAAATGACTAATTTGTAATGTGTTGTAAAAGTCAATGACCTAAGGTTCAATTTGTATAAATTAGGTTATGAGTTCTACGGTTCGAACATGAAAATAGGATAATTACAGCGCCGTATTTACGCTAGCCTATCGCCTGGACACTGCTCAAGCGACAAAAATAGAATCCCCGTCGTTCGCTTGTCGCCCAGTTCTCGCTCGAGTGAGAGGTCGTTACTCGCCTTTCGTCGAGGTTTAGCTCAAACGACAGGTTTATACGAAAAATCCTAAGTTTCCTTTTTAAACAGATTTTTCCAGCACATTCAATCCAATTGCCCCCTCATATAAATATCCAAGTCATTGGACGAAATTCTAAGGTGGTTTTCATCATTTTCCTTACCTCATCTTATTCTCTAAAGATCCAAGAACATATTCTTTCATTGTGATTCATCATTTCTTCTTGAGATCATATAACCACTTGTTTGGGAAAAACATCAAACCCATTAAACTGAAACACCACCTATTTCCTATTGGTTATGTGAATGTACTTTCTCAGTTGAACTTCAAAGGTTGAGAGAGGTTGGACTACAAGCGCAGGAAAAACACAAGGCCTTGGAGCAGGTTCTTGGAATTCCGTTGGGAAGAGACAATTGTAGAAGATATTTGAGCAGGTCTTGGAGCAGACCTTGGAGGTAGTAGGAAACAGACCGAGAAGTCTAGTGGAGATGGCTGGATAACATCTGACTGTAATTCAATCTTTATTGACTAAGTGGGGGTTACTGGCTTGGCCCCGGAGTTTTTACCCAGTTAGTGTTTCTCCGTCATTATTTTGGTGTTCGTTATTTATTGCTTTATTTATTATTGCAGTATTCTTTTTTTTTTTTTTTTAGAAGAAGGGTGGTACCTTCTAGATTTTATTAATATGTCCTCACTTGTGGCGGAGGAATACCGTGGTTACAAATGATATAAATGCAATCAATAAAGAAGGAAGTACTACTTCCCTGACAGTGAAAGTAAAGAATAAAAGAAAAACAGTAAAAAAAGAGTACTACTTCCCTTACAAAATGAACAAGTTAAAGCAAAAATAAAAACAAAAGCAAAATACAAATATCTAAGCTCTAGTGCTAAGCAAACCATATCTATCAATCTGAACAAGCGCCCTGATATGTCGTGGTAGGTCGGCTGGTCCATAGTCCTGGTATCTACGATGATGCCAACCCTCGATAGCAAGTGCATCTGCAACTTGGTTCCCCTATCTGAAGATTTGGGAAACCATATATCTGCCAAAGGATATTACTGCTGTATTCAAACTTAGGAAAATTGACTTGTTTGATTAACCATCTAGAAACAATTAAAAGTGACTTTTTGTTTTTGATTGATTAATTCCACACGTAAGGTCAAAACTAAAAACGGATAATTAATAACTATTCGCTAACTTAGTAGCCTTTAATTTGGTAATTCGTAACTTTTAAGTGGTGTCCAGAGCGACACCCGAGATTTTTCAATTGGTATCAGAGCCCAAATTTCCTTGACCCATATTATCTAGATGAGTAATTCATTATTTGTCCCGCTATATTTCGATGGCAGTAATTATGCCTATGGGAAGGTTAGGATTAGAGCTTTTTTAAAATCAATGGATAAGCGTATCTTGCTTAGTGTCGTGAGTGTTGGGCTATACCTAGTTCTGCGGTTAAGAATGAAATAATCCCCACCCTTTTTACTAATTGGACTAGAGCAAACTTAGATGAGTGTAACTGGAATAGCAAAGGCTTATATGCCCTATTCATGGCAGTATCTCTGGAAGAGTTTAGGCTAGTGTCAATGTGTGAAGTAGCCAAAGAGGTTTGGAATATCCTACAAACCACACATGAGGAACTAACGCGGTTAAGAACTCTAAATTGCAGATGTTAACCACTAGGTTTGAAGAAATTCAAATGAATGAAGACAAAACTTTTGATGATTTTTATGCTAGCTTAAATGACATAGTAAATTCTAGTTTCAACCTAGGTGAGAGAATCCTGGAGCCTAAGATAGTCAAAAAATTCTGAGATCCCGACCAGAAAGGTTTATACCTAAAGTCACGACAATAGATGAGAGTAAGGACATAGATTCCATTAAGATTGAAGAGTTGGTTGGATCTCTCCAAACTTATGAACTTACATTAGCTAAATCCACAAACGATAAGTCATTGACCTTAAATACTGTGAGGAATAGTCATAGAGAGTCCTTGTATTCAGATTCTCCTAATGAAGATAAGTTAGCTTACCTTGCTAAAAAAATTCGAAAAATGTTTAGGAATAAACAGAAACCTAGAGAGAGAGAGAGTGTGTGTGAGGTGATTCCAGTGAGTCTAGAAGACGATCTCAATCTATGAGATGTCATAACCATCGAGGTTTTGGCCACGTTAGGAGTGAGTACCCTAGCAGTAGGAGAAATCCAAATAAAGCTATGAATGCTCCTCTTATTGATGAGGAGTCTAATTCGGACAATCAGAGTGAGAAATCAACCCACGAGGAAATTGAAAAATATATTGCATTTACTGCTAGAATTAGGAATGAATCTGATAAGGGAAGTGAGAAAGCTGAGAACGTAAGTAGTAGTAAGAATTCGGAAGAAGATTTTGATAGTGAGAGAGATATTCATGAGGTTTATGATAGAATCTATGAGGAGATCATTAAGACTATAACAAAAAATAAGTACGAGAGTTACGAAACTTGAGTCGGAAAACGAGAAACTCATAGCGTACATTCAAGAATCTACCTCTACCATGAGTGAGTTGAAATCCATGAATAAATCTTTAGATACTCAAGTTTGGAATCTCACTAGTGAGCTTGAGAAGACTAGGAGAGCTAATATGCTGACAGTTGAAAAGGAAACCTTACAAATCGAGGTTAAAAATCTTCTGAGCAGCCTAGAGCATTCCAAGTCTCAACTTCTTGCCTTTTTCTAGTTGTTCTATAAAGTTGGATAACATTCTAGGAATAGACAAGCCTGCAGGTAATAAGGGAGGTGTATGATATAATAAAAATGATCATAATATTGCTAGTACATTCAAGACCACATTTGTCCCTAGTACTGACCAGTTTAAACATGTGTCTAACCCTGAACCTATGAATAGGGGATATGTTGGATATAGACCTACTAGATAGTGTAGGACACGCTAACCTAGGAATAGATATCAACGATCACATACATTTGGTCCTAGGTTTATACTTACTTGTTTTCATTGCGGTGAGTTAGGACAAATAAATCCTGGGTGTCATCATTTTCTGAACAAAAATAGAAATCGAAACTTAAATAGAAATAAGAATCAAGATTATATTTGTCAGATTAACTTCCTTACTAATCAGGTAAGTAAATTGACCAAGTTAATGACACAGATAACCGAAAATATTCTTGTCAATAGGTAAGTTTGGGTGAAGAAAAGTGATCTGAAAATTTTTGAAATAGATTACGGTACTCTTAAAGGTAAGAGCATTTGCGTACCTAACTGATTATGTATTTTTGGTGTATACTTGTACTTTATCATTGTGTGATATTGATTTATGCATGCATCATATTTATTTATTTCTTTTTAGGTAAAAAAAAAAACTCAATTCATATTTATTTTTATTTTTATTTCTTGTGTGTTTGACATTTTTTTTTGTGTATAGTTCATTCACGTTTTAAAATATAAAAAATTGGAAAATTGAAAAATAAAAAGTGGAAAATTATTTTTACAGCATAATATGTAATATACTTGAATTTGTTTGCCATGATCAAGCATGGATTTAATCGATGAGTTGTAACATAGTTTCCATTGCTGGCTTAGGTTATTATGAAGTACTTAGTATAGATGTCTTCATGTACAGTCTGCATTGCACACACTATGCTATTGTTAGTGGGATTCTACTGCGTGTGTGAGATTTTGAATGACAGTCACATGTTAGTAAGGTGACTTTCAACATGAATTGACCATATTTATTAAACCTAAGCTTAAGTTATTCCCGATAATTAAAGCTCAATATCTTATGTTCTTTTTCGAAACCTATTTGACTCGAACAATTAAGATTGAGGGGTTTCTGATAACTTGGTATCTATGGTCAACTGACTTAAGTTAATCGACCTAAAGTTCGTTACATGTGTCATTTTAGTCATTTAATGAGAAATGACCGGCACTTAAGATGTAAACAATTTGAGGAGGTTAAAAAATCATAAAAAAAATAAAAATAAAAATACATGAAAAATATATACAAAAAGTTATGGGGAGAAAAGAAATTATCCATACAAAATGATTTTTTCTTTATAGGTCTTAATGTGCTTTCAATGGTTTGACTTTCATTAGTAGAAGAATATACTTATTGGCATTGATGTTTAGCACGTTCCCTCTTACAAAATTATGGTTTGAAGTCCTTCTTACAAAGGATTAGTGACGCTTTACACACATGGGCCACTTATACAATTTACTCCTGTTAACTTGAACTGAGTATGTGGGAAGGTTTAATGTACACTGATTATACTTATGCATGCTAACGACTGCATTTTTGAGTGATTATATGTTAAAGTTTTTTTATCCCTTCGTAATTTGTCACAAAGAGAGAGAGAGAGAGAGAGAGAGAGAGAGAGAGAGAGAGAGAGAGGAATTAGTAAAAAGGGGGAGAGGGAAGAGTGAAATAAAATTTTTGAATTTTGATTTAGGGAGAGATTGATTGATTTCATTGCATTCCATATCATTATGCTTGACTGTTTTGAGTTTTTGATGCTTTTGTGATGCTAATATTTTTGTTGGTGTTTGGATTTAACAGTAGTATTACGTCTCAATCTAGCTAGTTTTGGTGTCGTGTTTAATTGCTATATTCCCTGTATTACATGATTTTACATTGGGTATTTGAGTTGTGGATTTCAGGAAACAGATTTAACAAGAAATGCAAGAGACGTGCAGTTTGATGAAGATTGGGTAGTTTAGATTGCATTTTTTTTAGTTCATTGACTTATTGTGTAGTTTTGTCACAGAATGTCAAATGGGGAGTTTGTTAGGTTTTTAGTGTTGGCAATTCCGTGGATAAGATGACTAATTTGTAATATGTTGTAAAAGTCAAGGACCTAGGGTTCAATTTGTATAAATTAGTTTTTGAGTGTTAGGGTTTGAGCATGAAAAGAGGAGAATCACGACACCGCATTTTGCTAGCCTATCGCCTGGACATTGCTTGAGCGACAAATTTATACGAAAAACCCTAATTTGCGTTTTAAAATAGATTTTTCCGACCCATTAAACCCAATTACCCCCTCCTATAAATATTCAAGCCATTGGACGAAATTCTAAGGTGGTTTTCATTATTTTCATTACCTCATCTTATTCTCCAAAGATCCAAGGACATATTCTTTCATCATAATTCACCCTTTCTTCTTGAGATCATATAACCACATGTTTGGGAAAAAACATCAATCCCATTAAACCGAAACACCACTTACTTCATATTGGTCATAAGAAGGTACTTTCTTAGTTGAATTTCAGAGGTTGCTGGAGGTTTAACTACAAAAGTAGAAAGAGCATAAGGCCATGGAGCATGTTTTTGGAATTCCGTTGGGAAGAGATAATTGTAGAAGATCTTAGAGCAGATCTTGAAACAGGTCTTGGAGCAGACTTTGGAGTTAGCAGAAAATAGATCGGGAAGTCTAGTGGAGATGGCTGGAGATGGCTAGATAGTATCTGACTGTAACTTACTCTATATTGGCTATAGTGGAGGTAACTGGCTTGTTCCTGGAGTTTTTACCCAGTTGGGATTTCTCCATCATTATTTTGGTGTTTGTTATTTATTGCTTTCTTTATTACTGCGGTATTCAAACTTAGGAAATTTGACTTGTTTGATTAACCATCTAGAAATAATTAAAAGTGACTTGTTGCTTTTGATTGATTAATTCCGCACGTATGGTCAAAACTAAAAACGGATAATTAATAACCATTCGGTAACTTAGTAGCCGTTAATTTTGCAATCTATAACTTTTAAGTCGTATCCATAGCGATAGCCATGATTTTTCAATTTCATCCAAAATAGCCAAACTTGAGTTTTCAAAATACTCAGGTGACGACCCAACCGAATGGTTCAATCGGGTAGACCAGTTCTTCAAATTTTAAGGCACGAGAAGTGTTGGATTCGAACCCTGGTTCGAATATTAGTGCTTCGAGAATTTTGTGATGAAGTCGTCTTTGTGATAAATGCAACTTTATTAATGATGGGATTTTAACTGGATTGAGACACGTGGCTTAATCTTGGCTCTTGATTGATGAATTTTAGATGATTCTATTACTCTTGTTTGTGCCGTTTCACTTGGTACATTTCGAATCATTCTAGTTGAGTGTTATGGTTTTTAGGGAAACTCTTTCACTTGTCTAGGGTTTCTTCTTCCGTTCTTCATCTCTCAAATTCCTAATTTGAGACTTCTATAATCTTTAGCCTCTGATTTGTGATATTCTAAGTGAATATTTGTAATAGTGTTCGAGTTCTTTTGAGAAACTATTTTTAGAGGGTTTGAGAAGATTCTTGGTAATTTTTTGTAGATCAATCCTTGTGTCTTTTGAGAGATAGTGTTCATGTATTTTCTCTCTGTATTGTTTAAACATTTGTAGCATTTTGCTTCCATTTTGGGCTATTTAGTGCAACTGAGCATAATCCTACGAGGCCTTGGAAATCTGAGATAAATCAAGTACGGGTGTGTACATGAAGGATTTTAAAGGAAGAATCTCTGAAACATAGTCTCGTGATCTCTGTTAATGTGTTTTCTTTTGAGTCTTGATTTGCATATTCTATACGTGTGCTTGAAATTTGCGAAATCTTGTTTTGCTAAATGTAATGTCGTGATTTGTAAGCAACACCAATTTGTACTCTTACTGCTCTTTGCAAATATGTGAAAATTGTTTTTAATTTGCGAGTCATGCTTATAATATGGCTTCTGCTAAGTTTGAAGTAAGTTAGTTTGATGGGAAAAGGTGATTTCAATATGTGGGGTCAAAAAATGAAGGTAATCTTAATGCAAATGAGATGTGTTAGGGCTCTAGATGATAATTAGTCTGCTTACTTACCTCCTATAAATAAAATTGAACTTGAAGAAGTTGGTTGGAGCACTATTTTTCTTGTACTTATCTGAAAATGTTATAAGAATACGGGTGAAACAAAAACTGCTTCTGAATGGTGGACTAACCTTCATGCTAAATATGTGACAAAAACCACTCCAAATAAATGTTTCCCATTGAAACAATTCTGTTCTTTCAAAATGGATCCCTCATTTGATTTG
Organism: Fraxinus americana; assembly: GCA_035079005.1. Taxonomy (NCBI): domain Eukaryota; kingdom Viridiplantae; phylum Streptophyta; class Magnoliopsida; order Lamiales; family Oleaceae; genus Fraxinus; species Fraxinus americana. The sequence goes on from CM068713.1 coordinate 23,808,958, forward strand.
GATGAAAATTTAAACAAATTCACAAAACTTAGCCAACTGTGATGAAAAACTTTCAAAAGATCTATAGTCTTGTTAATCTCCATTAGTGATAGATATAAAGACATTGTGGTTGCTCCAGAATATGGTAGGGAAGAACTTACTACTGATATTATAATTAATTCCTTAAGAAATAATGCTCTAGAGATGAAAGCTGATTCTAGTAATAGTAAAAATGGAGATAATTTGTTAGTAAAAGGAAATTTTTTTGGTAAATCAAATTATCACTCTAAATCTTTTGTTGAAATAAAAACGAGTTGAGTGATAAGAATAAATCCAAAAATAAGGCTAAAGGTAAGAAGAGTTACTATTGTGGGAAGTTTGGTTATTTTGTTAAAGACTGTTTTAAGAAGAAAAATTATTCTAAAGAAACGAGGTTGGATGAAGGGAGTAATGTTTCAGTGTATAATAAAGTTAAGCCTGAAACTAATCTAGTCCTTATTAATGTGGAAAAACAACTGAGTGATGAATTGATACTAGACTAAGATGGTTCCTTCCATATGGGCCTAAATAAAAACTATTCGTGACTTTGAAAAAACTATTGGAGGGCAAGTTATAACGGAAAATAATATTACGGGTAAAATTAAAGGGATATGTACCATAAAATTGTTATTGGATAATGGTGACGTTCTATTCTTGAGAGGAACAAGGTATGTTCATGATTTGAAGAGGAATATGATGTCTTTAGGCATGTTAGATGATATGGAATTTAACATAAATTTGGGTCAATGAATGATAGGAATGCAAAATGCATATTTTTCCCTCATTATTTTATGTGCTCGTATGATTAATTAATGCCAAAATGTACTCATTACTAGTGTGATGTCTTAGACACCTAAAAATGGTCCTTAAAACTCTAAAACTAATGTAGTAATGGAAGTAAGGGTCGATCCCACGAAAAATGTGCAATTAAATAATTTATACTTCGTATAACGATTGGGGGGGTTTTGTTTATAACGAAATCAATCTTATAACAAATAACAGTGTAAATTAACGAGTTGTATTAAATCAATGAAACGAGTCTTGATTAAAGTCAACTTCCACCATTGGAGATTTATAACCATTCATCAATTCATGAAGAATAATCAATCCACATTCACATTATTCATCGTTGGAAAAAATTCATATTTCTCCTTAATTTTAGTTAATCAGAAACTAGCGTTCTAATTAACCCTAATTATCAAATAATTTCAGACTAGCACTAAAGATTCAATTTAATAACAGCTTTAAATAATAGAGAAATCGATGAACTAGATAATACAAACACCAGCGGTTGCATTCAATTTATTTAAACATTCTTCTTAAGATTTAATAACATCTATCGCAGAAAATTATCAAATCCTAGTGCTTCACAAGTTAAATGATTCAAACAATTACAGATTTGAGATTTAACTTAACTATAAATTGCAATATATGAAAAACTAATAGACCTCTTAGTAATCAAACATGACAATCATAAAATTATGCATAGAAAAATATTTAATACTGAAAATATAAATTAAACAATGAAAATAGGTGGATCTTATAGTTATAATGTATTCCAAGGTTTCGGTATCCTTCAATCAAGTACCAAGAGTTAGTTACACATGATAGATCTAAGAAAAATAGGGAGAAAATAGGTTGGAGGCATTCTGGTGTGTTTTGGAGTGTTTTTAGAGTCGAAAAGTCGTGCAAGATATGATACTAAAGGAGTTTGAGTCAATTTAGGAAACTTGAGATTCGACATCACGGAACAACCATACGATCGCAAGGTTATATAACTCAAAGGGCTACAACTTTGATTCAGATATCGTCTTCCAATTCGATCGTTTACCATGTCAAAAATGGGTCTCAATATAAGACTAAAAATCGGTGCAAAACTTTTCAGTTTGAAAGTTGATATGTGATAATGTTTTGGCTATATTTCATCACTTTGACTCCTTTCTTCATTCAATTGACCTCTAACACTCTCGAATCTTCATCACGAGGTTAGAATCAAGTTTAGAGTATTTGCACTTCAGTTCCTAAACTTTCACTTTCTTCCATTTTGGTCCATTTTCACTTATTTCTTCCAAATTACGTCATATCCATCAAATTGCCACCTAAACCAAAATATGAGAATATTAAGTACATGTAGGCATAAAATAATCATATGAGGGCATCGAATAAAGATGTAAAATGTGTATTTTACATTCCTATCAAATTTCCCCACACTTAATTTTTGCTCGTTCTCGGGCAAAACTTAAATTTAATTCCCCAAAAATACCAGGTCAATATGCCAAGAACATAGAACCATCAAGCCTTTTCAAAACACATAAAATTTCATGAATAAACATTCTACACAACTCATAATCAATTAGCACGTATTTTTATATGAAGATGGAGTAAACTAAACATGTAGACCCTCGAAGATATAACCACTCAACTCTCATGTGTTTAAAAGGTGATTGTTTCGCTCAAATTCATTCCAATGGAGATGTTCTACCATATGCTTGCATATCTTCTCATTCGCCATCACTTAGATCACGTGCTTTACAATAATCATAAGGACCTTTCAAAGGTTGTAATGTGGCTTATGGTCAAGGTGGGAAATATTTGGGTATGTGACTCAAGAGCTATCGAAACTAGTAGAGTAAAGATAAATAGACTTAGCTCAAACATATTCATAAGAAATGTAAACCAACCACTCCACATGATAACTTCATCATTTTTGCATCTATCCCACAAAAATCGAACTCTTTCATTTTTCCTTCTTCTTCTTGTGTTTTTCTTACACAATGGCCAAAAAGGAAAGAAACGAAGTTTGCGGACTGAAATGTAAATACTCAAAAGTTATATGAAACCTCATGATGAAGATTTGAGAGTGTTAGAGGTCAATCAGATGAAGAAAGAAGTCAAAGGGATGAATTACAATCAAAGTATTATCACATATTAACTCCTAGCCGAAAAGGTTATGCATTGGATTTTCAGTCTCAATTTGAAACCCATTTTTGACATGGTAAGTGATCGATTTGGAAGATGATATCTGAAGAAAATTTGTAGCTCTTTGAGTCAGCTTTCCGACGCATCTTGAATCAACTCAATTGGATATCAAGAGAGGAAGATATGATCAAAATACTGAAATTTGTTCAGTTATGACCGTCCGACCCTAAACTTCATTAACAGAAGCCAATATTTATGCCTGGGCGGTCGCTCCATTTTCTACTGGGCACCCGCCCAGGCCAAATTGAGGAACATTTTATGGTTTCCGAAGTTAAGTCAACCACCTATGGAAACAACTATAAATACATATTTTAAAACCCTAGAATTGGGAGAACGCCTCCAAACTCCATTCTTCATTATTTTTCTCTTAAATTCATGAATTGTAACTAAACTTTTACACTTGGTCGAAGGAGACGGAAGTCTCAGAACCACATATTGTGAGATCCAAATAATTTTTCTTAATGTTTGATTTATATTTTGTATATTGAATGTTCTTCTGCATTTATTTATATGATTTGTTACGTTTAATTGCTAGAGGGCCCGTTAGTTCATTAATTGTAACAATTTGCCGCTAAGTTAAACATCAAATTCGTAATTGTTTGATCTCTTTAACTTGTGACGCACTAGAATTTAATGATTTTCTGCGATAGAGGTTATTGAATCTTAAGAAGAATGTTTAAATAGATTGAATGCAACCGCTGGTGTTTGTGTTATCTAGTTCATCTATTTTTCTATTGTGTAAAGTTGTTATTAAATTGAATCTTAAGCGCTGGTTTGGGGTTTTTTAATAATTAGAGTTAATTAGAACGCTAGTTTCTAACTAACTAAAACTAAGGAGAAATGAAAATTAATTCCAAAGATGAATATTCAAAATATGAATTGAATTATCATTGCATCTATGATCAATCGTGGATTTTCGACGGTGGATGTGGACTTAGATCAATGTTAGTCTTTTTATTATTTTCATTAATTTAATTTTCATTGTTATTGATTGCGTTATTTACAATTGTTTGCATACAAAAATCCCCCCAATTATTGTACGAAGTATAAAATATTGAATTATATACTCTTCGTGGGATCGACCCTTACTTCCACTACTACATTAGTTTTAGAGGTTAAGGTATTATTTTTGGGTGTCTTCGACAGCACACACCATGACACATTAAAATTCATAGGGGCAATGATTTAATCATTAGTACCCCTAAGAGAACTGCTCCTGCTGTATTTGAGAACTTTACACTTCCAAAGCATGATAGGCTTGGCCATATTGGCAAAAAGAGTTTGAATTCTTTACAACTAAAAGAAGTTTTTGGAAAATTAAATCTTGGTGATTTTGGTTCTTGTGAACAACGTGTTATAGGAAAACAAATCAAATTACATTTTAAACTGGAATTCATAAATCCAAACAAATATTGGAATATTTACATGCTGATTTATGGGGTCCTACTACAGTGTGCACCTTATCTGGTTTTAGATATTATTTACTAATTATTGATGATTTTTCAAGAAAAAATTGGGTTTTCTTATTGAAAAACAAAGATGAAACTTTTTCTGTTTTTAAGAACCGAAAACTCAAGTTGAAAATAAAACTAATCATAAAAGAAAAATCTTAAGGACTGACAATGATTTAAAATTTTATAATCATGAATTCAATAATGTTTGTAAAGAACATGATATTTTGAGGCATAGAACTCTCACTTATACTTCTCAACAAAATGGAATAGCTGAAAGAATGAATATGACTTTATTAAACAAAGTCGATGTATGCTTTTAAGTTCTAGTTTGTCTAAACTATTTTGAGGTGAAACTATTAAAACTGATGTATATCTGGTTAATAGAAATCCTACTAGAGCTTTAAATTTTAATGTACCTGGATCTACTTTGTTTAATAATTCCGTGAAATATTCCCACCTGAAAGTATTTGGTTGTACTGCATATGCTCATCAAAATATTGATAAATTAAAACCTATATCACTTAAATATGTTTTCTTGGGCCATGATGAAAATGTTAAAGGCTACAGATTATGGGTGAAATGTGAAAAGAGGTATAGAGTCATTATTAGAAAAGATGTTATCTTTAATGAATCTTTAATGTCATGTTTAGAAAGAAAAGCAAATGCATTAACTAAAACAAATGTTGAAATTGAGGTGGAGTCTTCTCATATTGAGCAAGATACTCATGTACTTATAGTAGATGAAATTGGTTCTAAAGAAAATGTTTCTATACAAGAAACTGGAAATGATCGAGAAAGTGATAAGTCTAACCAATCTGATCCTACTTCTCTTTCCCTTGATGAGTATCTACTTACAAGAGATAGGGAGAGGAGACAGATCAGACCTTCTACTAGATTTGACAGTGATGATTTTGTTTTCTTATTTACTTATCAAGAACAGTTTGAAAATGAGCCAAACTCATATGATAATGCCACTAAGTGTAAAGAAAGTAAAATCTGGATAGCTGCCATGGAAGATGAAATGTCTTCACTTCCTAAAAAAAACTTGGGAACTTGTTAATAAGACTAAAGGAAAATGATTGATTGTAAGTGGATCTATTAAGTAAAAGAAGGAGATAGTAAAAATGTTAGATATAAAGCTAGAATTGTTGCAAAATATTTTACTCAAAAGGAAGGTGTTGATTACACATAAATCTTTTCTCCTGTTGTGAAATATATTAACTACTATTAGATGTCTGCTTGCTCGTCACTCAATTTAAATGGGAGCTCGATCAATTAGATGTTAAAAATGTTTTCTTGTATGGTAAGTTAGATGAAATAATTTACATGAGATAGCTTATTGATTTTGAAAATGGAGATCTTGAAAATACTGTTTGTCTATTAAAGATATGATTATATGGCTTAAAACAAGCACATAGGTAGTGGTACAAAATGTTTGATAGTCAATATAGCACCTTCCTAGATTGTAGATGGAGGTAAAAGTTCTTTGTATTTAGTCCTTTATGTGGATGATATGTTGCTTTCTAGTTGTGATTAATCTGAGATTGATAATATTAAATTGAAATTGAAATTGAAATCTGAATTTGATAGAAATGATCTTGGTTCTGCTAAAAAGATATCAGGCATGCAGATTTGGAGAAATAAAGAAAGTGATTTGGTATTCTTGAATCAACATGATTATGTGGTTAAAATTTTGAAAAAAAAAAAACTATGTATGACTGTACACCTGTAACCTTACCTCTTGTTAATCATTTTAAGGTATTTTCAGAATTTTGTCCTAAATCTGAAAATTAATGTGCTAGAATGTCTAAAGTTTCTTATGCAAATGCTATTGGTTTGTTATGTATTTGATGATTTGTATAAGACATGATCTTCCATTTAGTATTAGCATATTAAGCAGATTTATGAGTAACCCTAAGGAAGAACGCTGGAATTGGAATGCTTTAAAATGGTTATTAAGATATCTTAAAGGTACACCTAATTTAAATTTAATGTTTAAATCAAGTAAAGATGGTGTAAATTTGAAGGGATATACATATTCTGATTTTGCTAGAGATCGAGATAATAGGAGATCAACTTTATCCTATTTTTGTACATTATGTGGAACTGTTGTTAGCTAGAAATCTCAACTTCAAAAGGTTGTTGCTTTATCTTCTACAAAAGCAGAAAACATTACTGCTACTGATGAGAGGGTATGTGGTTAAGCGGTTTCTTGTCTGAACTTGGATTTGTTGATAATCATGTAATACTATTTTCTGATAATCAAAGTGCTATTCATCTTAATAAAAATTCTATGTTTCATGATAGAACAAAACATATTGATGTTAAATACCATTTTATAAGATATGTGATTTCTAAAGAAATTTTTAGAATTGGTAAAGTTGCAACACAGTTTAATCCATTTGATGTGGGTACTAAAGTGATTCCTTTAAATAAATTTGCTAACTACTTAAAACTCTTATATGTTGATTCTTTGTAATGTATGTACAAGTATTTAGAGCAAGTGAAAAGTGAAATTGAGGTAATGTTCTTGGCTACACTTATAGTCCCAAATTCTGGTAGCAAAGTGGAGAATGTTGGATTTGGATGCTGGTTTGAATATTGGTGCTTCCAAAATTTTGTGTTGAAGTCGTCTTTGTGAGAGATGCAACTTTATTAATGATGCTATTTTAGCTGGATTAAAACACGTGGCTTGATCTTGGCACTTGATTGCTGAATTCTGGATGGTTCTAGTACTCTTGTTTTTGTCGTTTTACTTGGCACTTTCAAAGGGTTTTCATTCTAGCTGAGTGCTATGGTTTTGAGGGAAACTCTCTCGGTTGTCTAGGATTTCTTCTTTTGTTCTTCATCTCTCAAATTCCTGATTTAAGGCTTACGATCGGTAATCTTTAGCCTCTGATTTGTGATATTCTGAGTTCTTTTGAGATACTTTTAGAGAGTTTGAGAAAATTCTTGTTGATTTTTTGTAGATCGATCGTTGCGTCGTTTGAGAGATAGGTGTTCCTGTATTCTCTCTGTATTGGTTAAACATTTGTAACATTTTGCTGCCATTTTGGACTATTTAGTGCAATCGAGTATAATCCAATTTATTGGATGCTCAACGGGGAACGTAGGCGTTGGAAGTGTTCGTCGAACCACCAGGCTTAGATCGAAAGAAATCTCTGGTGTTGTTTTAAATTTCTGCACTTTTATTTTTTTGTAAGATCGTTTATTGTTAGTCGTTACTTTTCAACACTAATATCGTGTGAACTGGTCCTACAACAAAGATACAAAAGGTCTCCTTAGCCTCATTTCATCTGGAGGGTGAACCAATTATGATGGCTATAGCTGTACCTGTACCGAACTTACAAGGAGGAAGGACATGAGGTGGCAAGGATGATCTTTGTAGAAGAGTTGTGGGCTCGATTTGGACCCACCGATTGTGAAGATTTTGACGAGGAACTATCCTACATTAAGCAAACAGGCTCCTTACGAGAATACCAACAAGAATTTGAGCAACCAGGCAACCATGTGCAAGGATGGACGAAGAAGGCATTAATGGAAACATTCATGGGAGGCCCAAAACCTGAGATAGCTGAAGAAATCATGATGTTCAAGCCAAAGACAATGAAGGAAGAAATCAATCTTTCTCGAATGTGAGATAAACATCTTCTTTGCTAACGTAGATTCGTGAGGCCACCTCCAACCGACAGCAATTAGCTCACCCCATCCCTACGAAGACTAACCTGACTTCCCCAGTCAAACGACTCTCATGTGATACATAGGCAAATGGCTCAAGTGTTATGTTTCAATTGCAATGACAAATTCACTTCAGGCCACAACTGCTGCTGACACAGTTAATTCTCTTAGAGGTACCCAGAGATACTAGTCAGATCACATCATAATATGTTACAACTGAGGAGTTGAAAGGTGACGAGCCAGAACCCCATCTAGAATTCAAAATCTCATTGCATGCGCTGATAAGATGGGCTTCACCAAGAACCATGAAAGATTGGTTCATTGGAAGTAGTGGTGCTGATAAACAGTGGCTCAACACACAATTTCATCAATGATCGAATGGCTTACCTTCTTCGACTTCCTGCAGTACCAATCAAATAATTTAGGGTGCAGGTAGCTAATGGTGACCCTCTATGCTGTAAGACATATTCCAAGTGAACCTGTAAGACATCCCATTCATGCTGACCCTCTACGCTCTTTTAATCGTCGATTTAGTACTTGGTGTCCAAAGGTTGCAAAAGCTGAGCTCTGTAGTATGCAATTGGAAGCAATTGACGATGGCATTCCAATGGGAGATACAACCAGGAAGTTACAAGGGATTGATCATCAACCAATCCAGTCCGTCTCTCTCAAGTAAATGTCTAAGTAGCTTCATCCAAGGCAGTCCCTATTTGCGGTCTATTTGCAATCATTGGCCAACGTGGTTCAAGATGCATGTAACCCAACATACAAAAATTGTTAGAGCAATATATGGATGTATTTCAAGAGCTCACCCAATTACCACATGTGAGAGAAGTGAACCATTGTATTCCTCTCAAGGTTAGGATGGAACCTATCAACGTTTGACCATATAGATACACCTATTTCCAAAAGGTTGAGATTGAGAAACAAGTTCAAGAGATGTTCAACCAAGGAATCAAAAGGCCAAGCACCATTCATTTCTAGACCCCGTGTTGTTGGTAAAAAGGACAGTAGTTGGCAATTTTTACGGATTATCACACACTCAACATGATCATTATCAAGTATCGTTTTTCCATCCCAATCATGGATGACATGTTGGATAAGTTAATGGTTCCTCCTATTTTACCAAGCTAGATCTCAGAGTAGGTGCCATCAGGTAAGGGTCCATAGTCCAAATATCCCTTAAACTGCTTGTAGAACACTTAACAGCCACTATGAATACTTGGTTATGCCTTTTGGCTAGTGTAATACGCCATCAACCTTCCAAACCATAATGAATTCCATCTTTTGTCCCTTACTAAAAAAATTTATCCTAGTATTATTTGATGATATTTTAGTTTATAGCCCTACTTGGGGAAGACTTTGAAAATTCTAAGACACGATCAATTTTTCATCGAAGCCAACAAATTCGTAACAAGTTATATAGTGGACCAATGAATCCGAATATCATTACCACGAGAACTAATATCTAACAATTGGTTAAATTATTCCTAACTAATTTGATCGGAAACAAATAATAAAGTTTTGATTGGTGTCTAAATTATTCCCATTAAACTAAATTATCCGATATACACAATTTATCGAATTTGGATTTTAAAAGTATGAATGTGGATGCGAGGACCTACAATTTTACCTATGGATCCCCTTTAATTCGCCAATCTATATTCATTACTATTATAGTGTACGGTCGAATTATTCTAAAATATTCAATTTACCCCTCTCGAGTTAACATTGTGTCTATTTAACTAATTCAATTCCATATCTCTATGTGAATCAATTTTAGTCAAACGAAATATTAGTTTTAAAATTCATCTAATGACCACAATAATTAGTATCTGTATCTCTACACGTTATATTAAATTACCGAATTTTAATATATGGTCTAAATCTAATACTCACATCTCGATTCATAATAAATTCACAAAATCATTGAATTAGTAATCAAGTAATTCAAAGCATTAAATTCATGAATAAAATCAACATATGCATTTAAAGAACTAGAATCTTGAATTAAAAAAATAAAATGTCACACATAGATTACAGTGTTTGCCCTACATGTGAATTTAGCTACTCATAATAATGAAAGAAAAACAAAAAGTATAGAGTTCATAACCGAGTTTTAAAATCTTATCATTGAAAGAATTGGATCTTGTACCAAGAATCTTATTCAACCTCAAAAGTCTACAAACCCGAACTTTTGATCTTTAATCTTGATGATTATGTGTTTTTGCCACCCAAATTGTGTGGAACTCCCTCAAAAGTGTCAAAAACTTGTATTTATCACATTTATGTTGAATGTAGGTTTTTTATGAGTTTCAAAACGGGCCAAAAACGTGCCCTAGATATACCCATACGGCTCCTCAGCGCCATAGGAGTGGCGTTGTGGTGCCGCGACTCTGTATTGTGGAATTTGGTGGCGCTTTCGGGTGAAAATCTACATTGCACTTCCTTTAATATTTTTATCATAACTCTCTCCCAATATTCGATTGAGTCGATTCAAATTGAGTTGTAAAGATAGCTCAAAGTGCTATAACTTTACTTGAAATAACTATTTTTCAATTTGAACGTTTATTAGGTCAAAAATAGGTTTCAATCTTGAGCTGAAAATCTGGAACAGACTTGTGCTGTTGAAAATTGATTTGTGAAAATATTTTGATCACATTTCACTCATTTTGACTTCTAATTGAACCCTAATATTCTCGAATCTTTATTGTGAGGTTCGACACAACTTTTAAGTATTTATACTTTAGTCCCCAAACTTTGGATCTTGCCCTTTTCGCCAATTTTCACTTCTTTATTTCAATTTCACTTCCACTCATCGAATTTCACCTAATGAATAAAATATACAATAAACTAAGCTATAATTGTTCAGAAGAACTATTAAATGTCTATATTTTTAGGTTTAAATAAGTGTATAAGCTACATTTATCATTATTTGAGACATATTGTCATGTATCAACGTGTCAAGGTTGATAATGCAAAGATCAACACCATGGTAGCATGGCATCGTCTTACTAATATATCTGTGTTACGTGGTTCTTTAGGGCTGACAGGTTATTACAGAAAAATTATTCAAAATTTTGGAATCCTAGCATGCCCTCTCACTAAACTTCTAAAAAAAAGGTAGTTTGGATAGAGTGATGAAGTAGAAGCTGATTTTCTCACACAAAAAATGCCAACCCTTCTACACTAGCAAAGTCTAATTTCAATGAATACTTTACCATTGAAATTGATGCATCAGAAAATGGAATATAGAAAATTATCTCCCAACAAGGAAGGTCAATTGCGTTTATGAGTAAGGCATTGGGGGTTACAAAAAGATCGTGGTCCATCTACACCAATGAAATTTTGGCTATAATAAAGGTTATCCATACATGGTAATTGTCTCATTAAAGCGAAGATTCTAGCTCCTAAAGGTTTGTTTCAATCCATATATACATCGATCAAGCTTGCATACTTTGTTAGTATTTTTGTATTCAAAATCTTCGGGTCGTGTCATGTACACTTCCACATGCAATTTTACATTAAGGATTTCTGGATATATATGTGCAATTATCGAGTATCCAGGGATGTCTAGTGAACCAATCAGACTAAAGCTCTTCTGATAAGTACGTTTTTACATATTTATTTTACTGTCAAAACATGAGCAATTGTTGACTAATATGTTGGAATATAGCTTAATTCTATGCAATTCATGTTTTGTAGGACAAGTGATGAATGTAGCAGAAATAAGGATAAACAAGTGAAAAATGACCAAAATGAAAGATAGTGAAAGTTCAAGGACTAAATTGAAAATACTCAAAAATTATGTTGGGGCTCACGATAAAAGTTCGAGAGTGCTAAGGGTCGATTGGAAGCAATTAGAAGTCAAAAAGGAATGGAATATTATCAAAATCAATTTTCAATTTGCACAAGATATATTCCAAATTTTTAGCCAACAATTGAGACCTATTTTTGGGATAGTAAAAGTCCGAATTGAAAAGGAGCTATTTCTAACAAAGTTTCAGGTCTTTGAGTTATCGTTCTAATGCATTTTGAATTTTCTAAATTGGATGTCAGAATAGAAAGTTATAACCAAATTATTGACTACTATGTAGAGACAAAAAATCCGCGCGCGAAAGCAACTTTCATTATTCGATTAGAACTCTTTTGGAAACCAATTTGGACGTGATTTTCATCCAATTTCCGACTCTTACAAATACTTAACAGCAGAATACATAAGGAGGAGGCCCCCATACACCTTTCTTCTCCTCTTTGGCTCAAGAAACACATGAGGAACTAAAGATCTTGGTGAAGTTACGAAGGAACTCGATTGGAATTGGTGATTTCATGTCTTTTATTTATTTAATTTGATCTTTTCGTTGTCAAACAATGGTAGAATTTAGATTTTCATTCTTTTGAATTTATATTGAAATCGGTTTAATATTTACAAGATTTTTCATGGATTCAGTCATACTTTTCCCATTGTTCAATCAAACTATTTATTGAGTTTCAATTTCAATTATTTATTATTGAGATTGGTTTAACAATTATTATATCCTTCATAGATCCAGTCATGCTTCTTCTATCGTTAGATTAAACTAGTTGTTGAATTTTAATCTCAATTTCACTTTATTGACGGATTGATTACTGTCTTATGCTTGATGTATATGGTCGATCTTTGATCTTATTCCAATAAAATTGTGCGAATATATCTTAAGTCTAAATTTTAGGATTATATTTGTAAATTAAATTGATTTTTACGATATATCTTCCGATTAAAGTGTCGGGATGAAAGCCTTTAATTGTGTTATAAAAATGAATAATTGATATGATTGATCCAATCCAATTGAGGGAATTCGGACGCTTCACTGCGTCAAATTATTGATTTTAATTTCACCTTTCAACATTAAATTTTATTACACATTTGAGAGAACAATTCGGCCTTTTTGATCATTTGAATATTCTTTCATCTCCCCGTGGATACGATACCCCAAAACTGTGCTACAACTACCGCGTTATTCTTTGGGCGTAATCAAATTTTGGCGCCGTTGCCGGGGAGGCGGTACAAAATACGCAAGGATCGACTACAAAAGGGTGATATCGTTCCTTTTATTTTGTTTTTAGTTAGTTTAATTTTCTTTATTGTATTTTTCTTATTTTCACTTTATTTTCTTTTACTTTTTCTATGAGCAGGTATTAAGGAGAACGAGGACGATCTGCGGACAGAGCCGACACAGAGTTTGAACATCTTTTTAACCCTACTTTTGATTCTATATCTGTTAAAACTGACACTTCATCACATAACACAATGTCTGACAATGAGCATGATGTACCGTATAGAACTTTGCATGATTATCTGCACCCCACGCGTACATCTACACCTTCATGTATTATATTTCCACCCAACATGCCACGTGTAGATTTTAAACCTGGAATGATTCAACTTCTTCCTAACTTTCATGGACTTGAGAATGAAAACCCGTATGTGCATGTTAGGGAATTCGAGGAGGTTGTAGCAACCTTCCACAATCAACATGGTACAATGGATGCAATTAGGCTCAAACTCTTCCCATTTTCTCTTAAGAAAAGGGCTAAAAGCTGGTTGTATTTATTGAGACCACGTTCGATTGGAACTTGGGCTGAAATGACACAAGTATTCTTTAGCAAATACTTTCCCCATCACAAAACTATTGCGTTGAAAAAAAAATCTCTTCTTTTATCCAAAAGGAGAGTGAAACTTTATATCAAGCGTGGGAAATGTATAAAAAACGTTAAGCTCTTTGCCCCCACATGGTTATGAGAGTTGGCGTATCGTGAGTTATTTTTATGAAAGGTTAACATCTAGGGAGCGTCAATTTATAGAGATGATGTGTAATGGTGAATTTTTACAGAAAGATCCTGATGAGGCTATAGAATATTTAGATGAACTAGCAGAAAAAGCTTACACTTGGACTGGCCCTAGTACCACTAATAGCACCAATAGGTCACGAGCCGTTGGAAATCCTTCTAGTACAGGCTTTTATCACTTTAGGGAAGAAGATGATCTTAGAGCTAAAGTAGAAGCCCTGACTAGAGAAATTGAAAACCTACGCACTAAGAGTTCAAATCCTACATCTACTGTAGCTCGTGTTGAGTCTTCTGAACCTTGTGATGTGTGTGGTGGAATTGGTCATCCAGCGCAAGATTGTTCTACCTCGCTGAGATGAGGGGAGTTCATGAAGAATATTGCAATGCCTTAGGTACGTATAACAAACCCTATGCCCCTTTCTCTGAAAGCTACAACCCAGGGTGGCGAAATCATCCCAATTTTAGTTGGAAATCTGAAAACCAGTAACCCGCCTAAACGAATAGAGCTTACAATACACCATCATACCAACCCACGTCATCTAGAAATTCCTTAGAAGATACCTTACATGCTTTCATGGAGGCACAGGGGAAAACAAATCAAAAATTCGAGACTATGATTACCAAAATTGTTGAGGATCATAAGAAAATCAAGAATCATATCTCCAAAATAACTAGTGCCTTAGCTGTAGAGGAACGTGGAAAATTTCTGGCTCAACCTCAACCTAACCCTAAGGGACAATACATGGCACAAACCTCAGGATCTAATGTAAACAATCTTAGGGATGTAAATGTCATAACCACTAGGTCAGGGAAAGTCATAGAACCAACCCCTAGACCTATGAAAATTGAGAAAGAGTCTAGTGAACCTGAAGAGAGTAGCCCTAGGGAGGAAGTGATGACAAATCCAGTGAGAGCACCTTTCCCACTAGCTCTTAAGTCCACCTCAAAATCTGTTGGTCAACATAGTGAGATTTTAGAACACCTAAAGCAAGTAAAAATCAATTTAGCTCTCTTGCATATGATTTCACAGGTTCCTACTTATGCTAAAGTCCTTAAGGACTTATGCACTGTCAAAAGGAAGCACAATGTTAAGAAAACTGCTTTCTTGACTGAGCAAGCGAGCGCTGTGATTGCGCAAAGGATCCCGCTAAAGTATAAGGACCCTGGTTGTCCTACTGTGTCTTGTGTCATCAGGAATCATGAGTTTGGACAAGCCCTTCTTGATTTAGTGGCTAGTGTCAATCTCATGCCTTATGCTATTTACTTGTCGTTAGGTTTGGGTGAGATGAAGCCTACATCTGTAGCTCTGCAATTAGCTGATAGGTCCACTATTAGACCTAGGGGAGTGGTTGAGGATGTCTTGATTCAAATTGATAAATTTTACTACCCCGTGGATTTCTTGGTGTTGGATGTAAAAGTTGATGTGAATGTTGACTCTAAAATTCCTATCATTCTTGGTAGACATTTCCTTGCTACTGCTAATGCTCTGATTAATTGTAGGAATGGTCTCATGAAACTTTCATTTGGAAATATGACTTTAGAAGTCAACATTTTTCATGTCACTAAGCAGCTAGAAGAAGATGACGAGTGTCATCAAACACATATGATTGATGCACTCACTCAAGAGGTTGCTGATAGTATGTTCCTTGGACCAACACAGAAAATTTTAGAACAGGATGGAGTAGATTTCATTGTCAATAAACATCTTGAGATAGATGATCAAGAGTCAGGTAATAGTTCTTATTTTACATTGCCAGTTTCTAATGAGAGAACTTTACCTTTTGTCTTGCAGGTCCCTACTCCTGATTTTGAGCTCTCCTCTGGTTATCCCACACATGTATTTGATGGAGGCGGGGGAACATCACCAGTGCTTATGTCCAATGAGCTTAGTGTATTGCAAAAAAGATTGAAACTGTACTTACTGGATGCAGGCTAGGGAGGAAACATTGAATCTGGCCAAAGACAATAAACAAAGGCGCTGTTTGGGAGGCAACCCAAGGGGAGTTCGTTCTTTTTTCTTCTGCCTTTTACCTTTGCATTTTTATTCTAGTTGATTTTGTCATTTTCTTTGCTTTACCATTCCATTGAGTGATTTCGGCTCTTATACTTTAAGTTTATGTTGATTCACTGCATTATTATGTGATATTCGTCATTCCCTTCATTTGTATTTCATGTTTATGCATTGAGGACAATGCAAAATTTAGTTGGGGAGAGGATTCTGTTAGATTTTGTTGTGAATTTGCATAAGTAATATCATGCAGTTTCAAAATTTTTGAGAATTTGTTTAATAATTGTGCCAGTTATTATGTGATCATTGGGATAAGTATTAGCTGTGAATGATAAAATAGTGCATTATTAGATTAGTTTAGACCCGTTTATGTAAACCTTGACATTTTCTATGCACGTTACTTATGTTTGGCATATTGAGTTTGTGATGTGGTTCATTTTGTAGAGGATAGTGGAACTTAGTGATACAGCCTAATAACCTCTAGTGTCGTATTCCATAAATCCAAATATATGCTAGTTTGGAGATGATTGAACTGTTACAGGGAAACACTGAGATAAGTAGGGATTCCATGCATGAAAACCTTGTGTGGATTGTCTGAAACTCATTGAAATAAAAACGAGGTGAAAGCTTTAAATTAAATGTTAGTTTTAAAAATTAGATGTCTAAAAGAAAATGGGCAATGCACTAATCTTTGAGTACATAAAAAGTATCTTGTCGAGCCTATATAACTCGAGTGATTAAACCTATAAGGATGATTTAAAACTTGGTGCCATATGGTCATATGACTCGAGCGAGAAAAGTACATATTTGACTACTATGGGTCAGGAATTGAACCAATCATAATCTTAATATGTTGACATAAGTTTTCACACACACATGTCAGGTTATGCATATAACAGGTGGAGACTGATTTAATTTTTGCACTGTTGTAATTGTTCATTTGTCTGACTACCAAATTTCAAACCTGAGACACGACATATTGTTAAACCATGTTGTTTGTAGAGTTAATTTATATTGTTGTTGTTTGAGGACAAACAATAGTTCAAGTTTGGGGGAGTTTGATAAGTACGTTTTTACATACTTATTTTACTGTCAAAACATGAGCAATTGTTGATTAATATGTTGGAATATAGCTTAATTCTATGCAATTCATGTTTTGCAGGACAAGTGATGAATGTAGCGGAAATAAGGATAAACAAGTGAAAAATGACCAAAATGGAAGAGAGTGAAAGTTCAGGGACTAAAGTGAAAATACTCAAAAATTATGTCGGGGCTCACGATGAAGGTTCGAGAGTGCTAAGGGTCGATTGGAAGCAATTAGAAGTCAAAAAGGAATGGAATATTATCAAAATTAATTTTCAATTCGCACAAGATATATTCCAAATTTTTAGCCGAAAATTAAGACCCATTTTTGGCTTTGGCATAGTAAAAGTCCGAATTGGAAAAGATCTATTTCTAACAAAGTTGTAGCTCTTCGAGTTATCTTTCTAACTCATTTTGAATCGTCTAAATTGAATATCGGAAGAGAATGTTATAACCAAATTACTGACTGCTGTGTAGAGACAAAAAATCCGCACGTGAAAGCAACTTTTATTATTTGATTAGAACTCTTTTGAAAATCAATTTGGACGTGATTTTCATCCAATTTCCGACTCTTACAATTACTTAACAATAGAGTACATAAGGAGGAAACCCCCATACACCTTTCTTCTCCTCTTTGACTCAGAAAACAAATGAGGAACTAAAGATCTTGGTGAAGCTACGAAGGAACTCGATTGGAATTGGTGATTTCATGTCTTTTATTCATTTAATTTGATCTTTTCATTGTCAAAAAATACTAGAATTAGATTTTCATTCACTTGAATTTATATTGAAATCAGTTTAATATTTACAAGATTTTTCATAGATTCAGTCATACTTTTTCCATTGTTCAATCAAACTATTTATTGAGTTTTAATTTCAATTATTTATTATTGAGATTGGTTTAACAATTATTATATCCTTCATAGATCCAGTCATGCTCCTTCTATCGTTAGATTAAACTAGTTGTTAAATTTTAATCTCAATTTCACTTTATTGGCGGATTGATTACTGCCTTATGCTTGATGTATATGGTCGATCTTTGATTTCGTTCCAATAAAATTGTGCGAATATGTCTTAAGTCTAAATTTTAGGATTACATTTGTAAATTAAATTGATTTTCAAGATATATCTTTCGATTAGAGTGTTGGGATGAAAGCCTCTAATTGTGTTATAAAAATGAATAATTGATATGATTGATCCAATCTAATTGAGGGAATTCCGACGCTTCACTGCTTCGAATTATTGATTTTAATTTCACCTTTCAACATTAATTTTATTACACATTTGAGAGAACAATTCAGCATTTTTGATCCTTTAAATATTCTTCCATCTCCCTGTGGATACGACACCCCAAAACTGTGTTACAACTACCGCGTTATTCTTTGGGTGTAATCATCTTCCCATACACATTGAGAGACTCAGCAAAGGAATGCTTAGATATTTTACCACTGCAAAGCATCACTTCTTGGAACATCTTGAGTCATAAGTTTCTAAGCAAATATTTCCCACCAAAGAGGATTGCAAAGCTGAGGGATGAGATAACCACGTTCCAACAATTGGACTTAGAATGTTATTCAGAAGCTTGGGAAGGATACAACAATTTGCTCCGCCAATGCCACAACATGGATTGCAGAAGTGGCTTTAGTTACAATCTTTCTACATTTGTCTGAATCCAATAAACAAGGCTAACGTAGACTCTGCATGCGATTATTCTATCACAAAAAGAACCATAGATCGAGTCTACCAAATCATGGAAGATTTGAGATGCACCAGTACGTTTTGGCCTACTAAAAGGATGAGTGGAAAGAAAGTTGTTGGAGTATTCGAAGTTGATTCCTTGACATTAGTATTAGCACAGTTGGCATCATTGTCACAAGAGATCGATCGTATGAATGCAGCCCAAGCAGTGGGACCGAAATATAAGCATCATGGAGGGAATCATGAGAGTGTTGATTGCACTGAAGGGAGTACCTTTGTTCAGACAGTGGAGGACGTAAATTATACCCATAATTTTCAAAGACTACATCAAATCAAAATCCCAACACTTACTATCCAGGCTGGAGGTATTACCCAGGTTTTCAATAAAACAGCTGTAGCGCCCTGAGTTCCGTTAACCCGGATTGTCACGTCATCGTCTTCTATAACTGATTTAACTAAAAAGTTTTGCGGAAAATAACTAAATTTCAAATTTCGCATTTATAACGGTAAAAATCTCGTCGACAACAAAACTCATTTTAATAACTTAAGAAAATTGATTAAACTTCAAATCTCGAGTTTTCGAAATACTAAAATAAAAAAGTACATTAATAGCGTTCAAATACGAAATTTTCAAATATAAATAACTGAATTCATTAAATTGTTGCCACACTGCCCATCAATCACGATCGCCTCCGAAATCTGCAAATATTGTTAAAATAACGGGGTGAGTATTTCAAAGAAATAATCAGTAGACTCATCGCCGATAATTAATTTACAGAATAATTGAACACATACTTATGCAATATACAACGTGATATCATCATCATCTTTGGTTCATTTTCTTGAAAATCATATGCTCTTTAAAAACATAGGTTGAGGGTAGTCTCGTCTCGTGCATTTAAGCACATAAGTTATGCATAACATTCTCATCTTATCTCATAAGAGATTCTCTTCTTTCTCATACAATTAAGCATTTAAGTTATGGCAAGCATAACAATATCATATATCTCATATGACATATTCTCTTCTCATGCGTTAAAGCATATAATTCACGTAAATTCACATAAGACATGCAATTATAATTTAGACTAATTAATGGTGGCGAGTCTACCTCAAATATTTCGAGTTGCGTGAAAAGTGGAGTGGAAAAATAACTTCAACCTCCTAATTGTTCGTACGTATCATCTAGCCAAATTAGAAAATAAGTTTGAATTAGTATTCCGAATATTTAAGGTTTTAAAGTGATAAAATAAAGTTTAGAGACTAAATTGGAAGTTATTGAAACTGAAAATAAAAGTTGAAAGACTAAAATTAAACTTTTAGAAGTTAGGGACTTAATTGGAAAATCTATCAACACTGAAAATAAACTTAAAAGCTGAAATTGTAACTTTTAAAAGTTAAGGACTAAACTATAAATCTGTTAAAACTGAAAATAAAGGTTTAGGGGCTGAAATGATAAATTTTACAAGTTAGGGATTGAACTGTAAATATATTAAAACTGAAAATAAAACAAAAAAGGCTGAAATTAAACATTTTCAGAATTTAAGGACTTAATTGAAAATCTGTTTAAACTGAAAATAGAATATAAGGACCGAAATAATAATTTCTAAACTTGGGGACTTAAATTAACATTTACTAAAACTGAAAATGAAATTAAAGGATTGAAATTAAAACATTTAAAACATAATGACTTAATTAAAACAACTATAAAATGCGGGACTTGGGTTGTAAATTCCAAAAATAAAAAAAAAATCTATCACTCATCTCTCTCTCTCTCATTTCGATTTCGAGCAGAGAGAGAGAGCAGTGATTGGAAGGGGCGAAGCCCCTTCCTCCGGTTCCACCGACGGTGCCGACGACTTCAGCGTCGTCGTCGTGCAGTGGCGTCGAGAAAAAGGTGGAGGTGATGGGGGGTTTTGGTGCGGATTTGAAGGGCTAAACCGAGGTGTTAGGGGTTCGAGCTTTTGGGTTTCTTGGCTCGGAATCTTGGGTTTTTCTGGTGGTGTTCGAGCTGCAAATGGGTGGCGAAGCGAGGTAAGTCTATGGGTTTCGTGTTTTCTTGGTTTTGTGGTTGATTTTGGTGTTGATTGGTCTCGATTTGGTGATTTTTGGGGTGGTGTTGGTCTCGGTTGGTTGGAGTTCGGTGCTGAGCTTGTTTTGTTGTGGTTTGTGGTGGTCTTGGTGTTGGTGGTTCAATTTTTGCTGTGAGGTGGTGAAATGGTCTCGGTTTGGGCTTGTTTTGTTGATGGCGTTGTTGCTTGGGTGTTGGCAGTGGACTTGGTGGTTAGCAAAGGTCACGGTTTGGGCAGTGATGGTGCAAGCTTGGGTTTGTAGTCGGGTTGGTGAAGTTGGGTGGTTCGAGCTTGGTTGAGCTCGATTCTTTGGTGACCATGGAAGTGGTGTTGAGAAATGGATTGGTTTGAGTTCCTTGAGGCTGCAGCTCGTGTGTGTGCTTGCAGCTGGGGAGTTCACTGTTGATGCTGGAAATGAATGTTCTAGCATCAATGGTAACTCATAGTGAAATGGAAATGTTGATAGGAAGATGGTGTTGATGCTAGAAATTGATGTTCTAGCATCAACATTGATCTCCAACATTTGAGGAAGAAGAGAGAACTTACCAAAAATGGCTACGGTGGTGATGATGGAGGGAGAATGAAGGTATATGAATAATAAAAATTAGGCACAAACTTCTAGGTAGCCAATTGGGCCAAAAATAGTTGGGCCTAGCATTTGGGCTGCAGGGTTTTCCAATTGGGTTTAGGTGATTTAGATTAAAATGATTTCCTTGTTGGACTTGTATAATTGGACTTAAATATTGGGCTCTAAATATTGGACTTGAATTATTAAAATTGGATCCAAATAAAATAAATCCGAATTGAAATTAAAATGATTACTCGATATTGGATTCGATTCGAAATAATTTAAATTCGTTTATAACGGCTAGACGAACGCGCTATAAGTTTAGCGACAAGTTTTTCGAGAAATAATTTTATATCATTTAAAAGTTCTCGATCGCTACAACCTTACCTCCTTAAGATAATTTCGTCCTCGAAATTTAAACTTACTTGATCTAAAATATCTAGCCAGAATTTCTTCCTCTTTCTCCCAGGTAGTTTCATCGCTATCTTGTCTACCCCATTGGACTTTGATTAAAGGAGTTTCTTTGTTTCTTAAGACATGGACTTTTCTCTCTACAATGCACATAGGCGTCTCTTCATAAGACAGATTCCTCTGAATCGAGATAGTCTGAAAATTTACTACATGACTCGGGTCGTGGATATATTTTCTCAATGAGGAAACGTGGAAAACGTTGTGTACGGCCGATAACTCGGGTGGTAACGCCAAACGATAAGCCACGTTACCTACTTTCTCTAAGATCTCGAATGGTCCGATAAAACGAGGTCTTAACTTCCCTCTCTTGCCGAAGCGAATAGTTCCTTTCATAGGAGCTACTTTCAAAAATACTTTCTCTCCAATTTCAAATTCTAAGTCTTTTCTTCTTTGATCGGCATAGCTTTTCTGTCTATCTTGAGCGGCTTTGATCCGTAGTCTGATCTTATCAATAGCCTCAACTGTCTTTTCAATCAATTCTGGACCTAAAATTCTTCTCTCGCCTACTTCATCCCAATAGACTGGTGACCGACATCGTCGTCCATAAAGTGCCTCATATGGTGCCATTCCAATAGTAGCCTGGAAACTATTATTGTAGGCAAACTCCACTAGTGGAAGATGATTCTCCCAATTACCACTCAAGTCTAGTACACAAGCTCTAAACATATCTTCCAGTGTCTGAATAGTGCGTTCAGACTGTCCATCTGTCTGGGGATGGTAAGCTGTACTAAAATTTAATTTAGTACCCATTGCAACATGTAGACTTTTCCAAAATCTCGAAGTAAATCTCGGATCTCTATCGGAGACAATGGAGGTTGGTACTCCATGAATTCGAACAATATCTTTAACGTACAATTGGGCCAATTGATCTATATTGAGAGTCATTCTGATTGGTAGGAAATGAGCTGACTTAGTAAGTCGATCTACAATAACCCAAATAGCGTCATGACTCTTTACTGATTTTGGTAACCCCGTTACAAAATCCATGGAAATTTTCTCCCATTTCCATTCTGGTATATCCAAGGGATTCAACAACCCTGATGGTCTCTGATGTTCAGCCTTGACTTGCTGACATGTCATGCATTGAGAGACAAATTTTGCAATGCAACCTTCATGTTTCTCCACCAAAAGGTGTTGCGCAAATCACGATACATCTTTATCCCTCCTGGGTGGCATGCATATGGTGCTGAATGAGCTTCTGTCAAAATCTCATTCTGGATATGTTCATCCTTCGGTACACAGAGACGTCCTCTGAATGTAAGTACCTTATCAGAGGCAATCTCGAAACCTATTCTCTTGCCAGTTCCAACTTCGGATCTGATCTTTTCCAAGAATTTATCTCCAGCTTGAGCTGTTATAATCCGACCTCTCAAGTCTGGTTTAACGCTCAGATTTGCCAATCTAGAAGATCCTTGGACTGATGGGGTTCGTACTTCGATTCTTAGATTCCTCAAATCTCGAATCAACTGATCTTGCGTTGTTCCCAAAGCTGATAACTGTCCAGCGTTCTTTCTGCTCAAGGCGTCTGCAACCTTATTTGCTTTACCCGGGTGGTAAGGAATGGTGCAGTCATAGTCCTTTACCAGCTCTAGCCATCGTCGTTGTCTCATGTTTAGTTCCTTCAACTGTCTGGAGGCATATGCTATCACCTTACCATTCTGCATCAAAACACAACCTAAACCATGTTTGGATGCATCGCTGTAAATAACGAAACCTTCAGATCCATCTGGTATCGTCGCACTGATGTTGAAACGAGTCTGTTCTTAAGTTCCTGAAAGCTTTGTTTACACTGTTCTGTCCACTGAAACTAAACTCCCTTCCTGGTCAATTGAGTCATAGAACTTGCTATTTCAGAGAAACCCTCTATGAATCGCCGATAATATCCAGCTAATCCCAGAAAACTTCTCACATCTCCAACGTTTGCAGGTGTTGGCCAATTTGTTACAGTTTCAACTTTAGAAGGATCAACCTCAATGCCTTTAGCTGTAACAATATGACCCAAGAAACCTACTCTCTCAAGCCAAAATTCACATTTCTTGAACTTGGCATACAACTTTTCTGCTGTTAGCATTTCCAACACAATCCTCAAATGTTCTTCATGTTGTGTGGAATTCCTGGAGTAGATCAGTATATCATCGATAAAAACAATAACGAATTTATCAAGATACTGATGGAAAACTCGGTTCATCGAGTCCATAAATATTGCAGGTACGTTCGTGAGACCGAACGGCATCACTGTGAACTCATAATGTCCATATCGTGTCCTGAATGCTGTCTTTGGTACGTCAGCTGGCGAAACCTTTAGCTGATGGTACCCAGATCTCAAATCAATTTTTGAGAAAATTGCAGTACCTTTCAACTGATCGAATAAGTCTTCGATCCTGGGTAGGGGATTCTTATTTCTTAGCGTCAACTTGTTAAGTTCTCGAAAGTCGATGCACATCCTCATTCTTTCGTCCTTCTTCTTTACAAATAGGACAGGTGCTTCCCATGGAGATACACTTGGCCTGATGAAACCCTTCTTGAGCAATTCTTCTAATTGCTCTTTCAGTTCTTACAATTCCTTCGGCGCCATTCGGTACGGAGCCTTAGAAACAGGGGCAGCTCCGGTACCAAATCAATGGAAAATTCCACTTGCCTATCAGGCAGAGTGCCGAGTAGATCGTCTGGAAAAACGTCACCGTATTCGCATACTACTGGCATTGAATCCAGAGTAATCTCCTCTACGGGTTTGTCTTGAAGACAAACCAATAGTCATAACAACTATCCTTGGCTAATAGCTTTTCCGCTTGTAAAGCCGAGATCAGGCGAGGAAGTGCCTTGATCCTCGTCCGATAAAACCTGAATACTTCTTTACCATCTTTACAAAAAATAACCTCCTTCTCGTGGCACATAATTGCATTTCATCGAAATCTTTCATTCGGATAATATTCAGGTCTGGCTCCAAAACTTGACCATCAAAATCTATTTGTACTGCCTTGACTATCTTATTAGTATCGATAGTTTCTCCTGACTGCAAACTAACTTCAAGGGTACTACCAGTCTCTACACCTATTAGGTTCAGTCTTTCTAAGCATGCATCAGCTATGAATGCGTGGCTCCCGAGTCTATTAGAACATACACGGGGATGCAAGAAAAAGTAGTTCATAAAGGTTGAACTAAGTGTACCAACATCGAAGAAGATAACTCGAAAAATGAAAATTGGAAAACCAAACATCATTTCATTTAAAACTCAACTTCTTTTACTGAAGGTACATCGGTAGGAAGGCATGTATGCCGAACATTTGATTAAGACAAAATGTCAACCGTACTCTAACTCCTATCCATCTATTCTCCTTCGGTCACGCATGATTCGGCGTGCGAGAATTCTCCTAATGCTGGATCAGCGTCTTCTTCTGATTTTTCTTCTTCTGGGTCTTTTTCGGGTTCTTCTTCTTCTTCTTCTGGGTCTTCTTCGGGAACTAACTCGTCCTCTTGCTCAGGTTCGGGTTCGGGCACTGGCTCATGTTCTGGCTCCCCTTCAGGTACAACCCCAAAGCGATCCTCAAAGTACATGGGCCAATATGCCACAAATCTCACGTAGAAGGTATCATACTCCATATCCACATTAGGTGACGTAAGAGCATCCATGTATATGCTACGAACTACTTCCGCACAGTCGCCTCGAAAAGTCGAGAGTAAGTGATGGATCGACTGGCGATTACAGGTCACGTAGCCATGCTGTATGGCCCGCTCACATACGACATTCAACTCCTCTACGTGTTAGGCAATTGTCCAATCAAGTCTAGACCGGAAACGGTCGTAATCTCTAACGGCTTGTTCTACGTCACTGGGTGCATTTCTACGAATGGGTGCCATGTCCTAAACCAATTATGCAAAGTCCAATTAAGTGGGGTTATTCATCTCTTCTTAGTTAAAATTTACGAGGACGTAAAAATGTAGAAAACTATTTCAAATTATGCTCAAACTCGTCTTTCTTTCTTTCTTTCTTTCTAATTCGAATACACTTTCTTTCTCTTTCTTCTGAATCTCGTAAATCATTACAATATGTATCCGAAAATAAAATAACGGTAAATTTCATAAACTTCGTAAACTTCTCTTCTTTCGGAGTCGGCGGATCGAATGATGGCAGTGGCAACTTTCATTAATGATAATTAAACAATTTAGAACGTCTGTTTGAAAAATTTTATTTTTGAAAATTTTGCCAGTCTACAGAAACGCAAACCAACTCTGATACCAAGCTGTAGCGCCCTGAGTTCCGTTAACCCGGATTGCCACGTCATCGTCTTCTGTAACTGATTTAACTAAAAAGTTTTGCGGAAAATAACTAAATTTCAAATTTCGCATTTATAACGGTAAAAATCTCGTCGACAACAAAACTCATTTTAATAACTTAAGAAAATTGATTAAATTTCAAATCTCGAGTTTTTGAAATACTAAAATAACAAAGTACATTAATAGCGTTCAAATACGAAATTTTCAAATATAAATAACTGAATTCAAATAGGAAAATTTTAAAACATAATGACTTAATTAAAACAATTATAAAATGCGGGACTTGGGTTGTAAATTCCAAAAATCAAAAAAAAAAAAAATCTCTCACTCATCTCTCTCTCTCATTTCGATTTCGAGCAGAGAGAGAGCAGTGACTGGAAGGGGCGAAGCCCCTTCCTCCAGTTCCACCGACGGTGCCGGTGGCTTCAGCGCCGCCGTCGTGCAGTGGCGTCGAGAAAATGGTGGAGGTGATGGGGGGTTTTGGTGCGGATTTGAAGGGCTAAACCGAGGTGTTAGGGGTTCGAGCTTTTAGGTTTCTTGGCTCGGAATCTTGGGTTTTTCTGGTGGTGTTCGAGCTGCAAATGGGTGGCGAAGTGAGGTAAGTCTATGGGTTTCGTATTTTCTTGGTTTTGTGGTTGATTTTGGTGTTGAGTGGTCTCGGTTTGGTGATTTTTGGGGTGGTGTTGGTCTCGGTTGGTTGGAGTTCGGTGCTGAGCTTGTTTTGTTGTGTTTTGTGGTGGAGTGTGGTGGTGGTCTTGGTGTTGGTGGTTCAGTTTCTGCTGTGAGGTGGTGAAATGGTCTCGGTTTGGGCTTGTTTTGTTGATGGCGTTGTTGCTTGGGCGTTGGCAGTGGACTTGGTGGTTAGCAGAGGTCACGGTTTGGGCAGTGATGGTGCAAGCTTGGGTTTGTAGTCGGGTTGGTGAAGTTGGGTAGTTCGAGCTTGGTTGAGCTCGATTCTTTGGTGACCATGGAGGTGGTGTTGAGAAATGGATTGGTTTGAGTTCCTTGAGGCTGCAGCTCATGTGTGTGCTTGCAGCTGGGCAGTGCCGGTCCTGTGATTGGCGAGGCCTGAGGCGGACTCCGGAAATTGGGCCCGGCAGGGACGTAGCCAGGAATTTAGTTCGGGGGGGTGGAGGGGGGCGGAGCCCTCGAAATTTTTTTTTAACTAAGAGACAACGGAGATCAACGGCGGCCCCCTAGCTCCGTGTCTGGCCCCCGAAGATCAACGTAAAAGCAAAATCCAACGTGCATTATGCAACGTATTGCAAACTTAACACTGACGCGTAGAACAACAAACAAATATCACAATCATCTCACAATTAAAGTATTCAATATAGTGACTACGTGCGCCTGTGCAATTGATCCTACATGCTACAATGAACATTCATACAAGCCGACCAGGCCACAATTATATAAGCCGACAAGGCTTCAAACAATTTCAATATCAAGTTAGAGCAAGCCATTGCTTACTTGAGAAGTAGAAAATTCACGAAAATTGTGGAATCACGCCTATTCCAGCATCCAGCGTTGCATCTCAGTTCTCACAAGCCTGAAATTGAATCATGTTCAAATCATTCAGAACAGTAAAGCTTTTACAAAACAAAATAAGTCTGACGGAGAATATCAACATTTAAATTAAGTGGGAATTGCACCACCTACCTAAAATTGTAAACATATTCCAAAAATACTTTTACTTGTTTTTTTTTATTCCATAATTACTACAAAAATATAAGTAAAAAACGAAATGAAAAACAACACAATTTCTAATAGTATTAAAATGCCAACTTAATTCACTCCACCAAACATGCCCTTCACATAATTTTGACAATCGTCAAAATCCCCAAATTGTCCACTATCCATTTCTCTGAAATCAATCTCTCTCATCATTGATCCATCAAAGAATCACATCTCGAAGATTAATTCATCACAAAGTTGCAGCAAAAATCCTAAACCACAATATCAGCCAAAACCCTAGACAGAGACTCTGAACTCAAGAAATCCATATAAAAACCCTAGACAGAGCCTCTGAACTCAAGAAACCGCAATGAAAATCATAAATCATCCTTTGATGTTGAAGTTACAAATCAAGGTTTACAAATTACAACCATTATGGCATCACCAACTCATTGACCAAATCAAGTTATAATCATTTATCTAAACTTAACCTGTACAAATAGATTCATACGAGTATACGACTACGAGCAGAAAAATCAAAACTGAAATTAGAAAAATCAGGAAATCCCCAAAACTCAAATCGCCCACTTACCACTTACCAGCTGGTCCAGCTCCAGAATTCCAGAAGAGTGAAGACAGAACTCCAGAAGCTGCAGAACTCCAGAAGAGCAGAAGCTGATTAGATTTCGGGAAAGCTGTAAACCGAATACACTGGACATCTGGAGACTCTGGACTCCGGCAAACACCAGTACACCACTTCGGCGTCGACTTGAAGAGCAGTTGATTGGTGGTAGGTGGATTCGAGTTACTTTCAGCCACTATTTTTGGAGATTTGAGAGCGGGAAGGAGAGAGTGGTCGAGACGAGAGTGATTCGATGTGTAGGACTGTAGGAGTTTAGGGCCTTAGGTTAGAGATTTGGGCCTCCAGATTTGGGCTTGTCATATAAAAAAAAAAAAAAAATTTGGGCAAAAAATTAGGCCCCCTCCAAGCTTGGCCCTGAGGCGGCGGCCTCACTCGCCTCGCCTCAGGGCCGGCCCCGCAGCTGGGGAGTTCACTGTTGATGCTGGAAATGAATGTTCTAGCATCAATGGTAACTCATAGTGAAATGGAAATGTTAATAGGAAGATGGTGTTGATGCTAGAAATTGATGTTCTAGCATCAACATTGATCTCCAACATTTGAGGAAGAAGAGAGAACTTACCAAAAATGGCTACGGTGGTGATGATGGAGGGAGAATGAAGGTATATGAATAATAAAAATTAGGGCACAAACTTCTAGGTAGCCAATTGGGCCAAAAATAGTTGGGCCTAGCATTTGGGCTGCAGGGTTTTCCAATTGGGTTTAGGTGATTTGGATTAAAATGATTTCCTTGTTGGACTTGTATAATTGGACTTAAATATTGGGCTCTAAATATTGGACTTGAATTATTAAAATTGGATCCAAATAAAATAAATCCGAATTGAAATTAAAATGATTACTCGATATTGGATTCGATTCGAAATAATTTAAATTCGTTTATAACGACTAGATGAACGCGCTATCTCTTTAAAATTAGGGTTAAAGTTTAGTGACAAGTTTTTCGAGAAATAATTTTATATCATTTAAAAGTTCTCGGTCGCTACAACAACAATCATGGAGCTCAAATTTCCTCACAACAGACTACACCAAGAGGTTTTTGACTATTGAAAATAAGTTTTCGTTTGAAGATATTATTACTAAATTGGCGGAGATATCTATCCAACACATGCAGAAAATAGATAAAACCTTGCAAGTTCGTGGAGCTGCCCTCATGAACTTGGAAAATTAGATGGGACAAATAGTTAAAACACTTTCAGAGAGACTACCAGGAGTATTGTCCAGTGATACTGATACAAATCCCAGACATTAGGTAATGACAATGAAGGTCGTGGAGGAAGAGCAGATTGAGGCAATAACTACCCGTAGTGGAGTTCAACTGCCAGAGATTAATGTAAAGAGACCAGTTGCTACAAAAGAAAAAGTACATAGCACAATTGAGGAACAATTGAATAAGTTTGAGCAGAACAACGAAGCAGAGACAGACTAAGCACCAGATGATCCAAAGGTAGAGGAAACTGCTTCTATTAAAGAATTTGTGCCACTACTACATTTTCCACAAAGACCGCAAAAGAGAAATCTCAATAATCAATTCGAGAAGTTCCTAGATATGCTAAAAAGCTCCACATCAACATCACATTCATCGATACAATCAGAAAGATCCTGATGTATGTAAAATTCTTGAATGACATGATATCTAAGAAAAAGAAATCTTCCATACTGGGAAGAAGTGGCATCGACCGAGAAGAAAAGTACAAGACTGTAAAATAAATTGCCACCAAAACTCAAGGATCCAGAGAGTCCCACTTTACCTATTTCACTAAGCAAATGATTTCATTTTAATGCTTTATATGATACAGTTGTAAGTGTAAACTTAATACCTTTGTCTACTTTTAGGAAACTAGGACTTGCGGGAAATCAAAGGGTCACTCCTTCGTCCCACCCGCGACAGCCCTCCGCCACAAACACAAGAAAATAGCATTCAGATCTACCTGTCTTCCTCTCAACAGTTTTTTTCTTCCATCACTTGCTCTGTACAATTTTTCTTGTCTTTTCATTCGTTTTCCTCTTTAGTTTCTCATTTTCTCAAGAACTCATATTACCAAAAGCTACTATTATTCCAGTGTCAAAATATCCTTTTAAACTCTTCATTATGTAAATCGAGTTTTCTTGGGTGAAAAACTTGCCCCTTTTAAGCTTGTTCTTGATATTAATGGTCCATTTTTTGTGGGTTGATTGTGTTTCTAACCCTCTGTCTAAATCTCAAAAATTCAAAAAACGTGGTTCACTTGAGTGTTCAATGGCAAAATCCAGTGGTTGTACCATGTCTTTTTGGCACCAAGAATTGTACTTTTCAATTAGAAAAGCCAGTTTCAAGAATGGTTACATTAGGAAATTTGGCAGAAGACAAATTTTTTTATAGAGTTTGAGGATGGGGAAAATTCAGGTTTTATGGCTTCCATTGATAACTTTTTGTTTTCGTGTGCATCAAAAATGTTACTAAAAGGCCTTGCTAATGGTGCAAAGTGGGTTTCAGGGTTAGGAAACACTAAAATTTCACTGCCATCACAAATTGAAAGCACAATTGGATTTTTTCAGAGGAGACTCTATTTGTTTTTCCCAATCATAAGGAATAATTTCATTGGCATGGGCAGAGAGTTATCAGTTGACACTTTTGGATAGTAAGCAGGAGGAGGAGGAAGAAGAAGGCGAGAGAGAGAGATTTTTTTTAATAATTTATTTGGGATTCTTTTAATTTTTTTAAAAATTTTGGGATTATATTTGCAATTAATTTTTTATTTTATTTTACTTTATTATTTTGTTTTATAAAAGGTATATTCATCATTTTATAGTTTTTTATTGAGAAATTTGATAGAAATGATGTTTTGTACAATCAAATGTGTAATTAAGGGTGTGAATGTTAAAAAAATGAAAAGCAAAAATATTTTCTACAATAATGATAATGACGAAAGGTAGGGACGTTATGTGTTAATTACTTAAATTTATAATTCTAACTATATTAATTACATTTTCTTAATCTGAGTCAAAATAGAAGTAAATCTATCTTAAAGAAAAAAGTGAGTAATTATTAATTTTGACTCAAATTTAAATAATCTATTTTTCACTAAACCACGGACTTTATTTGTTTTATTGTCTTCTTATTTTTCCCTATATTTATAACTATTAAATACATAATTATATTTACATCTACTAAGCATGCCTAAATACCGATGAACACGTATCGAAGAAGACTTTGAAGGTGTGGTTACCGATATAAGTAGTGATGTGGAGGGCCCAAATGTGCGAGGATAACATTCTTCCCAAAAAGCCATCGTCAGAAAAGAAAATAGACATCGGAGCTATAAAAGACTAGCCTGTGCTCTCCTACTCAAAAACATCACCGTGAGCTCTTCGCCCATTTTTCTTGTTACTTAGGGTGCGTTTGATAGGGAGCCAATTCCATGGAAAATGGAATTTGTTTTCCATTTTCCCACTTTTCCTTTGTTTGATAGGTTTTGTTTCTAGGCAAATGTTTTTCTCACTTTTCCTCACACACTCACATTTTCTTGCTTTTCCTTGAAGTGGGAAAATGGTTTTCCATTTTTTTTTTTTTTTTTTTGGCAATATAGAAAAAATTCTAGATACAATGGTAAAAAAAAATTATTTTATTGACAATTTCCATACAAAACAAAACTAAACAAATGATATTCGGTATAGTAAAACAAAATTGTAATTTTTTGACAATTAGAACGAATTCTAGACTCAATGATAGAAAAAATTATCATTTTAATAGACAATTTTCATGAAAAAAAAGTCAAACGAACACCAAACTTTCCACATTTTTCAGGTGGACAATGTTACCAATCAAACACAATTAATTACAATTCACAATAAAATAATTTCTAGACAATTCAATTCACTGGAATTAATTTTCTTCTCATCCATTTTCCAACTTTACAATCGGACCCTTATATTTCACATTTTTTAGTTGCAATTTCAAACAATTTTCATTTAAGCCTGTTTCATGGGCACAGAATCTTGCAACTTCAACCAAGTCCCTCAACTTTATTACTTTTACAAGTTGGGCCTCAAACTTTCAAATATTCCCATTAAGGCAACTTTATAAAATAACCACCGCTGTGTGTGTGTGTGTGTGTGGGGGGGGGGGGGGGGGATGTTATACCAGAAACCACACAAACGACATTATATATTGGATAAATGATCTACCCATGGTGGGTAATATAAAACATACCCATCAAGCTATATGAAAGGATAGTTCGCATCATATAGCAGCCAAATTGGTAATAATATGAAGAGGCAAAAATAAGTTAAATATAATGTTGGCATCGTATAAGCAACTAATGAGATTATTTAACACAAAAATTACACATACTATACATATACTAGGTGCAAGCAACGTGCAATGCACGTTTGCCTAGTTTATATTTAATAGTTTTGTTTAAGAATTAATTTGTTATTAATAAAGATGTAAATTTTTTGATTAATTAAATAATTAATGATGTAATGTTTATGTAATTGATAAATAATTAGATGTGTGATTTTGATGTTGTGATATAAGTTGGTGAGATCGAAGAAAATAAGCAAAAGTTGACAAATTTGGAGAAATAGCTAAATTGTTAGGAGAAATGGCTAAATTGTAAGGGATCCAAGTTCGGGGGCTAAAATGTAAATACTTAAAAGTTGTGCCGAATCTCACGATGAAGATTTGAGAGTGCTCAGAGTCAATTGGATAAAAGAAGATGTCAAGGGGATCAAATTTAGTCAAAAGATGATCACAAATCAATTTTCAACCGAAAAGTTATGCTCCGGTGTTTTAGTCTCATATTGAGACCTATTTTTGGCATAGGAAGTAATCAAATTGGAGAATGATGTCTGAATTAAAGTTGTAGCCAGATGAGTTAGCTTTCCAACGTATTTTGCATCGTCTCAATAGGATATCGGGATACAAAGTTATGATAAAAACACTGAAAGAAGGTGCAGCTGCATGTTTAAAACAAGAAATTCCGTTACATAGTCCGTTATATTGAGACCTATTTTTGGCAAATAAAGTGGTCGAATTGGAGAATGATATCTGAACCAAAGTTGTAACCAAATGAGTTAGATTTCCAACACATTTTGAGTTGCCTCAATCGGATATCGGAATACAAAGTTATGATAAAAACACTGAAAGAAGGTACAGCTGCCTGTTTAAAATAAGAAATTCTGTTACATAATCCGTTATATTGAAACATATTTTTGGCATAGAAAGTGATAGAATTGGAGAATAATGTCTGAATTAAAATTGTAGCCAGATGAGTTAGCTTTCCAACTCATTTTGAATCGCCTCAATCGGATATCAGAATACAAAATTATAATAAAAACATTGAAAGAAGGTGCAACTGCTTGTTTAAAACAAGAAATTTCGTTACATAATCCGTTATATTGAGACCTATTTTTGGCATAGAAAGTGATCCAATTGGAGAATGATGTCCGAATCAAAGTTGTAGTCAGATGAGTTAGCTTTCCAACTCATTTTGAATCGCCTTAATCGGATATCGAAATACAAAGTTATGATAAAAATACTGAAAGAATGTGCAGCTGTCTGTTTAAAACAAAAAATTCCGTTACATAGTCCGTTAAAACAACAAATTCCGTTAGTTTTTCCGTTAAACCAACAAATTCCGTTAAATAGACACTTTTTATATATAGAAAGATATACACATTCATGGGATTGGGTCCTTTCCAGTCAAAGGTTATTGCACGTTCTATGATAGAATACAGTCCCAGTTGAAAAAAATTCTACTCAAACCTAGTATACCACTTTTCATCTAAATCATCTTCGGTAAAATTAATTCCATCCAGCCTATCAGCGTCACCACATGTCCTCAAACCAACAGAAAACATACATTAAGCCACAACAGTAATTAGCTTACGAGGATAGGATACACGATCCAAGTAAGCCTCACTAAGGGAGACCAACACGCGATGACAAGCCAAAGCTGTTGCCCTGATAAACATGACAAATGAAGTCCAGCAGAATCTCAGCATTAATACAGGATCTTTCCTTGCAGAATGTAATGCCTTCAATGCAATGATTTTTAATCGCCGATCTCTCAGGAAGGCCTGATAATCGACGCTTGATGTGAATATCATAGAAGGACCTATCTGTGTGTTTTTGGCAGCGCTGGCCAACACCACTTGGGAACTAAATTGGGTTATGTGAAAAACTTTTCCCAAGGCTGCGGTCATCCACTGGTACAATATATCGGCAACAACAAAACAAATTTCTTGGCGGAAGAAGCTTGCCTCCTTCGAAACCACTGTTCGAACTAATGAAGCTCCGTCCTGTTTATCAAAGTGTATATTCAGTCATGCTTAAAACAGTAAGTTAGTAGTATGCCCTATAGGTTTAGTATGTTTTATGTCAACTTACAACATATTACAATTCTTATGTAGGAGTTGATCAGTGGAGTATGAACTTTATTACATATGCATTTAAGAAAATCACATGTACATATTCAGATGTGCACTCGGTGAAACTTCCAATTGACAGATAGAACAAAACCAAGGAGAGATGGTTTTCACTTATCAGGGTCAACCATCCTATGAATTTCCTGAATACCCATAAATTATCAGACAAAAATAAAATAAAATAAAATGGTAACAGTAAAATATCCAATAAATAAACTGTCCAACCAAGCTCTTAAGAAAATTATCTTTAGTAGGTTTTGGCTTATGCTAACATCATTACCATTACCATGAAGTAAGTAGAAAAACTAACCATGCAACTAGACCCAAACAGGCAACAACAGTTATTTATTCAGTTGACATAGGAAACTTGGTTACTAATGTAAGCTGAAAATAACTCACTGCAGTCATTAAAAGTCTTCTCAAGACAGTGCCATTTTTAGATGGTAGAAGTTTCAAAACCAGGTTTGCAAGATCAACTCCACGGGGAACTGCATTTGCAGGCTGATCAAATGAAGCCTGAGCATCTGATGGTGTCAACGAATGCAACCCTTCCCTAGAAATCAGACACTAGAATTAATTCTAGATAAAAGCACTGGGAAAAAAACAATCACCAATCACCAAATAAACAAGTCACTTTTTTTGAGGAACAGAAAAAGGGAAAATTATGACGCAATTCTTATGGGAAATTGCCAACAGTGAAGCATAAAAATGCAATTGCTCCAAACCCAAAATTTAAGAAGAAAAAAGTGGTAGCGTGGCAAGCTGCTCCAACTCTAAAGAAAATTTTGGCTCCAAACACAGTTTAAGAGGAAAAGATAGTAGTAACCTACCAAGTTGCTCCAATTCTTAAGAAAAGGTAAAGCTTTTGCAACTGGAACTCTTTCCTTCTGTTCAACACAACCTGATAGAACACGTGAAAAAAAAAAAGAATCAACTCCGAATTCCCATAATATTAATAGCATTTTTCTGAGAACCTTGAGAGGTTAATAGCCAAAAAATCAGGTTGTGATGAGATAGCATTAAGGATAATACAGAATATGTTTACAAAAATACAGACAACTATAGAAATAACTTCCCTAAAAACACGAGTAAAAGAAAGACACAAAAGAGTGAAAGAGTTAGAAATTGGCCTCATCATGATATAGGCATTAGGTATTGAAATCATTCCTAGATTATGTCCAAGCTTACAAGCTTATAAGCAACTTAGTAAAAAACCAAGTGACAGTTGCAACACATGCCAATTCAAAAGTAAAAATTATTGTGGAACATCACCCAAAATATCGATGCCATTATTTTCATTGTCCAAGTCATTTTGAAGGTTCCTACTATCCCATATTACTTACAGAATAGGAGAAAAGGAAAGAGTAAGACAGGTAAAGGTTAACGAGATAACTAAGAGCAAAGACAGCATGATACGGTAAAATAATCTATCATCTAAAGAGTAACCACCGAATGCAAAATTCTCCTTGAAGCAGCAGAGTTGTCAACGAGAAGCTTCTGAACAACAAAAGGGTAAGCAGCTTCAAAGGTCTTAAAAGTTGGATCTGCAGCTACAGCCAATCCTGAGAAATATTTGAAGGAATCCGGTAAGCGTTCACAGTGGGAGATCAGAATGTGATATGGAGAAGGAACAATAAAGCAAAAAAGAAGCAGGTATAAGTTGTTCAGTCAAGGCATCTATTTTTCCAGAATGAAGAATTGCAAGACTATATTTAGAATTTTCTTATGAAACAAAAAAATGTTAGTTTTAACTATCAGCATTGTTTATCATAAATCCCTAAGAAGAATCAACTCAATCACAAAACATTGCTCACATGGGAAGATTTTTTCAAACCGGCTTTGATAACGTGTTAAACACTATAAAACTTAAGCTATTAGAGAGGAGACACATTTATAAATATAAGTATAATCCTCAACAATGTTGTTAACCATCTCATCTAAAAGCAGAAAGCAAAATGTGTAACATGGTATGCATAGATTCAATTAAATTTAGTTTTCAGCAAGCTCTTTCACATGCACACCAGATTCATGTTTTATTGAAGGTCCAACTCGTGCTCAATTTTTCATAAATAGGGAGCGGTGAGACTTGAATGGCTTTGATGCCATGTTAATCACCCCCATTTAAAAGGTTAAGCTGTTATACACGAGGCACATGTTATGTAAAATCTTATCTTTATCAATAATAGGGTTGCACAAAACTTCCGAAACGAACCAGATCCGAATCAAACTGAGCAATTCTTCTTAATTTAAATACCTGAACGGGTATCTGAATCCAGAACCAACGAATTTGGTTCGATTCTATACTAAGAACCAAATAACCGAATAAGAATCGAATCTCACTAAATTTTTTAACTTTTTTTTTATCTTAAATAAGTCGAATTACTTTATTTTTTTAAAAATAAATTTGCTAACTAATTAATTTAGTCCAAATCCAATATATGATTTTACTATTTTTAATTTTCCAACCAAGCCCAACTTAATCAAATTGACCTAAATTTTATCCAAATCTCTTATTCTACCGTAGTGTTGTTTCTGCCGTTCTATTATTGTGAACTTGCTACCTTCCTCTTCCTGTGATTTTAAAGTCAATTCTATGAAAAATTCAACAAAGAGAGACGCAAAAGATATCACGAGATTGGACGACATTATTTTATAAGAGTTAAGATTAAATATGTCATAGTCAAATTAATGTAGTGCTGTTGTAAATTTAAAAAAAAATTAATTATTGTACAGATCCCGGGAACCGAATAGAACCAAATCGAACCGAACTGAATGGAATCGAACCCGAACGGTTCCATAATTAAATTTGGACCCAATGATTCCATTTACTAAATACCCGAAAATTCGGGTTCCATTCGGTTCGATTCTAAAGAAAATTCGGGTTCGATTCGGTACGATTCTCATGGACCATGTCCAGCCTTAACCAATAATGTACAAAGTAATCTTTCACCGGTTAAATTTTCTACACCAGCCTATTGCACTTTAGGAGAACATTAATCATAATATCATATTGCATGCTTCTGATTGTTGTATTTAGCATTCCTAGATTAGTTTATAAAATTCGATTCAGTTAAGCCATGTCCTACCAACTGGTTGAGGATTTTCATTGTTTCGAAAGCTAATTAGAACCTCTATTTATTGTGTGCTTTAGAAACCCACATGCCACATTATCATATAGCCTCCAAATTGACCAATTCCACAGATAGTGAACTCTCGGATCAATTGGCAAGGAGTTCTATCCAAAGGAAACATTATAAGGTATCCATACAAGTCAACCAAAAAAGAGACAACTAATGAGCTCAACAAGGCATGTTATTTATGTAACTGTCCAAAGTTTAGTGTTCATATGAGATTCATTTTATGTTTTGTGGACATGTAAGCATTAATAACATTGTCATCTTCCAAGACCTAATAAATAATATACGTAAATGAAAAGAAAAGAGACGCAAACATGCAGACAGTGAAAGGCAAGATCTGTGAAGCAGTGCATAAGGATAGTTCTTTCAATGTAGAGAATGGCATGAGGATTTACCTTCTAGAGACGCGAGAGACCGCAATACTAGGGTATAGTATGGTGGCATACGGAAATGGTATTTGATTGCAACAGACCATATTTTACCCAGAACCTTCACAAGAAGTATTTTGACAATCAGCCAGCTATTCGAAGAAATAAAATTAGCAAGTCTTGCATATTCAGTCATTAGATGCAGCTCTCTGGTTTTGCTCAACTCTCTTTCACATGGCATTCAAAAACCAGCCACGTGTTAGTCCAAAAACAAATCACACATAAAATAGATTTGTTTAAGCCCCTTTTTGAGCTCCATTCTTCAAAAACTTGTTTTGGTCCAAACTTATTTTTAACCACACATTCTCCAAATAAAATATTTTTACATGTAAACCCAAAATTTTTCCTTTTTTAACCACACATTCTCTAAAAACCACTATAAAAAAAATCTATTTTTTTCAAAAAATGGGGCTCAAACCCTAAGCGTTGAGGACATCATTCAACAATCAAATAAAGAATGATACGTCATGGTTATGAAGTTGAACTAAGTATCTGAATGACTGAATCAATAGATTGCCTCAGAGCTACAATGATTCATGGATAAAAAGTAATAATATGATTCTCACTTTACTAAACTTGATGTCAGGGATTCCATTTTTAAATTCCACTTCGCCCAAAACATCTTCCAGGTCCTGAATAATTTCAATGAAATGTCAGTTACTCAAGCAATATCAGAAGATAAACCATTACTTTTAACAATCACATT
Source organism: Fraxinus americana (assembly GCA_035079005.1). NCBI lineage: Eukaryota > Viridiplantae > Streptophyta > Magnoliopsida > Lamiales > Oleaceae > Fraxinus > Fraxinus americana. The sequence continues at coordinate 23,848,084 of CM068713.1, forward strand.
CCTAGCAATTAACTAAATGCCTGGATCTGCTTATCTGTCCAAATCAAAGTCACAACAGAAGAAAAAGACTTTCACAAGGATAAATAGTACGAGACATGGATACTACCATGGTGACAAGTCGGATGTTAGTCCCAGGTCTTACAACGTCCATTTCAGTCAGATCATTCACAAGGGACGCCCAATCTCCATTTACTATGTGCACAATGGAAGCAAGCATGGCAAACTGATGCTTTTTTTCCATCCGACAAATCAAACCAAAATCAAGAAACCTACAACAATAGAGAGATGAACATGAACCATATATATGTCAGATATTCATGTCAAACTATCAAATTTAATTTGCAAACTGTAGTCAAGGATCACAGCAGGATCTGCTAGCTTTAATCAATGGAAGAAATAGCAAAAGTGAGTTTTACCCTATTTGTCCAGATGATGTATAACGTAAATTTCCAGGATGAGGATCAGCATGCAATAGGCCAGTCTCAAGGAGTTGAATCAACGATGCCTGTACTCCTTTTTTAACCTAGAGTAGTTGAGGCAGAAGAATTAATGCATAGAGTGCAACGAAATTGTTTTTCAAGCATATATAATTGGACTAGCTTGTTCCAGAATGCTTCTATTTCCAATATTCGATAATAGCGAATCACATAAATATAAATTTGCATGTTACAATAATTTGTCCGACAAACGTCTCCACCTAAATTACATCCACCATTAGTGATCTGGGCACGATCCCTTCTCTGACATTTGAAACATGCCCACTCCAAATATATCACTCTTTCCCTTTGTTATAGCAGACCCTCGACTTCCAATTATTACCAATCTTCTAAAGTTAAATAACACAGTGCTTTTGGTCCTCAAGTAATGCAAATCTTGTGGCTTGGTCCTCAACCTTCAGTTTAGTAATGTTTGCACTAGGTAATAGGTAAAGCACAGGACAAAATATGATAATTTTATGAAGTCAGACAATTCATGTATCAGTTGCTCTAAAAAAGAGACACGGAAGGAAACAAAATCGGCTCATTTCCATATCCTTCTAACAAGGGCTTGTTTTATTACTAAGAACTGCCAAGATGTTGCAAGACATTATAACTCTAGGATATGTTGTGAGAAATATTTTGAGTTCCAGTTCCACTCTCACGTCACTTTTGCATGAATGTGTGGTGTACCTGTGGTCTCATTGCTTCTAGTTTACAATTTGACCCAAACCATGAAAGATAACGGATAGATGTTTCGTGTGAAAATGTTAATGACCAAATATAGATTCAAGCACTTAAATAACATCTTGATTAGACTTGCAATATATTCTCACATTTTATTTAAAATGCAGTAGCATAAGGTCAAATTGATATATTCTACATACCAAATCAAGAAGATATGTTGTGAGAAATATTTTGAGTTCCACTCTCACGTCACTTTTGCATGAATGTGTGTACCTGTGGTCTCATTGCTTCTAGTTTACAATTTGACCCAAAGCATGAAAGATAACGGATAGATGTTTCGTGTGAAAATGTTAATGACCAAATATAGATTCAAGCACTTAAATAACATCTCGATTAGACTCGCAATATATTCTCACATTTTATTTAAAATGCAGTAGCATAAGGTCAAATTGATATATTCTACATACCAAATCAAGAAGCTTTGCTTTAGACTCCTCAGAAGATTTTAATAGCAAGTCGCTTGGACTGTCACCAACCATCCACTCCATAGTCAGAACTCTCTTTTTACTCAAATGTCGAAATACTTTTGGAGCACAAATAAACGGAAAGTGAGAATGAACTTCCTGCAGGTGAATGAATATGCTTGTCAAAGGAATTGCATTTATTAGAGCGAATTAAGGACCATTTGACATAGCTTTTAAAAAATGAAAGTGAGCTTTTAATACCAAAAAGCAGCTTTTGGACCCGTTTGACTAATTTAAAAAAAGTGTTTCTTCTAGTTAAAGAATTTTTAGAGAAAGTTGGTCCAATGTGACATCCTCTAAAAGCACTTCTGGAATTGGAAGTGCTATTAAAAATTAGTTTTCAAACAAAAATTAAAGTAACTTCATCCAAAAGCTCTTCTACATAAAGCAAAAGCAAAAGTCATGCCAAACGGGCCCAAAAATACGTAAGACCTGCACTTGGTGTCACGGACCGCAGCTTTACTTAAGCCTCGGAACCCTATCGCAGCCGTAGTTTGCCCAACTTCGATCGCACATTGTAATAGTTTATTTAAATTGTAAAATAGATAGAAATTAGAAAAATTTAGTATGATTCTTCAGCATTTAAACGTCTACTCCCGTCAGTTTGATTTTTGTTGCTAAGTCTATTATAGGGGGTATTAGTCTTTCGAACATTTTTCAAACTTTCTAGTGTGCGCTCCCCGCACTAGCCATTATAATTCCCTGCTTTCGTCTATTGTGATTTCTAGCTTTCAAGTAATCAATGATCAAGTTATGTTCAATGCATTTTAATTTCATGTTACAAGCTTTCTTTAAATTGTAATCAAATTTCCTTTTGTCCCGAAACGACCGAAAGAAGGCGGAAGGTAGTCTAGCGGAGCAGACTACTGCCGCACGGTGTTCCTTTCTGTGTTAAGAAGAAAGGTAACCCGTGAAACTTGGTGCATCATCACCCGAAAGACAAAAATTCATGTCTATTGAAGAAACGGCTTATGTTGATAAAACCATATCTACCCTTGTCACATACTTTCATCAGATACACTACGCGGATAACTCAATTATATATAGGTAAATCTCGTTAAATATTAACTACACAACCAAATTGCAAATTATTTTCCATCCGTGTGATACATTCATAGAATGTAGCTGTACCATAAGGGATCAATACAACCACTACTTACCTCACTATTCATCACCAGAAAGTGGAAAAACAAAGGTCAAATTACATTCAAGGACTTAATTTTTCTCTACCAGACAGGAAACCGAAGAATTGAGTGTTTGTCACTCAGATAACTACACAAACCCTACTCATGTTCAATTTCATGCACAGTAATCATCACTGTGACGTTGATAAAAATAAATGATGGAAGTATGGAACATTTAGCATCATATGGTGTTTTCTGAACAGAAAAGTGAAAACGAATGAGATACATATGAAATGAGCCAACAGATGATTGTCGGGTGTTTTGCTTAGCCAGTATGATGATCATGTCGAGCAATTGAGGAACCAAAGTTTTTGTGAATGGCAATTATTTTTTTGCACTTGTTTAAAGTATTGCAGTTCAAAATTTAACCTAGTTTTAAAATTCAGACTGATTTCTAGTTCAATATGAATACAGGGAAATTCTCTTTCTGTCCTATTTATCTGAATCTCTTTAACATATACTTGGAATTGAGAGAGAGAGAGAGAGAGAGAGAGAGAGAGAGAGAGAGCATTGGGGAAGGGGAGTTGATGCATGATGGTCCATGGAAAAAACTAATTAAAGTTTAGAACATAAAAATTACCATGAATTCTATGGCATTGGCAGCCTCCAAGTTGTAATCTAACTCCCCGACTAATCCTTTTCCAAGTTCATCAGCATACAATTGAAGGTCACTTTTTCTTTTTAAAATCTTTTGCAGTATTCCCAGCTGAAACAATTTCCTTAAAGTTTAGCACTCTGCCTATTCGAAGGACAGACTATATATAGTAGAGTTTCAGACAGACCCCAATCCGAAGAATATAAATATCTCGAACAACTACATGATGTAAGTTAGGACGCTGGACTTTCACAGCAACATCAAATCCATCACATGTGCTTCCCTTGTATACCTATTAAGAATGTCAACAAAATGCATCAGCAGATTAGTGATAAGACTAACACAGTTTATAACAGTGACATCTTATGTCTATTTAATTTTCATATTTTCCTCTTCTGCAGAATCCAATTTTGACTTATCATATGTTGGATACATTCTAGAACCTATTACAACAGACGGAAACATTTCACACCTGCCCAAATGAAGCTGCAGCTACAGGTTCCTCAGAGATATAGCTAAAGAATTTCTCCACGGGAGAACCAAATTCTTCCTCGAAAATCTTCATGGCCTCAGCCCTTGGAAAAGGAGGGACTTGATCATGCAGCTCAGATAAAGCCTGCAATCATCACTTAAACCAGAAAATGAAAAATAAAATATGATTCATGCATTGCATCTAGTCTGCATTAACCACAGAGGATAAACAATCAGCTACTCAATCTAGCAGAATAAGATGACTAATAGCTGCGTTAATAGGATTGCTTCAGTTTAATATAAAACTTTGCCCTCGAATTGAAGTGCACACTTTAACTTCCAACAATTGAGGTATGTAGTCTTTTTCAATGCCTTTCTTCATGCCGCATATACATAAGACAGAACTCTCATTAGTACACTTGTAACTTCAGATATATTTGGTTTATACTTCTCCCGGAACTTTAATTAATCTAGTAAGATCACAAAAGTCTACATAAATAAACTTTACTCCAATGGTGTTATTCAAATGCAGGTCATGATAGGCTTGTGTACACTACCTACCTAGTAACTTTACTTTCTGTTCTTGCTTATATATGACCTTGAGTTCTCCGTGTACATGCCTTTTTGTAAGGGAGAATATTTATCTGTGTGCCTACCTTTTATATGGTGGTTGGGGGGGGGGGGGGGGGGTGTTAAATTTATCATCAATGGACTCATAGGTAATAACTGCAAAATGGTTAACATTGGCGATGCTTAAGTTGTGGTCCATTAATCACAAATGATGGATGGTGACACATCAAGATTGAGGCAATAACGAGGGAAAACAAATGATCACACGTTCAACTTTGCAGTACTGGAAGTTCTGGAGAACTGCAGATCTCAAATATCGAAACCTAGAATCCATGTTTAAGCCAAAAGTCTTGAGTTTGTACATTTTTTATCCATTAGTGACAAGACTACAGTCCATCTCAATATCCATATATGACTTGATAATCAAGGAGCAACTCAATGTAAAATGAAACAACGATATGCAAATAAATCTTACCTTAGAAATTTCAGAACCAATTATATCTGGCCTTGTGGAAAGGGACTGACCAACTGCATGGGAGCAAACGCAAACATAAAGAAAGTTGGTGATGACTAAGAGGATAATACTGAGGAACAATTCAAAACATCTACATATAATGATAATACGGAGAAATAATTCAAATAAACTACATATAACAGAACAATCTCTCCAGTTATTGTGTTTTCCTGAATTGTATTACACGTCATTAGTCATTACAAACAGTATTACTTACCTTTAATAAAAGTGGGGCCTAAGTTTAGCATTGTTTCTTTTAATATTGTCCCAAAATTGTACTTGAGAATGTTTTCATCAGCATCCTTATCTGTAGCGGAGAGGATGCTTGAGATCCGGAATTTGATTGAAGCGGAAACAAATGCAGCAAAGACCTACAACAAGATACAAGCAAATAAGAATGCAACCCTCTTGACAGCTCTCTCCTAGTGATTATTAATCGAAGGAAAAATGTCTAAAAATTTCGACCATAATGTTGATACATGACAAGAAGCATGAACATGTGCTGACATCAAATGAATATCTTATGCCAAGAAGCAGACAAACTTATTGAAGACACCTTCAACGTGGAACTAAATAACATGCCAAGTATGCTCTGTTTGAATGCTATCGAGAAAGAACATTCCATATAGTCCACGAGAAGGCTTATGATCTGGCGATCTACACAGGGTGAAATGTGTTGTGTGGGAACCAATGCTGATTATTTTATTTTGCAAAAATATCAGCTATGGCACACAGCTGAAACAAGTACATGAGAGAAGAAACACGGAGTAGAAAATTTAAATTTTATTCATGTGCTCAGCCAAAAAAAATCCAACACACTCAAAATTCAAGCTCGAGCTTGAGCAATACAGTTTCATCTGTTCCAAACCCATATATCAGACACTCTACGCTCAAGGACTGAAATTATCAATATAGTAGTCAAGAATCTAATTAAGCATCACAAAATTCTGAACTTAAGAGGAAAAGGGGAAAATGAAAAAGAACTGAGAGGTGAGAAGCCCAAAAGTTTTTGCTCTAGCCAAATTGCTTCTTGATGCTCATGCACTGGACAAGAAAACATCGGTCGAAGGATTCATCTCCAAATTAACTCAGCTGTGAATACATCATCTAATTCATTTTATTATATGTTCCATTTTATTTTTCCTCTTTTGTTACAATCTCTGATGCTTGGACTCTTCGAAATGGACAAAGTACCCGTGTCGACACGACACGAGTATGGGTGTTGAATATGTGTCGGATCCTCCAATTTTCAACCAGAGACTTCACCGTTTTTGCTTCTTCCTTTTTCTTTTTCCTTTTTTTTTTCCTTTCCCTTTTCTTCATTCCCGTTTTTGCTCTCTGTAAACCTAGCGCCGCCATCGAGATGGTGGAGGAAGGCGGTGGCGTTAGGGTTTCCCTACTTTTTCTTCTCCCATTCTTCTTTTTTTCCTTCTTTTCCTCTCTGTATCAATGGTTTAGGGTTTTGTTTGTATAAAATAAAAATAGGTTCCATATAGTGTTATTTAGTGTTCCATTAAGTTAAAATTGCAATCAAATCCCCCATTTTCTATTTTATAAAACATTTAGTAAGTAACTTCTCGTAATTGAAAACTAAACCTTAAAATTATATTTTATTCCTCTTAACCCCTTACTCAATATTCATTTCCTTTTTCATGAACAATTGATTTTGGTCTATTTAAAACAGTGTTCTAAAATGCGTATTGCGTAGCGAAGCGTCGAGGCCGAGAATCAAGAATCACAAGTTTAGGCGTGTCAATGCGAAGAATAAGCGTCATAATGCGTTTTGTATTTTTAAGGCATTAAATATATTTTTATATAAAAAAAATAGATTTTTTAATATATATAAAAAAACAGATTTTAAAAAAAAAAAAAAAAAAAAGGGATTAGACGGACTAATGCGCGCCTAATGCGCGCCTAGTCGCGCCTTTTAGTTGGAAAACGCATTTTTCCCGCATTTCTCGAATTCGACGCGTTTTGGTCGCTCATCGCGCCTAGGCGGCGCATTTTCCCCTTTTTTAGAACAATGATTTAAAATGACATCTTGAGTTAGTAAAAAAAAAAAATTGAAGTTTGGAAGACGGATCCACATACCCGTGTTTGAAATTTGGGCTCTTTTTAGCCATGTCCCCGTATCCTATATTTTAGAAAATAAAAGATCGATACTTAAATACGTATCTGTACCCGAGTCCGAGCATCATATGTTACAGTAAATTGCTAGAAAAATCATTTACTTTTCCATCTCATGTCAGCCAAAAATTTCCAGTTTTAACTCAAGGGCAAAAACAGAATAACAAGACAGCTCCTAAAGCTTTACCTCCAGAAAAATTGTTTGGGAATTTTTTTTTTTTAATAGCATTTCAGTTTCTCTTAAATGTGTCTAAAAAAGAGGATTAAGTTCCAAGCAGGCCCCCTCCCCCTTCCCCAATCCCTAATTAATTCCGTATTTGAAAATCCAACGTTTGAAACCTCAGGCTCCAATCCCCCCTCCCAACCCACACACCATTTCCAGTTATCCAGTGTCCCCAGGCTCACTCTTTCACTTGCTGTTTTACCTTGGCCGTCTGTCTTCACTCTTTCACTTGAAGTTGATGAATTTGAGCAATTAAATGTTGAGATTTATTGCTGTATACTGTACACAACTGATATGTATTTTGTTTGTTAGGTTGGGTACTGTGTGCATTTGGATTATTAAAATGGAACTGTAAACAATTTGATAAAAAGGATAGCTTTCTTTCGGGAAAAAATGCTTCACGATTAGTTGGAAAAGTACACTGACAACGAATATAATCAAAAGGATTAAACTACATGTACTACAACATGTACTACATGCTTTACTACATGGCCAAGTGGCGGCCATGTATTCGAGCCTCAGTTGTGGGGCCTACCGAGGCTCCAATACATGGCCGCCACTTGGCCATGTAGTAAAGCATGTAGTAACCCATGTAGTGCATGTAGCATGGTCCTAATCAAAAAGAACAAGATTGAGGAAGAAAGAGGAAGAGACAGGAGAAAGAGGCAAGACGAGGGAGACAATAAAGAGAATTTAGGATGAGAATATCAAGTTTATCCTAAACAAAATAAAAGAGGCAGTTTGAAATGCACTGTTCATGCCAGATGTCGTAAAAATTGATCGTCAACCATAACGACGTCGTATTTTCCAATTATATTTTCTTCTTGTTTTCCCTTTCATTTCCTACTCGAAGCACTCTTTGCAAATTTACAACCTGCGATATTTCCTACTTTGTCGGCTTCAGAAGTCTCTATTTCACTTTTGCAATCGTAAAAATTGTTGCTTGGCCTGTGTTTTACTGTCTCAATAGCAGGAGTGTCAAAACAACTCTCAAGGTTTGTCTATTTTCTTTCTTTCAGTTCGGGGTTGGATGTACGATGTTTTCAGTTTATGTTTTTTCCCTCATAGAGAAGTGTTTCTAAAAGCTTGCACGTGCACTGAGGCACGCTGGTGCCGCCGTGCAAGTAATGCTGGTGCCTCCGTGCACGAGAACGGAGGCACGTCGTGCCTCCGTACGCGTGCACAGAGGCACGCTGTCGCATCTCTACTTTTAGGTCGTTGGATCTTGTTCAAGTGTATTTAACCCGTATTTGTGCAGAAAAGTATTGAAAAATTCTATTATTGAGAGGTTTATTGATGTTTTATTTATATGCTAATATGATTTGTGGGTTTTTTATATTTTTGTTCGATTTGAAGCTCGAATTGGGATTAGAGTATAAAATTACACCATCAGTATAATTAATTTATATGTTTATTCTTAGAATTTAATGAATTTATAGTTTTGTTGTCTATAAAAAAATGGTCTGTCTAATACCAACTTTCAATTGCATATGCACACGATATAATTTGTAATAATTATTTAATTATTTTTGTTAATTTTGCTTTTTTTTTTTTTTTTTAAATTTCAGATTGATAGTGCTAGAAACTATGAGATTCTTCTTGAAGCTGTTCAAGTTCTTACTGATTTGATTCTGTCCCTTAAGAAAGCTTACATTTTTTCTGATGGTCGGTGGTTCATGGACGGTAAGCTACTTTTTTTGCTATCTTGCCTCGAAATTGTCGTTTATTAGCATTAAATATTTAATTAACAAGCTTTGGTGCCATTTCTTTGGTCTTCTACTAATTTTGCCGTTTTGTTTTCTTTAATTTTTGCAGTTTTCCTCGTGACTGATTTGGATGGAAACAAATTAACTGACGAGAATGTCCTCAATTACATCAAACATGTTACTATCAATTACTACATACCTTTGATTACTGATTTTATTATGTATGTATTTGATTGATTATGTCATTCTTCGATTCTTGTTGCATTTTTTTTTCATTTTCTTCAGCTGTATTGTTAAATGTTCCATTTTTTCTTTCGTTTTTATTGTTTCAAGGTTATAAGAGATCATTAATACTACAAACTTCAACAGCTATTGGAGTTTGCTGACTTAAGGTTCGTTGAATTTATTGTTAATTTTGTCGCCTTGAATCCTGACCTTTGCCTCTTTTGGGAAGGAGTCACAATTGCTTTTGGAATATCTTTTATTTTTTGATGTAAACTTTGAACTGAATCTAATATATCATCTGGTTATTCACTCAATGGCACTAAGCTTTGCAGGTTTACATTGTGCTTCTTTCTCTTTGAGTTGAACTTTATGCTAATTCCTAATTTTACACTCCAAGCAGAGATCTTAGAGAAGTGATGGGCTTTGTGCAATTGAAAAGAATTTTGATTTTCATATGGAAAAATCTTTTTATAAAACTTTCCTTTCTGATCTTGCAATGTATAAACTGCATAAATCCAACATTAGAATTGTTACTCAAGACAATTAAATATCAGGTCAATGATTCAAGGAAAATTTTCTCGAAAATTGGCTGTTGATCTTCGATTATGCCTTTCTTCTTCTACAGTGCAATCCTATACGAGTTATTTGTTATGTGACTAACAAATGTCCAACTTCTGACGTGAATTTCATGTATATCTATGAATCATTTTTATAATGAGGTACACTTGTTATTACATTTTAACCAATATAGAATATGATTATTTACCTTTGACTGTTTCATAGATTTCCACCAACATAGAATATAATTATTTTCCTTTGACAATTATTCCACTTTATACTTACCATCTCTAGGACTTGCTTTGTCCAAACAACTTAGTAGTTTGTAATTTTAAATACAAGATAAGATGCATCTACATTGTAGTTTATAATTGGCTGAAACAAGCTTGTCCAAGATGGGGATCACTACTGTCCAAGATGTAAATGAATGAGCTAGAAATCTGAAACTTCTTAAGAGTATTCATTCCCGTGGTGGTCATTGGTTTCTGTGCTAATGCGACTTTCGTTTTTTTAAAGAGTTTCCTTTATCACCATACATTTATATTAGGATAGTAAAGATGATTGAAATGCATATTGTATCTTATGTGACTCCACCAAACCATCTGTTTTGCTGTTCCAATAAAGCTTTGGGAAATGATATTCTTCAGTGGAACATTGGTGAAATTATGTGAAGTCATTCCTGTCATAACTATCGTCTAGCACAGTTGGTGTCCTGCATCCAAAATATTGATGCAGTGAAATGTGGACATTTTCCTTTTTTGAGCCATTTTTCTTTCATTGTGAATTTGTGTCTGCACAGAAGTCAAACCGCTCCTTCACGATGTTCTACTGATTTCTGTGAAGATGATAGAATCACTTTTGCATTTGTGTAGGGACCAACTCAAGCTCAGAACTTAAACATTTTCTTGCTGAAGCAAAATCTGATATTGTGATCAAGGTAATTTATTATTTTTTCTACTTTTGTCATCTTCTCAAGAAAAAATGTGAGTTTTCCCTCATATGAAACTTGTCGCCATATTCTTCTTCATGCAGATTGGTTTGAGAAACGGTTCTCACTCATTTGTTGAGGCTCGTGCTACTGGGTTTTCAGAAGAAAATGGAACCCTGGGAAACAGTTTCTCTAGCAGTGATTTGGTGCTGCTCTTCATATCTGATGCAATTCAGGTATCAAATTGCTTTGTTTATTCAGGTGTCATCCTCTTCACACGGCTTTCTATATTTAAAAATGAATGCTTGAATTTTTTATTTAGTGTAAAAAATGATTACTTAAAGGAACTAGCATATGAGAGTCTCTGATTTTTGTTATTCATCCTTTTATCAGCTTTCAAGTTTTTTTCCATTTCAATACTGATTAAAGTGTTCACAATATTTGTTCATTTTAATTTTATGGGACAACTCATTCATTATTTTGGCATGCATTGCAGTCCGATAATTATGAGAAAGTGTTTTTCCACATGAAACCAAATAGCATACTTTGGACTCTCCTATGAATTACTTTGGGGCCATTTGCAGTCATTGAGCATTGACTTTTCCAAAACACATCAGCATGATAGATGTATATCCTAAGGGAATGGGATCCTCTGTGAAAAGGTCATATGTACAGGGAAAAGAATTCAATGGTGTTGACATTAATTTGAGTTTTACTGTCCACCAGGTTTGTGCATCTAAGAGATTGTGGAAGAATGTGGTAATTGTGAGTGTGGGTGTGCGTGAGGATGGGCATGTGTGCACATTTGGGGGTGTAAAAAATTAAGCACGAGATTAAAAAGGAGATTATGAAATAGTTGGCATATTGGGATTAGTTTACAGTTTAATGTTAATTTAGTTGCTGTTAATTTATTTCTTTCTCAATTCAGTTTTATTTTTTTTATTTTAAAGATTTGGATGTAATTAGCGGGTGTTAATTGATTGTACTATTTATTAACTTAGTTGATTAAGGGGAAAACAAATCTAATGAGGAATTTTTTTCCTTAGAGTTGAAGGAAGTTACTTCATATTTTTTAAGGGTAAATAAATGTCATGTGGTCAGTTATTCAATTGGTGTTTGTTATATGGATTAGATTGGATACAGTTTATGTTTCTGACATCCATCATCAGGTAAAGAGAGTATAGGGTGTGAAGCCTAGAGTACGGAGGCATAGTGCCTAGGCACCATGTGGATGGAGGCATGGTGCCTAGGCACCATGCCTCTGTCCAAGTGGATGGAGGCATCTCATGCCTCCATCCAAGTGTGGACGGAGCCATCTCATGCCTCCGTCCAAGTGGACGGAGGCATGGTGCCTAGGCACCTTACCTCCATCCAAGTGGATGGAGGCATCTCATGCCTCCATCCAAGTAATGGAGGCATGGTTTGCCTCCATCCAAGCACCATGCCTCCATCCACTTGGATGGAGGCACGTCGATGTCTCCGGAGGTGTCCCCGCCCGCGCAAGCGATTTTTTTTTTCTAATAACATGTTTTCCTTCTCTTAACCAGCTAAAAGCCTGCAAATCGCATCACATGCTCGATCCTAACAAATTTTTTTTTTACCTGCTGAATATCTTTCATGTTTACAAATAAATTTCTCTAAAATTTACATATATTTATTCTAGCCAATAAGTGGAAAAGTTGTGTATTATTTGTGGCTAACATCATCATCTGTGATACCTTTTTGGATTGCTCTTTTATTTATTCATTAGTTTTTTACAAATCTATCCCACAGATGAAAATTGGGCGCTTACACAAATTGCATATTTTCCGTCTTTAAGTTTCATCTTTAGTTACCATCGAGCATTAAATTTGTCTTCATTTTGTCTTATTCTATTCGAATACTATATACTATATAACTATAAATCTAATGCAATTTGGATATCTAACAATCACTCCACACTATTAAATAGCAAACTATATTCAAACACGTGCATTGCACGTGCATCAACTAGTTTCATATCAAAGTTGTATGTATTAAGATGCACAAGTCCCTCTATAGAGTGGACTCAAAAACCTATTCAAGTAAGAAATATCTAATAAAAATCCAGAGAATCTAACAACATACTAAAGAATCCATCTAATCTAGGTAAAATACAACTATGAAAATATTAGAGAATCTAGAACCCCTAACTACATGTAAAGAGCTTGTTTGGTAGAAATTAAAATTGAAAAACTAGCCGTTATTGTTGACTTTTATTAGACGAGTGGGATCCAATAACGATTATATTTTCAATTTTAATTGGATTAAAATCCTTCCCAAACAAATTCAAAATTTGGAAAGTCCTCCAAATAATGTATCTTTTAGGATCCCCAACATTTTTCTTCGATTGAGAGAACTCAATTCCAACAAGATAACTACAACTTTGCAGCCAAGGTGTAGAACATTGGTGGCTCGAATGTGCTCCAACAAGGACTATATTGAAAACATTACATTCATTTAAGTGCGGTGGTCAGTCAAATAGATTATTTTCAAGTGACTTATCCAAAGACTTTTTCTTTACATATTTCAAAAATCTTGCCAAACTAACACGTAAAAATTCATAAAGATCCCTTTGAAAGCATTGATGGCTAAAATTTGCATCAAAAGCAAACTCATAACTTTCGTTATTCAAATAAATTTTGCATTTTATCTCAACATGAAAATTAGGAAAAGGGACAATAGAGGTTAGAGCTATAAGAATAGGGAGGTAATTAGTAAGCAAAAACAAAATGTTGATAGGAAATGTAAATAATTGAACAATGGCCTTGGGAATAACGTGGCAATGCGAGGAGTATCATTCAGTTGAGATAACGCCATAACAAAGTCGATGTTAAAGTCACTCAATAGAGTTAGGAGATAACTCAAGTTCAACCACACATTTCATCAACTTCTATCAAAATCTACTAAAAATTTTATTTTTAACTAAACCAAATAGGGGCTAAATATAAATGTTCATACCTATGTTGTATACAATAGTGACAACACAGTCCAACATAATGAAAGTCAACATGTTACATCATTCTCTAGACCAAATTTTATCCAGTGTAAAGGGAATGAAAGGTGAAACTACAGAGGACAAAATGATAATCCTGGATGCTAAAAGAAGTTATTAAGCAGAATCCCATTGTTCAAACGGGTCAAGGGTTAGTATTTCTGAACAAAACTGAATTAGCAGAGATTAACTCATCTGTTGTACAAGAACATAAACAACCTTAAGCTTCACCCAAATATTTTCTTCGAGACATGAATTGTTAATAGGTTTTGGAGAGCATAATTATAAATGAACAAAGTGCACTGAAAAACCTAGGAATCTTGGGAACAAAGCATGCAAGCATCATGTGCATTTCATCTAAGCAATGTGAATACTGATTCTAATTAAAATTTTCCATGCATGTATAATATATTAGAAATATGCAGAGTTCTGAAATTTCAAGTAATTTAAACAATAACATGTCAGATTTACCAAAATTTGAGCAAAATCAGCACTGCACTAATTTTGGATTAGGATAACATTTGATCATCCATAAATCTTTAAAAAAATAATAAAATAATAATAATTAAAAAATAGTAGTTCTTGTTAAAAATGGCCAAATCAGTCCAAAAAATTGATAAAGCTGCTTGTTTTAGAGATCGTTCTTTTTTTTAATCACCTTGAGCATTTTTTCACTTCAACACCTTAAAAGTGGCAGCCAGCAAGGACACACCTTGCTGCATTTTGCACTTAATCCCTTTTATCAACTCTGCTGGAGATTCAATCCAATATTGACTTTGTAAAAATTAGAATCGTGAAATTTGCTACATGATAATTTAATTTAGAAAAGAGGTTGCTGCCTGAAATTCAACATTTAGGGGGATAATCAAAAATTTGCAGAATGTCAAAATATTGTTGATTACCTCAAGAAGTCGAAGGGTCACTACATGAGGCCTTAAGCTAAAATAGTCGGTGACATTCTGTGGGTCATAGATTTCAGGTAGTGGCTTCGTCCACATCTTGGCAAGATAGTATAAGTAGCTAGCATACACCTCCAAGGCTTTGAGATCAGCCAAAAACAAATCAATGCCAGAAAGTGCTGTCAAAAGAAGAGAAAAGAAAACAGGTCCGGTTCAGATATCGGTTTGTTGAAGATAAGATATAAATCATATACATGTAGCCTCTCAAATAGTCTAATCTTTTAAATCAAGTGGTTCAACAAGGTACTAGAGCAAGTAAATGGCCTGATTTAAGCCTTACCTCCACCTATTTGAGAAAATTGTGAACGCGTTAGGCTTTGTAGGGAAGAAATGAATCCCACATACACGTGAGGGGGCGTGCTGAAAATAAGATTTAGCCCAATGTTTGGTTTAGATAAAAAAAAATTAGTTTTTTAGTAGATTTTAATAAAGGTTCATGGAATATGTGGTTGAAAAGTTGTGGATCCCATTAAATGTGTGGTTAAAATTAATTGTTGACTTTAACTTTGATTTTAATCAACTTTTTAAGCTGAACCAAATATGGACTTAAATGATACACCCACATTAGCCCTCTCTAATAGCTTATGCTTCTAGATCAAGTGATCTAACAAAATTGACTGTAGAAGAAGGCATATTCTACATGATCCTTTAGTTCCTGTTTGTCTACCTTTATTCCAAAAAATTGTTTGCTACAGTAAGATTCTCCACCACACATTCACCCAATAAAATATTCTACACACAAACTAATAAAGTTACTTTAAATTTCAACCACACATTCTTCAAAAATACTATTCATTACTCTATTTTTCTCCCAATAATGGGAGACAAACATACCCTTAGAAAGATCCACATTCCAAAACCAGTATAGAAGTACAAGCATTTTAGACATAAAGAATGAGCACACAAATACCACATCCTTGCCAACATTGATGCAAAGGATGCATAAAATTTCACATTTTTTCACCCATTCAGCCAATTACAATAGTTGATTTCCCAAAGCCATTAAGGACCTGCTTGGGAGTATTTTCCACCTGTTTTGACCCTTTTTTGGGTGGCACCTTTATAAGAGGTTGGAAAAATTGGAACTTGCTAGTTATATAGACTACTTGTTTTTTGTGGTTTAAAAATTACCCAAAATTCACTTGTGTGTAAAAAAATTATTTATAAGTCCAAAATTATCTTATAACTGTAAAATTTATTTATAAGTGAAAATTACTTATAACTTAAAACTTTAATTATAAGTAAATACTTCACTTATTTAGTTAAAAATTAACTTATATGTAAAAAAAATACTTATAAGTTGTAAGTAAAATATCACTTAAGAGTAAAAAAAATCATGCACGAAATTATAAATTGAAAATTTCATTAACAGGCACATGTTTAATTTTATTCCTTCAAAATAATCTCATAACCGCTGAATAATAAACTCCCAAGCATTGTTGGATTATTTTTAAAAAATCGCTACTAAAGACCACCCAAAACTAGACTGCTCATAAACACCCAAAACCGATACATTAAACAAACCCGTAACCTGTACCCCCCCTAAGAATCTAAATTTGAAACTAAATAACCAATTAATTGTACCATGTTTAATGCTTTCCAAGCGGTCTCAGAATTTCACGGATCGTTGTTCCCAATAATGATATTGCTCTTCTTTTAAAACAAATTTTTACTAGTCTTACACACAGAAGCAGTTCTATCAATATATTACATTGACAGGTAATTTATATATCTATATGACAAGTTCCTAGCATATGCTTTCCACTCAAGTTTGGAAGAAAATAATTATTTGATAAACAAATATAGAATCTCAACATAACTACTTCTCTTTTTTTGCATTCATATCCCTTTGACACAGAAGGCAGGCTTGTTCACTTTTTTTTTTTAGCTTTAGTTTCGGTCCAGATAAAGAATAGGTGTAAATCTTTTATTCCGCGTATGAAAAATACAAGTGAGCATTAGTTTCACCAATAATTTTGCTAGTTATGGTACAAAAAAAGCAGATACATCGTCAGAACAATATTAAGTCCATGCAGAAACAGTATTTGTGCATCTAAAGTTCCCATAATGCTTTTTTCAGAACATTGAAGCCAAATTTCTACAAGACGGGATAATGTAGATAGATCATTTCTTTTATGGGTACATGCTACTGGGACTATGTCGTTGCAGTCTTCCTGTTTCCATAAATGAAATCTTATTTAGTCAAACCAAAAATTAAGGGGAAACTGCCGGGTTATCACTAGTAGGAAAAAAAAATTCTCTTACCTTACGATGTGTCTTAATTTAATGCCATTTAAAAATTCAGTCTTCAACATATCTTAATGAAATTCGATGAATAATTAATTTCTTCTTGTTGTCTTTTGTTTCCTCTTGGAGGCATTTCTAAACATTATTGAACCATAATAATTATTTATTACTCAATTCAATAAAGTATTCGTGATATATTGCATCAGTAGTGAAAGATAAAGCATAGCTTAATAAATCATACGTTCTTTTAGTGGACTAATAGCTCGCAATACACTCTACACATTTTCTCAACAATTTTATTGCATCATGATGAAATATTTGACCAGCATATCATTCAAAATCACTTAAACTTTGATTTTCTAAAAAGAAGACACAAAGATTAACTTAAAAAGCTAATTGTATTTCTTATTTCATCTTAGCTTTCTTTATAAGTTTTCACATCATGACTTCTATCTCAACTGAGAATCTATATTATACTTCTCACGAGTCGATGAATCTTCAATATTACTCAATAAATAATGACTACTCTAATTATCTACGAGTTTCTAGCACCTACCGACCAAAAAAAGTTCCTCTCTATAATTAGTGGGTGTTTGGCCCCCATTTTTTAGGAAGAATTAGTTTTTGAATAGTGATTGATGGGAGAATGTGTGGTGGAAAAGTGATGAAAAGTTTTAGATTTGTGTGTAATGTTATTTTATTTGGAGAATGTGTGATTGAAAATGAGTACTGTAGAAAAATGAATGGGAAAAAAGGAGAAAGAATGGGGCTCAAACATGGGCTTAATGTTAAAAAAATTACTTCCAGAACCAAACGAACTTCTGTGTAAAAACATGCACATCTGGATCATGGAAATGAAGTTGGTTCATAAAAGTTCTACTATATCATCTATTAGAAATCATTAATTTAAAGTGAAGTTATCGAGTAAACAAGAATCAACTACAAACTTGCTATCCCGGTATCCCTTTAGATTTAATAAATATAAGCAAGCAACCACAAATACAGTGCATCTAGCCTGAGTAGGCTCCAACAATAACAGCACAACAAATCAAAATTACAGCAACCAACCTCTGTACTAATTCTCTATCATCATCAACTCTAGTACACATATCCGGATTTGAAATATATACACTACTGATGCAGACCAGAAGGGAAAGAAATGCATTTAATACCCGCACGCACGTGCTAAAATTTTATCCAGTCCTAGTTCAAGCATAAATAAATTCAATTGAGAAATATATTCTTTATATAGCCACTCCAGAGAAATTCATTCGAACCAAAATTCGATAGACATATGAGTCCAATTAATCAACTAATCAAAAATAAGTAAAATAACGACTTGAAAAACAGAAGGTACTTCTACCTACCTGGATAATAAGGCTGAGGCCAAGAGGGAAACTGGAGAAACGAAGCTTGTGGGTCCTCCACATTTCGCAGCCACACCAAGTCCTCGATCGATTTAGTGAACTGCGGAATGCGAAACGCTTTATTGGCCCATTGCAAGCCCTTGTTTATCCCAGTACTTAAAAATAGAACATCCTTTTGTACAACCTCCACTATGTTTTCCACCGGACCGCCATTGTTGCTCTGCTTCCCAGCACTAGTATTGTTTTTGTTAATATTATTTTGATGGGTTTTCCTAAATCTTGGAGTGGTTTGCACGGAGCAAAGAACAGGCATCAATGATGATGCTGATGCCATTGTCAAGGGCATTTCCGAAGGTTCAGATAGTAGTCTGCTATGGGATTGATTTATGGAGTGAAATATTGAACAGTGGTCATTAAGAGCTCATATAGCGTGAGCAAAATCTTCACCTAGAATGCGGACGTATGTGGGCGTTCACCGCCGCTGTGTTTTATGTTTGTGGCTCTGGTTTGGTGTAGGCTGGCGCGTACTGTGTACCAGTGGAGATTTCGATTTTTCCTTTAAGCCGGTAGAAGAAACTATTTGAGCGCTTGTTCGAGCCAAGAGGAAATTGCAAGAATTATCGCGCTACACGCACGGTTCTTGACAACCACTGGTTACAATCTGACGTGGAAATAACAAATTAATAAGAAAAACAAATAGGAAATGCAACATGTACAACACATGGATTACAACCTCTCACAAGGGAGGTGGACCCCGCGATTAAAATAATAGTGGGTCCCACCTCCCTTGTGAGAGGTTGTAACCCAATATTATAACCCAACATTGTACAATGATCATTATTCAAAAAAAAAAAAAAAAAATAGAAAGATAACATTGTAATCGCGTTGAGCAGTGCTATGTAGCCCCACTGGGGTTACAACCCCAGTTTAGATAGCTCTAAATGATAGGCTACATGAAATGTGAAATTCAATGACTTATTTAATTTCACCTATCATTTAATGTCACGACACCTAAATTGGGGTTGTAACCCTAGTGGGGCTATATAGCATTACTCTATCGCGTTAGTCCCCATTTTCCCCAATTCAAAACCCTACAACGTCCGTCCTCATTTCCGCCACAAACGGCACCTCGACAGTGCAAAATCTTCACTCCCGTTGTGTACCTACCGTCAGTTCCAGCCGATGCCCTAATTTCGACTATCTCTCCACAGCACCATCAAAGAGCAACGAAGCCATTATCGTATACGCTCCTTAGACCACTGTGAAATCAACAACAAAGTCCCCATTCTCCATCAAGTATTCATTTCTTCGCTTTGGTTTAGAGTAAGCATTTCTAAGTGATATTCGTGATGCATTTCTGGGTTATTTTTGTTTCTTTACATTGGACATGCTTTGTGCTTCGTCCTTTATGCAATCGAAAAATTAAAATGACGTTTAAACATTGAAATTGATATTGGGCTTTTTTGTGTTTGATTCAGCAAATTGGAATGCCGAGAAAGAACTCCAGGGTTTACCACAATTGCAGGAGCGTGGGACACTTCTTCGGCGATTGCCCGATAAAATGTCGATGCTCACGTTCTATACACGGATTTCAAAAGTTTTTTGAGGTTGAAAAGGGACACTGTTAACAAAGGTAAATTCTTCAAATGTTGCAGTGAGGAGTGTGGGTTTTGGGAGTGGTGCAAAGACGGAGAAGCAAGCGGTGAATCGAGTAAGGCTAGCTTTACCTTGGCTAAACCAGTGGTGTGCAACGCAGTTGACGATATGTCGCGCATGTTCCAATCTCAAGTTTGGCTAACTAAAGAAGAACTCTTGGTTTCTGTGAACGTGAAAGTGACAATCGGTCGGGAAAATCACTTGTCGAAGGGAAAATGAAGGGGGGACGGAGCAGGTTTGATTAGTGGTTAATGTTTGCATAGCTTTGTGGATTTTCACATATTTATGTACATAATGCTCATATTTTGTATCCTCTTCGATGTTGGACAGCATTAATCTTTGGTGAAACAGTGGTACAAAGTTATGCATCTCAATGGGAATTTGCTTCAATATGTGGTTTTCACTCTGGTGAATTAGTAGTGTGATTTTAGTTGAACTGATTGTTTTAAACTAATCTGGGTTTAATCTGTGATTTTCACATTCATATACCTAACTTTTGTGTTTGTTTGCCTGCCCTTCCACTATCTTGTAGCGTAACTTCCACTGAACTATTTATAGTTCAGATAGAATATGAACCCAAGGAACTAAAATGCTACTCAAAATAACCTACTAAACATGCCAAAAATAACAAAGTTGAATGCTCTAAAAATGGAGTAAACATAATTACAGCTGCTTTCAAAGAATGCATCTGTGAACATAAATTTGTTCTAAACTCCCTTGTTGTGAATGTAAGATAACGAAGTAAACATACAACAATAAATTAATCAATCATTGCATTTGAGTTCTACTTCGACTGGGTCACGAAAGATGCAGACCTTTTGCTGTAAACTCCTCTGTAGACAGATCATAAACGAACAAAATGTTCAAGCGCAGATTCCTTCTAGGTAAACGTATAGCCAGGAAATACTATGCATGCATGTTGCTTAACTCTTCGGTTCTATTTATATGGTGCCACCATGATGCGGTAAATGTGGATAGAAGTAGTTGATCGCATAACCTAACATGCAGATTGAAATTAATAAGAGAAGATGAAGTTGTGAAATTTAAATGTAGTTATTTATATATGTATGTACCTTATGAATTGAAAATTACTTTTTTGGTTGCAAGAGGGACCAAAGTGGAAGAAGGTAATTGTTGTGTAAACACATGGCTCACACCACCACTCTACATGAAGTTGTTGGCATTAAAAAATAAATAAAATGCATTCATAACGATAAAATAATGTACTAACCAACATGATTTGCAAATATGAGAATGGCATCAACATGGAATATTCTTGTTGAGGAGTTGGTTGAACCTCTTGTGCACTCTCTTCCACAATAATATACCTTGGTGTTGGTCTCTTTCTTGTTTTCGAAGCCAATCCTATCTGCATGTACGCCTAAGTAAATTAGATTTACTATCATGATTTTGTTTAAAGAAAGAGGCTAACAAATGAATAACCTTTGATTTCTTTGCGAACGTCTCTAATGGGCTTTTTCTCCGATTTTTCTTCGGCGTTCCCATTGTATTCGACTATTTAGGATCCCGTGCGCTCCTGCTTCCAGGATGTTGGGATCCAGTACAACGCGAAACGACATTACTACTAGAAACCGACTTTCTGAAACTAATCTCTTTATTTTTGAAGTTCTATACAATCCATTATCTCATAGTGTTGCCCTTCATAATCAGCTGCAAGGTTTCCTATCCTAGCGAATGCGCGACACATGTTATTCCTCAATTATCTACAAGTACCAACCAACCCACCGTAGTTAACTGTGACCCTTGTGTGTGCTCTGCTAACGTTTCACATCCATCTCCGTAGTATATACCAATCCGACATTACAATCACGTCATTATGTATGAAAACTACGAAGAAGCAAGCCTGCAAACTATTCCCCAAAACTCGAACAAGTGACAGCTCCAAATAATTTCACATTTTTCTCTGTCAAATAAGACAATAAGCCCCTGTTTGGTACACCTTAAAAATTTCATTTTCATTATTCTACTCATTTTCAACCACACATTCTTCAATAAAGTAATATTTTCCATCACATCAATAATTTTTCTTTCTTTTTCAACCACACATTATCCATCAATCTATTATTCCAGAATATATTCTTCCACAATAATGTGGCTCAAACACACCCTAAATATTTTTTCTTCCATCGCTCGGCATATACTACGTCCTCGCGTACCTCATACGTCGTCCCCATGGGACCCATTGAAGCAGATTTATGGTCACAATAAACCTTTGTAAACTAAACTTGAACTTCCCTGAACTTCAAAATGGTTACATTGCCTGAAATTGCATCTCAATTTCTTATTTTGGGGCTCCTGCGGGTGGAACAGGTACCATTTGAGAGAAAGACTTGAAATTCCTTCTCAACCTTATTCTTTAGTGCTCGTTCACACTGTTCGATAAACTACTTCAACGATGTCTTCAAATGCACATAACCATTAAAGAAAGCATTGATAGTCTCACTTTGTTTTGTTGTTGACACCCCAGCCTAGAACATTGTTTTCAAGAAGCACGGAACCAAAGACCTCTATTCTCGTACAATCTCGACAACCAATCGTTATCATGTTCAAATTCTTTGACAACTTGTAAATCATACACCAATACATATATAGCCGAAAATATTGAATACTTATCTACGTGGTAGCTAAACTTTTCTAGCAACTTCTTCAAAATGTGCCACAAATACCATATATGCTTTGTATTTGGAAAAACTGTCTGAATTGCATTTTCCATTGTTTGTCTTGATCAGTAATTATTTCAAGCAGAGCTTTAACAATGCATGCACTGAAGCTATGTCCTGAACAACCACAAAAAGGTATCCGTGTCCTCATTCAATACCAAATCACTACCAAGCAATGTTCATTGTCTGTGATGATAACGCAAATGGCATGTCGTACTTATTTTTAAGGTAAGTGGTATCAAATGTGACAACGTCTCCAAACTCCTTATATGCTTGCATGCACCGATTATCTACCCAGAAAACATTCTTTAGATGTGAATCGTTGTCCAAGTCCATACTAAAGTAAAATCTCGAGCATCGTACTTGTATTTCAGAAAAGTATGATTGTATTGCTACAACATCACCCTCACCAAGTCTTAGTCATCTCACTTGTTCAATATAGTTCCAACAATCCCTTTCCATGCAAGTCATATTCTCATATCCACCGGCATCAACAACTGCAGAGTGAAACTTTTGTGCAATAGAATTCTTGCCATATCATTCACTACAAGCTTTCGTTTCACATGTGCACTCAATTTTCGATTGCATCGATACAACCTTGACTTTATAGGCCTTGTTTTATGATTGTGGTTAAGGTGGACTGTGTTAATATTCCAGTAACCATGGATATCTAAAGATGTAGATATCTTAGCTTTACAACTCGTCTAAATTGTTGGTTTCGGCTAATTCAAATAATTGCTTGTATTATCTCTTCTTCGACCTTCACAACTACATGTTAACATCACATATCTCAAAACTCCATCATCATCCCTCTTCGAATTCCTCTATCTAACTGGAAAACCTACGGCATAAGCATATTTTGTGTAAAAACCATACACTTATTTTTCATCCTTAAACTGCATTCCCACCTTAGGAGCAGCCGAACCATCTTCTCCTAACGTTTCATCTTCCACTACATTCACATTGTTGTACACATTTTCATTTTCAGATTCTACTAACAAATCATCCTGTACATTTTCTCTTGCAAAACATAAACAATCTACAATATTTCTATGTTCCAAATGGTATATTTCATCAAAAATTGGAATTTTACAAAATGTAGTTGACTTTAGTTAATATGTGTTTAGAAATTTCATATACTTCACCGAATTAATGGAGACAAAAATCCAATTCTTCTTACTTAATAAAAATTGAAATGTGAATGAAAGCTTAAAATTCAGCAATAAAGAGAGCAATTTGAAGAGAAAACAAACCTAGAATTTGGGGCTTCTCAACTACGGAATCTGGATGATAATTAGAGTGACTCGCCACACTGACTTCTTCTTCTCGCACGAAAACAAAATACAATAAGCCAGATAAAAATAGAACAAAATGACAACATTTTATTTATCTAGTTTCCTGATATGAACAAACTACAAGCTGATGCTCAGAGTTCTTGGAAGAGGAGGATGATGGGTATGGTTTCCGAATTTGGTTTTTGATTTAGACTTCGACGTAAAAAGGAGAAAGCGGGGATGTTGACGAAAAATGGTCTGGGGCAGACGGAAGAAGGATTTGATGGTCTCCGACAGTGTATTTGAGAAATTCACAAATGAGGGTATGTTTGACCACATTATTTTGGAAGAATGTATTTTGGAATAGAAGATTGATGGAGAATGTGTGGTTGAAAAAGAAGAAAAAGCTATTGATGTGATGTAAAATATTATTTTATTGAAAAATGCGTGGTTTAAAATGAGTAGAAGGATGAGAATGAAAATTTTAATGTGTCTCAAACAGTGGCTGAATTAGGGCAACAATGATTTCTCTCTTCATTTTATGTTGAGACGGGAACTTTCCATCCATTTTGCATTCTATTTTGTCGTTTTGGCCTTTTTTTCCACCTCAGCAATTTTAAAAATTCTATCAACAATGTTTGTCAACACCCATTGTACAAAAAACATTATTGCTGCAAGAAATGTCCGCTTTTACATGGTCATTCGCAAAAATGTCCGAAATTTGTTCAATGTCCATTTTGCAATAATTTAGACTAAAATACCGTTGTTAGCAATTTTTAATTCCACACTAAAGACAAATTTTCATACAATTAAAAATTGTGTTGGCCAATAAAATTTTGACACATAACTTATATTACTTATTTCAAAACGTACTTCACATTAAATGCTCAATTTTCCATGGAGTGGGTAAATAAACCATTTACCCATGAAAGTGACCCGACCCCCCCAAATCGTTTTTTTTTTTTTTATCTTTTTTTATAGTTTCTTGGCTTTTCAAAGGGGAAATTAGACTATATACCCTAAATATAAGATTTGTTTGAAAAATCATGTGAAAAGTAGTTATAAAGTATAAAATACTACATTTTCTCATTAGTTATATAATATAAATTCGAATAAGTTATTTTCTAAGAATTCCATTTCTCCGTCTTCGATTGTTGCTACTCCACCCATCCAAATCGTCATTACAAATTATCAATCGCCAGTTTGTAGTCGCATGGTGCCTGTTACTATGTCGATTCTTGCCTTGGTTGCCTCTTTATTTAGATTCTCTCAATCCATTTTCTCCATTGTTCTTTCTTTTTTTTTCCCCTTGTTTAACGTTACATTATTTCTTCCATTGTTCATGTTTATTATTTTTATATTCTTTATGAAATTTTCTTGATTTTTTTGTTTTGTGTAATTTTCGAGTTTGTTGTTTTGTGAAATTTTATAAACTTTATCTTTGAATATGTTTGATTTTATAGGATTTCATAATTTCATGAATATGCTTCTTTTGTCTTTTTGGCAATCATCTATAGGATTTGAATTTTTTTACTATAATATCAGTTTTGCATTAGACATTGCAAGTTCAGATTTTGCCCATGTCTTGATGAATATAGAAGTTGAATATTTGCCTGGCATTGTGGTTAAATTAGTGCAGCCTGACCCATCTTTTGTGTGCATTCACGGTTAGTTTAGTTTCTTGCAAGCAAGTTTAGATTTTGTCCATGTCTTGATGTAATATAGAAGTTGAATATTTGTTTGGCATTGTCGTTGAATTAGTGCCACCTGACCCGTCTTTCGTGTGCAATCACAATTAGTTTAGTTTCTTCCAAGTGAAACTTGATTGATTTTTTCGTATATTATTTTGTATGTTTCAAGATAAATGTTTGAGAAATGATTAATTTTCATTGAGATGCATTTATTCCTATTATCTTTAGTAATAATGTTTGTATTCTCATTAATTCTTTAGTAGTTTTCTCATGCTTTATAAGCCTTTTGAAGTTAGATTGTCCCATGCTACGGAGGGTTGACTAGTTGGGGGTATCCATTAGCTCTACTTAAAGCCTTTTCATACGCAAACCTCGGTCTTTGAGCCTTTTGAAGATATTATGTCCTATGCTACAAAGGTTTGTTAGATTGAGTATGCCCCACCTCCATACAGGTCTCGATCTTTAAATTAAGATGCCCAATGCATGTACGAAGACACCGTATACAGGTACCAACCGTAGAAAGAGGAAAGATGGATGTCTAGTAAGTTGAAAATGTTGTTGGAATATAAACTTGTATGAATGTTTGGGAAAATACTTACATTGTCATTTTGTGTACTATCCTTAATGTTTTTGGTTGATGGTATAGTTCAGTGATTGGATATAAGCTTCAAATCGATATGAACGTTTGGTTGTTTGATTATTGGCATGTTATGCAGTTCTGTTACGTTACTATTGATGAGAATTGTTATAAGGTTTATTGTTATTTTGGTAGTTCTTGTGTTGTATGTCTTACCAGTGTCGAGCGTCCAGATTAACAGGTATCAAATGTTGAGGACTACATCTTGAATGTTAAGAACATTATGAAATGTAGAAAATATTCATGTTCGAAAATAAATCTCGTTCTAGATAGATAAAGTCTAAAGTGTAGAGATAAATAGAGACCAAATGCCGATAACAACTTTTCAAATGTCAAGAACGTCGTGAAATGTCAAAAACAATTTAAAACCAATTAATTGAATGTTACAATGATAATGAAATTAAATGAAAACAAGTGGAGATACAAAATGTTATCATCAATTATCAATCCTATTAGGTGTGTAATAACTATAGTAGTGCATTGAGATGGCAAGCACAAGTTCTCAAACCTATGTCACTTCGAATAACAATTGATGTTGTTCGATTCCCAAACCACTTTCACTCATCATCCATGTTGACGAATGTACTACCATGCAAGACAACAAAACTCATAACATCCCCCATACATATATGCCATCAACACAAATAAGATCAGCTAATACACGAATACCTAAAACCAACAATGCTACCCACACGCAATGTGTTAAACGCTAAACACAAAATGTTCCCTAGCTTCGCAAAGTTTTCAACGTTATTCTCGACATGTGAAACAATATCAAAATTACATTTGAAGTGTATTTATCGATGTTTATAAAATATCGAGAATGATATGTCAGATTACATTTCACCATATGCATTTATCATTTTCTTCAACTTCAACAACCATTTTTGCAGAGAATTCATTTCACCATTAATGACATTTTCAATACACAATTACCTTAAATTCCTGTCTATCAAAGTTATTTAAGAAGGTTGTGACACAATGTTTGATGAACACGCCACAATGAATATGACTTTTTAAAATGTTCCAATAATCTTACAACTAATATTGACTAATTGTTTGGATAATCTAATCCTTTTAAATCAAATATATAACAAACAACTATTAAACACAACTCATCAACAAAAAACAAGATTCAAACAAAAATTACTTTCTACTGAAATTTGTGGATAGCCTAATCGACTTGCAAATTTGAATGAGATTAAATTTCTTGAAATTAAATTATATGATTTTCTTATGAGTTGGAACCATATAGTTTTTTGTTAGTGTTAATGGACTTGCTACTTCATCTTCTTCCTTTTTCCCAAAATCATTGGTCAATACATAGTGAATAATGTAAGCAAATGAACCCATTAAGTACTAACTAGCACTATTGTAGCTTCTCATGAAAGTTACTTGTTGGCCTCAAAATTCGTGACACACTCCAAAAAAAAACTACTTTATTTTTTATGAAAGGTAAAATAGATATTTTGGTATCAAAATTGGCAATTTTTGCAAAATTTATCAAAATTAGACACTTTTCGATTGATAAGCATGGAATTGGACATTTTTGTAAATTCTCCATTTTTAAAACTCATTTTTCAAAACTCAATTCGAACCCCCACATTCTCAAATAAAATAATTTTACACACAAATTTAAAACTTTTTTTTAACTACCTTCTCCAAAAAATCACTATTTTAAAATACATTTTCCATAAAATGTGGCTTAAACAAGGGCTAAATATAACCCCTATTTTATGGGAATTAAATTTAATAGATTTTAATAAAAGTTGATCAAATATGTGATTGAAAATTTGTGAATCCTATGAAATGTATGGTTAAAATTAATTTTTTACTTTGACTTCAATTAAAATCTTGATTTTAATTGCTTCCAAACATGGACAAAATCTTCTTTATTATAAAGAATTGTTGAGTCAAGAAATATACTCTGCGAACATTGTTCTCTACTTGTGGGGCATAAATGATGCAAAGGGAGAACCAAGTGTAAAAGGCTCGCATAAAATAGGCAAACTACTCCCCCATCTAGGCTGGCCAGAAACCGTTATTGAAGTGCACATGGGCAAGTGAGTAAAACGCGATACTATAACACAATCAATTACAAGATAGTCCATAGAAGGCCTCCACCTATAATTTCTCCTAAAATAACCAAATTGCCCCAGAGTTTTAAGAAAAATATATAAATACTCTCCGGCTTAGAGCATAAGAGATATGCGAATTCAAATATCTCTCACCCAAATAGTCATTTATCCTCTTGCTTCGCTTTGAGCATCAAAACTAGTGAGTTTAAGAGGCAAAAACCTTAGCTAGGTGAGAATGATTTATTGATCTAATTTCTATAGTCTAGAACAAAATAAACTATGAGATTCTCTATTATAGCAGAGAAATCTTTGAGAACTGGGGAAATGAACTAAGGAAAGGAAAATCAGGCATTAGTTGGAGCGTCGGAAGATAAGAATCGAAAGGTTAGTGGCTTTCCAACCAATACAGTAGTAGAAGGGAAACTATGAGAGAACCAGTCCCCCGCTTAGCCCCGTCGCTTTCGGGAGAAAAAGTTAGTAGCTAAGGCCATCTAGAAGATTGATAAGGTTCTCAAAGCATTAACAGTGGAAAGCTCTACTCTGTGCGCAAAGATACAAAGCCTAAAAGGTAAACATATTGAAAAGGTAGCCTTAAGAATAATCAGAAATAATCTGCAGCCCTAACCTCTTCAATCACCTCGATAGGCCTAAAATTGAAATTTCAAGAACCGAAGAGAAGGTAATCGTGATCCAAGCAATAATGGTGGAGTAATGTTTTCACCGCATGCTATGGACAAGGAAAGCACAGACAACGTTCTATATGACAAGCAGTTGATCAAATGCAAAAATATAGCCCTTGGATCCTTTGTCGGATCCTCTCGCCTCACTAGAGGAGGCCTGATCTTTCATATACAAGCTGCTTAGTTAGTGAAAATAGGAAAGGAGCCCTATGCATATTAAGGGTATATGAATTTTAGCATCGACGACGACAAATCCATATACGATAGAATCCTTGAACAACCTACCATGAAGCAGGTAAACATAATCATTTCCTTCCGTCAATCATATGTGAGGTATTTCACGAACGGAGATGATATTTCTTTAATATACGATCAAGGAATCTTGGCAAGAATCATGAAAGTAATAAAAAAAATGAGACATAAGAGCTCCTAAGAATATCATTTCCATAGTTGAAACGAGTAACCCTAGGGATAGACTGTAAATAGATTACTTAGTCAACCCCTACATAATTGATTGTATGTCAGAGATGACTGCAGGAGAAGAGCTAGAAAGCTTTCCTGTTAGCCCAGAAGATGCAACCAAATTTTTAAAAATTGGCAAGGATAAGCGAACCTATGAAAGGCTTGCTGAAAAGCTTCCTATAGGTGAACCTAGATATGTTCGCTTAGAAACATGTGACATGGTGGGAATAGATCCCAAAGTTGCATGTTATGCTCTAAAATCAATCCCAAAATAAAGCCTAAGATGTAAAGGCATCGGCGAATTAATGCAAAAAAATACGATGCAGTGAAAAGTGAGTTAGATAAGTTGTTAGAAAATGGCTTTATCTACGAAACTTAATACCTAGCTTGGGTGTGTAATCCGATTGTATTACCAAAGAGAAACAAAAAATGGTAACATGCCAATATTTCATGGACTTGAATAAAGTTTGTCCTAAAGACAACTTCCTTCTCCCAGAATTGATTAGTTGGTGGATGGAACTACGAGACATGAGCTGTCAAGTTTCATTGATACATATTCGAGATATAATTAAATCCCCATGTATGGATCGGCGAGAAACATACCTCATTCGTGACAGATTGGGGACTATACTTTTATAAAGTAATGACATTGAGGTTAAAAAAGCATGGCCACATACCAAAGGCTAGTAAACAAAATGTTCGCGAATCAGTTAGGAAAAATGATGGAAGTATACATTGATGATATGCTGGTGAAAAGCCTTCAGGTTCAGAACCACTTAAAAAACTTAGAAGAGACTTTCAACTTATGACGAAGCACATGATGAAACTCAATCCGCTAAAATGCACTTCAGAATTAAATCCGAAAAGTTCCTCGAATACATGGTCAATTAATGAAATATCGAAGCGAACCCTGACAAAATTCAGACCATCATAAAAATGTGATTCCAATCTAAACCAAAAGAGGTACATAGCCTAACGGGAAATGTCGTCGCCGTAAGTAGGTTTGTATCATGAGCAACAAACAAATGTTTCCCTTTCTTCCACGTGTTGAAAGGAATAAAGAAATTCGAATAGAGTAATGAATGTGAACATGCATTCTACGCTCTAAAAGATCATCTAGGGAAAGTACCCCTACTAGCTAAATACAAAAATGAAGAAAAGCTACTACTATATTTAACAGTCCCTAAGGTGGTTTCGGTATGTACTGGTAAAAGAAGAAGGAAAACAACAATTACCAATCGATTATGTAAGTGAAGACTTGCAAGAAGCAGAGGCCAGGTGTTCGGATATGGAAAAGCTGGACCTTGCCTCTGTTACAACATCGTGAAGTTGCGCCTTACTTCCAGAGCTACAATATTGAAGTACAAACTAATTTCCTGTTCAAACAAGTACTGCAAAAGCCTGATGCATCAAGAATGTTTTTGAAATAGGTAGTACAGTTGAGACAATTCGAAATAAGCTATAAAGGATTATCCACAGTCAAAGCACAAACATTGGCCAATTTCATCTTCGTCAGACGTTCCCGTTCTTAAGGAATAGGAATGTGGAAACTATTTTTGGATGGATCGTTGAGAGATATTGGTTCTTGAGCAGGCATAATCTTGAACTTGCTCAAATTCATAGAGAGGAAAATGAGCACACAGATGCTTAGCAAATCTGGCAAGTTCAAAGAACGTGAAATAGTTTAAACCAACGTCCGTAGAATTGTTGTCAAAACCACCAGTTAGCCAAAAAAGGAAAGAAACCCTATAGATATATGATTTTTTTTTCTCAAAGACATCTACACATTTTTAGGCTCCATCAAGAAAGGTCGAGGAGAGTTAAGATTTCTGAGCCATGTATATATATATAGATAAAGACCATAATATAAGGAATAAGGGAAACATAAACCTAACTTCTTGAAAGCAAAAAAACAATGAGAAATCAATAATTGAGAAAGTATTACCTCACATAGAATGAAAGTGAAAACAAATGAAATCTAGACTATAAACTTCTGAAGTTGGGCAGTCTGCACAAGTGCCTGAATCTGACATAGAAGGTCAAGTGGTCCATACTCTTGATAGTGGCAATGTTCCCAACCTTATGAAGCTAAAGAGTTTGCAACTTGGTTTTCCTTACGATAAATTTGAAAAATAGTGTTGCGTTTGGAGGAGATGAAGTGTCTGATCTTTTTTAGTATATCCTGAATCATCCATAGTCCTCCACCCCTAATGATGCAGTGAATGTCCTCAGTCGAGTATGCCTCAATCCAAATGTCTATGATACAAGCCCACTGGCAAAAAGAACCAGATCCACTATAGCTCGAAGTTCGGCCTCCAAAATCCTACAGGTACCATAAGATGCAAAAAATGTCGTAATGTAGCATCCATCCTGGTCTTGAATGATGTCCCCACCACTAGCAAAATCATCATTGATGCAACCATCAGTATTAATCTTGTGAGATCCCAGTGACAATGTGGCATATATAACTAAAATAGGTAATGAGGATGGAGAGTCAAAGAAATACCAAATAGGGGTACAAGAGCCAAGTCCATCGCCAATTTATAAGTCGAAATAATCCACCCATGTATAGAAATAAGATCATGCGATAAACTCTCTAGATGATCTGCCTAAGCACCATGCGGATCTCTTTGTACTTTGCATCATTCCTCTCAATCCATAGAAACCAGAACATCAATAAAGGAATGATAATGCGAATGTGGCCACATCATACGTACTGTCCAGAATAATGCCATCTCTGGAACCTTTGTTTAACTCCTCCACCTAACCTAATAGGTATTTGAAAAATGTCCATCAGAGATGGAACTGCTTGTAAAAATATGGTTGATGGTCTCGGATGTCAGAACAACACTGATAACACATTCGCAAATATGATCATTTCGTCAACAAATAAAAGGTATGAGACAATAGTTACCTCTATGCCAATAGCCCATATTGGTATAAGTCTAAAACCTCTGAGTAAGCAAGTGAGAGAAATAGATCACAGCAATGATAAATAATGAAGAAAAGATGGGATCCCATGTCTGAGACCTCGTGAGAAGGGGAATAATCCAAATGGACGGCCATTAAGGAGCACTGAGAAGTGATACTCTGAGATGCACCATCTAATACTGTCAACCCATATCTGATCAAATCGAAAGGCCTCTAGAATTGAGTTGATAAAGCCTCGCCCAATGCAATCATATGCTTTAGTCATGTTAAGCTTCATCATAGTGTTCTTCCCTCGCACTTTATCATCCAAAGTGTGGAGGAACTTCTGAGCCAACAAAATATTATCTCCAATTAGGTGACCAGGGATGAAACCATTCTGCTAAGGAGAAATAATGCACAATAGCAGTGAACTCAATCAAGTGTTCAAAAGTTTGATGATAAGATTATTGAACACCGTACATAAGCTGATCGGTCTAGACTTTGTCTATCTGCAATCATTTTCCTTCTTAGGAACCAACACAGTAGAGGGAGTCATGAATCCACGAGGCAGATGACCACCGTTAAAGAAATCTAAGACTGCTTTGTACACATCGTCTTGAATAATATCCCAACAATGCTGAAAGAATATGGATGAAAATCCATCTAGGCCTGCGACATGTCAGCGTCTATACTGAAAACCAACGATTGTACCTCATGAATCAAATGGGGACAGTTTAGAGCCATGTTATCTACTTTCGTCACAAGTTTGGGAATGATGTCTGGATGGATACGTTCCCAAGGCTGTGAATTAGCAGATATGAGATCCTAGTAAAAAAGAGATAGCTTAAGTCTGAATATCAACATGAGTAGATAGAACGTCCCCTGCCTGAGTCCTGATGGACCTAATACTTGACCTGGTCTAACGTCCCAGACCATCGCATGAAAGTATCAAGTGTTGTAGTTTTCCTTACACATCGAACGTGAACCGACTTTTTACTTCCAAAAGCTTTCTCAATAGATAAGGTCCGGCTCAAAAATGCTTGTGCATTAAACAGTAAGTCACGAAGATGTAGGGTATCTATTATACTCTATCTCTACATCGTCAACCATCTTGTGTGATAAAGCCTCATGTATGCAAGAAATCATCTCTGATCTAAACGATGAAATAGTCCACGAAGATAAAAAGTCAGCACTAAACTGCGAGTAAGGGCCACAAGATACAAACTATAAGGTTTTTATTTAAGTGAGAGTATCTGCTCAGATGCACAAATGAGGATGGGGCTTTATATGTAATGAAATAAATCCATGATGGTATATGTGAAAAACACACCAGTGGACACTCTTTAGCGCAAAAGGCTTTGACATAGGGCTATTATTTACCAAATACGAGGAACGATACCATGAACTTTACGAGAAAATGTGAAAAGTGTCAAAAGTTTGCATATACACCGTAAAACCCATACAAGAGCTGCTGATGAGCAGTAGCCCTTGTCCTTTTGCCAAATAGGGCATTAAATCTAGTATGTAATTCATAATTGCGGCAGCAGATTATTTCACCAACTGGGTAGAAGTCGAACCTCTCGTAAATATCACTAAGGTTAGTACTTGTAAATTTATATGGGAAAGCGATATCTACTGATTTAGGATACCAAATTCTATAATTTCAAAAAATGGCACACAATTCCAAGGGAAATTTTGAAAGCATTGTGTGACGATTGGGTATCCAAAGATACTTCTCTACTATATATTGTCCCCGGGCTAATGGACAAGTGGAAGAAGTAAATAAGACATTGAAAAACACCCTAAAAATGAAGCTAGATACGTTGAAGGGGCTATTGGCCGATGAGCTACCACAGATCCTATGCTCGTATCGAACTACCACAAAAATAGCAACAGAGTAAACTCTTTTATCCCTATACTATGGAATAGAAGCCATGGTATCGATTGAGATTAGTATAAGTTCAGAAAGGAAAATAGGATACAACGAAGAACAAAATGAAGAAGCTATAAACGTGAATCTAGACTTCTTAGAAGAAAAGCAAGACGAGTCTCAAGTTAAGCTCGCTGCATACCAAAAAATGATGGAAAACAAATGACTTAGTCCTAAAGTGGGAAATACCATACACAGTAATTGAAGTTGTTGAATCAGAAACATATAAGCTCGTATGAAAAGATGGTGAACCCCTTAAGCATCTCTAGAACAGTATGTACTCAAGAAAATATTATCAATCAAATAGGAAAAAAGTCCTATTGAGCGAACTCAACAAAAATTGATTTCCTTTAATAATACGAACTTAGCAAAGTTGGTTGTTAGAATTCCTATTGATGAAGCTAACAAAGTTGATTGATTATTTAACGGTACAATCTCAATAAAGCTAAATAATGAAAAAAATATGTTAAAATGAAATTTTTTATTGATATAAGGAAAGGTTATGAGGCAAGTAACATTTGTGAACTAAAACTATTACATAGCCAAAAGGCATACTCGACAAATTAAATTATCCTACGTCCGTTGTTCGTATCAATAAAAATTTCTCGAGTCAAAAGATCAGGGTAATCCTTTTGCCCAAAGTAGCCTCTAGAAGTTTACTAGGTATTTGTCGTGAAGGAAATGTGTGAGGGTTTATCACAATATCTAGAACTATGCCTTACACAGTAGATGCATATATGTGGAAAATGCAAAAGCATGGCAAACTTGCCAGCTTTCGATCCATTCTCGGCCAGCTTTTGAATTATAAGTGTCGAGACGAGAATCACATATATTGACCGTAGCATGGCAAGAAAGAAATTAGGATTATTCTAAGATTTTGTCTAGAATTTTAACATATTGGCACAAGAACTAAAGGGGATTTATCAAGAAAATAGAGTGAGATTAAGAACGAAGATGAAGAACCAGTAACAATGCTTAAAAGGACTTTGGAGAAGATAAGATGTTTTCACCAAAATTAGCAAGGAATATAGTGTTAGGACATATCTTTCGCAATTAGTGAGAATAAAAGCAAGAGATAGAATGATGCATATATATAGTATCAAGAGAAGCCAATATTAGCAATTGAATCCCAACGGACTCACGATCAGGAGACTCTTTAAATTAATAATTTAAAATATAGAGCTCTATAATTAAATGCATTCAAAATATTTTAATTTTCAATGTAGGAAAATAATATAATAATTTGGAGAGAAGCCAATGAAAATAAAAGATGGAGAAAATTGATAAATACTTTTTGGAAGTAGTAAAGTTAAATATTAAAGATAAAGAGTTTGTTGGAATGCTTGAAAAATTTTACTCTCTAAATTTATAAATGCTATCTAAATTGAAAATGTGCGTTTTTAAAAATAGAAATTATCTTGAAGATGCTCTAAGTCGATTAATTATCATGGTATATAAATCTATAGAATGAGTATTGGGTTATTTGCAAAGGATGGAGAAATTGCGGAAAATCGAACAATTATACATTATTTGCCTTATGTAACATGTGTTGAGAGTTATTGGTATTTATCAAATTAGTTCCTATCTAATGGGACATTATTGAATCAAATGACAAAGATATTATTGAGAAGTGAAAATTACACCAAACACCCATTAAAAAAAATATTCAATTTTTTACATGGGACATATTTTATTTATATATTTTCTGGAAAAAAAATAGTATAATTGATATTCTATAATACACTTAACTCCTTAAGCTAATTAAATTTAATGCCCTAAATAATTTCATATTAATCACATTCCTATACAGTTGCACTATTCCACATACAAAAATCTCACCCAATCTATTCTTCTCTATAATTTTTCTAAATCAGATCCTCTTCATATTTTGATCCCTTTGGGAGAGCCTTCCCACAGCAGCAGCCCAAATTCTAATTTACTGCAATTCCATAGTCTTGCAAAAAGTCACATTTACCATTGTAGGCAAAGCTTACCCTCTCATTCCAAAATAAGTATGTTCTTTAATTAAAATTGTTTATTTTTCATCTCAATTTATGAATAGAGAAAATTACAAAATGTTCGGAATAATTGGCTACTATTATTGCATTTATGTATTTGGTTAAATGTAATTTTCTAAGTTGAGTTGTGCTCTCCACTAATGAATTGTAAAGAGAGAGTTCTAGAATAGAGAGGAGAAGAGTTGGCGGGAAAATCTGTTTTATTCAACTGAAAAATTAGAAAGATGAGCTAAATATATACATAATGAAAAGAAGAAAAAGACTTAAATATCCCTATCTATATGCCTCTATACTCCCCCTCAAGATGGGAAATGTATGTTTAATACTCCCATCCTGGTTAACAAAGATTTAAATCTAACTCTCCCTAAAGGTTTTGTTAACAAATCTGCTAATTGTTCTTGTGAAGCCATATGTAACATTTTCACTTCTCCAACTTGTACTTTATCTCTTACAAGGTGACAATCAATCTCTATGTGTTTCATTCTTTCATGAAACACCGGATTACTAGCAATATGAATGACTGATTGGCTATCAGAGAATAATAAAGTTACCCGGTTGTGTGTGACACTTAAATTACTAAGTATATTCCTTAGCCAACTCAATTCACAAATAGCAGCAGCCATGTATCGATACTCTACTTCAGCTATAGATCTAGAAACCGTATGTTGCTTCTTCGATTTCTAAGACACCAATGAATTACCCAGGAAAATGAAATAACCAGTAACTGATCTTCTAGTCTCTGAACAAGCTGCCCAATCAGCATCACAGAAACCTTTGAGAATCAAATCTGATTTGCTCTCAAAGAATAAGCCTTGTGTTGGTGTGCCTTTCAAATACCTCAATACATGATTAGCAACTTCTAGATGAGGTTACCTTCATGACTGAAGAAATTGGCTAAGAACTTACACTGCATAGGACATATTGGGCCTGGTGGTCAAATATAAGATCCTTTCTACCAACCTTCAATTGTGTCATCTTCATCCTTACTGAGTTTTAAGTTATGCAGTAAAAGACAATTTGTAGGCTTAGCTCCAAGATAACATGTATCAGCCATAACTTCCAGTGCATATTTCGTCTGAAATATAGAAATTCCATTTGAAGTTCTCGCCATTTCAAGTCCCAAAAAAATATTTCAGAATTCCCAAATCTTTTAATCTGAACTGCTCGTTTAATTCCTTTTTAAATTGCTCAATATATGATAGATCATTGCCTCCTAAGATAATATCATCTACATAAATGAGCAATATAGTGAAAGAACCATCATCTTGCTTGCTAAATAGAGAGTAGTCAAATTTCGATTGTTTAAAGCCTTGTGAAAGAATGTATGAAGTCAGCTTAGTGTTCCATTGTCTCGACGCCTTTGAATCCATAAATAGACTTGTTTAATTTGCTAACAAGTTGCTCCCCATTCTCCCCCTACTTCTCATAACCCTTAGGCATCAACATATACACATCTTCATTTAGTTCACCATGGAGGAATGCATTGTTGATGTCTAGCTGATGGAGTCCCAACACTTATGAGCAACAACAGCTAAGAGTGTCTTAATAGTAACCAACTTAGCAACTGGAGAGAAAGTTTCTTCATAATCAAGTCCAGCTTGTTGTGTGAACCCTTTTGCAACAAGGCGTGCCTTCTTCCATTCCTGTGTCCCATCAAAATGAAGTTTTACTTTAAAAATCCATTTGCAAGCCGCATGTTTCTTATGTGCAGGAAGCTGACTAACTGTCCAAGCATTATCGGAAACCAATGGTTGATATTATGTGTTCATTGCTTTATACGAATTCGGATGTTTAGAAGCCTCATCATATGACTGAGGTTCATAAATGGTGGATAAAGCCAATTAGTATTTTCTCTGTGTAGGAAACAACCTGCTATAATCCAGATATTCTGAAATAGGATATTGTTTGCCAGCTATGGAACCTTTTGCCATGGATTCTGATTGGAGAACAGGCACCTGAGAGACTAAACTGCAATGATAATCTTGAAAGTATGTATGAGCTCTTTTAGGTTTGCTAGATTGACGAATTGGTATGACGGAGGTAAAGAAGGTACTGTAGGTGGAATGAAATCATGAGAATGTACCTCAGATAAGGAAGGTGAATGAAAAAATGGAATAGAAGAGGAAGAAATATTTGTAAGGGTAGAGATAGAATCAAAATTTGGGATTGAAATGCCAAGTGATGAATCATGTACTTGAGTTGGAAATAGGAGTGAATCATGTAATGGATAAACATCAGACTTTAACAAAGAAGCAAGAAACTTGGAATGATGAAATGGGAATATATTTTCATGAAAATATACATCCCTAGAAGTAAAAATAGTGTTAGTGTGAAGATTATATAGTTTATATGCTTTCATGCCATGGGATACCCAATGAAAATACAAGGTACAGCCATGGGATCAAACTTGATAAGATTTCTCTTAAGAGTAGAAGCATAACAAAGATACCCAAAGACCTTGAGATGTGTATATGATAAAGTATTTCGTATGGAGTCTTATTTACAAGCACAATAGTAGGTGTTCTATTAATAAGATGTGTGGCAATGAGGATACACTCCCCCAAAATTTGTAAGGTAAATTTTCTTGAAATTTAATAGCCCTTGCAATGTTTAGTAGATGCTGATGTTTTCTTTCTACCGTACTATTTTGTTGGGGAGTTTCTACACAACTAAGTTTATGTATGATTCCCTTAAAATGGTAGAACTCATTCATGAGAAATTCAGAGCCATTGTCAGATCTGATGATCTTTAAAGTGAATTGAAAATGTGTTTGGATCATATGATAAAAGGATTGAATGATAGATCTGCTTTGTGATTTTTCTCACATGAGATATGTCCAAGTCATTCGAGTATGATCATCTACAATAGTTAAAAAATACCTAGAACCATCCAATGAAGGAAAAGAATATGGTCCCCACATATCACAGTGGATGATGTCAAACATTTTGGAGGCTCTTATTTCATTACTTGGAAAAGGTAATCTACGTTGTTTGGCCATAGGACAAACAGCGTAGTACAAATGTTTATTGAATGTAATAGCAAGAATAAGATTTTGTAAAACAGACAGCTTAGAAATATGGACATGTCCTAAATGACAATGCCAAAGATCAATATTAGTGCTAATATCAAGTTGTTTATGGAATTACAAGCAATATATTCTATCTTATTACATTGCAAATAGAAATTAAAAGCGCAATTGGGATGTGGAAAAATAGAAGAATTGCCGTGATGAGGAATAGTAGACTGAGGATCAGATTGAAGATATTTGTATGAAGGTCTATCATGAAATTGTTGAGCAGAAAGCTGGAATGAATACAGTCCATCATCAAGTTTGCCCACCCCAATCATCCTCCATGTTAAAAGACCCTGGACAAAACAATATTGATGTATGAATATCAGAAAACAATTGTGCTTAAGTATCAATTTGCTAGCTGCAATTAGATTGAATGTAAAACAAGGCACCACTAAAACTTCTGTTAAAAACCAAACTGTCAGACAACTTTACTGTCCCAACATGTGTGGCTTCAATAGTATCACCATTTGGTAATCTCACAGATGCTCTGACAGCATCAAACATAGTAGTTAAATGTATAACAGAGCACACCATATGTTCTGAAGCTCCTGTGTCTATAAACCATCTAGCTGCATCTTTATGAATATTAAGACAAATATGATTACTTGAGAAAGCACAAGCACCAGGTAC
Source organism: Fraxinus americana (assembly GCA_035079005.1). Lineage (NCBI taxonomy): Eukaryota > Viridiplantae > Streptophyta > Magnoliopsida > Lamiales > Oleaceae > Fraxinus > Fraxinus americana. Next base: position 23,888,178 of record CM068713.1, read on the forward strand.
TGGATATGTAGTGGATGGTGCATCTTGAGGCTGTGAATGAGGTTGTGTTTGAGGACAAGTAGAGAACTGTTGTTTCAACTGTGGTACTAGCATAGCTAGAACTTGTTTACATTGATTTGGAGTGATAGCGAGGTTGGAAAGTGAGTTTACAACACCAGATTGATTACCATAAGATTGATTGCCATAAGAAGCTTGTCCAACAACATTTGCAATATGAGCTTTCACTTTAGCAGGTCGATGCCCTGGGGGATAACCTATCAATTTGTAACATTTCCCTTTAAGGTATCCAAGCATTCCACAATAACTGCATATAGGTCTCTCGTTTCTCTAAGACTGATTAAATTGTGTGTTCCTCTGATTTCCAATAGAACCGTGCACAATGTTACTTGCAAAAGCACTTCAACACTTTGTTGCTTCTTAATGGTAACTTCTTTCTGCCTCTCATCTTGTAAAATGGGCGCAAAAACTTTATTGAGTGAAAGCAAAGGATCCATCAACAAAATTTGACCTTTGACACCAAAAAAATGTTCATCTAACCCCATGAGAAATTGTATAACCTGATCTTCCTGTTTATAATCAACACTGTTGATATTCAGTCTATAATTATCTATCTCTTCCCAAAGTCCTTTGAACCGATTGAAATAAGAATTGACTGAGCTATTCTCTTGTGAAATTGAAGCAATCTGCTTCTTCAATTCATAAATGCGAGGACCATTACCTTGGCTATAACGATCCTTAAGCTCAATCCATATCTCTCTGGCAGAGTCCTTACGCATTACACTTGGATAGAGTTCCTTTGGAATAGAATTGATAATCCATGAAGACAACACGTAATTACATCTTTACCATGCACTATAAAGCAGATCATCAGAACGTGGTTTAGTAATCGATCCATCAATGAATCCTTCTTTATTCTTAACATTGAGTGCCATAACAGCAGCGTGACTCCATGTCATATAATTGTCTTCTGTAAGCACAACAGAGATAAGCTGCATCCCCATATTATCACCATAATGAAGGTAATAAGGATTGTTCAGATCAGTGATTAATCGACTGGCAATGGAATTGACATCTTCACCAACCAAATGTCCAATAGATGATCCGAGCGATACCATTGCGAGAAGCTTCAAAGCTCTGATACCATGATGACTAAGAGAGAGTTCTGGAATAGAGAGGAGAAGAGTTGGTGGGAAATTATGTTTCATTCAATTGAAAAGTCAGAAAGATGAGCTGAATATATATACAGAATGAAAAGAAGAAAAAGACTTCAATATCCCTATCTATATGTGCCTCAATATGCATTGCTGAAGTTTATTTTCGACAAAATAAAATAAAAAAATTTGTTTATCTTGGTGAATCAATTTTTTCAGTTTTATTTCATGTGTTGAAGTTTGATTTCAGCAAAGCCAGGTATAATCTTCAGAATATAAAGCTAGGTGGAGAATTTACAAGAGGTATATTGTTTTTTATGTAAAGTATTGATTTCAGATCCATTACCTGCAACTTCATCGATTGCTTAGTATTTACCCTCATAAATTTTCTGGTTCGCCAGCCAGCCGCGTGAACGTCCCTTTGACATTATTTTTGTGCTTATAAATCAGCTCTGTACTGTGTACCTCAATTATTCGAACAAGTAGTCAATGGGGCAAAACCTAATTGCTTATTGCTAAGATCCTCCATGTCAAATCACAAAGGGAATTATTAAATGCGGAATATACCTTAATTCATTGAAAATAAATTTATAATATTGGATCTTGAATCTTGATTATTGATTCTTTTATTTTTGAGTTCTTGATCTTGATTTTGACTTCTTGCTATATAGTCTTGATTATCTTGTTTCAATTTGATTCTTGATTATGAATTCTTGAATTCTCGTTCTTGATTGTAGGTATATGATCTTCCCATTCAATATACTTTCTCTTAATTATTCTTGTGTTGATGGAAAACACAAAGAATGATAAATTACATATGAATTGGAAACCATAACCATATACATATAATTTCTATATATATTTGGTCAATCGTCAAATACAACCCTAATAGATTTGGTGTCAACACATATAATCTGAAATACACTTTATTTAGATATCCAAAACCCCAATTATTTAATTCTTTATTAGATCATTTTAATTTTGGGCTTAACTTTAAGATAACATTTATACAAGTAATTACATATGTTGGCCAACATGACAAATTAAATACTTTTCCAACAATCTCCCACTTGTGCCACATATGTTACCTTATAAATGTGTATAACCTTATGAGCTCAATACTTTTGCTTTCATAACTAAAATCATCTCCTAACAATCTCGTACATCAATTATGTCAATATAGAATCAAAGATGTCTTCGTCACAATTATCATAACTAAACCCTCAATGACCACGTCTATCAACACAATCAAATGACACAGATTAGGGTCGTACCTGTGTTTCGCGGGGCTTGAGGCAAATTTTAGAATTTGGACTTCTAAATCGTAACAAGTAATCAATTTTTTTTTTCATTTATAAGAGTTTTACGGAACTAAATTTGTTAACTTAAACTCAACAATAAAATAACAAAATGAAATATTCAAAATATCTATATTAGAATCAAATAAAAATGCGAAAACATTTTAAACGATCGCTTAAATACAACTCGTCATGCGGTTTTAGAGACATGTATATTAATAAATTTTGAATAGTCAAGTTATTCTACCATTTCTTTTTCAATAGATAATATGGTCAATCCATTCAATCTTTGTTGTGACAAAGTTGATCGAAGATAAATCTTGATTAATTTCAAGTTGGAGAAAATTCTTTCTGCTGATGCAACTGTAATCGGTATGGTATTTGACTTACTTGTTTGACATTTAACTGCTTTCCTAAATATTCAATTCCACAAGTACAAAATCAAACCAAGATTTTTGCTTCTATTCTACAATATGGTTATAAGATATTTATGAAACCAAATTTGTAGGGAAAAAAGTGTCCTAACAATCTATTAACAGAAAAGGAAAAAAAATAAAAATAATCAATGATTATCAATGTTTCCAACTGTAGCACCCCGAAAATTTGAGAACAGAAAAAAAAAATTTATTTGTTTGATATGTTATATTTTTATATTTTGAAAGTTTGAGGACTAAAATGAAATAAGTTTTAAATTCTTATTTTTATGTGGGCCAAATAATTAGATTTTGATAAAACTAGATTTTGTATATCAATATTATACTCGTTGGATAGCTCGTAATTAATTATGAAATTTAGGCTCGAGAAAAAGTTGATTCGAATAAGTTTGGCATAGGATATTTTAAAATTACAAGAATATGTGTTTTCTATAATTATTTAAGTTGGTTAAATATGGAATATAATGCATTGGGGCAGCCACCTAGCCAAGTCACGTGTGGAAAATTTGTTAATTATTATTCCATTTTATTTTGATAAAGTTTAATTATAGCTATGCCTATTTCACTTAGACCAGTGCGTAGCCAGTTTCAGGTGACACGTGATTTCACTATTCTTTTTGCACTAGAATTTCACCACTCATATATGTATATTAATTGTGCAAGCCATGTTTAAATGCACGTTGACCATATTTTTAAGAATTTAATGAAAAACAAAATTTAAACTAGTTTTATCCGAATTATTTCTGAACCTATAGATTTATTCACGTGATTATTTAAAGATATTGTTTATCAAGGAATTTCATTTAATTGGTATTTTATTTAAAGTTGAATCCTAGCTTTAGCCATAATTTGTCCAAATGTAGTATAGTATATATTCAAATATGTTTGTGATAAGTGTAAATCATAATTGATACAGTACAAATTGCATTTAATGTTATCCAAAAATATACTTTTGTCTATACCTTAAAGAAATTTCCTAGTTTTGGCAGCCTCTCACGTAGGTGGGTGGATAGATACAAGTAAACTTTTGTGTTGTTTAACTATTGGATACAATTTCAACCATGTGGTGAAAAGTGTTTTAAGTAGGTTTGATTATTTTAAGATAATTCAAAATTTGAATAGTCATTGTCATTCAATTTGTTGGGATACGTTTCTACCATCCTAGGTACACTAGGATTCTACCTCTTTTGCCCTATAAATACCCATGTTTAGTCATATTATTTACACACAATTTTATATACACACGTACAGTATAGAGAGAGAGAGAGAGAGAGAGAGAGAGAGAGAGAGAGAGAGAGAGAGAGAGAGTTTTAATGCATGTATGCATGACAGATTGAGAAAGTACTTTGCATGGGAGATAGTAAACTGATACAGCTGAGAAATTTATAAGTTTTGGATGTGCAATCATATTATTTTCAAAATTTCATCTATCAAGGTAGGATACTACGTGCAAGTGGATATGTCTTTGCAATATTATAACTTCTTTTACATGATTTATTTCACGAAATGTTAATTGACATGCGGGTCCCAATGAAATGAAATGAAATGTGAGATCTCCTTCGGGTTTTCTCAAATGCTAGAGCTTTCGATTGATCTCCGATTGCTCTTGATGAAATGATGGTATGGAATGTTATAGATTTATGTTTAAAGAATTATTATATTGTTATAGACGCACGTATCCTACTAGGTTTAAAATACTCACTCTTTCAAAATTCAACTTCTCAGGTTAGATTGGTCAACGTGGATGGTGGTTGAATGGTGCACGAATTGCCAAGTAAAATATTTTGAAGGGAATCAACAGTAATTTTTCCTTATGTTTAGAGATTAGTATTTCTTAGATTTCTATTTAACACTTAAAGTTTATGTTTTAATGTTTTGGGTTGAATTAATTTGGATATTATGAATGCTTAAATTTATTCAAGTTTGAATCTTCAATTAAATACTTTTCGCTTTATGTATGATTATGAAATGATATCGGTAACACCTCAAAATTTAAATCAATAAAATTTGTGGCGTTACACCAACTTAGCTATAGTAAGAGAAGATTTTTCTTCTATTACATGTGTATGGTAAATACACTTCGCACTCATAATGACGTAGCGGAAGATTATAGGAAAGATGAACAACCTCACAAATATGAGATAAACTCACGAAAGTTTTATTCAATTCAATAATGTTTGCCTCGAAGGGCTTACAATGGTTTAAATAGCAAAACCCTAGCAAATTTCGGAAAATAAATAATAATAAAAAAAAACGATATTTTTCTATAAATGGAAAAATTCGATATTCTAACTTAAATAGAAACTCCTAATATTCAGGATCGTCCTCCAACAAACGGAATCAAAATCCGAATTTTATTGAATGAGATATTACCAAAATAAAAATTACCATAAACGGCAACAACGCGTAATCGAGAGCTTAAACGATGGAATCTGTCCGAAATCCCACGTACGTCATGGCCGAAGGCGATGAGTTGTGATCCTTGGCCCGTTTCCACTCAAATTAGACTATTAATTCGCCAAAAACGGACAAACCCAAAGTTATCATGAAATCATTATTTTGCCTTGCGATCCCACTTCATCATAAATTCTAACTCCTTATGCACTTCATCATTCTCCCCAGGGTGAGAAAAATTCGCCCTCGAATTTGACAGGGAAGAAGTCTCATCATCATCAGAATTATCACCACGAAAGATGCTTGACATTAAACACGTCGGATGTGCGAATATGACTTGGCAGCTTTAAACGATAAGCATTTGGATTAATCTTCGCAATGACCTCCAATGGACCAATCTTCTTGGCAGTAAGCTTGTTGTATTCATGAGCAGGGATACGATCTTTTGTCAACACCGCCCAAACAAAGTCACCTACCTCAAATTCAACATGTCGACGCTTAAGATCCGCATCATGCTTATATTTATTAACAGCAGCCTGCAACTGATCATGAGCCTGTGAGTGAATCTGCTGTAACTGTTGAACGAAGTCCTCAGCCTTACCATGCATTTTAACAGAAGTAGAAACTGGGGCCAAGTCAAGAGGACCACGAGGAACGAGACCATACACTACCTGAAATGGACTAAAACCTGTACTCCGGTTGACAGCATGATTATGAGCAAATTCTGCCTGACACAACTTCTGATCCCAAGACTTGATGTGATCACCAACCAAACAACGTAGTAAATCACCCAATGAGCGATTAACAACCTCTGTCTGTCCATCTGTCTGAGGGTGATATGCACTGCTGAAGTCCAACTTTGTATTGACCGAGCGCCACAAATCGCCGCTAAATGACCGAGGAAACGAGTATCCCGATCGACGCAATAGATGTAGGCGGGCGGTCCATGCAAGCGATATACCTCACGAAAGTACAAGAAAGCCACATCGATGATCCGTAGTTTTCTTGTGGGGATGAAGTGAACCATCTTTGAGAACCGATCAACCACGACAAAGATAGAGTCAAAACCACGCCGAGTCTTGGGAAGCCCCACAACGAAATCCATGCTAACGTGGTCTAAGGTCTTGGGATCAGATAGGAAGGGGCATATACAAGCGCATTTGTCGCCTTGCCTTTAGCCAAATGACAAGTCCAACAACGCTCCACAAACTTACCGACATCCTTGCGTAAAGATGGCCAAAAGTAAGAAGCAGCAACAAGCTGCAATGTTCTGTCACGACCCACGTGGCCTTCATTGTGCAATTCTTGAACAATCTTCAACCTCAAACCGCCTTTCTCGGAATACATAATGGTTGCCATGAAAAAGGAAACCATCAACCGATGCAAACTCCGATCGTACACCTTCCCCGCAACTTCCGAATAACATGGGAGAAATATGGATCGCAGCATATAAGTCACAAAGACCATCAAAACCGGGAACCTCCACTCGCATTTCGTCGGAGAGTTTGCGCCTCACTCAACGCATCCGTCACCTAGTTAAGGGCACCGCTTTGTGCTTAATCAAAAAGTAAACCGTCGCAAGTAAGCAATCCAAGAGGCATGTCTAGCGTATACCTTATCTTGAGTACCAAGGTGCTTGAGGGCATCATGACGTATACAAAATAAACTCCTTCGAACGTATAGCGACGCCAATGTCGAATCGTCGGACTATTGCATAGAACTCCACATCATAAGTACTGCACCGAGACTTCGGACTGTAAAGCTTCTCACCGAAGTATGCAACGGACCATGGCGGTTGTTTGATCAAAGACATCACTAATACCCACCTTCGAGGCATCACATGTAGCTCAAACGGGTTCCGGGTAAAGTCGTGCAACACCAAACGGAGCAGAGTCAACTTCGCTTAATCAATCGAAGAGATGCCTCGCTCGGGGGTCCATTGAAACTTTCCATCCTTTATACAATTTGTAATAGGTGCCATGATACCGCTAAAGTGTGGTATAAACTGCGATAAAATGAACCAAGGCCATGAAAGTCGCGCACTGTAACAGCTTTTAGGTTGTGAGCGGCTTATTGCCTCCACCTTGGATGTGTCAACCGCTAATCCCTCCTTTGACACCACATAACCAAGGAATACAACACGATCGCCAAGAACGAACACTTTTGCACCGCAAAGATAAAAGTGATCCCTGCGAAGAACTGAAAGAACTTCTCGAAGGTGCTGGATATGATCATCATCGGTAGCACTATAAATCAGAATATCATCAAAGTAGACGACAACAAATTTACCGATGAATGGACGAAGAGCCTGATTCATGATCCGCATAAATGTACTAGGTGCATTTGAGAGGCCAAAAGGCATGACCAACCATTCGTACAACCCTTCTCTCATCTTAAATGCTGTTTTCCACTCATCTCCAGGTCTGATCCGAATCTGATGGTACCCACTCTTCAAGTCAAGCTTGTTGAACACGCAAGCACCAGTAACCTGGTCTAACAAATCATCCAGGCGAGGAATAGGAAAACGGTAACGCACCGTAATCTTATTGATCGCTCTACTATCCACGCATATACGTCACGTCCCATCCTTCTTCGGCGTAAGGAGAGCAGGAACAGCACAAGGACTAAGACTCTCCCTGATGTGCCCTTTTGCCAGAAGCTCCTCCACTTGTCTACGCAACTCTTCATGTTCAGTGGGGCTCATCACATGCGCCTCGGGCGAGAGAAGCATCGTGCACCAAGTCAACTGACCGTCGAATATCCCGCGGTGGTGGTAACCTATCCGGAAGCTCTCCCGGGAAGACCTCATGAAACTCCTTTAACAATGGCCGAACCCTACAAGGAACCTCCTCGTTGTCAATCGACTTTCCCACCAAAGAACACACGACCCTGCACTCCTCCATCTCTCGTTTTCAAACTTTCGCTCTAGTCCGCAAATTGCGCTCGTCTCCAATCGTTTTCACCGAACCCTTATCCGGTAGTAACACAATCTTCTTACCCCCAAACAGAAAGCTGTACGTGTTGGTATACCCATCGTGCAGCGAATGGCGGTCAAACTGCCAAGGTCTCCCTAACAGCAAGTGGCACTCATCCATCTCTACGACATCACATAATACATGATCTTTGTAGGTAGGCCTAATGGAGAAACTGATTCGAGCACGCTGAGACACCTCTACATCGTTACCCCTCTTCAGCCAAGCTAATTTATACGGTTTGGGATGCTTCTCAGTCTGCAAACCCAGCTTCTTAACGACCTCTTCAGCCACCACATTTTCACAACTACCAGAATCAATAACAAATCTACATATCTTATCCCCAACAGTACACGTCGACTGAAAGATATTATTATGCAGCCAGTCAGTGTTATTCTCTAGGGGAGTCAGAAAGCTCCGCCTCACCACCAACGCTTGACTCACATCACCAACTACAAACTCTTCCTCCTCTCCGACTTCCTCGGTGTCGTCATGGTCAAATACAGGTGGACCTTCATAATCGTCATACCTCTCATCAACAAAGAGTCCTCTGCGCAGATTCTTGGGACATTCAGATTGTCTATGACCTGTACCACCACATGCAAAACAACGAATACCACCTCCGGACGCGTCGGTCGTTGAACGTGGTTAGGTCTAGGAGGGCCGTGCGAGTATGATTACCGGGGACGTGTCATCTCGTCGCCGTAAATTATCGGAAGAACCGCCCGCGTAAAAGGAATCGTATTTCTCCCCGGCCTCACGTTTCTCTATCTGTAATGCCCTCTGATATGCCTCAGAAACTGTCACAGGATCAAACATATTCAGAGTGTCTTGTATTTGGGGACGAAGACCACCCACATATCGTGACACCAACTGCTCTCGTCTCCATCACCTCATTCTTCGTAATCAACATATAAAATTCCGTTGTATAGTCACTAACCGTTTTCGACGCCTCGACGCATTCTCAGCTGTCGGTACATGGTCCGAACATAGTTGTAGGAAGAACCGTTTCTTCATATGCTTCTTCAATTTATCCCACGATATAAACTTGGACTTCCCCTAACTCCGGATCGCATCACTTTAGTCCGTTGCCACCACGCCGCTGCTCGCTCCACGAAACCTCGTCGCAACGAGAGGCACACATTTATCGCCAGGAACCTCCTTAAATTCCCCAAGATCTCCTCCACCGTACTCACCCAATACAAGAACTCTTGGACTTAATCCACCATGGAACTCGGGGAATATCAACCTTGAATCCCGATTCCCAACGCTCGTTCTCATCCCGACCACCCCCTTCCGTCGAATCGCGATCTATTGATGCTCTAAGTTGTGCAAACGGATTCTCATCATCGTAATCCTCAACCTGGCGGGGCCACCCGGCGCATGATGTTGCGGCATGAGTGTCGCAAATTGCCGTGTGTCGGCAACTCCACTTGTTGACGCAGCTTGTGTGATTTCATCACGTCTATGTACCTTCTCATCGGGACTTCACGAGCTTCTGGACGTCTCCTGGCGGCATGGTAAAGGAACGACTTCGGCTCTGATACCAACTGACGTAGCGGAAGATTATAGGAAAGATGAACAACCTCACAAATATGAGACAAACTCACGAAAGTTTTATTCAATTCAATAATGTCTGCCTCGAAGGGCTTACAATGGTTTAAATAGCAAAACCCTAGCAAATTTCGGAAAATAAATAATAAAAATAAAAAAAACGATATTTTTCCATAAATGGAAAAATTCGATATTCTAACTTAAATAGAAACTCCTAATATTCAGGATCGTCCTCCAACAAACGGAATCAAAATCCGAATTTTATTGAATGAGATATTACCAAAATAAAAATTATCATAAACGGCAAAAACGCGTAATCGAGAGCTTAAACGATGGAATCTGTCCGAAATCCGACGTACGTCATGGCCGAAGGCGATGAGTTGTGATCCTTGGCCCGTTTCCACTCAAATTAGACTATTAATTCGCCAAAAAGGGACAAACCTAAAGTTATCATGAAATCATTATTTTGCCTTGCGATCCCACTTCATCATAAATTCTAACTCCTTATACACTTCATCACATAATGAATTCAATTTCACATAAAATAGGAAATAAACTTCTTATCTGCAAAAAATGGTCAAATTTTACACACATTTTCACTTTGCACAAAGCTCACAACCTTTAGAGAAAAAAATTGTTATTACAACAATAATAACGATATATTATCTAAGGTTATAAAGATTTGCATAATGCAAGAGTAAAATGGAAAAATTAGATCACATCATATTTAACCGTATATTGCACCCAATTACACCATATAAGGCACAAATTCACATTAAATAATAATGGATCGAGAAAAGAAACTCAATGCCACACACTAATCAATAATCCAATCAGCAGGACATTGAAAAAATGTAATTGAATTTAGAGATAAAACTATAAAGCAATCAATTAAATATATAAAATCTATCAGTTAATACAATTCAGAAAAACTAGGGTTAATAAACAATCAGATCAACAAAGATGTGTGTAACGATGCATAAATATATATCGAAGGGGTGTTACACAATGTAATGAGTATTCCTAATCCAGACACTAATTCTATGATTTACAATATCATTGTTGAAGAAGCCTCATTGTTTGGAGCAACTGAATAAGAGTGAACGAGTATAAACGACAATAAGTTTTTAAAATAAAGAAGGAAGCAAATTTTTTTTTGGCCCCCCTAAAGAGCTTGGCCTGAGGCGACAGCCTCTTGGGCCTCTCCTCAAGTCCGGCTATGATACAAATCAAGTGTGGATGTGTAGTGTGGAAATTACATGCAATGTGATCCAAACTTGCCTATTTTCAACTGATCCCTACCTTATTCTTTAATGAGAACAAACCAAAACTTTAATCATAGTGAAAGTTGATGTGAATACTTTATTTCTGAATTAAACGGATTGTCATTGCTTGCTGTCTTCATTGATATATATATATAAACTTTACATAGTAATTTAAGCACAAAAAGTCTTCCATACTTCACCTACTACAAGACATTGCATTTGACAACTTTATCACCATACCATACATAGTCCATAATTCAAAAATATACTACCAAACGTCTACTAGTAAATTAGGGAATGATGATTACAAGAGGCATAGTGGATTGACAGCAAAAATGTCATGCTACACTTAACACTATTGAAGAAGATGCATGGGCAATTGTAGCACTAAGGAGGAATTCACTGTTATTTTCACTGCACACTATCAAGGTTTTCTGTTATTCACCTTCTTCAATCACCAGATCTAGCGTTTCTCCCATTTCATCCCTTGTTAATCTTATTTTTCAATTTAATTCTTATTCTTACTATAGAGTTTCTCAAATTAGGTTTAAATGGGAAGGAGATTGTATTTACTGTTAATTTTTTTTTTTCGATCTATTTACCAAATACCGCCATTGTTAAAGTATACGTCTCTGTGATTTGTCCCTAAGAAATATCAATGAAATATACGTAATTTGTTATTCAGAAACAATTTTTGTTAGTAGTCAAGGCGTTTACTTGCTTACTTACAAGAAAGAAAATAATAGAAATTTGGTGATTGAATACTACAGTTGAGTGAAAATAAACAAGGATTTAGAAATGTAATTATAGGGAAACTCTCAAAAGTTGAGAGCTATTAACACTTCCCTTAAAGTATTGGGGGTGGTGTGAAATGAACAAGATTTTTCAATTGACAATTCCTACCCTTCCCCTTCCCCTTCCCCTAGCCTTTCCATTTTCTGTTTACTAAATATTGTTGAAGTGCTAAGCTTACTTGAATAAGGCTTTGCTTGTTGTTTTTGTATTAACTGTAGTTAGTCAGCAATATGTATCTTTTTTATTACACGAAGATTAACTGGAGAGTTTGAATATCCAAGCTGCTTATGCAACAATTTCAGAAAGCCATATATATTTTGCAGTTAACTAAAATTAATCTAGAAATTCCAGAGGCATCCAGAGGCAATTGTTCCACTTGGCATAAGAATCTCTGAAGTTATTTAAATGGAGTTTCTGATAGAATATCTTGCACGTATTGATGCCATTAGGTGGTCTAAAATTTTGAATACATTCTACATGGTAGTTTGATCATCAACTTCAGTATTTCAAGGCCAGGTCTTAGGTTTCTCTTGTCCTTCACAGATTCCTAGAAACATAGGATGCATTGCTTCGGAAACCTGTGGTGTGTCATCTGTTGGATTTTCAACTTTAGTATTTCGCTTCGGATTTGATTATTAGCTGTGAAATAGATTGGAATGATGAATAAGTTAAATATTTCTTTTGTAGTTATATAATATTTTGCTTAAACTTTTCTGAAAGTCTAATTATTTTACCTTTTTTCGTACTTTAGCCATTGAGATTTCAAGTTGATGATACAAAATTAAAGCGTGCTGGACTTGATTACTGACCGTATCCTCTACAATTTCCTTTTTGAAGCTGAATATATACGAAGCAGTGGAGCCATTACTTTCATACATTGATGTTTCTTCCCTTTTAATATATACCTAATACCTGATGAGAGTAGTGCAACTTCATACCATATTATTTGGAGTTTGGTCACTGTTTTTTGCATTTAAAACTAGGAGGCTGAATATGTAAAAGATAGATACTTCTATGTCTTAAGCACTGAAAATAAAAGTGGCAAAGAATACTATTTTAAAGGGCACAACATACTTCTCAAGTGATTAGGATGAATATGTTTCTCTCCAGAATGTCAAACGTTTGACATAATCAGTTGTTCAAAACAGAACTGTAAGAGGCACTAGATGGAGATGCCATTTTCTTGATTAATCAGATGACAAATAATTGTCATCTGGTTATCTACGAATTCTTTATATGTTCAACAGGGCGAAAAAGGAATCTGTTGATCAACTATGTCAAAAGATCACCATTTAGTTAAAAAGGTAAAGAAATGTACAAGTTCCCGTCATTTTTCGGTAAATAGAATACTTCTAATATATTCTAATAAATTGCAATGAAACTTCAAATATTTCTCATGTTCCACGTGTAGTTGCTGTAAGTGCATCTAGAAACATGCCTAACAGCAGAGAACATCATAGTGCAGGTGTCGTGAAATTCGAAGATGCAAGGTTGATCAATTTCAGAGTACCAAAATTCGAAGGTGCAAGGTTAATCTAAAATTAAGCATTGATTTTGCCCATATCAGTAATGCAACAATTTATGTTTACTGAAGCTTACTGATAAATCGATCCAATTCAAGTAATCTGCTGAATATAGATTGGACTAGAACAAAAAAAGAGGTGACAGAAGGCCGTTGATCTTCAAATGATCCAAATACATTGGTTCATCACATTCCCCTAGGACCTAATTCATTTTTGTTTATTGCATTTTCAAGCATATATTGCTATTAATATTTGATATGAGAGTGGCACATAATTAGATTTCTCTATTAAATAGATACACTTGTTTATTTCTACAAGATATTATTGATGGTTGTTTGGAATTTATTATTGGCTTGGTTATTGTTATTAATATTTTTAGTCCAAAAACTAATGATATTAAATATTTACATATGATAATTAAGGAATCGGGAATGCTATGTAATGTGTATACATTATAATAAAAAGTGCTATTGAAAATGATATTATATTCAAAAAATGGTATAAATATTAAAAAATTATGATGGAAAAAGAATGCTATTGAAGATGTAACCATGACGATTAAAGAATGTTATTAAAGCTAAATTATAATTAAAAAAATGGTATAAAATTTAAAAAGATTGCACGAAAAGAATGCTATAAATACTAAAATCATGATAATAGTAGAATGCTATATAAAAGGCTTTTTATAGCATTTTATAATAGCATTTATAAAATGTTATAATAGTGGTACTACTTCTAATAACACTACCAACGATAGCATTTTGGAAAAAATGCTATAGAACATGATATATAGCACTTTTCGCAAGCTATAGATGACTTGATATATTGTAGTGTATATACAATCATCAACTGAATTCATCTCAAAATCAAACAAGATAATTATTTGATGAAATTTGTGATACCATTTACGGGAAATCTGCTTAAGCCCATATACTGATTTCTTTAATATGTAAATCATCTGATGTAGCTTAAGATCAAAATGTATCGCAAATGCCATAATAGTTTTAAAAGAGCCTTTCATAGAAATCAGAGAGAAAATCTCTTTAATGTTAATGTCTTCCTTTTGAGTAAACTCATTTGCAACAAGACGAGTCTTATATATCTTCACATCATCCTTTGAATTCTTCTTAGTTTTAAATATCCATTTACAACCAATGAGTTTCGTACTTTTAGGCAATGCGATAAATTCCCAAACGACATTGTCTTTCTTGGACTTTATCTTTTTATTCATAGTATAAATCCACTCTTGAGAATTATTTCTTTGCGTGATTTGATGAAAGTTGATTGATCAGATCTTCTTCCATCAATCCAATGCCATCCTTTTTTTCTTGAAAAAAGAACTATAAAGTCATCCATAATTGCATTTCTCTTTTCTCTAGTGGTTTTCCTTAATGACATTTATTATTGAGGTTGTTGGATTTGTTTTTCTGGAACAATCTATTGATTATGATTTTGTAATATTGTCTTAATCCGAAATTGCGTCTTGATCAAGATCTGGAGTAAGAATTTGTCATTGGTCCTACTCATTGTCAAATGCAACAGAAGTAATATATTCATATCCTTCTCCAAAGATAAAATCATTTTCCTCAAAACCTTATCTCCCCCTCCTCGGAAACTCTACATCCTCAAGGAATCAGACATTTCCCATTTTTGAAAATCGACCTGATAGTGGGACCTTAAATTTGTAACCCTTTAACACTTGCTTTACCTGAAACTTTACTATGGATTTAAGCTGCAATCATTAGAGCTTCTTCCTAGAGAGATTCTAGCAAGGTGAAATGAATAATCATACTCATTACATGTCCTTAAGTATTCTGTTTCATTTCTCAATAACACCATTCATGCAAGGGGACCTTGGCATGATGTACTGTGGAAAGATTCCACATTCCTCTAAAAACTTTTAGCAAAAGGTCATGGATATTGTTCCCCCTAATCCGTCATATATGCCTCAATATTCACCGCCACAATTAGATCTGACGTGTTTTATTTTTTTGTTAAGTTGATTTTCAACCTCAACCTTGTATACCTTGAACATATCCAGTGTTTGGGATTTCTCATAGATGAGATATAGGTAGCCATAGGGAGAAAAAATTGTCTATAAAAAAAATAAATTACCTTTGACCATTCCAAGAAACCAAAGGAAATGGCCCACTGATATCCGCATAAATTAGTTCTAAGACATTCGAAGTTCTATTGACACCTAATTTCATTATGTTTGTCTGTTTCCCTTTAATTTAATTAATATAAATACTTAAGTCTGAAAAATTAAGGGAGGATCAAGAATTCCTTCAGACATAAGTTTTTCCTCTCTTTTAAGAGATGTGACCTAAGCGCTCGTGTCATTACGAAACAAAATTCTCATTGGTTAATTTACGTTTAATACCACGTAAATTTATATGCAATGTTTCTTTATAAGAAGCAATCATATTAAAAAAATATAGGTTAAAACCAGATAAAGACCTAGTAGCCATAATATTTGAATTAAGAAAGACTAAACTGACTATTTTCACACGAGCAAAAGTAACCGAAATAATAATCAGTCTTTAATGATAAGCTAATGTCCATATAGCTTCAACATTGATTGATTTGCCATAGTCCCACATAGGTGAATCTTTCAGCATCAATTGACTTCTGGCTGTTTAAGCAACCCCGCATAAACAGAATTATGTGAGTAGTAGCCAAATGTGGTTTGGATAGGTTGAAATAGTGGACCATAGATATTAAACCCAAAACCACTAAGTTTCACATTCTTGGACAAAATTTAGAATAGTTTGGAGGTATTTCCCTGTTGTAGGAAGATATTGAGATAAATAGGGATTCTATGTGTGAAATTAAAATCTTGTGTGGATTGTCTAAAGTCAATATGATGCAATTGGGTGCAAATCTCAAGTTAGAGGTTGTTTTACTTGAATTGGTGTTAAATGAGTGACATTACACTAATCAAGGCATATAAAATATTTTATTAAAAAATTTCTCATCATAACATTTATAACTCGAACAATTAAGATTGAAGGGGTTTTAAAACTTGGTACCCTATGGTCATCTGACTTAGGAGTCATCGGCCGAAAGCTTGTTACATGGGTCATTTAGAAAACTTAAGAGAGAGAAAACTTCAAATAAAGAAAAAAAATATTCTAAAAAATTGTCAGAAAAAGCAGGTGCATGAAACAGAAAACGCACCAAATGCATTAGTTAAGTCCCAAACACTTGTTTAAGAGAATTTGATTTTTGCTAAGAGATTGTTAACCTAGTTAAATCCTAGAGATTGAAGCAATTAAACTTAATGGAGAATCCTTGTTTATTGAAATGTTGAACTGCAATTGGTGAAATTTTGCCAAACTAGAGTGGTGAGGATAGTAAAAAAATTCAACCTTAGTTCATATACTGGAAAAGAGTGAAAATAATAAGTTTGGGGGTGTTTGAATCTTACGAGTGACGAAAGAACATATTTGACCATTGATGGTTGCGAATTGAAACAACTTATGAATTCATAATTAATTCTTCACACACACGTCGATTTTACATTGAAAATGTGGATTTTAATTTCTATGATTTTGAAACTGTACATAGATTTGATATTATGATTTCAATCTCGAAATAAAAAGTCAGGTTAACTAGTTAAATCTTGTTCCTTTATTTGATTGACTGGCCACTAATTAGGTAATTAACATTGCTTGTTTGTGTGTTTATTATGTTTTGTTTGAGGACAAACAATTATTCAAGTTTGGGGGTGTGATAAGTGTAGTTTCTACACTTACTCAAGGCCCTAAATCATGATATTTTATTGTCTTTTGGATAAAATTGTACCTAATTTATGTTAAATTGTATTTTGTAGATAAAACTTTATGTTTAATGAAGAATTGGAGAAAAAAATTCAAAAGTGGCGAAAAATAACAAAATCCAAAGATGAAACCTTGGAGAGAAATATTACATTAAATGGATTCAAGTTAAATGAGATTCAATAGACTTGCATTGAAAATTTAAATTGGAGGCCCAAATTAAACCTATATATATAGAGAGAGACAAGCAGACAGAAAAAAAGTGAGAAAAGAGAGGAAAAAGGGAAAAAGAGAGAATACACATATAAGAAGAAAAAGACGGCAAGGAAAAGCGGAAAGAACAAGAAGAAAGAAAAAGAAGAAAAGAGAAACAAATAAAAGAAAAAAAAAAGAGAAAAGAAAAAGAAAGGAGACGGCATACACGAGAAATTTAACATTTCGTCAATTTTTGGTGATGTTATTATATTTTTTGCCGCTTTTCCTTGCCGTCTTTTTCCTTGCCTCAATGTTATTGTATTTTCTATTAGTTAAATGTAATTAGGAAAAATAATCATAACCATCATAATTATTTACTTGCTTTTATCAAATAGGAGTTAGAAAAATTAGATTAAATCATAAAGTATAGTTCTCGTGGGCCCACTATACTGTTATTTACGATATCATACACTTGCGATATAAAAAACGCAACAACGGGTTTAGGCCAACATGGAATATCCTCTAAAAAATTACGAAGCCATTCTGCTTCCTCTCCAGTTTTATCTAAAGCTGTGAACTCAAATTCTATCGTGGATCGAGCTATACATGTTTGTTTAGATGATTTTCAAGATACGGTCACACCACCAATGGTAAAAACATACCAACTAGTGGATTTTGAGTCTTTTGTATCTAATATCCAATTAGCATCACAGTATCCTTCTAATACAGTTGGATATCTAGTATAATGTAATCTAATATTTGAGGTGTAGTGTAGATAGCAAGAACCCTTACCAGTGCCTTCCAATGGTCATTATTTGGGTTACATGTATATCTACTAAGTTTCTTCACTGCATATGCAATATCTGGACTAGTGCAGTTTGTAATATACATTAGACTGCCTATTATCCGAGAGTACTCTAATTGAGAAACGTGTTCACCTTTATGTTTGGCTAAATGTAGACTTAAGTATATCGGTATTTTAACTGGACTTTCATCATATATATGAAACTTCTTAAGTATAGTTTCAATATAGTGAGATTGAGATAGGACAAGTCCCTCAAATGTTTTAAAGATTTTAATTCCTAATATTACATTACAGTACCCATATCTTTCTTGTTAAAATATTTTGTCAACATTTTCTTGGTATTTGTTATGATATGATCACAATTACTACCCATAATTAGTATGTCATCAACATATAGACATACGATTACATATGCATTAGGTGTGGTTTAATATAAACACATTTATTACACTCGTTAATCTTAAAATCATTTGACAACATAGTTTTATCAAATTTTGCATGCTATTGTTTTGGCGCTTGTTTTAGTCCATATAACGACTTAACGAGTCTACACACCTTTTTCTCGTGTCCAAGAGCAATGAACCCTTCGGGTTGTTCCATGTAAATTTCTTCTTCTAGCTCACCATTTAAGAAAGCAATTTTGACGTCCATCTGATAGATTTCCAAATTATGCAACACTGTGATTGCAATTAATACTCTAATTTACGTTATCCTTGTCACATGTGAGGATCTATCGAAAAAATCAAGGCATTCTTTTTGTTTGAATCCTTTATCAACTGATCCATCAGTTTTTAATTTTCTTTTGAAAATCCATTTACAACCTAACGGTTTGTTACCGGGTAGGAGATCTACTAATTTCCAAGTATGATTTTGCATAATAGAATCAATTTCACTATTGATAGCCTCTTTCCAGAATGGAGCTTCTGGACTAGACATTGCTTCATTGAATGTCCTATGTTCATTTTCTAACAAATAAGTTAAAAAATCTGGACCAAAAGACGTAGATATTTTGTTCCTTTTGCTACATCTTAGTTCTTCATCAATTTGATGATTACCAATTGCAGTATCATAAGTTCGTTTTTGCGAACTTATAAAAAATACAACATTCATAGATTCAATGATAGTATTTTCATGTACATCCGGAAGTTAAACTTATGTACGAGGAACCGATAAGCACTACTATTATTAGCATATCCAATGAATATACAATCGATGGTCTTAGACCTTATTTTAACTTGTTTAGGCTTTTGTATTTCTACCTTAGCCAAACAGCCCCACGCTTTTAAGTATTTGTACGAAGGTTTATGACCTCCATAACTCATAAGGAGTTTCGTTCCTACTTTTGTGTGGTAATTTATTTAGAATGTGGTTAGTTGAGAGAATTGGTTCCCCCAAAAATTTTGAGGTAAACCAGAACTAATCAACATAGCGTTCATCATTTCTTTCAGAGTACAATTTTTGCTTTTTGCAATACCGTTCGACTGAGGTGAATAAGGAGCTGTAGTTTGATGAATATCTCAAAATCTGAACAAAATTCTTCAAACGGTGCTCCATATTCCCCACATCTGTCACTACGAACAACTTTATTCGTTTGCTTAGTTGATTCTTAACATCATTCTTGTACAGTTTAAATTATTCTAAGGCCTTGTATTAGCTCCTTATCAAATAGACATAATAGTACCTTGTGCAATTATATATAAAAGTAATAAAATACTTTTTTACCTCCGCTAGTTTGCACAAACTTTAAATCATAAATAGCATTGTGAATTAGTTCTAGAGGATTTGAGTTCCTTTCAACGGAATGAAACGGTGTTTTAGCTAATTTAGCCTCTACACATGTTTAGCACCGATGATTTTGATCAAAGGAAATAGAAGGCAATAAATCTAAACTTACTAATTAACGTATAGTATTAACATTTACATGTCCTAACCTATCATGCCATAAGTTATAAGACTCAATCAAGTAAGCAGAAGATTTATTTTTATTAATATCAAAATTACGGAGTACAGGCATTACATTCATTTTGAATAGCCCATTGGCTAAGTACCCTTTGCCTACAAACATGCCTTTTTTGGTGAGTACAAACTTGTCAAATTCAAAATACTAGCCTAAACCCATTCTTACTTAGCAAAGCTTCAGATACCAAGTTTTTTAGAATATCGGGAACATGCTGGACATCGATGAGTGTTACTTATTTCCCTGATGTCATCTTCAGTACTACTTTACCTAAACTAACAACTTTTGATGTTGCCGAGTTACCCATAAATATTTGTCGTCGATTGATAGGAGTGTAAGATGAAAATATCTTCTTATCAGCACAAACGTGACAAGTAGTGCCAGTATCAACGAACCATTCTCTTGGATTGTCCACCATGTTTGCTTCAAATATAATAGCTGAGAGCATTAGTTCAGACACACCATTAGATAATCTGTCTCCTTGATCATGAGTATTTGTTCCTTTTTGTTTTACTTTTTCTATCGGCAGTCTTTTGCAATGTGACCAGGCTTACCGCAATTATAGCAATCTCATTTGAATTTCTTGACCTTGCTCTTTTGCTTGCCATTACTCGAGTGCTTCCTTTTCTAGCTAGTATTTGGCTCCACCAAATTGACTTTAGCTTCCATTTGCAGCTTTTCAGATTTCTTTTCGGAGTTTCGATTGTCTTCCTCAATTCTTAATCGTACAATCAGATCTTCAAGTCCCATTTCCTTGCGTTTATGTTTCAGGTAGTTCTTGAAATCTTTCCACATTGGTGGTAATTTTTCAATAATTGCAGCAACCTGAAATGACTCATAGAGCTTCATACCTTCTGCATGCATATCGTGCAGGATGATTTGTGGCTCTTGGACTTGATTCATTACTGTTTTAGAGTCTACCATTTTGAACTTCCGGAATTTGCCTACAACGAATTTCTTCAATCGGCATCTTCCGTTTTGTACTTCTTTTCCAATGACTCCCACAGTAATTTAGCTGTCTTGACTGAACTGTATAGCTGTAAAGTGTGTTGTCAAGGAAATTTAGGATGTATTTCTTGTACAAGAAGTCACTATGACTCCATACATCGAATGTCGTTCATTTTTGAGAATCTGTTTCCCCCTCCTCAAAAGTTGGAGCATCTTCACTCAAAATTTTTTCCAAGTTTAGAATCGTGAGATAAAACAACATTTTCTGTTTCAATCTCTTAAAATTCACTCCCGTGAATTTCCAGTTTATCCCCGTGAACATTGTTAGGGGGTACAACAGATGCAGTATTATTTGCCATTGTTGTCTTAAGATTGTTGGCAAATAATGACATCACTGTGAATTGATTTGGACAGAATAATGTCGTGCAAAAATGAACGATATAAAATGTTAATGGTTAAGACAAGAGTTCGACTCTTTCTCCTTAAGACATAATGCCCCGCACTGGTGATGACGGTATTCTGACACTCGTCTTACAAGATACAACGACCTCGACTTGTAATAGTGGACTCCAAATTACAAGACCCAGCGAAGCTACTTACGTTTTGATCTCTCTAGAAATTGGAGGACTAAAATGTAAGAAAATTATTTTCAAAGCTGAATTGCAAAATATGAATAATGCAGGGACGAATGAATAATTTTGGAAGAATAATAAAATCAGAATTGATTTTAGAGTGGATGAAAACCGGGGTATGGGGGCCTATTTATAGAAGTTGAAAGTTTTGTTCAAAAGACACAACAACCAAAACGTTGTGTCATCAACAGACAAACCTTTGGACATGCAATTTAACTGTCAACCGTCAGCCGCCATATTCTATAAGAATCCACGTGTCATGCACAGAAAACTCGAGAAAAATATTATAAATTAAATATATTAATTTTTTAAATAAGAATAAAATAATATAATTCAAATATTATTTTACAAGAAAAAATATATATTTATCAACTTGGCACAAGCCCGAGCCCACGACCCGTGACTCGTGCCGAGCCGAGCGAGCCGATCGATCGGATGGACGGGTGTGGACATTGGCTCAACCTATTAGCATGTGGGTTATCTCCCCTTCAAAAACTATTGGTACACCTTGGGGTCAAACCCAAGTCCCAAACTTGAACAATATAAAGTGGTTTATACTCTTCTAGCTTTCCTATGTGAGATTAACACTTTTTCTATTCCCCACTAATTTTTATTCCAGTTTATTTCAACTTCAAATGATCATCTTTTGACCTTAATTTCTCATTCACCCTAAATTGGTTTTAAGAAAACAAATACATAACATTAATCTACTCATGGAATAGAACTCTCAGCCAAAGAAATCTTTTGTCCAACTAACGAGACCCATTAAAATAATTAGTCAAAAGTTGGTCAAACCAACTAATAAAACCCAATTTTTCCAACAAGTTTGACACTTGAGTTTGGTCTCCAATGGAGAGAATCAATATGTTAGAGGGTCAAGCTAAAGCCCACATGCATGCGCCTGTCGGACTGGGTATGGGTCGTGGGCTTAGGCTTAGGCTTTTTGGTAAAATAATACATTAAATTAAATAATATATTTTAATTATATTATTTATTAACTCTCAAATTTTTTGTGCGTGACATCTGTCCAACTTCTAGAAAGTGATGGTTTTAAAACTTGTTTGTCCGAACAATTGCTAACCAAATAGATTGTATTTGTTCAATATACAACTTTTCAGCAGTTGTGTTTTTTGTCATGCAACTTTTCAGATTCTATATAAAAATCCCGAAATCGTGGATTTTAATTATTCCAAATCTTCTTTCCTTCACTATTTTGTGCTCTTCGTTTTAGTATCGAATATTATATTTTTACATATTTTAAGTCCTCTTTCAATTTATAGATATTATAACATTAGTAGGTTCGTTGGTCTTTAAATTTGGAGTGCTACTATTACAAGTCAATGTCAATATATTTTGATAGACGAGTGTTGGAGAACTATTGTACCAATGTTGAGCATTATCGTTTTAAGAAGAAAAAATCAAACTCTTTCCTCGGCCATTCAATTTCTCTATATTACTTTCTTATCTTTGATAAATCATTAAAATATCCATTGTTCTTAACTTTGATTTTTGAGTAAGTCGAAATTCTACCAAAAGATTAAATTTTGAATGTATACGTGTGCATGATAAATCATTAAAATATCCAAAATTCTTAAGATGACATTTATTAGTTTTTGTACTAATTTAAATACTGATTTTATTTATTTATTTATTTATTTTTATCATGGCATCTATTTCTAAATCAGTCGTACTCCCTAGCAATTTTCAATAAATTCACGGGAGTGAATTTTAAAAGATGACAACCAAAGATGTTATTTTATTTCATTACTCAAGAATTTGACAAAATTCTTGAGTGAATATGCTCCAACTATTGATGAGGAGAAAATAAATCCTCAAAGACGATTAGCTTTTGATGCATATAGTCATAGTGATTTCTAGTGCAGAAACTATATTCTCAACTGTCTTGAAAACATTCTATACAATGTATACAATTCGATCAAAACAGAACAATATGGGAACCCTTAGAAAAGAAGTACAAAATGGAAGATATTGGTTTGAAGAAATTTGTCGTTGGCAAATTACTAGACTTCAAAATAGTGAATTGTAAAAGGCCTATACATTGTCCTGGACGAAATACATACAGAAGGGGTAAAGCTTAGTGAGTCATTTTTGGTTGTTGTAATAATTGATAAATTACCACAAATTTGGAAAGACTTCAAGAATTACCAGAAATCCAAGTGCAAGAAAATGAGATTTAGAAGTCTTACTGTGAGATTGAAATTTGAGGAAGACAATCAAAATTCTGAAAAGTACAAATGGAGGCTAAAATCAATTTAGTGGAGCTAAATACTAGCAAGAAAATGAAGCACTCTCATAATAGCAAGCAAAAGAGTAAGGCCACAATTCTTTAAGTACGGTAAGATGGGCCATGTGTCTAAAGGCTACTGATAGAAAATGTAAAACAAAAAGGACGAGGTGCACATGACTGAGTAAGACAAACTATCTAACGGGGTGGCTAAACTAATGCTCTCACCTGTAGTATTTGAAACAAACATGATGGACAATTCAAGAGAATGATTTTTAGACACTGACGCTACTAGTCATGTTTGTGCTAATGATGAGATGTTCCTATCAATGGAAGACAATTCTTCATGGGCAACGCGAGGACATCAAAAGTCATTGGTTTGGTTAAACTAATGCTAAAGATGACATTGGCCAAACAAGTAACCCTTACAGATGAATTGCACGTTCCTAATATTCACAATAATCTAGTATATTGAGCTTTGCTTAGAAAAAAATAGGTTTAAGCTGGTATTTGAGTTTGATTTTGTCCTTACCAAAAATGACATGTACGTGGGCAATAGATACTTAGCCAATAGGCAATTCAAAATAAATGTAATGCATGTAATTCGTGATTTTGATATTAACAAAACTAAATCTTGTGCTTATGTTATTGAGTCCTTTAATTTATGGTATGATATATTAGGACATTTTAATTTTAATAATTTATGAAAACTACTAAATTTTCATTTATTGCCTACTTTATATTTGATCAAAAGCATCAGTGAGATATTTTGTAGAAGCTAAGTTAGTCAAAATACCATTTCATTATATTGAAAGGAATACAAATCCTTGATAATTAATTCACGATGATATCTATAATTTAAAATTTATGTAATCTAGATGTAGTAAAAAGTATTTTATTACTTTTATTGATGATTGCACAAGATATTGTTATGTCTATTTGCTAAAAAACAAAGACGGGGCTTAAGAAATATTTAAAGAATACAAGAATAAGCTTAAAAATTAACTTAGCAAACGAGTATTTGTAGTGATAGAGGTGAAGACTAATGAGCACCAGGAATTTGTTCAGACTTTGGAATTATGCCTCGCAAATAGTGTTGCTGAATGGAAAAATAGCACTCTTGAAGAAATGAAGGATGTTATGTTGAAGAGTTTTGATTTACCCCATAACTCGTTCAATTCACCACATTCTTAATAAAATACTACACAAAAGTAAGAATGAAACTCCTCACGAGTTATGAAAAGGTCACAAACCTTGATACTAATACGTAAAAATGTTTGGGTATTTGACTAAGGTAGAAGTACCAAAATCTAAACAGGTTAAGATATAGCCTACAAATATTGATTGCATATTTATTGGATATGCTAATAACAATAGTGCATAACGATTCTTCATACATAAGTTAGACAATCCTAATGTATGTGAGAATACCATCAATTAATCTAGGAATGGTGTACTTTTTTAGGACATTTTTCTTTTAAGAATAGGAAAGACATGACTTCAAAACAAAATGCATATGATACTGTAATTGGTAATCCTAGACCACTTTCAATACCTAATCCCCTATTAAACATTCACAAAAGTAGTTAAATCTCGTAACACTGGAAACATAGAAAAATGGCAACCAAAAGTACGACAATGTTCTAGATTATAGAGATTAAGCCACACATGCTTATACTTTTAACTGCCAAACAAATCCTAAAGTTAATGTTCACCAAGAACATGAACAACCTAATGTGTACACTTTGTGATCCACAAAAGGCCAAAGAACACCAAGTTCTTGATCTTCTTACACCAAGTAAGAATAAAAAACAGAAAGAAAAAAGAAGTTGAAAAGGAGATTTAGGGTTTCTCGAATGAAAGTTTCGAGAGAGAGAGAATGACAAAATACTAGAGAGTCTGACTAGACAAAGGGTTAAGCAACTGAACAATCCACCAGTATTCATCCAACAACCACATGAAATCCACGTGTCACACCATCTGAATAAAAGCCTCCAATAATAAAGTTTCATTTTTCTAAATACGTCTTCATCAATTTTGGTAGCACACATCACACATGTGCACTTCACAACACCTCCACCTCTATACCAAAAATTGGATGATCTAGTGCTAAAGCATCACCATCATGTACCTATAAGATCAAATGAACAGAATCAATTGACAATAACTTCAAATAGTGGTTGAATTTATTTAAAGGGTCACCTTGGAACCCATAATAGATGGATTGTATTTTGTTGCTATTTTCCCAATTTTAATAATTCCTCTTGATATGATGTCCATGATAAAATTATACTTAATATCTATATATCATGAAACATACGATTCTTACATAAATGAATAGTACTTTGATTATAAGTAAACAAGATAGCATTCTCATCTAACAAAATCAAATTTCTTAATAAACCACCTAACCAAATTCCTTGTCTAATAGTATCAGTAGTAGCTATATATTCAGACTTTGTTCAAGAAAGTGCAACGACCTTTTGAAGCTACGGTTTCCAACTTATAACAATACCACACAGAGTGAAGAAATAAGCAGAAGTTAACCTTCTATTATCTTGTCCCCAACAAATTAGAATCTATGTGATCCTTTAATGTTAATTTTCTTTTATCTTTGTAAATACTAGCCCCATCTTAGCAAATCCCTTCAAGTATTTAAGCAACCATTTTACCGTTCCCAGTGAGATTCACCATAAATCTACTAAGTACACTTGTACCATGAGCTAAGTTAGGCCTCAAATCATAAGATACATCATAGAACCTATAGCATTAGCATATCATACATTAGCCATTCTTTCTATCTCATCTTTTGATTTTGTAGAAAATTCAGAACACAATTTAAAATAATTTGCAAGAGGTAAACTAACAGAACTGCAATCATATATGACAGACTTCTCAACTATTTTATTCACATTATTTTGTTGATTCATAAATAACTATTAATTTTCTCTTTGTAAATCAGCATCACTAAGATTTTATTGGCAGATCCAAGATCGTTCATGTCAAATTCAAAATGTAACTTTTATTTTATTTATTGAATTTCACCTTTGTTGTGGACAGCTAATAGCATGTCATCAACATACACAACAAAAAATTGTGAATTAATACCTCCACTACCTTTACAAAGATTTAATACTAAAGAATCAAATCTTTTTTACAATCGTCTTAGTGAATTTTTTAATTCATACAGAGACTTCTTAAGTAAACAAACAAGCTCACATTTATCCCTTTTTACAAAACCTGAAGGTTGTTTCATGTAAATCTTCTCATCTAGCTCACCATAGAGAAAAGCATTTGTAAAATCCAATTGATCTAACTCCGAATTGAATTGAGTTATAAGGGCTAAAATGGTTCTTATGGTAGTATATTTTAGAAAAGATCTCAATATAGTCTACATCCCCCCTTTGTATAAACCCCTTAGCTACTAATTGTCTAGGCTTATATCTCACATTATCTGATCCCCCCTCATGTTCTTTAAGTTTATAGATCCATTTACAATCCACAAGCTTTTTATCTTTAGGTTTATTAACCAATACCCAAGCATTCTTTTTAAGAAGTGAATGCATTTCATCTTCTATAGCAGCTAACGACTTAGCTGAATCATTACCCTTTATAGCTGCTTCGTAAGTGTTTGGTTCATTTTCAGTTACATCTTAATAAGTGAGTAATAAAATAAAATCATCACTTTAATATCTAGCAGGTGGCTTGATCTGCCTATCTCTTGTGATTAGATACTCAGCAAGAGGCAAAGTTCCTGGAGATGATCATGTTTAGTATCAGTACTAGGTAAAGAAACATTATAAGGTTCATTAATATCTTCTCTGCCTCCTAGAAGTTCATCATTTTCTAAGTGAGTAGTCTCAACCTCAACCTCAATTTCAACATCTTTATCTTGCAGGTTTTTAATATTTTATTTAAGATAAGGCATTAGTGATTCATTAAATGCTACATCCCATCTAATTATGACTTTGTATCGTCTCTCCTTTTAGTAGTTCCCCATATCCTAAGAAGACACACTTAAGTGATCTTGGTTCCAATTTACCAATGTTTTGATGTGTGTAAGTTGTATAGTAATAAACTCTTTTAAGTGGGAATATTCTACAGGGCTTTGGGTCCAAATAGCTCAAGAGCCTTAAAAATTGAAGGAACTAAAAGGACTCAATAAGTATGGTGCAGTTCTAACTGTTTCACCCCAAAACAATTTGGGCAGGCTAAAACTCAAAAGCATTAGACCTAACATTAATAATGAGTGTATAATCATTGTCTCAACTATGCCATTTTGTTGAGGTGTATAAGTCGCAGTCCCATCTCCTAAAATTTCATGCAATTTACAAAATTATTAAATTTTTCATCATATGATCAAAATTTGATTTTCTATTTGTGTTTTTCAATCCTTAAAATATTAAAGGTCTCATCCTTAGGTTTTAACAGAAACACTCAAAACTTTTCTCCAAAAATATCAGTGATAAGTAATAATTAAAACCATATTGAGTAATAACAAATATAGACCCCACAAATTAGCATATAAATATGCAAGCACTTGTTTAGATTTATGAATCCAGACAGAAAAGGTAGCTTAACACAATTCAGCACATATAACACTAGTCGAGCCCGAAATGTGACTTGCACCAATGATGCATACCAACTAGAAGTTTGACCCAATATCAAGGCTACTACAATATAAAACTAATTACGACTTATTTAAAAGATAATTTGACATTATTTCTCATGTAATTTGGACTAACCAACCTGAAATAAACGAGACCGAATTCTAAAACTTTTACTATTAATACAATATTAACTATACACGTGAATACGAAATACATAGTAAACCCACCTAGCTATTAATAAGTAATACAAAAATGATTTCCTCCCAAAATAATGACTACAAGTTCTATAAAATAAGTCATACTTAGTGTGTCTCCGACTCCAAAATCAAAGGTTCTATCTCCAAAAGCTACCCAAAACTTAACTGCTACCTAATAAGAAAAATCATTTGAAATTATAAGAGTTGATGACTTAATGAGTGGAGAATTTTTGAAAATAATTATACTTTCTCATTTATTCATATTTATCGAAAATCGAGTTCACATCACTTAGCAATTCACAGTTATAACAGTTATAAAGATTGTGAGAGACATTCTCATAGCATAATTTAACAACATTTAAAACAATATAATCTAATCCAAACATTTATATCTGATTAATGTAGAGTAAATAGTATTATCTCATATTCATAATATAATCATCATCCGATACCTGTTCTACAATCTCATCACATCATAATATACTGGGAAAATTGATTTTTGTTCTGCATTCTCATCACATCACAGTATACTGGGAAAACCCACCAAAAAAAGTAACCACACACTAAAAGTTGTTCATATGAGCGTAGATTGCCCAACAGGATAAGCATCCTTAGATATTTGCCTAAAGCCCTCTCATTACACGGAAATGGGTTCCAAAGACATCTAATAATATATTCTAGTACACATACAAGATCTTAGAGTAAAGTATATGTATAGAGTCAAGATCCCTGATAAGTGTAATTTATACACTCGTGGCCCTAAATTATTATATTTTATGTTATATTGTGTTTCGTAGTTAAAACATTATGTTTAATGAAGAATTGACGAAAATAATGTAAAAGTGACCAAAAATAAAAAAATTCAAATATGAAACCTTGGAGAGAAATATTACATTAAATGAGTTTGAGTTAAATGGGTTTCAATATATTTGAATTTGAAATTTTTAATTGAAGGCCCAAATTATATATATATATATATATATATATATATATATATATATATATATATAACCCTAGATATAGAGGGGGAAAAAACACGTAGAAAAGGGGGAGAGAGACACATCAGAGGAGAACGGCGCTGAAGGAGGAGAAAAAAAGAAGGAAAAAAGAAAAAGAAAAGAGAGAGAGAGGGGGTGAGAAAGAAAAGAAAAGTCAACTGCAGAAAAAGACAGGAAAGAAAGTCAGGAATTTTCACGTTTGGTCAATTTTTTGTGATTTCTTTCCACTTTGGCGCTTTTTTATTTTTACAATATGAATAACTAATTTTTATATTGAGGAAAACAATTTAGTCGACTTGTGATCCTTTATTTTTCTATTCAAAATTTCTGTGATTTATTTATTTATGTGTTGGTTTTATTATGAGTGTAATACATTAAATTACCTGATCAATAATTTGATGATTATGTGAGTCTCTTACAAATTGAGATGTGAGTTTGAGATTTAGACCATATAATAAAATTCGGTAAATTAGTATAAAGTGTAGAGATACCTACATAACGCTAAATTAATAACTAACCATAACAAATAGCCCTAATTATTAAGTAAGCAATACTAAAACTTAACCTTTTCATATTTAAGCAAATTCTCGAATTTTTTTAGTCAATTTGAGCTAATTCGACTTTCTAGTCTATTCCTTGATTTTTAATTTATCGCAATAACCTTGTTTTAACTTAAATAAATAGCTTCATACAAACCTTCCCCTTTCATACATTTTTTTTATTTAAGCTAATAATTTAAAAACTCTGAAATTTGACACAACTTTTCAGTAAGTTTCTTGCTTATCTCTCGAAATTGAAGAACCCAAGCTTAATAGTATGTGCCCTTTATTTCTGGACCACTTTGCCAACTGTACCTTTTTTTTTTGTTCTCTCTCTCTCTTCTCTTCTCTTCCTCACATTTCTTTTTATTTTATGTATAATGTTTTCGGAGTACATATGGACGGCAAGAATTGAATTTCAAATAAAAGTCCACAGCCTGACTTTGGTTTCCAAATTCCGTTTTCATATTTTATTTATTTTTTGGCTTGATAAATTTGACCAAACTAATTGTTCGAGAAAATCGCAAGTGTACGGAATTATTGACAAAAAATATGTAGTGAGTACGTATATCGTCTCATAAGGAATACATGTTAATTATAGTGTACTAACTACTATCAAATTTGATTAATGTTAAGAAAGTTGTTTTTGTTATTATCCTAATTACGCTAAGAATACTGTATAAACTTGGATTTTTTATCAAATAATGAAATGAATGTATTGAATTTTCGAATCCACCTATTGATCTCTATTTCCAATTTTCAACTTATAAAAGTTAGTATTATTCAAATGTAGTATTATTCAAATGCTCGTAATAATCGATAATCCTTTAATATCTAATATTCTTTTCCAATATATATTTAACATATTCTTAGCATGAAACGATCAAATTCTTAGTCTAAATTCAAATACAAAGCAAGCATTCAATCACGTAATTATCACACACGATTGTATACCAAAAATATTATTCTTAATATCTATTGTCTGCGTGTCAAATATATAGTGTTTCACTTATTGTGAGTCTTTCAACACTACAAATAAGCAACTAATTGTTAAAATGGTGCACAAACATTCAAACAACATATTTTTCATGCATATTTAATCAAAAACACAAGAAATAACTAAAATACGTTAAGTCTTAAATTAGAACAGTTTCATCATCCATCAAATACATAGAAGTGTTTAGCCTAGCATTGTCACAACAAAATTACACAAAAGATATATAAGCAACATCACCCGAGGTAAAGAAAGTGATGAAGAACTTGAAAACTCAAAAACTTCACTTTAAACTTTGACCCGAGCTTTGGAACTTCAAATCTTCTTGTCAGATCTCTTGCAAGCTCAAACTATGATAAAAACTAAGTAGGTGACATTCTAGATAGCCCCTAGTTTTAAAAGGTGCAAAATATATCATACCAAAACTGGGCGAAACAAAATAAGGAAAGCTGATTCATGCCTCGAAATAACACCATGCCTTAGTTGAGCCTTATGAGAACTGTGCATACTCACGACATGTAGGCTCATGCGTACGAGATAGTCCGATTTTTCGCTAGTGTACAGTATCGAGAATAAGTAATAAAATGATAAGTTATCATTCCCACGATGACTAAGCACTTAATCTAGGATAGATTAATTTCAACTTTAGTTGAACAACAAATTTTATAGAAAAGTTTATGCTAATTAACTATTTAAACTAACTATCCTATTGAGTAATTTATAATTTTTTTGTAAAATTCGATGTGATATTACTAAGACCTTGAATCCCCCTAATTAATGTGTTTCAATGCAACTCAATAACATGACAATATGCGGACATTTTTATTGATCAATATTCCTAAATTATTTAAAAGCATCTCCACGTATCACTTAAATCTATCATCTCATATGACCTTCTTATATATCTATGAAAGATAAGAACATGAAAGCGTGCATAAAAAAAAAAAAAAACAAGAACATCTATAAAAATCATGCAAAGTATAGCTGTATATATATATTTATATGCTATCGAACTTTCCTATAATTGTTATAAAGTGCTATCTATCCTATTGCTTCTCTCGAAATCAATAAAATTCACAATCAATTCAATTGGTGTAACTGGAAAGTCATTAAATCCTATAATAATCATCCAAGAATAAACACATATTAGGCGTCAAATTATTGAATTTATATTAAAAACGTCATATTAAGGGTTCATCAATGTCTTAGTAATTGGAAAATTAGCCTAACATTACAAAATTATAAGAAATCATAATTAATTTGTAAAATATTACCCGGATTTTGATTAATTGAAGAAGACAATGAATCTTGAAATCTTCCTGCAATAAACTGTTTGAAGCTATAGACAAAATGCTCAGAGACATTACCGATTGTAATTTGCCTTCCGATGGGAAAGCAATAGTTCTTGGATAAGATTTTCGACAAGTTTTATTGGTAGTAGTAAGAGGAAAAAATGAACACATAATGAAAGTTAGCTTGCGTTTCTTAGACCTTTGGCCTTTGTATTTGCATCTACCATTGGTTCAAAATATGAGTATAAAGTTGGATCCCGTGTTTTGTGATTACTTGCTCAAAATTGGAGATGGAATGGAGCAAGAGCATACTTGCGAGGACATTAAGCTTCTAGACAGTATAATCTTGTCATTTGAGGATGAAATCACATCTTTAAAATTTGATACAAGTTTTTCTAGATATAGAGGCATGCGATGATAATTTACATGCCATGCAAACTGAGTAATTCTTGCACCTATAAATAAATGTGTTGATCATATTAACAAAATTTTACATGATTAGATTCCGGGCGAAACTTTCACGTACTATAGTTTTGACGAAGCCATTGACAAATTAGAGCAAAGCTTACAAGAGGAGTTCTTGAATAGCTTGATGTTAAATGATATTCCACCGCATAATTTGAAGCTTAAGGTAAATTGTTCTACAATGTTACGGAATATTAATCCTTTGAAAGAATCATGCAACGAAACACTCCTTACTTGCCAAAATTTTGAGAAAATTGTAATTCTTGTTGAAATCACAGATGGCGAATATTATAGAAAATATGTTTTCTTATAAAGGGTCCGTTTTGTACCTATTCAAATTGATCGAAGCATAGTTCCATTTAAAAGGTCTCTGAAAAAAGTAACGAATTGAATGTTTAGACCTAACTATACCTAAAGGTGTATAACTCGAAATTAAATAATCAATAAAAAGCAACAAGTCACTTATTTATTGTTTCTATATGATTAAATTTAATGTCAAATTAAACCTTAAGTGTCAATTATGTAATATAGATCAAAAGCATACAAGTAAAGAACATCAAATTTGGTAACGAAGAAAAACCCCTTGAAGAACTTTTGATAGGGATAAAAACCTCCTGTCAAACCTTGCCAAAAATGATCTACTAGAAAAGATATCTTACAGTTGGTCCAGACACAACTAAACTTCAGTATACGCTGACCACTCATCGTAAATCGCCGAAGAACTTCTTCGATTGTGCAACCTATATTTTCTAGAACTTTAGACTTCTTTTTCCTCCACGTGGATCATTAAAAATGAACCATTCCAGAACAACTGGAACTCCAAGTGTCTCTTACTAACTTCAGAACTCTGAAAACTTATCGGTGAATGTAATGGTTTCTGGTGTTTGATTTATGATATTTTGTGTTTTGATCTTTTGGTTAAATCAAAAGAATTATGGAATTGATCTTTGATCTTTATAGGATGTTCTCTTAAATGAATAATTGATCAAACAATAGCGCAATAGATGTTTTGGAGAAATTATGAATTGAATATATATAGTATGAAGTGTTTGGGGTTATATGGGACTGTGAAAAGTTGAAATCGCGAATCCTAGTTCGGCCAAAATCCTCCATCGTTCAAGCGTCTTCCTTGCAGCTAGCGAGTGTTCTCGTGTCTGTTCGAACGTCGAGCATGCGTCCAACGAGCGGCGATAGTTTTGTAAAAGATGCTCGATCTCTTCCAAGGTGGACAACTTGCGCCTATTTTTTTCTCTTTATTCCATCTTTGAATTCTTCAACTCGTGTTTGACCAACCTCCTACTCTTTGACTTTAATTACAACTCAATAATAATAATAATTTTGAACACGAGAGTAACCAACACAATTTGGACCTAAAAAACTCCCCCTTTAACATTTCATGACAAAATCATTTATTTCAAAACATATTCAACACAACCTAACACTATTAACCTAAAGACTTAATTCCCAAATTTCAACTCAATAGCTTATTGTACCTATTTCCTGAAACACATGATGTCAACAATACCATGTGTAAAAGTAGGAGGAAACTAATAATTAAGCACACAACTAAGTTATATAAAAAAACGCAAGTAAAACATGCATAACAACAAAGTATGTAATACTACTTGCATCAATAACTTGGGAACTAAACATGAAAAGTTGACATAGATGTAAAACTAGCAACACAAAATATGATATCGATATTATACAAAACATTTAACATAATATTAGACAATCCAATTTTCTTATTATCTTTAAAGATGCTATGATTTTAAATTACCCTTACAACAAATTTTGGCTTTTTTTTCCCCTCATTTTGGCATGTGTTATTTTGAAATTTCAAAGTGGTGTATGTGATAGATAAAGAACATTTGTAATTTAAAATTTTACTAAATTCTTTTCCTTTTCATTTGTCATGGGATAATAAGTTTGTTTTATTTTCAAAAGTGACCATGGATGAGGACAAATAAAAATTAGAATATTTGAATTTAAAATTCAAATAAATTCTCTTATATAATAATCTTATTTGGTCTTCTTTTTCATTCATTTTATTTTGAGTCAAAAGAAAACACAAAATGCATATACTCACTTTCAAAATTCTATTTAGAATTTGTATGCATGAGTGAACTCGTATTTTTTATCCTACGACAAATTTCTTGGTCCAGTGAAGGTAGGATACTATGTATAAGTTGAACTGTCCTTTCAATATTGTATGTTTTACATAACTTTATGCATGAAATGTTAATTGACCTACGGGTCATTAATGAATTGAAATGTGAGATTTTCTACGTGTTTTCTCAATTGTTTGCACATAAATGTATTAGAGTATTCGATTGATCTTCGACTGCACTCAATGAAATGGTGGTATGAAATGTCGTAATTTACGTTTCAAATTTATTATATTGGTTGGGAATGCTCGTATCCTACTTTAAAATACTCATTATTTCAAACATGAATGGTGGCTGATTGGTATGTGGTTTGTCAAGTAAAAATTTTCAAGAAAACAATCAGTAATAATTTTTTTGTCGAGATATTTCATGTTTCTTAAATTTCTAATATATGTTCTAAGTTTTGTAATTTAATGTTTTTGGATTAATTTATTTGGATTTTTGAAATTTTGAATAAATTAAAGTTTAAATTTCTAATTAAATATTTATGTATCAAGTATAATGTATGAAATGATATCGATAACACCTCAAATTTTAAGTCAATAAAATTTAGAGCGTTATACCCAATCGTTGGACACGTGCTGGGCGCTCGAGCAATGGAGTTATCTGGCCACACTAACGTTCGCAATTTCAACAATTTTCATAGTCCAATACAACCTCAAACATTTCATACTATATATATACTTAAGCCATAATTTGTCCCGAAATATCTTTTGCATTATTGGTTGATCAACTATTCATTCAAGAGAACATCCTATACAGATCAAACATGAATTCCATAATTTTCTTGATTCAACTAAAATATCAAAACACAAAAGATCATAGATTAAACACGAAAAACCATTCCTTCACCAATAAGCCTTTAGGGTTCTGAAGTTTGGAAGAGACAGTTGGAATTCCAGTTTCTTAGGAACAAGTTCGTTCTTGGTGATTCACGCGGAGGAAAAGAAGTCCAGAGTTCTAGAAAGTGTAGGTTGCACAATCGAAGAAGTACTTCAGTGATTTACAGGTTAAGTGGTCAATCTGCTAAGATTTACTTGTATCTAGACCAACTATAAATTATCTTTGCAAGTGGATCGTTCTTTGCAAGGTTTGTCCGGAGGTTTTTTATCCTTTTGAAGAGTTCTTCAAGGTTTTCCTTCTTTATCAAATTTGATGTTCTTTACTTGTATGCTTTTGATCTATATTGTATGATTGACACTTATGATTTAATTTGACATTAAACTTAATCATCTAAAAATAATAAATAAGTGACTT
The DNA here is from genome assembly GCA_035079005.1 of Fraxinus americana. NCBI lineage: Eukaryota > Viridiplantae > Streptophyta > Magnoliopsida > Lamiales > Oleaceae > Fraxinus > Fraxinus americana. The sequence continues at coordinate 23,924,645 of CM068713.1, forward strand.
GTCGTTTTTTATTGATTATTTTAATTCTACAGTATACACATCTAGGTGTAGTTGGGTTTAACATTCGATTCATTGTTTTTTTCAATTGGTATAATTTGTTTCCTCATCTAGAACATTATTGCAATCTACTACCGATCAAATAATGAACCATTTTGAAAAGGTTAAACCCAAGTGTTGTTTTAATTATATCCAGAATCCAATCCTCATTTGGTTTAGACTCGATGTCAGAAATAGCCAAGAGATCTCTCTCACTTACAATGTTCTCTACGAGGTCTACTTCACCTGAAGTCTTTGATTACTTCCCATATCGACATGTAGCTAACATTTCTTTATTCTGCAACTTGTAGCAATCCTTCTTCAAGTGCCCCTTCTTCTTGCAGAAGTTACAAATCTGATTACTGAACTTAAACTTTGATCTGCCCCTTCCAGAATCACCAAGAGCAACACGACCTTCTCCATCTCTGGCCTCTGAAACTAGATGTTTCATCTTCTTTTTTTGAGAACAAAGCATCATACACATCCTCAATGGTGAGAGTATCACGATTATACAAAATGTGTTTCTAAATAAAGAAAACGAAGCGGGAAACGAACACAATAGGATCAATGCCAAATCTTCTTCATCATACTTTACTTTCAAAGTTTCAAAATCAGCGACAATCTCTTTAAATACAGTCAGATGATCTTCCAATGATCCTTCTTCTAATGAGAGTACAAACACTGCTTGAGATGCAACTTGCTTGTAAGACTTTTAGTCATGCACAATTATTCCAATTTCGACCATAAAGTAGCTGCTGAACCCTCCTTCAAAACGTCCTGAAGAATGGTATTCGATAGATGAAGATGAATATAAGAAACTACTTTCTTATCCTTCTGTAATTTTTCCTCTACGGTTAAAGTTGCGGGCATCTTGTCAATACCCAGCAACGAATCATCCAAATCTTGTTGTGTGAGTACTGAACACTTCTTAACCTACCATAGCAAAAATCTAGTGCTACGATCCAAAAGCGAAATGTCATACTTAATGGAAGCCATCACGAACAAAAACCTCGAACAAATCAATCTCTATGGTCTTGCAGAACTGTTGAACCTATCCTATGATACCACTTGTTGTGTTAATTATGCCCAGAATATTTGATACCAATTATTGAGAATTCAAGGATCACGTTTCATTCGATACCACTTGATATGAAACCAATCATCGGATTGCGATGTTGAAATTATATGGCACAATAATGATGTATATGATCACAAGTAAAAGAATAAAATAAAACAAGAAAGATCTTAGAGTTCTAGTAATCTCTTTTATCACATTATTCTCACACCATTAAATTGTATAAAAGAGCTTAATATTTATCAGGAACATGTAGGGGACAATCAAACCCTACTAGTAAAGTTGTTGATGAAGTAGAATGCGAAAAATCGAGTCCAAAACGAAAAAAGAGAGAAAAACGCGAAAAATCGGAGCAAGTACATGTGGTATCGCGGCCCCACCTCCGGGCCGGAGCGTTCTGCCCAAATTTTCTTTTTCTTTTGTTTCAAGTTGTTTTCACCATCCCGAACTCTTCTTCAAGTCCAATACCAAATTTCAACTCGCAATGGGTTTCCAAACTTTAACTTGACATATGACTCCAATAACATTCCAAACTGAATTCTTCTTGACGTGTTCTTCAATCAGAATTCTTCAATTATTTTAACAAGGAATTCAGGTCACACCCAACTTCTAACACTAAGTACTAAATCCTTCTGAAAGATTTTCCCAATACACCAACACATAATACTTAATACCACTTTTCATATCGTAGGACCCTAATACAGAACTCAACGATGTGAAAATGATCGAGGCTCAAGAATAATTGCTCTTTTACCTAAAAGTGCAGCAAAAAAGATGGAACCCACCTAAGTATAGATACAAAATAATATTTATTCAGTTCTTAATATCAATCTCTAACACCGATTCTTCAACCGCAATTAGTGAAATCAATTCTTCAACTCAGTGATATCGACAATTCAATAGAAATGATAGGTCAGACAACAGGACCACAAAAGGCAAAAGTATGATGTACACGATGCATAGTGAGCTTTTCACAAATGCCATCTACATGACATCACCTAATTAAAAGGGGCTCTCTTCCGAACAATAGATGAAGTAATTGAGATTCGCTCAAGCAAGAAAATGAACACTACCATAAATAGACTCATATCCTGAACTTTAAAGAAAAATATTGAAAAACATCCCTTTTTTTTTTGCAGTAGGCGATCATAGAACATGTACATTATATGGCTCTCAAACAAGGCAACATAATCTGTAAATGTACAAGAACCAACTGCTCAGTCTTTCCTTAGGACTTAACTAAATAACTGATGAATTAATATTTTCGAGTCAGAAAGGATGCTTTAATATTTTGATGTCTTTTTATCCTTCAGAATGTAAATACTCTGGAGTGCGCACTACTCGTATAATGATCGCCAATAATATATAGAACTTTTTTACTATCATTAAAATTCTTTCTGCACCTCATAATAGCAAAATATACAAGAATTGTGCTCACCAGTTTGAATGAGTTTTAGGAGATTTCTAGAGTCCATTTTTTATATATATCGAAAAGAGTCAATCACTTTGCACTATAACTAAGTGTTACTCCTTTTGCAATCTTATGATATTATATATTTTATCTAGTATATATTCTATTGTGGTGTGATCCAAATTCCATGTTATTTGGGTTTGGTAGACTAAAAGAAGTAAAAGGAGTTTGGGTTTTTAAGAGTCCAAATTAATGAAAATCAAATTTCATCAAGGATTGGGAGTTCAGCTTAGAAAATGACTATATATATATATATATATATATATATATATATATATATATATATATATATATATATATATATATATATATTGCACATTATATCTTCACATATGATTATTCAACAACATCTTGAAAGTTAGAGAGCTTAGATTTCAATTGAGAGAATTGAAATCTTAATATTGTAAAAATAATTACTATTAATTTTAGTGGATTTTTCTTCTCTACCCGTGATTTTTCTCATATTGGGTTTTCATGTAAATCTTGGCATTTTTTCTTCTTTTTATTTCGTTATCGTCATTATTTTGCAATCTAAAATCATAACAAGTGGTATCAAAGTGAGGTTGATTGTCTTGCATGTCGACAATAAAATATGATATTTTGCTGTTGGATAGAAACACGAGATTTACCTTATGGCAAGTGAAGATGTGAGCGGTTTTAACGTAGATGGATTTGGAGGAAGCCTTGATTGGCTTTGATATGATGCCTGCTACCTGGACGTAGGATGGAAAGAAGCGTAGGGATCGAAAAGCTCAATCACAAATTCATCTACATTTTTCAAATCAAATTCTTCAGGATGTTCTAAAGGAGAGAAGTGCCGCTACGTTGTGGTTGAAGTTAGAGCAAATTTGCATGACAAATAGCTTGACCAGCAAGCTATACTTGAAACGACTCTTGTATTCTCACAGGATGTATGAAGGTGCGTCATGGATGATCACTTAACTATGTTTAAAGAAATCGTGACAGATTGGAGACATTGGAAGTTAAGTATGACGAGAAAGACTTGGCGTTGATGTTGTTGTGTTCTTTGCTACCATCATATGTGACTTTTAGAAATACTATTCTTTATAGTCGGGATACTCTCATTGTGAAAGATGTCTATGCTGCTTTACTATCTAAGGAGAAGATAAGGTATCTTGCTGAAGGATGTGAGAATCATGTTGAAGGCTTAATTGTGCGTTGGAGAAATAAAGATTGGAATTTTGGCAAAAATATGATGGGCAAATCAAAATCTAGATATGCTGAGAAGACATGTCACTACTGTAAAAAGAAGGGGCATATTAGAGCTGACTGTTATGCCTTGAAATAGAAATAAAACTACTGGTGCTACTGAGAAACGGTAGCAACCTGCTGACACAGTGGAGGTTGATATTGTGGAAGATGGGCAAAGTGAAGGGGAGCATCTTGTGATTTCTGACATGGATCCAAACCTTGTGAGGAATGGGTTCTAGACTCGTCTTGTATTTTTCATATGTATCCCAACAGGGACTGGTTTTCAATACATGAAGGAGTTTCAAGAGGTGCAGTTATTATGTGAAACAACGCGTCTTGCAAAATTGTTGGAGTTGGTATAGTTCGAATTAGAATGTTCGATGGGGCTATCAGGACACTTACAGATGTAAAGTACGTTCCAGAACTGAAGTGAAATCTCATATCTTTGAGTGCACTTGACTTAAAGGGTTATAGATACACTGGTGAAAGTGGAGTTTTGAAGGTGAGACAGGACGCTTTTGTTGTCATGAAGGGACATAAAAGCTCTATACAGTTGTACATTTTGCATGGTTCCACAGTAATTGGGGATGCAGTAGTTTCTACTTCTTTTTTAACAGATGTTAAAGGTACTTCGTTTTTAACAGATGTTAAAGGTACAAAACTTTGGCATATGCAGCTTGGGGCATATGAGTGAGAATGGCATAGCGGAGCTTAGTAGAAGGGAGCTTCTTGATGGGCAGAAGACAAGCAAAATAAATTTTTGTGAGCATTGTGTCTTTGAAAAATAGAAGAGTCAAATTTACGAAAGGAAGACACAACAGGAAGGTAACACTTGAATATATCCATTTAGATGTTTGGGGACCGGCCAGGGTACTATCAAAATGAGGCCATTATTACTTGTTGACAATGATTGATAATTTCTCCAGTAAAGTTTGAGTATTCTTCTCAAAGTAGAAGAGTGATGTTTTTGGGATCTTCAAGAAGTGGAAACTCTTGGTACAAAAGCAGACTAGAAAGCAGGTGAAACGTCTACGCACAGATAATGGTTTGGAGTTTTGTTCAGATGAATTCAATAGCTTCTACAGGGCTGAAGGCATCTTCAAACACTTGTTAGTACCTGGAACTCATCAACATAATGGTGTGGCAAAACAGATGAATAGAACTTTGATAGAAAAAGTTCGTTGTATGCTTTCAAATTCTGGGTTGTCTAAGATTTTTGGGGCTGAAACTGCTACTACAACTTGTTTTTGGATTAATCGCTCACCATCAGTTGCCATTGATAAAAAGACACCAGAAGAGATATGGTCTGGTAAACCTTTTTACTATTATGATTTGAAATTTTTTGGATGTCCTGCTTATGCTCATGTAGATAATGGGAAGTTGGAGCATAGGTTAAGAAAGTGCATCTTTCTTGGGTATAAATCAGGTATGAAGGGATATAAATTGTGGTGTTGATTACGCCCAAAGAATAACGCGGTAGTTGTAGCATAGCTTTAGGGTGTCACATCCACAAGGAGATTGAAGAATATTTAAAAGATCGAAAATGGTGAATTGTTCTCTCAAATGTGTAATAAAATTTAATGTTGAAAGGTGAAATTAAAATCAATAATTCGAAGCAGTGAAGCATCAGAATTCCCTCAATTGGATTGGATCAATCATATCAATTATTCATTTTTATAACACAATTAGAGACTTTCATCCCAACACTCTAATCAGAAGATATATCGTGAAAATCAATTTAATTTACAAATATAATCCTAAAATTTTGACTTAAGACATATTCACACAATTTTATTCGAACAAGATAAAAAATCGACCATATATATCAAGCATAAGGCAGTAATCAATTCGCTAATAAAGTGAAGTTGAGATTAAAATTTATCAACTAATTTAATCTAATGATAGAAGAAGCATGACTAGATCTATAAAAGATATAATAATTGTTAAATCAATCTTAACAATAAAAAATTGAAATTGAAACTCAATAAATAGTTTGATTGAACAATGGAAAAAGTATGACTGAATCTATGAAAAATCTTGTAAATATTAAGCTGATTTCAATATAAATTCAAGAGAACGAAATCTAAATTTTAGGATTGTTTGACAATGAAAAGATCAAATTAAATGAATAAAAAACATGAAATCACCAATTCCAATCGAGTTCCTTCGTAGTTTCACCAAGATCTTTAATTCATCATGTGTTTCTTGAGCCAAAGATGAGAAGAATGGTGTATGGGGGCCTCCTTCATATGTATTCTGCTATTAATTATTTATAAGAGTGGGAAATTGGATGAAAATCACGTCCAAATTGGTTTCCAAAATAGTTCTAATCGAATAAGGAAAGTTGCATTCTCGCGCGAATTTTTTTGTCTCTACACAACAGTCAGTAATTTGGTTATAACTTTCTCTTAAGATATCCAATTTGGACAAATCAAAATGCATTAGAAAGACAACTCAAATAGCTACAACTTTGTTAGAAATATCTCTTTTCCAATTCGGACTTTTACTATGCCAAAAATAGGTCTCAATTTTCGGTTAAAAATCTAGAATATATTTTGTGCGAATTAGAAATTGATTTTGATAATATTCCATTCCTTTTTGACATCTAATTGCTTCCAATCGACCCTTAGCACTCTTGAACCTTCATCGAGAGTCCCGACATATTTTTTGAGTATTTGCACTTTAGTCCCTGAACTTTCACTTTCTTCCATTTTTGGTCATTTTTAACTTGTTTCTCCTTATTTCTGCTACATTCATCACTTGTCCTGCAAAACATGAATTGCATAAAATTAAGCTATATTCCAAAACGTACTTATCAGGTGTCTTGAGATAAGAAATGTGGTTGTTAGTAGGGATGTAGTATTTGATGAACTTGCTATGGTTCATGGTTCATCTCTTGGGGATTCTAATAAAATTAAGGAACAGAATCATTCAACTCAGGGAGAGTTGGAAATTAGTTTAGAGGAACAATCAGAGGTTGTAGAACAGTCTACTATATATCAGTCCTGTTCGGGGTTGATAAATAGTAATATCTTGCCTACTTTACCTACACCACCAACACCATAGTATTATATAGTTAAGGATAGACCTCGCATATAGATTAGACCTCTGCAAAAGTATGGAAAAGCAAATTTGGTAGCTTATGCATTGAGTGTGGTTGAAGACATTGATTCAATTGAGGAGCTCGGTACATATTTAGAGGTGATCAGTTACAGTGATTCTAGCAGATGGATGATTGCTATGCAAAGGAAATGGAGTCATTGAGCAAAAATAATACTTGGGATTTGGTGAAATTATCTAGAGGTAAAAAGGTTTTCGCTGCAAATAGGTGTTCGAAAGAAAGGAAGACACATTAGAGATTGAAGATCCTAGATACAAGGCTATATTGGTGGAAAGTGCTATAGTCAGATTCTAGGTGTTGACTTCAGATGTGTTCTCACCAGTTGTGAAGCATAATTTCATCCGAGCCTTACTTGGAGTGGTGGCTAAGAATGACTTGGAGCTTGAACACATGGATGTCAAGATAACATTCTTACATGGAGAACTAGAGGAAAACATCTATGTGTGCTTGTTGAAGAAGTGCTTGTATGGACTAAAGTAGTCACCGAAGCAGTGGTATAAGAGGTTTGATTCATTCATGACTACTCATGGCTTTTTCATATGTAATTATGATAGTTGTGTGTATTAAGCTTATTCTAGTGAAGGACATTAATGTAATTATACTTTGCCTTCATACCAAAAACGTGATACTCTTGCTCTGCTGTATATATAGAGATATCAATGTAATTTCCAATTCAAATTGAATGAAATTCATCTCTCAATTCCTCTCCAGCTTTTCTCCCGCCTTTTCCTTCCTTACTATTTCATTTGGCAATTCATAATTCTCCTCACCTTTACATGGTATCAGAGCAGAAAATCAACACTTCCACGTGATGAATGATGATGATTCTGGTATTGCCGTGAATAATCAAAATCAGTGCGAACAAGAAAATTCGTCTGGTGATTCTTCAGTTGGAGATATGGCTGGGAAAGATGGAAATTCTCTTATCAATCAATTGGTTACAGATCCTACGAGTCCGTATTACCTTCATTTTGGAGATAATACAGGAATGCAAATCATTTCTGTGATACTTTCAGATGATAATTACTCAACTTGGAGTAGAGCTGTTATTATGGCTCTAAGTGTTAAAAACAAGGAAGGTTTTGTTGATGGAACTATTGGCAAACCATTGTGACAGGATGATCCTTTGTTCGATATTTGGAGGAGGTGCAATCATATCAGTATCCTCATGGATTATTAACTCAATTCCAAAAGAGCTTTATCCAAGTGTAGTTCATAAGGATTCTCACGCTAGGGAAGTTTAGATTGGTACGCAGAGATAGATATAGCCAAGGTAATTTCACACAGATCTATGAATTGAAGAAGCAGATTGCTTCGATTTCTCAAGAGAATAGTTCGGTCAGTTCATACTTTAACAGATTCAGAGGTCTTTGGGAGGAACTGGACAATCATAGACCTGAAGTTAACAGCACTTGTCACAAACATGAGGATCAAGTCATGCAGTTTTTGATGGGACTTGATGATCAGTTTTCTGCTGTCAGGAGTCAAGTGTTGTTAATGGATCCATTACCTTCATTAAACAAGATGTTTGCTCTTATTCTTCAGGATGAAAAACAGAAGGATGTTGTTGGTAAAAGGCAGCAACATTATGAGGCAGCTGCATTTACTGGAAAAATGGTAAATACACCATTTATGAGTCAGAGAAATAACTCGTTCGTTCAATTTCAGAGAAGAGATAGACCTATATGTAGTCATTGTGGGATGCCTGGACACCTCAAAAGCAAATGTTTCAAGATCATAGGATATCCTCCAGGTCATCGTTTTGCTAGAGGAAAGATGCATGTTGTTAATGCTGTTACTCATGCATCTATTGGTAGTAAGGTTGAAAGTGTTAACTCTCAACAAAATGTGACTATCACTTCAGATCAATGTTAGCAGCTTTTGGCTATGTTAGTTCCCGAATTGAGAGCTCAGCTATCCAATAACACATCGAAACAACGAGGCTCGCCACTGGTATCATCTGCTGTTCCTGAAAATGTTCCTGAAAACTCTGCTTTTTCAGGTAAAAATATGAATCACGATGGTGTCATAACTGGAACTAAATGGATCTTAGATACTGGAGCAACTGAACATATGGTTTGTTCTATTAAATATCTGACCTATGTCACAGCAAAATCTAATGCATCTGTTAGACTTCCAAATGGAGATCAGGTTGATGTTACATATGTTGGAACAATACGATTGTCTGATGAATTGGTGTTGACAAACGTTCTTGTGGTGCCATCCTTTACCTTCAATCTCATGTCTGTCAGTAACTTAGTTTGCAGACATAATTTCTTCCTCATTTTTACCAATAATTCTTGTCTTATACAGGATCTTTTGACATGGAAGACGATTGGGGAAGGCAGACTTGAGAATGGCTTGTATCATCTTCAGCTACCTGATCAACATTCCAGTGGAAAGTCAGCCTACAAAACTTTCAAGCCTTTCATAAACCAGTTGTCTCACTTAATGCTAGTTGCAATTCTATTTCTGATTCTCATTGTAATAAAGCTTTCAACACTTCTTGTAATTCTTCAAACAGTAGCAATATCAGTAGCCATATTGATCTGTGGCATTACCGTTTGGGTCATGTACCCGTTTCTAAGTTGTCTATCTTACATAAATCTATTCCTACTATAAAGTTCAATAAATTTTTGCATTGTTCTATTTGTCCTTTGGCCAAACAACATAGACTTTCTTTTCCCCATAGTAATACAAGAGCTTCCAATGCTTTTCATATTATTCATTGTGATATATGGGGAGCCTATTCCATTCCTTCCTTAGATGGTTCAAAATATTTCCTTACTATTGTGGATGATTACAGTAGAGTTACATGGACTTACCTCATGAAAAACAAATCTCAAGCTCGACCTATAATTCAGTCATTTTACTCCTTGATCCAAACACATTTTCATTGCAATATCAAAACTTTAAGATCTGACAATGGGGTTGAATTTCTCATGACAGATTTCTTTAATTCCAAGGGTATTATACATCAAACCAGCTGTGTTGAAACTCCACAGCAAAATGGCATAGTTGAGAGGAAACACCAACACATTTTGAATGTTGCTAGAGCTATCAAATTCCAAGCCAACTTGCCACACAAATTCTGGGGCGAGTGTATTTTGACTGCCACTCATCTTCTAAACCGAACTCCTACACCTATTCTACATGACAAATCACCTTATGAGGTCCTATACCAGGCTGCTCCATCCTATACACATCTGAGAGTGTTCGGCTGCCTATGCTATGCAGCTACTCTTAAGCGAAACAGAACCAAATTTGATCCTAGAGCCTCACCTTGCATCCTCATTGGCTATCCTTATGGTATGAAGGCCTATAAACTTTATAATCTTCATACCAATACCACTTTCAACTCTAGAGATGTTATTTTCCATGAAAACATCTTTCCTTTCAGACATCATTCCTTCCTTCATTCATTATCCCTAACTTCTGCACTTCACTTACAGCCAACTCAATCTCTCTTTTCCCCTCAGCACATTTCTAACATTGATTCCTCTTTTCCACCTTTGGACTTCACTTTCACTGGAAATTCTCCTTCGTTTCATAGTACACCTGATCATCTTACTGATATATCTCTAATTTCTAATTCTGTTCCTTCCCCTGATACATCTCCTCCTATTGTTTCACACCCTCCCACCCCCTTACCTATTCGAAAATTAAACAGAACTCCTAAATTTCCTTCCTATTGCCATGATTATCACTGTCATCTGGCCTCTCAAGTTCCCTCTCTTTAGTCAGATTCTATGGATAAAGGTTCTGCATCAGGTAAGAATTATCATTTGTCTGATCATTTGAATTATGATAACCTCTCTCCTGTCCATAGGCAATATTCCTTGGCTCTGTCTACTGTTTTTGAGCCTCAGTCCTATGGTGAAGCTTCTAAGTTCCCTGAATGGTGTCATGTCATGGATTTGGAATATCAGGCTCTAGTTTTGAATCATACTTGGCATGTGGTTCAACTCCCAGCCAATAAGAAACCTATAGCATGTAAATGGGTTTTCAAGGTTAAACTGAAATCAGATGGGTCTGGAGAAAGGAAGAAGGCTCGTTTAGTTGCCAAAGGTTTCACACAGCAAGCATGCCTTGATTATGAGGAGACTTTCGCTCCAGTTGCTAAATTGGTTACAGTCAAGACCTTGTTAGCTGTTGCCGCTCAGTTAAAGTGGCACTTACATCAGTTGGATATTAGCAATGCCTTTCTTCATGGTGATTTGGAGGAAGAAGTGTACATGTTGTTGCCTCCTAGGTATGAGCAGCAGGGGGAGAGTGGGAAACAACTGGTTTGCAAACTAAATAAGTCTATCTATGGGCTTAAATAAGCATTAAGACAATGGAATGCCAAACTCACTTCATACATTCTGTCACAGGGGTTTGTGCAATCAAAGGCTGATTATTCCTTGTTTTGCAAACAAACTGGCTGCTCATTTACAGTGTTACTGGTATATGTGGATGATATCATCATTGGTGGCAATGATTTGATGTACATTGATCAGTTTAAGAATGAACTAAATGATCAGTTTAAGTTGAGAGATCTGGGAATTCTTAAATACTTTCTTGGCTTGGAAGTTGCCAGAACAGAGAAAGACATCTCTATATGCCAGAGAAAATACGCCTTAGAGATTCTATCTGATGCAGGTTATTTAGGAGCTAAACCTGCTGTTAATCCTCTGCCACATAATCTTAAACTCAGCAAGGATAAAGGGGTGGATATGCAGGATGCTAATGAGTACAGGAGGCTGGTAGGGCGACTGCTTTATTTAACCATTACAAGACCAGACTTATCCTTTGCCGTTCAAATGCTGAGCCAATTCTTACAATCACCAAAGCAGTCCCATATGGAGGCTGCACACCATGTTCTAAGGTATCTAAAGGGCATACCATGACAAGGTTTTTTCTTTGAAAGCAAGCTCGATCTGCAGCTGAAAGGTTATTGTGATGCAGACTGGGCAGCCTGCTCCACCACCAGAAGGTCTGTTACAGGATATTGTGTATTCTTGGGAAACTCCTTGATATCTTGGAAATCAAAGAAGCAGCATACTGATCCATCATCCATTGAGGTCAATACAGATCAATGGCAACTGCTGTATGTGAATTAAGTTGGCTAAAGAACTTGCTAAATGATCTAAGTACAATCCAAACCAGCCTTGTTGTTCTGTGACAATCAATCTGCTATCCACATAGCAAGCAACCCCATTTTTCATGAAAGAACAAAGCATATAGAGATAGATTGTCATTTGGTTAGGGATAAGGTTCAATCTGGTGAAGTGACGATGCTCTACACCACATCTCAAAATCAAGTGGCAGACTTACTGACTAAAGCTCTAGGTGGAACCAAGTTCAAGATTTTATTATGCAAGATGGGAATATTGAACATATACTCCTCATCTTGAGGGGGAGTATTAAGCTTATTCTAGTGAAGGACATTAGTGTAATTATACTTTGCCTTCATACCAAAAACGTGATACTCTTGCTCTACTGTATATATAGAGATATCACTGTAATTTCCAATTCAAATTGAATGAAATTTGTTTCTCAATTCCTCTCTAGATTTTTTCCCGCCTTTTCCTTCCTTACTATTTCATTTGGCAATTCATAATTCTCCTCACCTTTACAGTGTGTACTTTAAAAAAGAAGATAGTGGATCAACTACATATTTGTTATTATATGTTGATGATATGCTCATAGCAGCCAAAGATAAAGTAGATGTCAGAAAAGTGAAGTTTCAACTCAGCAAGGACTTTAATATAAAGGATTTAGGTACAACAAATAAGATTCTTGGTATGAAAATATTGAGGGATAGAAAGGCTGGCAGATTGTATTTGAGTCAGAAGGAGTACATTGAGAACGTACTTGAAAGATTCAATATGGTGAAGGCGAAGGCTGTCAATACTCCCTTGGTTACCTACTTTAAATTATCATCTAACTTGTATCCTCAGTCAAATGAAGACATTGATTACATGTCTTGAGTTCCTTATTCCAGTGCAGTTGGTTCACTGGTATATACTATAGTTTGTACAAGACCTAATTTGACACATGCAGTTTGTGTAGTTATTAGATACATGGCAAATTCTGACAAGAAATATTGAAGAGCAGTGTAGTGGATCTTTAGATATTTGAGTGGCTCTTCTAATGCTTGTTTGCATTTTGTTAAAAATTCAGATGGAGTCATGGGTTTGTGGATTTAGATTATACAAGAGATCTTGATAAGAGGAGATCACTTACATGGTATGTGTTTACCCTTAGAGGTTGTGCTATCAGCTGGAAAGCTACTTTGCAAAATACAGTAGCTTTGTCTACAACAGAAGCAGAATACATGGCCATTACATAGGTATGTAAAGAGGTTGTGTGGCTGATAGGATTGATTGGTGAAATCAGTGAAGACTTGCGGGTGTCTACAATTTTTTTGAAAGTCAGAGTGTAATTTTCTTGACTAAGGATCAGATGTTTCACGAGAGGACTAAGTACATTGATATGAGGTATCATTTTATGCGTGATGTGATTGCTCGTGGTGATATTGTAGTGAGCAAAGTTGATATCAAGGTGGTGCTAATAAAGTGGTGCTAATATTTGTAAGTAATATGTGAAGTTAATTTGTGATCTATTTACAAAGTGGTGCTAATATTTGTAAGTAATATGTCCTAAGTCTAATCGACTTTAGGATGTAAACACTTCGTTTTGATTGATACTTTTTATTTATAATAGATCTGTTATTTTAATTGAATTATTATTCTGACATATTAAAATAATATAATTCGTAAATTTAAATCTTGACAATTTGTTAATAACAAAGAGTTGTAATTATGAAATACAAGTTACATATGATAAAATCTTAAATTATTTGTGGTCGTAAGTAATGATGAGATACAGATAACATTATTGTAGTTCGATCACCACGTATGACATTTCTCACTTATAAAGCGAGTAGTTGACCGGTCTAGCTAAAATATAGACATTTAAATGGATGAGTGAATGTTTTGTTAAGAGAACAATATATTGGAGACTCGCTACGGAGACTTCACATAGATAACTGTTTCAGTGTCAATAACTAATCTCTAATATTCGGTAGTGGAATTGATCATTTGACTTAAGGTCGTCATAATACCTTATATGATGACTGTCATACTTTGGTGATGTCGAATGTATCTTTTCCAAGGGTCACTGATATTGTATTGTTCAGGTATAGCTAGAATCATATGAAGGTGGAGAATGATCAATAGAACATTCCCCACTCTTACATGGTAAGAGACTGTAACCTATATTTAATCCACTTAAGTTAATATTGAAATCATTGGTCAAGATGTGTACGTAAGTCAAAAAGAGTTTCGGCAATAATTGACTTAAAAACTAGACAAAAGATATGATTGATTAAATAGAGATTAAAACATTTTCATATCTTGTAATTGATCTAGTTATATTGATGAAGGGTTCACGATAGTCAATCAAGTTTGGGTTTGTCACATCATATGATATTTTTCATCAAATGTATTGTCCTGAAGCATAGCAATGTCAATCGGGGATGACGAATATAAATTAATTAATTTAGGTGAATTATTGATAGATTAAAATGACAGTTTTAGTTTATCTTGTTTTGAATTGATCAAAATAATAATTCACATAGTTTGACATTGTGATTGAGAAATTAATGGGTCACACAAAAATGTGAGAAGTTGTATAATGGAATTAATACGAGTTCACCCATCTCCACCCTCACCTCAAACCCAAAATGTGATAAATGGAAAGTTACTCTTTTGTCCATTTTTAAAATATGAAAAATGTGATCAAAGTTAAACTTTTGGTCAACTGACAGAATTATGGATGAAAACTGTCCAAAAGCGTTTGGAAATTTAAGGGTGACAACTGTAGTAAATCAAAGGTTAAAGTTTGCTAGTGTTTCAAAAATTTAGAGGTATTGCTACAATTATCCCTTAAATTAATTAATTTAATATTGTTATCAAGCAGACCTTGATTGCCACTTCTACAATGGAATCCGAGTTCGTCTCCTGTTTTGAGGCTACTTCACATGGTGTATGGCTTAAGAGTTTAATTTCCGGGATTAGAGCTATGGATTCTATTTCTAGGCCATTCTGCAATAACTCAACTGCTATTTTTATGGCTAAGAATAATAAAAGTGGGAGTCGAAGCAAGCACATCGACATTAAGTACTTAGCCATTAGAGAACGTGTTAAAGAAAAGAAAGTGGTAATTGAACACATTAGCACTGAGTTGATGATTGCTGAAACTTTGACCAAAGCATGCCACCACTAAAATTCAAGGATCATGTAGATAAAATCTTCTTGAAAATAAAGTGTCGATGTTCATAAAATTTAAAATTGACGTCCACTATTAAAAGGCGTCATTAACTCAAATAATTACTAACTAGTTCAAATATTGCTAAAGTAGTAATTTATTTTACTGCCATTAATTACAAGAAATTATAATAATGTGCATAAGAGATCAAATATGTATACAAACATGTACATATATAGACACATACAGAATACACACACGTGTGTTGGAATTTGTTGAGTATAAAATCATGAAAAAGTGATTTACGTGTTAACTTCGACCAAATATTCGGACATGATCCAATAGTCAAATTATGGAAGTAAATAGACTAACTTGTTCTACTCGTCGAGTAGATCGTCATGGTATATTTGAAATCTCCGAACCAATTCCGGGTGAATGAGAAATTACGGTCTCAAATTGGAAGAAAGAGAAGAAATTGGCTGGAAAATTGACCAACTCCGTTGTTCACCTAGCGCTCGAGCGAGGAGGCTGTCGTTCTAGCAACAGACGAGCGACAGAGTCTGTGATTCTGACGCTAGAGCGACGTATGGGCGATAGGCTAGCGACAGCAAATGCCACGACCCTTGGAAAAGGTTGCTGAGTTTGGGGTGCAGCACTTCTCTCATAACCTTTCATTCTCTATAAATTAGATCCTTGGGACGTCCATTTGTTGATTCCAATGATATGCAATCATAGTATAATATTAAATTCATCATTTTCCCAGCCAAAATTATGCATAAAAGCTATTTTTTATTTTATTTTATTTTATCATTTGAAGGAGTTACACAAATCAATTTCTGGTTCATTGTTCTTTAGTTTTGAAGTGCTAATAACACAAAAAGTTTGTCGTTGTATCTTGGAAATCGATTGCCATTATCCGTAGGCACTGTTGCGGGGTAAATTTGACTTAAGGACAAAAAGTTCAACTCTTGCATTGACTTTGCATACACTTCATTTGATATTATATTCTTTTTTTATTTTTTATTTTTTATTTATTTTTTCTTTTGAAGTTTTTTTACTCATGTCCTTACCATCACTCTATCCAATTTATTTTGGTAGGGATTCGTAAGTTGATTTTTTTGATTTTAAAGTCATTACTCAAATCTATCATATATCATCCAACAATATGTAACCCATGTGCACCAATTTCTATAGACATATATACATGGATTATACACACAAATGTCCAACACATGATTAACGAGTTAAATGAAAATAAATTATTTACGTGAAAAAAATTGGATTGCACGCACGCACGTATGTATGTAAAATCTGTAGTGGTTTCCAAATTAATATAGGATAATGGATTAAAAAAAATGGATGAATTCATGGAAATATACAAAAACACCCGTATATAGGTATACACACTGATTATGTATGTGTATATATATATGCAGCATATAATTCACCTCAATTTGTCCTAGATTTATAAGTTCAACAATAATATGAAAACTGCATACCTTACCAAGAAGTGCAAGACCCGAAACGTGAGGGTGGGTATAAGATGAACGTCAATGCAGGCTGTGGGCCTGGTGTTATTTAGTGGAGAAGGAAGAATAACTTTATAATTGTGAAGGATTTTATTTTAAAGAGAGAGACCTTTCAATTTTTAGAGCACCGTATAAGGGATGCGCTTAACTAATTTCAAGCCATTTTAATCTTAGTCAAGGTCCCAAATTTCTTGATTAATTGTAAAATAAATTATGGTAAATATAATTTTTCTAGTGTATAATTATGAGTATTTTCTAGGACAAGTGTAGGTTCTATTCTAAAAGCAAGACAAGTTAAAAGCGCCTAATAAAACAAATACACTAATAATTTAAAATGCACGTAATTAATGAATACATTTTATAGTTTAATCTAGACTTATTAAAATATAAATACGTTAAATTTAAATCCATAGGCACGGTGACCGTCGGACTTTCAAGGCAAGTTCCACTGTAAAAAATATCATTAGTGACGATAAATATAGTTACATTACTTAAACAGTAAATATAACATTAACACACAGTCTAGATAAATATGATAATTTCGAGAATGAAGCACAGTGTTACATAAGTCATATTTAGATTTAGATTTAGATTTAGATTTAGATTTAGATTTTTAAAAACACAAATGTATGCATTTATTTAATTGATTCAAAATAATTTAAATAAGATAGATTGCGACTTTTTAAAAAATAATTATAAAGAATGTCACTTTTCTCATTCTCATTTTTCATAAATACCTTGCATGCATCACTTTAATTGATCCAAAGTTTATTTTTTACATATACTAACTCAAAATTATTAATATAAAGATGAAATTTCGTATATACTAGAACAAAAACACTCAACAACATCAAATCTGAATTAATTGAATAAACGGTAAAAAACATACAAGCCTGTAGATTTCTGTTAATTATTTCCAGATTTCGGGAAGAAAAATTGAAAAAAAAGTAGTTGTATCAGTTTTTGATTTATTTTGTGCATGATTTGTGTAAGATTTCTTCTTACGATTTTGATTTTTCTTGATTTGGAGCTTGAATGATTAAGATGTGGGGCTACTATAATTGCCTAGTTTCATTCTTTATTTTTTCCTTTATTTTTATTTTTTTTTATTTTTTTCTTTTTGTATGTTAGGACGGAATATTTACGATGTTATTAGATTTTCGTATTTGTATTTAGCCAATATTTCTCATGATTTTTTTAAAAGTACCCAAAAATTAAGAGCATTTATGTAAGTACCCCAAAATTTGTTAACTAATGGTCAACTTATGCTTAATGGATGGGTCAAATCCATTTAAACATGTATTAATAAAAAATTAGGGTTAGAGACTTAACATAACAGTCATTCCTAATATTGCTAGTGCAAAAAAGAAAAAAAGAAAATCCTAATATCTTATTTATGTTCTTTCAGTGTGGATTATCATTAGAGATGGACGATTGGACAACTGTGATGTGAAGAGATGATGGTGTATTGTAATTCACAAATAAATGAAGAGATGGTGGTGAATCATGTTCAAAATTCTAATAGAAAATTGAACAATTCATCAAAGGTAATATTCTCATGACAATTTATATCTAAACACAAAGACAGATTTAAAGGGAATCGAAAACAATTTTTAAATTCTGTCGAGAATGTATAAATAGATTCCCAACAATATTTTGGAATGGTTGTGTAACCTAGGTCCAATTCTATAGTTGAAATTTTAGACTTTTAATGTACTACATTGAAAAATATAAATTAATCAAATGGTGCAGTTTGGTTTCAAACTGCAATTAAAACAGCAAAATCGTGATATGGCTCAAAACCATATAATTGATGAGTTCATGTGAGAAGTAATTGATAATTTCGGGAAAAGAAGAAAAGAAAAAAGGGGCAATCTCCATTTCATATGTAGATTTGGTGATTCTTACACCTTACCAGCAATCAAGCACTTGTGAAATTGCATGTGTTTTAAGTGTCTATAAACTCATATATGATGAAATGTATGAATGATAAGTTGTGGATTAAAAATTTGTTTAACAAGCTTAAAGCATCTTGAAAAAATTATCTATTTTTAAAAAACATATTTTGTAATTTAGAAAGAAAATTTGTTAAGTATTCCAATAGACTTTTTATATTTAATATTTAATTTTACTACTTCTAAATAATATTTATTTTTTTATATCTTTTATTTTCACCAGCTTCCCTCCAAATTATTATATTATTTTTTTTTATTAAAAATTGAAATATTTTGAACGGATTTAATTACGCAGAGTGAGTTTGGCACTCTCTATTTTAAAATATTTATTTAAAGTGTCTATTCAAGCATTATTTTAAGATTGACTCTTTAGAATTGAGATCAGTTTAAAAAATTTCTTGGAGATTTTTATTCATAATGTCAATTTTGACATAAAATCGTAAATTTCCAAAATTTGAAGGACCCAATTGTAATTCGCTAGGAAACTTCATTGCATAATTTGCACCACCGTAATGACGATTCTTATAACTTCAATATTACATTCCCATGAGCAAATTCAGATGTTAATTGAACAACAAAAATCTTAAAGCACCGAAAAATTCGTCAGATCGGACTACAATTCAACCCCTTTACCTCACAATGAGCACTCCACAAATCTCTGGAGTAAGAACTTATATATCCATCTTCAAATTAAACAATGCGCGCATCAGATCTGAAACTTTATGGTGATTTTTTGTCTTTGTTTTATTGGTAATTATTGAGGAGTTTTGATGTTTTTTTTTTTTTTGGTTAGGGTACGATGAGTATGTATACAGGATTCACACGGCTGTGCAAGGGCCTTACGGTGGTATTAGTGGGTGGTCACATTGTAGTTCAGATTTTGCCCTCTGCTCTTTCTTACCTTGCTCTCATCCCTGCCAAGTACTCTTTTCTCTCTTAATTCTGTCGTATATAATTTTTATGTTGTTTAAATAAGACTAGTCTAATCGCCGGAATTTGTTGAGATGAGTTGATGAGTTAATTACTTAATTATTTGTCTGCGGGTTTCTTTTCAAATTTATGATGTAGGGGTAAATTGGGGTTCAATTGCACATATGTGTGGGTTATGAAGATCAAGAATTTACTGGGTATTTTCAATGAATGTTTGTAGCATGTACGATGGTTTTAAGCATATATGCCTGTAGAAAGAGTGGATTTTCTATGTAGAATGATTTTGGGCAAGGAGTTTTATATAAGATTATAGGCTTGGCTATGCATTGCATGAAAGTCTATGTTGCATGGACATGGATATTCGTGTCGGACATGACACGGACACCTTAGGGGCAGGTGAATTCAAATTTTTATGTTTATAATTTTTATTTTTTTAATAAAATCAATTCTATTCTAGTTTTGATTTTTGTTAATGAGATCTTATAAGTTGGTTGAGTAGCTTTTTATTATATTAATCTATAAGTTAAACTAGATATTACACTACCAAGAAGGAAAGCTATATTAGTATGCCTGTGTTTGACAACCATTATTTGAAAAAAACAATGTTTTGAACAGTGATTCTTAGAAGAGTGTGTGATTAAAATGTAGGGAAAAGTTTTGAGTTTACTTGCAAAATATTTTGTGTGAATGTGTAG
Organism: Fraxinus americana; assembly: GCA_035079005.1. Taxonomy (NCBI): domain Eukaryota; kingdom Viridiplantae; phylum Streptophyta; class Magnoliopsida; order Lamiales; family Oleaceae; genus Fraxinus; species Fraxinus americana. The sequence continues at coordinate 23,944,922 of CM068713.1, forward strand.
TTAAAAATGAATACGTAGAAAAAGAGTTTTCAAATAATGATTGTCAAACAAGGGCTATATGCCATGGAGTGTTCAAGGAGCGTCAACAAGTATTTTACATGGACAACCAACACAAGTAGGAGTGTCCGTGCATCGTAGATGATGAAAGTTTCCTCTCAGTATAAAAGAAGTTAGTTAGGCGTATTAGTGTCTTACTGGCCATAACTGACTATATTATTTCTTCTACTAGCATTCTGTAACCATTACAATCACATCATTTTGCCAGGGGAAGCCAACTAGAAAAATTTTCTTATCTCTACCTGGCTGCCTCCTGGTCTCGAAATCTGATCAGTAGACAACATTTCTAACTTTTCAGTTTTCAGTTATCTTAATGGATTTGTCTTGGTTAAAGTAAATTTGCATGAATTGAATTTGAACCAGATAGAAATAAAAATTTCCCCTAAACTGTGTTACAAACAAGGAAAATAGAAAACTGATTCGAGAAACACAAACCAAGGAAGCAATAAAATAGGGTAAACCTAAATGAATTAGATTTAACTATAACCTCTTATTCACATTAATAAAAGCAGTGAGTTCTTTGTTTGTCTATTTTTTTCTTTCATATATTTTGCTGTCCAAGAGAAAGAATGATTCAAGGATGGCACTGTCACCTCTGTCGTAATTATGAAATACATGTAAATTTCTTTTGAAAAAATGACTTGATATATGGCCACCATAATTGGATTCTCAGAAGATAAAAATGCTGATGCATTTGATCGGTGACTTAGTTAAACTACAGATAAAGAGAGGGGAGGACTGATGCGAGGGAGGATTTTATTGATTTACTATGTTTATGTAGTCATTTAAGTTATTGTGTTGAAGTCATTGCTGCGGAAGGTAAAGATTGTAACTCAAAGATACCAAAAAACAATATTTTTGACCAAATGGGTTTTTGCTCCAAACGTTTTCTAAGTGCCGTTAATTTTAGAGATGGAAAAAAAGATATCTAAGCATTTATTCTATTACATTCAGTTAGGTGTCACTATTGAAGACTTTGCCTAGTGGGTCCTCATGAGGTTGAGTGTGGAGAGGAGCCAATCCTTTTTTCTACTAAGACTTGTTATTTAGTGGATAATTTAATGCATGCTATTCAAATGGATCTAAAAGACAAAATGTGTTACTATCTATTTATTTATTGGATTTACTGTAGGACCATTCCTTTTGCTTGGAACCTCATTACAGCTGGATACACTGAACAATCAATATATGGGGTAAATTTTGGTCATTCTGCATTTATTGTTCACTCCACTGTGGCAACTTTGCTCCTCTATTAAAATATGTTTCCTTATATTATACTTCTTTTGCAGTTGGTTATCAGCACGATTGGTCTTCTTTTTGTCGGAAAGCTGCTTGAACCCATATGGGGTTCTAGAGAATTCTTGAAGTTCATCTTTGTTGTTAATTTTCTGACATCAGTTTGTGTTTTCATCACAGCTATTGCCTTGTATTATATTACGAGGCAGGAAATTTACCTGTAAGTTCTACTTACACATCTTCTGCAGCAAGTTGTCTTTGCTCTGGGCCACAGTTCTCATTCTGGGTTTGTCTTTTGCACTCAGCCTCATCAATAATGTGTTATTTGGTCGACCAAATATTTAGACACCCCCAATGAAATAGATATAGATGGGGACTGCTGATTTGCAGCGATTCTTTTAATGTAACAACTGGAACTTACAGTCAGGGAGTGCAGCATGAATTAAATTTACATCGATCGATCTTACAGTAGTTCGCGTCACATAATATTGACCTTGGTTTCCGATAGTTAATCACCTTCTGGCATATCCTTGTTTTTGGTCAATCATATGATTCTTTTAACTGGAACTTATTGTCCGGAACCGCAACCGGAACCGCAACATGAATAAAATTTATGTCAATCTTAAAGAAATTCGTGTCACATAATATAGACCTTGGTTTTCCAGTAGTTTATCACCTTCTAGCATATCCTAGTTTGTGGTCAATCATATGATTCTTTGAATGTAACACCTGGAACTTATGGTCAGGAGATGCAGCATGAATAAAATTTACATCGAAATGAGAGAAGTTTGTATCACATAATATTGACCTTGGTTTCCTTTTGGCATATCCTGGTTTTGTCAATTGTATTTAAAATCCCTATTTAATTTGTTGCAACTCTACCATCTTATGCTTGTCAAAGGTTAACTTAAAAATTTCTAGTTTCCTTATTGTTGTTTGTTCTGCAGTTACATGCCTGTTTCTGGATTCCAAGGGGTCCTTTCGGGGTTCTTAGTTGGAATCAAGCAGATTTTACCTGATCAAGACCTGTCTTTGATCAAAATAAAGGCAAAAGTACGAACTTTCGGTACTTTGGAGTTTTCATCGCTGCTCCAACATGGCATAAATTATTAATTTACATTATAAACTCCAAGGCCCTTTCTCTTACGTTTTCTCATTGTTGCTTATTCAACTATTTCAGTGGTTGCCTTCACTTGCACTACTGGTGTCCATCATTATGAGCTTTTTCACCACAGAATCGGCTTCTTATCTTCCCACCATGATATTTGGTACCTATATAGGTTGGATTTACCTCAGATATTGGCAAAGAAAGTCAGAAACAAAACTAAGAGGTGATCCAAGTGATGAATTTGCCTTCTCTACCTTTTTCCCTGAATTTTGCAGGTAATTTACTTCTTTTTATTCTTTGTTTTTATTAATTTTTTCTGCCCATTGCCTTTCACGTCTCCATTTCAACCTTTCATCTTTGTTGGTGGTGTTTAGGCCAATTATTAATCCGCTTGCGACGATATTTGAGCGGATGCTTTGTGGAAGACGATCTGAAATCTTTGACGAGTCTGGGGGCTATACTTTAGGAGGCACCACATTGCCTGGTTCTGATCCCATTGAAGCATCTAGGAGGAGGTAATCTTTCTGGTTAATTTCAAGAAGACATATATTCCTCAGTAATACACATTTAAAATTTTAGAGCAAGATTGTTTAAAACTATTTACAAGGCTACACAACATGAAGTTGCAAAAAATGTTGGTTGGGGGCATAATGATGGGGCTACTATGAATTTAGGAACATTTGAACTTCTTCTGGGGGGTCATGAATCATATCATTCTTAATCATCTTCATGGATTTATTAATTGTAGCTATGAAAGAGTGTAATTGGATTTGGCAACACTATTATTTGAGTATCTAGATTTTATTTTTTATTTTGTTGTCATTTGGCTTGGAAAAAAATTCAACAGCAAGAGGGTGGACTTCTTTTCTATAGTAGTCGTCTTCTTTGCTTATGGTTGCTTGTTTCACAAATCTTGTTTTGAGGTGGTGATTTTTTTTTATTCAAGAGACTAGACTTGTGAATGCCTGAATAGCAGATAATGTGAAATTCCAATGGATGAGGTTCAAATTATGGTTTGGTGGCAAGTGGCTGGGAACCATTAGCCTTTATCGACTCATTGACGAAGTGCTGGAAAAAGTATGACAAAAAAGAGAATAAAATTGAGAAATATTAGGGATTTGGAGAATAATTCTAAGGAATTTCCTATAATTCGAATGAAGAAAGAAAAAGTAACTTTGGAGACTGGAACCATGAAGTACATCGAATACTGCGGTCGAGAGAAGAGGGTCCTATTGAGTGCTACAATGTTGGTCTTCTGCAAAGTGGGTATTTGACAAATTGGTTTCCATCTCTACAGAAGGGTTGTGGATTATTGTAGACCTTATGATCCTTTTGTTTTCTTACAGAAATGGGCTACCCCCTAGGATTCCAAAATCAATTTCTTTCTTGAAAAAAAGGATGAGCATCAGATGATCAGAAATATGACCTACAGTCGTGTTTTATAGCATTTGAAGCTCAATGTAATAGATGGAGTCATTTTATGGCAACATGTTGCTCAAAGTTGGACTTTAGCTAGAATGGCAAATAAACAATATACTACTATAGGTATTGAAGAAAAACCCTGACATGTAGAGGTATGAAATTGTTTGTACGTTTCTACTTGTGAGATGTAAGAACTTCCATCACAAAGTCACATGTTCGTTGAAAAAGTTGAATCATGGAAAATACATGAGAAAGCTATAATTAGTGACACTAGTAATTTGGAACCACCTTTCCAATATTATCCATTGGGAGTGGACTGTTGATGTTTCTGTTATTGGGTCATCCATGATTAAGGATAAGTAGCTTTGCAAAAGTCGATGATCTTACATTTGCAATCATAGAATGTGGACTTATCCATGGATTCATTTTTAATTCTCGACGTTAGTTGATTTTAATTTAATCTGAAACATGCCATAATAACACAATCTGAGAATGGAGAACTGTTCCTCATGTCTCAAAACCGACCTGCACATTGAACTTGTATCGAAAGTGAGTACATTATTGTAGCTATAAAATGGATTAAAAGGCTGATAGCTGCAAGATGCACATATTAACTTTATCTATTGTTATGCGTTGTTGTCCTCGCAAAATTGCAGGGAAAGAGGTGCTCGAGCACTCGAAGAAAGATTGGCAGCTGAGAGACTTGCTGCTGTAGGAAGGACAGAGAAGACAGAAGAAAATGCCGCTGATAATGTGTAGTTGCTCTTGTATTGCAAATGTTATATGCTCACAAGTACCAGATCCATACCTTGTTACAAGTATATGCACTATTTGTTATACTTCGGATTCAAAGGGAACTTTGGCATATGTTGATTATCATGCTCCTTATTTCAGTAACACAGAAAAGAAAACAATATGCGTGATACAGAACTGTTATTTGCCTTGTGTTTCTGGCATACCATTCTTGTCTACTTTTCGTTAAAAAGAGAATGGTTGTTTACAAGCAGTTGCTGATAGAGGTGTAACCCAATGTTGCTCGATTTTGACGTAGTCTACAGGCGCAGGACTCTTTTTTTAGGCACATCGGTCTAGCCTGATAGAGTTCATGCGGCTGAGTCTGCAGTCAATATGGGAACAACATAGGGGTGATATGTGTAACCCTGTACGTTCCCCCGTGATAGGTAGGGGGCGAATGTCCACGTGGCTCTATACGTATAGAATTTTCCGTTGACAAGTACATTCAAAATAAAAATAAATTAATTCTCAATATATATATATTTCGGTCTTTTTACTGTTCCTTTTATAATATATTCTCCCGTTTGGCACCCATTTTTTTTTCTCATTTTTTTTTCTTTCTTCATTTCAACCACACATTCTATCAATAAAATAATATTATACATAAACTTAAAAATTCTTCTCACTTTTTAACCACACATTCTTCTATAAATCACTATTTAAAAACACATTTTTCTACGAAAATGGGTGTCAAACGCCCCCTAGTCTTTTGTGTAATATTATATTACACACATTTCACCTCTTATTTTCACTATTACCAGCACTTGTAACATATTATGTCGTCTATTTTCACTGTTAATGTGATTGTCACCACCATCACTTGTCACATTCAATGTTACACTACCTTCAGTGTCATTCCCACTGAACATTCATTGTTACGATATTGTTGTCGTCGTTGTCATCACTTGTAACAAATATTTTTACACCACAATCTTAGTAGCCATCACCACTTAGGACGGATTTACAGATCTTCGGATGTACAACATGTAGGGCTTTGAATCTGAATATATTACTTGTAATGGAAGTAAACATTTTAGTAACTACTTCAGCCTATGATTTATAAATTCATTTGTGAGAAAATAAGAAATGATCTCATTGTAACGTTCAATATTACATTGCTCCCACTTTGGACCACAACCACCACTGTAGAACACAACGTTGCACCACCGTGCGCTGCCATTGACCACCACCACATAACATACGTGTCACACTATCTCTACCATGACCATCAGTGCCCGCACACGGCCACCATCGACCACCTGTCCTGAACCTTAGCACCATCACCATGGACTTTGCACACCAAAGCCACCATAAAAAAAAGGGTAATTGGTACAAAATATCACTAATATTTGGTTGTATTGTGGAATACTCTCACATCCTTTTAGATTGGCGAAAGCCCCTCTAGATGAACTTTCAAATGAGAAATAAAGCATTATTTTTCATTCTCTCTATAAAATCTTATGAAATAACGAATATACACTCTTCTTTAAATAAAATAAAAAGAAAAGAAGCAAAAAAGAATTAATTGCAGTCATAGTCCCAAAATTTTTCAAAAAAATGCAAACGAGTCCCAAATAAATAATTAAAATTAAAAAAAAAAAATTCCCCTTTTTTCGAAAATGAATGAGGCTCAAACAAGGGCGTAATCTAAACTTAGAAATCAAATCTTTGTGATCCCGCTACCGAAAATTGCTGCTTTCTTACCGATTCTTCGAACTCGGCTGGCCAATTATGGGCATCATGCAAGATTCCCTTCTCATAAAACATGCTTTTGGCAATGACCTGTCCAATTGATTCAGCTGCTATCAGAAACCCATCATTTCCTCTCAATTTTCCAGAATTTATTGTTCGATTGGTTTATGAGCGGAGGCTTTAAAGAGGCATAAGTCTTCAATATTACGTCCCAATATACTGAATCTAGTCTATTGAGATCTTGAACATTTGTCCTGTCCCAAATAATGGCAGTAAATAATATATCTCCATTGAATTTGATGAGGGTAGCCCATGACTATATAAAAGATACAACTACACTTGCATCCCCAATAGCGTTATGGTTGGAGAATCGAAAACATGTGCCATGTTCTAAAAATATAGTTATTTGCTAAGTAAAGACCGAAACTGGAATGTAGTCAGAAGAACGGAATAGAATTCACTGTTTAATCATTAAATACACCCTGTGAAGCTCGCCCTTACTTGCGGAAGATGAGCGATATGTGAGGATAAAAAACATATGAAGGGCCGTACCAAGTATAGGCGAGTCATTTTCTCCTCCAAGCTGGCTGAAAAACCATTATTAAGATACACGTAGGCTAGCGTTCAAAGCGTGACTTCAAAACTAATAAATGTAAGACACGTATAATGAATAAAATATGATACTATAACATAGTCATTTACAAATTAGCCCGTAAGAGGCTGTCATCTGTAATTTTTTTTCTAAATGATTCCAAAGTCTCGAGAGAAATCTATAAAAAAAATACCTAGGATGAAGAATGATACAAACATTCAAATATCTTCTTCATTCTTCGTCTGCTCCGATTTGTGCATCAAAACCCGCAAGTTTAGGATGCGAAAGTCCAAGCTAGGTGAGAGATATTTGTTGATATGATTTTTATTGTCAACATATTGACATTGTCTATGGAAAACTTGAGTTGTAAACCACGAAATTCTCTGTTGAAGTTAAGAAATTGAGAAACGCAAGATTCGACCCTACTATACCTAGAGGGAGGGGGGGGGGGGTGATTAGGTGTAAATGCGGAATTAACACTTTAATCAACAAGCAACAAGTCACAAGGTAATTATGTCTAGGTGATTAGTCAAACAATTCAGATTTTCTTATCTTTGAATACCGCAGTAAAATCAAAACAGTAAAGAAAGCAATAACCAACACCAGAATTGTTCACGGAGAAACCCAATGCGGGAAAAACTCCGAGCACTTTGCCAATCAAAGATCCACTGTAAACTGTTGATAAAACTTACAGACTACCAGCAAAGTTGATGATACAAGCTTTCTGATCTCCTATCTGAAGTTTGAAACAACCTTCCTGGAATGTGCACACCAACACCAATCATGGCTATTCTTAGTAAAGCAGTCATCCTGGAATGAGCACACAAACTCCAATCCCGACTCTTTACACAGTTTATCTCCTGTAAATCTTCCCCAAGAACTCCTCGTTCTTCAAATTCTTCTTTGACCTTCTACGCAGCCAAGTTGACGAAACAATCTTGCAGCAGACCCTAGTGAAGAATCCAATTCAGTGTTTGATTTGATGGCTTTGATGTTTTCAATGAGTAGAGCGCATATGAATTGAATGATTGAACTTTTGATCTTGTGTAGGATGAATTCTCTCTTGAATAGAATGTGTTCAATCTCTCCCTCGCAGAAATCGCAGTGCCTCTATTTATATGTTGGACGAATTGGGTTGAATGGGCCAAGAAAAAGTCTCGGAAATTGAAATTAGGTCTGGCCGAAAAACATGGTCCCTCGAGCGAGGAGCATACTTTGCACGAGCGAAGGGCATGTCGCTCGAGCGACATGTGGGCGAAGGTCGAGCGATGGTGTCTCTGTTTCGTCCGCTCGAGCATCATTCCGGGGAGCAGCTAGCGAAAAATCGGCGTGAATCCTTTTTGTTCCAAACATGAAACCCCGAACCCTAAGCTAACCTATTAACTATGAAACTTACAATTCAGTCCCTAAACTTTTATAATTGTTCAAGTTGGTCTTTTTGTTCACAGAATCGCAAATACAATATATAAATCTAACAAACTTCCCCTTTGGCATTCTGTGACAAAACTAAATACAAAACACAAATCAACCTAACAAAACTACTCAAGTCCAGCTGAGTCAACTGAATGTAGCTTCCACTTTGTTCATCCTGTATCCTGAAATCGAAACTAACATACCCAGTGTAAAAGCACGTGATACAAGAATTAAGCAATAAAGTACTGAGAAGCATAATCAATTCAATAAGCAAGCTAATTTGAGATACAATATTAATGCTAACCAAAATACCATGACCACATTAATATCACAAAACATCAAAACTTAAACAGCCATGCATGAAATCTATGTAAATGTAATGCACAAGATTACCTTACTACAAATACTCAAAGTGTTAAAACAATAGGTACATGTATCTATGTCACTCCCCAACGACCCCTCAAAGACATAGGACATAAGTGTAAAAATCAATGCAATGTATGTCCAGTCAAATGTCAAAAAGTCTATGTCTCACCTCATCGACCCCTAAAGACATAAGTAACTGGCTCCTCCTTACAATAAAAATTTATCTCCCTTTTTGGCACAAATGTCGAAGAGTCGGAGCAACAGCACACAATGTTAGAAATAACGCAAAAAGTTAGTAAAGAAAATTCCAATAGCATAAGAAAGGTAACAAAAAATGTGAGAATACAGTAAGAACCAGCCGGACTACTAGCTAACCAAAAAAAAATTTAAACTACTACACTATCCCTATCTACGGAACAGAAGCATCGTCTCTATCGGAGGCATCAAAATCCTTACTCTCGTACTCCCAACGCTTTCGCATCCGCGCAATCGTTGCTGAACATCTACAACCTCACCACGTAATGCAGTGACCTCTGCCCTCGACTGGGTCACCTCAGCTAGCAACCGAGCTTGCTGGCTGATCAAAGTCGACATCTGGCCCATCAAAACGGCCATGGGATCAACCGAAGAAGACGCATGAAGGACGGAGGTAGAAGATGATGGAGTATCAGCAGAAGTGGACGGGATAGAAGATGGATCAACAGAAAGCAGATCACCAATAGGATCAGTTGGTACTACAGGACCAGCAGGCTCAGCAGAAGTAGAAGAAGAATACGCATGTGATCGACTCTGTGAAATAGTAGTGTGGCCATCGATCGACCAATCCGACAGGAAGGACCCTTGGGAAAAGTGACACCTAGGGCGGTTATCAAACGGTGTATCAGACAAGCATATGGAAGACCTATCCTACGACTTGGAACTCGAAAAGTGCGAAGAATATGCTGGCAAAGAAATGAAGGAAAGCTAATCGAGTCACCATGAACAAAGGCGTAAAGAAATCGAGCCTGATCAGATGGTAAAGAAGATGTATGGGCGATCGGCCATATGTTCGTACACATGATGCGTAATAAGACCTGTCTGTTAGTAGGAAGCGTTCCAGTGTGGACCACAGAAGAATCCCCTTCCAACGTGGTATCAAAAAGAATAGAATAAACAACCAGATCAGATAGATCAATCTCAACTGAAAGGTAAGGGTAAATCGGGTGAAGAACCCGAGGAATATGTAAAGACTCGACCAAAATATCAGGTGAAAGTATAAGTATACGACCTCTAAGGAAGACCCGGAAATAAGTATCGGAAACCTCATGAATGTTTACAAAAAACTCTTGAATCAAAAGACTAGGTGGAGGAACCAACCTAGTCAGTAAAGAATCCCAACCCCGAGAAGTGAAAATGGTAGCAATATCGAGAGATAGATCAGCTAAAATAACCATATGCTCTACGAGGATGGGATGATGTGAAAACTGAGAAGTAGAGACCTTATAGGCTGCTGAGGATATGAAATGCGTCCGATTGTATGAGGTGGAGCCACTGGGCTGTTGAGCGGTGGTCTTGGCTCTCTTCGGCGGCCATTTGGAACATGATTACAGAACAAACATGTCAAGAGATGCTATGAAAGAGAATATAGACCACACATAGCAGCCATGCAATCAAATGCAAAAAATATCCGTGAAATGATATATAAAGCAAGCATATACGCAAAACGATGTAAAAATGCGTCAAAGCACACAAAACGATGCAACACATGCGTCAAAACACGTAAAATGAAGTAAATCAACGTCAAAACATGTAAAATGATGCAAGGATACGTCAAAACACGCAAAGTGATGCAAATAAGTGTCAAAATACGTAAAACGATGCAAACCAAGATATGAAGTGCAAAGCGATGCAAGAATATGCCACATGCACGTAAAACAAGGCAACATGCCAAATAGTGGAGTGCATACATATAGTGCAGTGACTGCAGATTGAGGTGCAGTCATGTAGGGACGGAGGTGCAGTGACTGCAGTGTCATGTCACCAAAACAAAATTTAAGCGAAAACAACTCCAAAATGACACGTGAATGCATAGAAGTGTTCATGGGACGATAAGTGATTTGTGTGTGCAAAAGTGAAGCCAAAAACATACGAACACGTCAATGAGACATTTCATCGAACACCGTGAGTGCAATGAAGATTCATGACATTCAATGCACAATCCAACACACTCATGCCCACACAGCAACACATAATGAAGAATAACTCACTTAGCATTGAAACATATCTCAAGACTCATCAAAATCGACCAATAGATGCAAAAAAACAAGAAACATGTATTGCACATTCAAGAATATGGGCAAAATCATCAAAATCATGCAAAATTCGAATCACATTGAAACAATTGCAATCACACAACATAAATACACTCAAAAACCATGAATTCATGTGAAACATTAAGACAAATAGCAATGAATACCCAAAAAATCCCAAATATGTCGAAAACAAGGATTTTATCGATTTACCTTCGAAATATTTTGAATTAAATGAAGAAATGGATGTTAATGAAGTCCAAACACGTTGCCCAAGCCTTGAAGTGTAAGAAATTGCCAAAATTTGATGAATGAAGATCAAGTGTTGAGAGAAAAATTTGAAAGAAATGAGTAAAAATGAAGCGTAATTGCGCCTTATAAGCAACCATCGCTCGAGAATCTGAAAGGGTTGCTCGAGCGACATTCAAGCAAAAATCAAGCGAAATCTCAAATGTCAGAAATAGCACCAGAAGTTTGAAAAATCCATTTTCAAGCACATTTTTCCAAAAATGACAAATGTGGTACCTTTTTCAAAATTTTCAAACTTGGCACCACTCATTATTATTATTTTTTTTAAAACTAAAAATAACACGAACTTCAAGCAAATTGAGCACTCAACATTTCGATGACTAAAGTTAAGCATGCAAATACAAGTCGAGCATTATCATACAGACTTTCCCACATACGCAGTTAAGTTCAAGATGGAGTAAAGTGTATAAATGCCTCATGAGTGTAATGTGCCATTATTTTCTCATGAAGACGACTCCAAATCTTAATTTTGTGAGAAAGGACAAGCAAAACATCACAAGTCAACCCGAATGAATCGTAGAACCTAAAAACAAGCTCAATTAAGTGATAAATTTTCTTTTTTCCCCCTGAATATGAGAATACAACATTTTTCGATGCTTTCTCGAACATAGCATCTTATGTGTAGACCCAGTCTATTAAGCGACTAAATTGACTCCTGTAACGAGCTTTAGGCCGGTTAACCCAAGTCAGATGACCATAGACACTAGGTTATGAGAAACCCCTCAGGCGTAATTACTCGAGTCAAATAGGCTTCAAACATAGGGTAAGATGAATCAATTAAGCACTTTTTTTTGTTCGTCATAAATGCACCAATGCAGGGAGACTATCACGAGCTAAGATCATCTAAATGTAGGTGAATTCATGTTTGAAATCACCTTATTAACATGTGACTGCCATCCCAAATCTCACACACGCGATACAGACTCATTTCACATGATCATATTGTGTGCAATACAAGTGATTACATGATGACACATATACTCAATACTCTACATTAAATCGAACCAAGTAATGGAAATAACAGTATAGCACATATAATTGCATACTGGCTTTACATAATAGGTTTAAAATCAAAAAAATGTGTCGTTTGCCAAAAAAAAAAAAGAAGAAGAAACAACAAAAATAACACAAAATTAAATAACGTGCATGCATAAATGAATGAACACAATGAACTGAACATGCATGTGGCTTACCACTAAATCAGGGCGAATTTTGAATGCCCTTAACATTAAGAGCACGACCAGTTTCACGACCCTCGAGGTCACTCCTATTGACCCAAACTTTCTTAGAAGCAAAGGATGATTGAGTTAACCGAGTCATCATTTCAGTTAAGTGGCTGACTTGATTAGCAAGAAAGTCAACTTTGCTAGTGAAGTTCAGATTGTTGCTTCTAGTCGAACGGTTACGACATCTAGATTTGATGTGTCCCAGAGCACCACAGTGGTGACAAGTGGGAATGAATCGTGATCCAAACCTGCTCGGTGGAGGTTGTCGAAAAATAGGACGATTGACCCTATGCTGTGCGGTAGGTCTCATCCTATGGCATGCTTACCTTTGAGTTTCGGATAAGCAATCTCATGAGCCTTGTTTGTGGCAAGAACGAATGTGGTCTTAGACGATCAAGTAGAAGTATCGCAGTTATGAACATAACCCAGACCATGCCTGTCACCTGCAGGCTTGTTCATTCCAAGCAGATTATCTAGCTTCTGCGAGCCACTCATAAATGACTGAAGTTGAGCATTGGATTTATCAAGATCACATGTTAATGATTTAACTTTAGTTTCCAAGTTTACATTAACGAGCTTCAACTCACCTACTCTCTTAGTTGAGTCCTGAAGGTCGCTCAAAAGTTTTTCACGTTCAAGCTCGAGCTCGTTTACCTTTTTCAGAACGGCTTTGTTGACCTTATTGATTTTGAGACTTTCCTCAAACAATTCACGATAAGACTCATGAATGTCCGTCTCATCATCAGACTCACCATCAGATGCACAATCTCATTCTCCATTTTCCCTTCTCAATCTCACGATCGGATTTGATTGCAGCAATAGAAGTGAAGACCATGAATTTTTGTTCATCCCCTCCTCCGAACGTCTCATTCTGAGAACCGGAATCCGACTCCTCATCACTCATGGTCACAGCAAAAGCCTTACACCTTTCCTTATTCGATCTCCTATTCAAATTAGGATATTCATTCCTAAAGTGACCAAATTCCTTACACTCATGGCATTGGACAGATTGAGGATTCTTAACGGGAGTCCTAGAGGTGTTCTTCTCACGTCTACCTCTCGAGAGTTTATTTGGGACTTCACTATTTAGCACTTGAGATTTTCTCCTATTTCTCACCACCTTTTGGAATTTTTTAACAAAATAAGCAATTTCATCATCCCTAATTGTCTCAATGTCAGTGGACTCGCTCTCATCTTCCCTAACAATGTGCATGGTGATGGATTTTTGTTTCTTAGGCTATGCTAAGGTCAATTCATAAGTTTGGAGGGATCCTATGAGTTCTTCTATCTTAACACTGTCTAGGTCCTTACTTTCTTCAATAGCAGTTACCTTAGGTCTAAATCTTTCAGGTAGGGATCTAAGAACCTTACGAACGATTTTTGACTTAGAGATCCTTTCGCCTAGATTAAAACTAGAGTTCACAATATCGTTCACCTTAGCATCTAACTCATCAAACCTCTCATCATCATTCATCCTAAGTTCTTCAAACCTAGATTTTAACATTTGTAGTTTGGAGTTTTTAACAGTTTTAGTACCCTCATGGGTAGTCTCTAAAATATCCCAAACTTCCGTAGCCGTCTCACACATAGACACTCTCCTAAACTCCTCAGGAGACACAATCATAAACAAAGCATGTAGACCTTTACTATTCCAGTTGCATTCATACAGGTTTGTTTTGGTCCACAAAGAAATATCAGTGGGTGTAACTACACCATCAACAGTTGTTGAAGGTCGAGTCTACCAATTTTGTACACAAATCCATACACGTTCATCTAACGCCTTAAGGAAAGCTCTCATGCACACTTTCCAGTAGGCATAATTACTGTTATCAAAGTATGGTGGTACAGACAATGAACTACTCTTCTAGACAATTAAAAGAGGGTCAAGAATTGAAATTAAGCTCTGAAACCAATTGAGAAATGTAAGATTCGACCCTACTATAGCTAGAGAGGGGTGATAAACAACACCAGAATTGTTCATGGAAAAACCTGGTGTGCTGTCGTAGGCACCCAAAAATAGTCCTTAAACTTCTAAAACTAATGTAGTAGTGGAAGTAAGGGTCGATCCCACGAAGAGTGTGTAATTCAATATTTTATGCTTCGTACAATGATTGAGGTTTTTTTTAATGTAAACAATTGTAAATAACGTAATCAATAACAATGAAAATTAAATTAACGAAAACAATCAAAAGACTAACCTTGGTCTAAGTCCACATCCACTATCAGAAATCCACAATTGATCACAGATGCAAGGATAATTCAATTCATATTTTGAATATTCACCGTTGGAATTATTTTCCTATCTCTCCTTAATTTTAGTTAATTAGAAACCAGCATTCTAATTAACCCTAATTATTAAATAACCTCAGACCAGCGCTCAAGATTCAATTTAATAACAGCTTTACACAATAGAGAAATCAATGAACTAGATAACACAAACACCAGCAGTTGCATTCAATCTATTTAAACATTCTTCTTAAAATTCAATAACATCTATCGCAGAAAATTGTCAAATCCTAGTGTTTCACAAGTTAAATGGATCAAACAATTACGGATTTGATATTTAATTTAGCGGTAGATTGTAACGAATAACAAACTAGTAGGCCTCATAGCAATTAAACATAACAATCATAGAAATAAATGCAGAAGAATATTCAATACGCAAAATAAGAATTAAACAATAAGAAAAACTGTTTAGATATCACAATATGTGGTTCCGAGGCTTCAATTTCCTTCGACCAAGTGTAAAAGTTTAGTTACAATTCATGAATCTAAGAGAGAAATAATGAAGAATGGAGTTTGGAGGCGTTCTGTACGTTTTTCCCCCCATTCTAGGGTTTTAAAATATGTATTTATAGTTGTTTCCATAGGTAGTTGACTTAAATTAGGAAACTAAAATTTTCATGTCGGAAATGAAGCATGCGGATGCATGGTTTAGAAGCTTGCAGCTGCATGGAAAAAATGAGCTCAGCCTTCAAACTTTCAGTAATGGCCTATGCGGCTGCATGGAATTAAAGGCTTGCGGCCGCATGGTTTTATGAAACTTCTTCCGGACTGCGTTCAGTATTTTGATCATATCTTCTTCTCCCAATATCCGATTAAGGAGATTCAAGATGCGTTAGAAAGATAACGCTACAACTTTCTTTAAATATAATCTTCCAATTCGATCATTTTTCATGTCAAAAATGGGTCTTAATATGAGGCTGAAAATCGGTGTATAACTTTTCGATTGGAAATTGATGTGTGATCATACTTTGACGATATTTCATCCATTTGACATCTTCTTTCAACCAATTGACTCTCAAATCTTCATCGTTTGGTTTGACACAACTTTTGTGTATTTGGGCGCTAGTCCTTAAACTTTCATTTCCTTTCACTTTGGTCCATTTTCAAATTACGCTATATCCGTCGGATTGCCACCTAAACCAAAATATGAGTATACTAAGTACATTTTGGCAAAAAATAATCATATAACCGTATTAAATAAAGAGGAAAAACTATGCATTTTACATTCATATCAAATTCCTCCACACTTAACTTTTGCTCGTCCTCGGGCAAAACTCAAATTTAATTCCCCAAAAACACCAGGTCGTAATACCATGAACATAGAACAATCAAACTTTCTCAGAACACATAACACATCATGAATAAACATTCTAACACAACTCATAATCAATTAACAAGCATTTTCATATGAAGATGGAATAAACTAAACATATAGACCCTCATGAATATAAACACTCAACTCTCATATGTTTAAAAGGTAAGTGTTTCGCTCAAATTCATTCCAATGGAAATGACCTACTATATGCTTGCATATCTTCTCATTCACCACCACTTAGATCACATGCTTTACAAAAATCATAAAGACTTTTTAATGGTTGTAACGTGGCTGATGGTCAAGGTGAAAAATATTTGGGTATGTGACTCAAGAGCCATCGAAACTAGTGGAGTAAAGATAAATAGAATTAGCTCAAATATATACGTAAGACATGTAAACCAACCACTTCATATGATAGCTTCATCATTTTTGCATCTATCCCACACAAATCGATCTCTTTCTTGAGATGTATGAAAAATTATGAATATAGATCTTTTTCACATTAAAATCACTCTCATTCATCACTTATTTTTTTTTTTCTTTTTCTTCTATTTTTCTTGCACAATGTAAACTCCAAATTATACACCAATAATGGAACTTACTGAATTGACATAGAAAATTTGTTCCAATTCACCAATAATAGTACTACCACAAATCTTGATACCCTCACACTTATTTTCTTGCATACCCACACTTCTCATAACATTCAACAATACTCCACTAGCTCTAAGACTTGGGTAAAGACATTATTATTTTTTTAGTTTAAAGCTTGTAATGTAAGTTTATACAAAGAAAAGGCAATAAGGCTCAAAGGGGCTCAACAATGGAAAGTTCAATTACAGGGTCGGCTATTTGGCTAATGAAACTCATTTATGTAACAAAGATGGCCTTAATCATGTTCGTGCATGCATATGTCAATGTGATATTGAAAAGAATCAAGGCAAGTTCTAGAGAAATAAAACCAGGGAAGAATATCACACATGAAAGAAGTAATGAGACTGTTATGGATATGTCAGTCTAAAAGCTCAAAATCTCACTGGCTTTTGTCTACATAATTTAGTTACTACCATCCTCAAAGAAAATAACTCCACTAATCAACTCTAAGTTGGAGGATTATTCATTCAATCATGTTAAGAGTTCTTCAAAAGCCTAATTAGTTCTAGCAAATAGCATACACAACCCAAAACAATCTTTTACCTCTCAATTCATTTTCATGAAAAATCATGCAAAAATTTGTGAAATTAAACTCACTCAAAATTTAAATACAATAAATCTAAATAAAATGCAATAAATCTAATATCTAAATCCCCTCCCCCACACATAAAACTTACATTGTCCCCAATGTAAGGTGCAATACAAAGAAAAGGACAAAAATAACACGACATAACAAAGGACTGCGAAAAAAAACAAAAATAAAAAGATAAAGGCACAAACTCCCCTTGGGTTGCCTCCCAAGTAGCGCCTTTATTTATTGTCTTTTGCTCGACTTTTTTTTTCCTTCACCCGGCATAGAATAGGTCTTCGAGATCCAATTGTGTCACGTCCTCCACTTGAAGACCTTCATAGAAAGGTTTGAGCCTATGACCATTCACCTTGAATACCTTTGAGGTTTCCAGACTCTGAACTTCTACTGCACCTTGAGGAAAGACATTAGTAATAACAAAAGGTCCAATCCAACGGGAACGTAATTTACTTGGAAACAGACGAAGCCGCGGTTGGTATAGGAGGACTTTTTGACATACTTCAAATTCCTTCCTAGAAATCATCTTGTCATGGAAAGCCTTCATCTTCTCCATCTAAATTCTTGCACTCTCATAGGCATCATTGCAAATTTCCTCTAGCTCTTGAAGTTGCAACTTTCTGTGTTCTCCACTCTCATCCACCTTCATATTGAAACTCTTGACGGCCCAATAAGCTTTATGTTCTAACTCCACTGGAAGGTGACATGGTTTCCCAAACACTAACCGGTAGGGTGACATACCGATGGGTGTCTTGTATGCAGTTCTGTATGCCCATAAACCCTCATCCAAGCGCAAGCTCCAATCTTTTCTATTCGGGCATACCGTTTTCTCAATGATGGATTTGATTTCCCGATTTGACACCTCCGCTTGACCATTAGTTTGTGGATGATATGCAGTTGAAACCTTGTGGATGACATGGTATTTTCTAAATAGAGCTTCCACAGTTCGATTACAAAAATGAGTGCCTCGATCGCTGATGAGGGCTCTCGGGATCCCAAACCTGGAGAATATATTAGACTTGATAAAATCTGCAACAACTTTAGAATCATCAGTCCTTGTGGCTTTGGCTTCCACCCATTTTGAAACATAAACCACAGCAAACAAAATATAAGAAAAACTGAAAGAGAGCGAAAATGGTCCCATGAAATCAATGCCCCAAACATCAAAGATTTCACAAACAAGTATGGTAGTTTGTGGCATTTCAGTCTTTTGAGATATATTACATGTTTTTTGACAGTTCTCACATGACTTACAAAAGGAGTAGGCGTCGCAGAACAATGATGGCCAATAGAAACCACATTCAAGCACTTTTCTTGCTATCCTTTTTGCTCCAAAATGTCCTCCACAAGCATAAGAGTGATAGAAGGTGAGGATGGAAGTAATCTCATTTTCAGGAACACACCTTCTAATCACTTGATCTGTACATTGCTTCCACAAGTATGGATCGTCCCATACATAATATTTTGCATCACTCTTTAGATTATCTCTTCGAGCCCTAGATAAATCAGAAGGTAAAGTGTTAACAACCAAAAAGTTTACAATGTCTTCATACCATGGTAGTGTTGTGCCTGTAGAAAATAATTGCTCATCAAGAAAGGTTTCCCGCAATTGGAGTTCGCTATCCACGTTAGTTAAACGGCTCAGATGATCTGCAACACTATTTTATGTTCCTTTTTTGTCTTTGATTTCCAGGTTGAATTCACTCACGAGAAGTATCCATCGTATTAGTCTTGGTTTCACCTCTTTCTTTGTCATCAAATAATGCAGAGCTGCATGATCAGAATAAATAATCACTTTAGTATCAAGTAAATAAGGACGAAATTTTTCTAAAGTGAAAGCAATAGCCAAGAGTTCTTTTTCAGTTGTGGTGTAGTTTCTTTGGGTATCATTTAGAGTTCTAGATGCATAATAGATGGCATGCGATGCTTTTCCAGTTCTTTGACCCAACACTACTCCAATTGCAAAGTTGCTTGCATCACACATGATTTCAAAGGGAAAGTTCCAGTCAGGGGGTTGAATGATTGGTGTAGAAGTCAACAATTCTTTCAACTTATCAAATGTCATTTTGCATGCCTCATCAAATTCAAAAGCCACATCCTTTTGTAATAATTTGCATAGGGGTAAAGCAATTTTGGAAAAGTCCTTGATAAACCTGCGATAAAAACCTGCATGTCCAAGAAAAGAGCAAACCTCCCGCACACTAGCGGGGTAAGGTAGAGATTGAATAATGTCAACTTTAGATTTATCTACTTCAATGCCCTTAGATGAGATAACATGCCCTAGAACTATACCTTGTTGTACCATAAAGTGACACTTTTCAGAATTCAAAACAAGATTAGTTTCCATGCATCTTTTAAGGATTAACTTAAGGTTATGCAAACAGTTATTAAATGAATCCCCATACACTATGAAATCATCCATAAAGACATCTATGATATGTTCAACATAATTTGAAAATATGCTTACCATACACCGTTGAAAGTAGCTGGAGCATTACAAAGACCAAAGGGCATGCGACGGTATGCAAATGTTCCAAATGGACATGTGAAGGTTATCTTTTCTTGATCTTCTGGGCAATTGCAATATGGAAATAACCTGAATAGCCATCAAGAAAACTATAGTAAGCATGACCTACTAACCTTTCAAGCATTTGATCAATAAACGGTAAATGAAAGTGATCTTTTCGGGTCACAGCATTTAATTTCCTATAGTCTATACAAACCCTCCATGCATTTTGAACACGAGTGGTAACCAATTCATCGTTATGATTATTCACCACAGTTATCCCCGTCTTCTTAGGAACCACTTGAACTGGACTGACCCAATTGCTATCAGAGATAGGATAAATCATGCCAACTTCCAAAAGTCTGAGGACCTCTTTCTTCACTACATCCATCATGGGTGGATTTAATCTTCGTTGAGGTTGACGGGAAGGGTTTTCTCCTTCTTCAAGCAAAATTCGATGCATGCAGGTGGATGGACTAATTCCCTTGATGTCTGCAATTGTCCAACTAATGGCTGTTCGATGCTCCTTGAGGACCTCTACCAATTTTTCTTCTTACAATGTAGTCAGTTCGTTGGAAATAATCACTGGCAATGTTTTGTCATCTCCAAGGAATACATATTTAAGGTTAGTAAGGAGAGGTTTCAAATCCAGAACTGGGGCCTGCACAACAGAGGGTAGACTCTTTTCATTAAAAACAGGCAAATCAACATATAAACCCCTACCTGCTTGTTGTGACTTTGGAGGAATGTTCAACATATCAACAACTTCTCGCAAGCTGGGATTCAAAGTTAATTCATCACTCTCTTTCTCTATACTCTTACTAATAGCAACCTCCAATTCATCCTTCCCATCAAGTTCAAAAACATCATGTGCTAGATCATCAACTACATCGATAGAATACACAGCATTATCATCAACAGGAAATTTCATGGCATCATAGATATTAAATGTAATTACCTCACCATCAAATTCCATGGTCAATGTACCACCATGAACAGCAATTTTAGCTTTAGATGTTTTTAAGAATGGTCTTCCTAACAAGATAGGGCTAGTTTGATCACTGTTTTCCATATCAAACAAATAAAAGTTAGCAGAAAAAACCAATTTATTAACTTGTACAAGGACATCCTCAATCACACCCTTTGGGTAGGCATTTGATCTATCAACTAATTGAATTACTACACCAGTTTTAGTTAAGGGAGCAAGTTTCAAAGAAGTATAAATGGAATATGGCATGACATTTATACAGGTTCCTAAGTCTAACATGGCTTTCTTAAATTCGGTGTTACCTATCATGCAAGGGATAGTAAACATACCTGGGTCTTTGCATTTTGTAGGAAGTTTCCTTTGAATGACTGCAGATAGGTTTTCTCCAACTTTTACCTTTTCACACCCCTTCAGTTTCTACTTTCTCTTAATAGTACACAATTCTTTTAAAAATTTAGCATAATGGGGTATTTGTTTAATAGCATCCAACAAGGGACTGTTCACTTCACATTTTTGAAAAGTTTCATAAAGCTCCCTATTTGGATCATTTTTCCTAGATTCTATCAAAGCCTAAGGGAATGTGACTACTGGTTTATAATTAGATAGTGGAGGAAACTTACATTTTGGTGCATCATCCTCAGTTGGGTTACTCTTTTCCACAGTGATGTCCACGTCATTCTCCTTGTCTTGATCTAACGATGTAGGAACTTCATTTATGGGGTTTTCACTTCCTTGCCATTCCTCAATATAATTGCACTTGCGTTCTCCCTTGAATTTACCACTATTTGAGAGGGTAGCTTTCCCGAACGTTGTGATTCCAGCCAACTGACCGCGCTAGCCATTTGACCCATTTGATTCTCCAAACATTGAATGCTAGTCTTGGTCTCCCGTTGAAATTGTAAAGTGTTAGTTGCAAGAGATTTAACAATATCTTCTAAAGACATTTCAGAGTTAGAAGATTGGCCCTGTTGTTGTCTAAGCGGGTATGGCTGCCTATATTGTTGAAAGTTTGGACAATTTTGAGCAACATCCTGGGTTGTATGTCTTCGAAAAAGGATCATAATTCCTTTGTGGTTGTCCAGGGAAGCCACCCATTGCATTAACTTGTTCCTTGGGTTCTTCTTGAAGAGTTGGACATGCATCAGTTGGATGTCCCATTACTGAACAAATTTCGCAAACCTTCGCTGTCTGCACATTACCTGTGGCCATCTGACGAACAAGAGTAGTTAAATTCGCTATTTGTTATTCAATGGATGAGACATTTACCTCGTTAACTTGTCTAGAAGGGGGATCAAATCTAGCGTCAAATTGTTGAGAATTAGCTGCCATGTTTGCAATTAAATTCCTCGCTCATTCGGGAGTTTTATCAACCAAAGCTCCTCCACTTGCGGCGTCAATCATACTCATTTCTGTGGATTGAAGACCTTCATAGAAGTATTGGATGAGAAGTTGCTCACTGATCTGATGATGGGGACAACTTGCACACAATTTCTTGAACCGCTCCCAATACTCATGTAGAGATTCCCTGTGATCTTGTCTGACACCACAAATTTCTTTCCTAATATTTGTTGCCCTCGAAGTTGGAAAGTATTTCTTCAAGAACAACCTCTTTATTCCATCCCATGTGGTAATGCTTCCCGATGGTAGATAATAGAGCCAATTTTTAGCCGAATCCTTCAGAGAAATGGAAAGGCTCTCAGCTTAATCTGTTCTTCAGTAATTCCCGTGGGTTTCATACTCGTGCAAACCACATGAAATCTTTACCTGCAAGACCATGAAAAGTGGGTAAAAGGTGTATTAGTCCCAATTTAAGCTCAAATGTAGTAGTTGCATCTAAAATAGGAAAAGTTACGCATAAAGGTTGTTGATTCAATGTAGGTGCTGCAAACTCCTTCAAAGTCCTATTTTCGGCCATGGTTCCTTCTCCTTCTCCTTCGAACTCAAAACCACTTGCAAATGGGATGTTGGGATTGAGATTGCTTTCTTCAAGATTCGGTCGAATGTCACTCCTTAACCTGCGCAAAGTTCTCTTAATTTCTGGATCGTACTGCAAATCACTTTGATTAGAAGAACGAATTGTGGGCATGAAAAGTGGGCAAAATAAGAATTAAACAATAAGAAAACTATTTAGATCTCACAATATGTGGTTCCGAGGTTTCAATTTCCTTCGACCAAGTGTAAAAGTTTAGTTATAATTCATGAATCTAAGAGAGATATAATGAAAAATGGAGTTTGGAGGCGTTTTGTACGTTCTGCCCCCGTTCTAGGGTTTTAAAATATGTATTTATAGTTGTTTCCATAGGTAGTTGACTTAAATTAGGAAACCAAAATTTTCATGTTGGAAATGAACCATGTGGCCGCATGGTTTAGAAGCTTGCAGCCATATGGAAAAAATAACTCAGCCTTCAAACTTTCGGTAATGGTCTATGCGGCCACATGGTTTTATGAAACTTCTTCGGGATAGCGTTCAGTATTTTGATCATATCTTCTTCTCCTGTTATCCGATTAAGGAGATTCAAGATGCGTTGGAAAGATAACTCAAAGAAATAAAACTTTTCTTCAGATATAATCTTCTAATTCGATCGTTTTCCATGTTGAAAATGGATCTTAATATGAGGTTGAAAATTGGTGTATAACTTTTCGATTGGAAATTTATGTGTGATCATACTTTGACGATAATTCGATCGTTTTCCATGTTGAAAATAGGTCTTAATATGAGGTTGAAAATTGGTGTATAACTTTCTGATTTAAAATTGATGTGTGATCATACTTTGACGATATTTCATCCATTTGACATCTTCTTTCAACCAATTGACTCTCAAATCTTCATCATTTGGTTTGACACAACTTTTGTGTATTTGTATGCTAGTCTTTGAACTTTCATTTCCTTTCACTTTGGTCCATTTTCATCGATTTATTCCAAATTACGTTATATCCATCGAATTGCCACCTAAACCAAAATATGAGAATACTGAGTACATTTTGGAAAAAAATAATCATACGAGCCTATTAAATAAAGAGGAAAAACTATGCATTTTACATTCATATCAAAACCCAACGCGGGAAAAACTTGGGGCACTTTACCAGTCAAAGATCCACTATAAACTGTTGATAACACTTACAGACTACTAGCAAAGTTGATGACACGAGCTTTTTGATCTCCTATTTGAAGTTTGAAACAGCCCTCCTGGAATGTGTACACCAACACCAATCCTGACTCTTCTTAGTAAAGCGGTCCTCCTGGAATGAGTACACGAACTCTAATCCTAACTCTTTACATAGTTTATCTCATTTAGATCTTCCCCAAGAACTCCTCGTTCTTCAAATTCTTCCTTGATCTTCTATGCAGCAAAGTTGATGAAACAATCTTGCAGCAGACCCGAGCGAAGAATCCCATTCAGTGTTTGATTTGATGGCTTTGATGTTTTCAATGAGTAGAGCGCATATAAATTGAAGGATTGAACTTTTGATCTTGTGTAGGATGAATTCTTTCATGAATAGAAGGCGTTCAATCTCTCCCTCGCAGAAATCGCAGCATCTCTATTTATATGTTGGACGAATTAGGTTGAATGGGCCAAGAAAAAGTCTCGAAAATCGAAATTAGGTCTGGTCGAAAAACATGGTCGCTCGAGCGAGGAGCATACTTCGCTTGAGCGAAGGGCTTGTCGCTTGAGCGACATGTGGGCGAAGGTCGAGCGATGGTGTCTTTATTTCATTCGCTCGAGCACCATTCCGGCAAACAGCTAGCGAAAAACCAGCGTGAAACCCTGAACCCTAAGCTAACCTACCAACTATGAAATTTTACAATTTAGTCCCTAAACTTTTATAATTGTTCAAGTTGGTCTTTTTGTTCACAAAATCGTCAATACATTATATAAATCTAATCACTAAGATCTGAAAGGATAAGGCAATTAGAAGTAGATTCAGAAGAAATAAGAGAACTGGAGGCTGAAACAAGAAAATCCAATGACAATCCGGCTGATAGTAATGCCGATCCAAAGTGAAAGCAGGAAGAAATACCGACAGAATTTTAGGTTGGTGTTTCTTCTATCTGATACAAACACTAACGAAAAAGAATGCATACAGAGACGGCTGTATGGAAAATGGTGGAAAATCTCGAGGTGCTAGTAGCTGAAAAGGCATATTTGCAGGCAAAGTATGAGAATCTAAGGGCAAGTTGGCAAGATAAAATCGACCAAGGAGAAACAAAGCTTGTTACTAGTTTTCTTCCTGAGAACAGTAGGAAATAACAGGCATCACAAACGTGTTATATTGTATTAGAAGAGAAGTGGAAGAAACAACAAACTAACAGATCTGTTCTTGAGAGATTTGTAGACAAAGTAAACTTTCACAACAAACTAACAGATCTGTTCTTGAGAGATTTGTAGACAAAGTAAACTTTCATGATTGGAAATATCACCACTGCAATTGCTGGAAATATAGAAGAATGGAAAGCCTTGATAATTCTTATAATACTCACATGTATGGATAATAAAGGACAATTTGCAGCCAAAAAATATGATGAAAGAAGGTCCAATGTACTAGTTAACATCAGGCTCGATCAACGATTGGCTACCATGGAAACAAGTATTCATAGGAACATTTGATAAAATCAGGATGAGACAAACATCAACCATGGGTTAGGTAATGAGAAATAGAGAGGAGGAAAATCCTTTAGGAGTTATTTCACACGATTCAAAATCGAATTGATCACCGACGAGACTATAACAGACGAAGAAGTGAGGGATTCCTAGTGGGATGGCTTGTTGAAGAGAACTCTCTTATGACAAGAGGGCATCAAAAGGTATCCATGTTTCTTTAACCAATTAATGGATCTAATATGCAATGATATCCCGGTAGATGATGTCCTTGAGAATTGAAGGAGGGAGAAGCAAGGTTGCAAAGGAAAATTCAAATAGAAGCTTTTAAATTTGCATCTGGATGGCTGAAATCGCGATATCATCGCTCATATGGGCTAAAGGGTAGAATGCGTACATTTTCTGTAGCACCCTTGTAGATTATTGCAGCACCCTTTCAGGTTATAAGTAAAGAGTATCCCTCTAGAAGACAGAAGCAAAATCTACCGTACTAGAAGCCACGATACAAATGAATGCTTTGAAGTATTTAAAACGGCAAGGCTATAAATAGGTAGAAGAATATGTATAGGACACCTATAAGTCAGAAGCCTACATGTGGATGGGATAAGGGAGTGAAACAAAGGCGCGTGTAGGCATCACTAGCATCAATCAATGTCGCGAGCCCTCAACCTTCGACGAGAGAAATCAATATTATAATCAAAGTCCCTCGTGCAAGCGAAGATACAGGGTACGTACAAAGAACAAACTCCTAAACGGTGAGGAAGCTTGCATTTAAAAAATTTTGAATTTAAGGTAATCTTTAAAAATGTATCTTTTCCAATTACGTTTAATAAATAAGTGTAGGGAATCATATACTTCAAATGTGACGCATCAGGCATATGAGCCATAATACCTCGCGATAGCCCGTAAATACTCCATTTGGAGGTATTTTCGACCTAATTCATGATCATTTTCCCCAAGCACTCATAATTGAATATGATTTCACTGAAAAAGATAAAGGAATAAATCATCCTGATAATAAAGTTAGGAAAGGAGATAGGATGATAAAAAAAAAAAGAGATACATGATTGAAAAGCCTTGTATAGGAAAGCAAATATCTGATGTTGTGAAAGTGTAAGTTGACAAATGTATTTTCCAGTAAAGATAACTTCACAAGTACTAAAGGAAGTATAGATAATGAAACAATCAAAGCAATGATAGACCTTAAGCAAGGTCGCGAGAATGAGAACCGTTAACAAAAGGTGAAGTTTATACCGTCATTTCTAAACGAAAGGAGAGCCTCTTTCCGCCAGTGTGAAGTTAAAATTAAAGGCGAGGTTTTTCTGCCAAACAAAATTCTGAGGAAGGGCTTATTCTGTCAAAGAAATGTGGGGACTAATCGTCACCCTAAGTAAACTTATCACTAGTCTCTCTTGCTTGGTATTGTTCCAAGTACTATTTGGCAGTATATATATGGTTTCGATGATGGTAATGGAGTAAAATATATTTGCAACAAGTAATCTCAATATGGATGATTGGGTTTTGTTTGGGAAAGACATAAATTGTGAGCTATGTAATGAGATACATTATACTGGGTAATGCTTATATACAAGCCCTAATCCCTTTATGTCCAAGTTTCTTTGGTTTAAACAATATTTAAAATGTCGAAAGTAGGTAATTGACAACTCTAATGAAGGCTACATGCTTAAGGACGAGTATATATCTACATATGTGGAAAAGAACATCAGTCTTAAGGGACTTGGTCCTCCCATTTGGAATGAGGAGGCACTTGTAAACTATTATAATAAACTTGTCATGTTAGGTGAAAGTAAGATAAGTCCGATAGATTCCATATTTTTGTATGAATTTAAAAAGTGGGGATATAATCCACTTGAAAAAGGTTGAAAGGAAAGAATTACTATTGCCCGTGGATTTAGACTGTAAGACGGCCATTTAATTGGAGGAGATATCAATTATTGAAGAAGAGCATAAAGAGAATGTAAGATTAATTACAAATGGACTAAGCGAAGAAGTGGCAATCAATGAAGATGAAATTAATACACATTCTTTCGGCTTCATCAACTGCCCAACAATTGAATTTGTGATTGAGAGGAAGACACATAGTTGATTTCGAGGTGGATGTAATAGGCAAGTCACATCACCTTGGAGGAGGCAATGCCAAAATTTGGAAAATCAGCGAAGAGTGAAGCAAAGTCAAAATAAACAAACAGAGCAAGGCATCAAAAGTTTTCTTCAACATTCCATGACGCAGATTGTCAAAGTTAAGCTAAAGACTATATACATAAGCGCTTATTAGGAGGCAACCCAATTTTCTTTCTCTTTTATTTATTTTTCTTTTTAGATTTAGGATAGGAGTTTAATTTTGTTTTTTATAGGTATGACCAGCCATGCCCGTATCCTAGGCCCGTGAATTTATTGTTAGTTTATGAAATGTTTGGGCTAAGTAATACTTGTTAATGAATACGATTTCGCGGAACACTCAAACCAATATTGATCAAGGGGACAACGTGATGAATATCTTGTGCTTCATGCCATAGCATTCTCCCCTTCTAATAAATCCAAGGAGTACTTTCTTCCTTTTCTTTTCCGCCCCTTTATTTGCCAATTTATGTTTTTATACATTGATGACAATGTCTATTTTAAGTTTGAGGGTAAAAAACATTGAGTTTTTGCTTTTTTGTGTTATTGTGTCTGCTTTATCGTGAGAAAAATATAAAAATATTAAGAAATTTGAAAAATTTTGAAAAAAAAAAATAATATTTTCTTGTTTTATTTGTATGCTTGTATGGGTTATATGACCTGACTGGCAACGATGGATTTATTTGAGATCATGTATTGATTTATGAATTGTGAATAAGTTGCATGCTTAGATTGATTAATGTTTTTCTATGTGAAACTTGGTATTACTTGCGCACGTGAATTAAGTTAGAAATTATGATTGAATAAGTTGATTCATATTTGGATAGGTTGAAAAAGTGGACGTTAGATGTTAAATCCAAATTACTTAATTATACATCATTTGACCAATTTAGTATAGTTTGGGGGTAATTTTACTGTTGTAGGAAGATATGGATATGAATTAGGATTCCATGTGTGAAAAATCATGTGTGGATTGTGTAAAATCAATGGGATAAATTTAAGTGAAAGTCTTAAGTTAGAGGTTGATTCTTTTGAAGGGGTGCATTGCAATAATTAAATTTATTCTTTATATATTTGGAAATTTCTCTTTGTAGCCTTTTATGATTTGAGTTATTAAACCTGTAAGGGTGTCTAAAACCTATTATCCTAAAGTCATCTGATTTGAGAGTCATTGGCCAAAAACTCGCTATATGCGTCATTTAGAAAGTTTAATGAAGAGAATGCTACACATAAAAGAAATAGAAAAGAAGAAAAAGTAGGTGCATGAAACAGAAGACGCACCACTAGCCTTGGTTAAGCCCCGAGCACTTGTTTGAGAAAGTTGACTTTTGATAAGAGATTATTTGTCTAGATGAATCTTGGAGATCGAAGCAATCAAATATTTAGAGAATCCTTATTTGTTGAAGTGTTAACTTGTAATTAGTGAAATTCATCTAAACTAGAGAGGAGATGATAAGTATAACAATTCAACCTTAGATCACACATAGGAAGAGTGAAAAGAATAAGTTTGGGGTGTGTGAATCTTAAAAGAGATGAATGACAAACTCGATCATTAAGGGTCCAGAATGAAACTACTTCTGAATTCATGATTCTCACTTTATTCTTCACACACACACACACACAAAATTTTGAATTGAAAAAGTGAATATTGATTTTGGTAATGTAACCTTAAAGCTATTTATAGATTTAATATCATGAGACAAACGACATGTTATCTGACCATATTTTATAGCATTACTTGATTGACTAGGCACCAATTAGGTAATTTGAATTGCATTGTATTCTTGTATGTTTGTTTCAAGTTAGGATATGATTTATTTGAGGACAAACAAATGTTCAATTTTGAGGATTTGATCTATATATTTTATACACTTATTCGGGATTTTAAATAATGATATTTTGTAGTTCTTTTGAAGAAATATTACCTAATTTTTTCATGTATTGTGTTCAATAGGTGAAACTCATGATTTGATGAAGAATATGATAAAAAGGGTGAAAATTGGGTCAATTGTAAGATATCTAAAGTTTGGAGACTAAAGTATAAATACTCAAAGTAGGACAGACCTCACGATGAAGATTTGAGAGTTCTAGGTGTCAATTGGATGAGAAAAGAAGTCAAATAGATGAATTATAATCAAAGTATTATCACACATCAAGTTCTAGCGAAAAAAAGTAATGCTTCGAATTTTTAGCCTCATATTGAACCCATATTTGGCATAGAAACATTCGAATTGAAAACATGTTATTTCTAGAAGAACTATAACCCTTTAAAGTTATTTTTCCAATGCACTTTAAATTTCCTCAATCAAATATCATGAGAGAAAGTTATGATAACAGTATTGAAAGCTGCTTGGGACAAACCTAGGCATGCTCCTAGGCCTACAGAGGAGACGTACGCCTTCCCCTCTTCTGAGATTCCTACAGCTCCAAAACCCCTTATGGTGTGCGCCCCAATGTAAAATGGGATTTTTTTTCTTTTCTTATTTTGGTATCTTTTATAATGCAATCCTTTTGCATTCTATATAATCCAAAACTCGATCAGAACTTGCCCAACTTCCATTCAACCTAATCCTACATATATTCTATATATTTTGGAGGCGAAGAACAATCCTATTCATCAAATCAAGACGAATCATATAAGGAATTTGAAAATTCATAGCCCTATTTCAAGATTCAAGTCAAGAACGTTGGTCTTTTCTACTCTCATCTTCTTAATTTCAAGTGACGTTTTTCCAATTTTTCTTGTGTAATTTAATTACAAGAATGTTAGGCTAGATTCTTCCTTTGTATTGGATGGATGATGAACCTTCTTAGTTGTTAAATTCAATCATGGCTCATTAATTTAGTAATTTCTTGGGGTTTTGATTATTTATGCATTCATATTTTGTTATTTAATTCCTTAGCTACCAATTGGATAACTTGTTGTCTATTTGTAGTGCGGGAGGCTCACAATAGGACAATACGTATTAAGAATAATAGTTATATTATGTCCAATCTCGTGTGATAAAACTTATGAATTAATGCATATTTTTTTATATGAATTCGGATTAAGAATAGGACCAGGTTATGTTAAACTTTAGTTTAATATATCTTGGAAAAGAATATTGAATAAAATCGGATTATATATTTTTGTTAACATTATAAAATAATACTACCTTTTTATGGGTTGAGAATTGGAAATAGCACTAATAGGCAATGTTCTAAAAGGCTTAGACGCGATGTGCGGTGGAAACGCTAAGCCAAGTAGCATATGGCCTTATTTTGCGGTCAACGATTGCTCCTAGGCGCGATTATTATCCCTTTTTTTAATTTTTTTACAATTCTTTTAAGTTAAAATTTAAATGTTGATTTACATGTGAAGCTTTTCTTTTTGTTGGAAACTTTTGTAAAATATATGCAAAATTTCTATAAATTTGTTTTGGATGTTTGGTAGTAATTATTTTTAATTATTAAATGATTTTTTGATTTGATTAAAAATTAAAATAATATTAAAATAAGAAAATACATTTTTACGCTTTTTTATACATATGACTCTCCTAATCTCGCCTAGCCCATAACTTGGCATATTGTCACGCATTACGCATTTTAGAACACTACTAATAGGCAGATTCAGAAATTGAATATTCATTCACCACATATTTGATAAAACAACTTTTATTGCTTTCGTAATTTACAATTAGTATAAACAAAAAACCATCTATTTAGTGTTACAATACTTATCAAATTTGATAATAACTAGTAAACCATAATTAGACTTTATTTCTCATGGGATGATACTTTTAACTCACTACGTTATTACTTGTCAACAATCTCGTACGCTTGTGGATTTTATTCGAACAGCAATACACGTAAGTTAATGAATAAAATGTTCTATTATAATAGAATCAGTTACAAACTTGTTAGTTAATGGCTGCCATATATCATTTTTCCTAAATAATCGAATTGCCCCCAAGACTTTTGAGGAAAATATATAAATATGCTGCATGGGATGAAGAATGACATGCAAATATTCAAATATCTTCCTCCCAAATAGCCATTTCTTACTTCGGTTTGAACATAAAAACGAGTGAGTTTAGGAGGCGAAAGTTTTGACCAGATGTGAGGAATTCGTTGATCTGATTTTTATTGTCAACATTTACGAGAATCCCTTTGTTGATTTCCAATAAGGTTATTGAAATCAATATTGGATTCAGCAATTGTTAAAGAAACAGAATCCCCAATCGCGTAAATAGAAATGGAGATGGTTGTGGGTGGTTGGGAGAGATATGAATTTATTTATTTATAATTTAATTTGTTAATTATTTATTTGAGACTCATTTGTACTTTTAAAAAAAAAAACATTTTGAGACTATTTGCAATTAATTCTTTATTTCTTTGTTCTTTTCTTTTCTTTTTTATTTAAAGATGATGAAATATTCATCATTTCACATGTTTTATTGAGAAAATAG
This sequence comes from Fraxinus americana, assembly GCA_035079005.1. Taxonomy (NCBI): domain Eukaryota; kingdom Viridiplantae; phylum Streptophyta; class Magnoliopsida; order Lamiales; family Oleaceae; genus Fraxinus; species Fraxinus americana. The sequence continues at coordinate 23,976,946 of CM068713.1, forward strand.
ACGTTGTATTCTGCAATTGAAAGGTTATCTAGACGGTTTTCACCAATCTGGAAGGACAAAAAAAATATTTCGCAATAGAGTTAAAGGTCAAAGGATTTTGTGCCAATTATCCTAAATAAATCATTACCATCAACGACACCCCAACACAAAACCCAGAATCAAGAAATCAAAATGATGATATGAAATTTCAGATGTAGGGTTTTTAAGAAAGTAGCGACCGGAAAGTTTTACAATATGGATCTAAGCTTTTTGAGAATTTTGTGAAGTACATCTTCTATATATATAAAGTGCCTATGAAATGGAATTTCTTGTTTTAACGGAAAATCTAACGGAATTTCTTGTTTTAACGGAAGATCTTTTTTCACCGTTAGTTTTATTGTTTCCATTAAATAGCAATTAAGCCACCATTTGTGGCCATTGATATTGTGTCGGTTAAAGTTCCATTATCTAATAATAAATGAATGGAAAACGCAAAAGACTCTGTACTACTACATATTAGAATTTTTTTAAACCTAAAACCGGTTTATTCGGTTCCACCGGTTTTTTATTGTTTATTAATAATTAATAAATATAAATATAATACAAATTTTGAACTATTCATCTTTCAACCCAATAATTGATAGGTCAAGAATGATTCTAAAGCATTTGTTGGCCCATTCTTTTATAGCCATCAGTTCTAATGCTTCAGTTATTAAGTTCCGATGTGGGATATAGGACACTGAGTTTTTGATTCACAACACGTTTTAGCGTTCCCTCACACAATTTCTTTTTGATTGCTTCCCTCACAGAGAAACACAAGAACTCTTTCTTTTTCTTCAAACCCTGAAAACCATTATTCCGAAAACTGAAAATTGCCAAAAGCTTTTCTCCTCCAACACCCTGCGAGATCACAGTGAAACAAATCCATCAACCAAAACTGTCATTGCCCGGGAACACCTTTCCGTTTGTTAATTCTTCATCCCAGATCACAGGCCAACTCGCTTGAATATGGCGAGGAACTACGTGAGAGACAACGTGCCCTTGTCCAGATTCGGCGTGCTCGTGGCGCAGCTGGAATCTACAGTGGCTTCAGCAGCCCACAAGCCACCAGACCCACTTCTCTACTTCGACCTCTTATCCGATCTCGTCTCTGCCATTGATGAGGAGTCCAAGGTTACTGTTCCTTTCAATATGATATTTGCATATTAATGTTTTGCATTTGTCGAATTCTAGGAAATATGCTGAGCGATTCAGTTTCAAGGTGTAATTTTTTTGATGAAAGCTGGGTAATTAGTTTAATGAATTATTGGTAGCTGTGGGGTGCTTTAATTTGCAAAATAAAGCTGAATTCATTTAGGGATTGATGTTATTCTATTTAATTTATCTGGTTTTAAATTTAAATGATGATTCATAAGAGATGGTGTAATGCCCCGACCCGTATAGATCGAGCCATCACTTACTGTAGCCGTTGGCTTAATGATTAACAAACTTTCAGCGGAAATCTTAAACTTTAACTTAAAAGCAGAGAAACTGAAATCCCTTGAGATATAGTTCAAGTTTTTAATCGCTGACATTTTGTTTGTAAATATTTTTCAAAAAACACACGTAACACTTGTGAACATACTTTATTCATAGGAAAAAGGAAAAAATACTCGCAGGATAGTTCTAAATATAGTGTGCAGAAAGGTACTTAAACAACATAAACTTTTTCTTAGGTAAATTAAACATGTAAAATCACCGGCTTCCCGTAGCATGTTGCATCTTCATCAACCGTCATCCACGTCTCACGCATCGTATCAACCTGTAGTAAGGGGATAAAACCCATGAGTTTGAAACTCAATAGATATCATAGGTGCATTCGTTATCAAATTATATATTTTCGATCTGTAGCTTTTAAAAGAACAGTCGCGCAGAAGGATTTCCGGCGGAATCCAATAACTGTTGAGTCATGACTTAACATGGCACCTCGAGCCGGAGAATGATCATTCAACTATAGAGGTGCCGAAACACCGTACCCGGAGGTACCATTCTTTCATTTAACTGTTGTACTGTTGTGGTAACGAAGCACCATACCCGGAGGTACAATTGCATTTGAAAGAAAACATAGGTATAATGAAAACTATAATTTGAACACGAAATATAACACATTTTTGCACCTCCACCTACCTTCGTTGATGCTTTGAAATTTATGTTTCTGAAAAAAAAAGTTTGATGAAGCTGGACGTTGAACTTTTGTTTTCGTAACGGCACTTGAACTTCAAAAAAAAAAAAAAAATCTGCTTCATTCTCTCCTTACTCTTTCTTATGTAACGTGTTTAGAAGATTGTTGTGGGTGATTTTGAAGTGAAACCATGCACCTATTTATAGGTAGTCTTGGAGTAACCTAAAGAAAGTGAAGGGTTTTCATTTAATTAATATGGGGTAGTAATTGAAATAGGTTATGAGAGTTTTAGGCATTAATTATTTTAAGAAAATGGACCTAGGTTGCACTTTAAACTTCCATAAGATCTATTCATTTTAAAACATGTTGGACTAGCATTGGGCTTCCATTTCTTATGGGCCAAGTATAGTGATTCTCATGGGCTATAGCTTGTGGTGCTAGGCCACCATAAAATTATGAGCCTACTTGCATTTCATCATTTTTTCTGGCTTCTACATCCCTCATACCTTAAATAAAATTTCGTCCTCGAAATTTACCTATTGGTTGGGCAAGGAGTGTTGGATATTTGTCTTTAACTTCCTCTTCTCTTTCCCAAGTAGCTTCACCCACTCCATGGTTATTCCATTGCACTTTGACTAGATGAATCTCCTTGTTCCGTAGTTTATGTACCTTTCGATCCAGTATCTTAATCGGCAATACTTCATAAGATAAATCCTTTTGTACTTCCAAAGATTGATGGTTAATCACATGATTAGGATCGTGTACATATTTCTTGATCATTGACACTTGGAATACATTGTGCACTGTCGATAGTTCAGGCGGCAACGCCAATCAATAAGCTACATTTTCGATCCTATCAAGTACTTCGAAAGGTCCGATGTAACGAGGTCGTAGCTTATCTTTCTTACCAAACATTAGTACACCTTTCATTGGTGCCACTATTAGAAAAACTTTATCTCCAACTTGAAATTCCAAGTCCTTTCTTCTTGTATCGGCATAGCTCTTTTGCCTATCCTGTGCTGCCTTTATCCTAGCACGGATCTTATCAACTGCTTCGATTGTCCTTTCAATGATTTTCGGTCCCAAAACTCTCTTCTCTCCGACTTCATCCCAATGAACGGGTGATCTGCATTTTCTACCATGGAGAGCTCTATATGGTGCAATCCCAATAGTTGCATGGAAATTATTGTTATACGTAAATTCTACCATAAGTAGGTATGATTCCCATTTACCTCCTAGATCCAACACACATGCCCTTATCATATCTTCCAAGGTTTGGATGGTCCTTTCAGATTGACCATCGGATTGAGGGTGATACGCGGTACTGAAATTCAATTTCCTTCCCATAGCTCCTTGTAAGCTTTTCCAAAATTTTGACGCAAATCTTGGGTTTCTATCAGACACAATGGATGCGGGAACACCATGCAATCTTACAATCTCTTTAATATACAACTGTGCCAATTGATCTAGGCTGAAATTCATTTTCAACGGAAGAAAATGAGCTGACTTCATTAGTCGATCCACGATTACCCATATGGCATTGTGTCCTCTTGCTAAGTTCGGAAATCCAACCACAAAGTCCATTTCGATTTTCTCCCACTTCCATTCGGGTATATCCAATGGATTTAGCAATCCAGTCGGTCTTTGATGTTCTACTTTAACCTGTTGACAAACTATGCATTTTTCCACAAATAGTCCTATACTTCCCTTCATATTCCTCCACCAAAAAGTATCTCGAAGATCTCGATACATTTTCGTACCACCAGGATGTGCCGGGTATGGGGTAGAATGAGTCTCTTCCAATATCTCATCCATCATAGCCTCGTCCTTAGGCACACAAATTCTCCCTTTAAACATCAACGCCTGATCGAACCTATTCCAAAGTCTTTTCTCTTATCGGTACCAATCTCGTTCTTGATCTTTTGCAAGAATGGGTCCTTACCTTGTGCCTCTATGATTCGATCTCTAAGAGTAGGTCGAACCACCAAAGTTGCTAACTGAGCAGTGGCTTGCTCTGGTATGGTAATCGCTTCAATTTGCAATCTTCCCAAGTCCTTGACCAATTCTATCTGAATAGTGGATAGTGACGCCAATTGTCCAACCGACTTTCTATTTAGAGCATCGGCAACCACATTGGCTTTACCAGGATGATAATGAATAGTACAGTCATAATCATTTACTAGTTCCAGCCACTGTCTCTATCTCATATTCAATTCCTTTAGACTCTTATGATCCGTATAAATGTCACACTTCCCTCCATATAAATAATGATGCCATATCTTTAATGCATGCACTACCGCCGCAAGTTCTAAATCATGCGTCGGGTAGTTGTGTTCATGTTGCTTCAATTGCCTTGACGCATAGGCAATCACCTTTCCATACTGCATCAGTACACATCCTAAACCTTGTTTGGATGCATCACTATATACGACAAATCCTTCCGAACCTTTAGGTATGTCTAGCACAGGTGCAGAAATCAATCTTTGCTTTAGTTTTTGAAAGCTCTGCTCACACCTATCCGTCCATTGAAACTTTACTCCTTTCCTTGTCAACTGCGTCATTGGTCCAACTATTTCAGAGAATCCTTCTATAAATCTTCGATAGTACTTGGCCAATCCCAGGAAACTTCGGACTTCACTAGTGTTCGTTGGTGCCTTCCAATTAGTCACCGCTTCCACTTTTACTAGATCTACTTCAATCCCTTGGACAGTAACTATATGACCGATGAATCCAACTCAATCAAGCCAAAATTCACACTTTTTAAATTTGGCGTATAGTTTCTCCTTGCACAGTATCTCTATTGCTATTCTAAGGTGCTGCTCATGTTGCTCCTTACTCTTGGAGTATATCAAAATGTCATCAATGAAGACTATGACAAATTGATCCAAATACTGGTGAAACACACGATTCATTAGATCCATGAATACTGCCGATGCATTAGTCAATCCGAACGGCATAAATGTGAATTCGTAGTGTCCATAACGAGTTCTGAAAGCTGTCTCGGGTATATCACCTTCTTTAACCTTCAGCTGATGATATCCAGATCGTAAATTGATCTTGGAAAGTACCTTTGCCCCTTTCAATTGATCAAACAAATCCTCGATTCTGGGAAGAGGATACTATTCTTGATGGTCAACCGGTTCAACTCCCGATAGTCGATACACATCCTCATACTTCCATCTTTCTTCTTCAAGAACAACACTGGTGCGCCCCATGGAGATACACTTGGTCGTATAAAACCAATATCTAATAACTCTTATAACTGGATTTTCAGTTCTTGAAGTTCCTTTGGAGCCATCCTGTATGGGGCTTTAGATACTGTCCTGTTCCGGGAACCAGATCTATTGTGAATTCCACTTGTATCTGGTGGAATACCAGGTAGATCTTCTGGAAATACATCTATAAATTCTTGTACCACTGGTACATCCTCAACCCTTAACATTTCTTGTTTCTCTCCTGAGATGTTAACTAGAAACCCTCGACTTGATTCCTTCTTCTGCATTTTCTTAGCTTGTGTAGTCGATACCAGTTGGAGATGGGGTTTTATCTTTCTTCCAAGAAAAGAAAATTGTTCTTCCCCTAGTTTCTGAAAAGACACTTCCCTTTCTCTACAACGAATAGTTGCATAATTACTTCCTAGCCAATCCATGCCTAATATTACGTCAAAGTCTTTCATCTCTATCAAATACAAGTCAGCTTCCAATGTTTTACCCTCAATACCAAGATCTACAGACTTAGCTAATTTATCCATGTTCAATGTTCTGCCTGAAGGGATGCTAACCTCTAGTATACTTTCTGACTTATCACAAGTAATACTAGTTTTAGTGATGAAGGAAGTTGATATAAATGAATAGGTAGCTCCTGAATCAAATAGTACGTAAGAAGGGGTATTAGATATCGGTAGAATACCTGCTATCACGTTTGAGTTCTCATCTGTATCCTTCTGAGTCAGCGTGAACACCCGTGCTTTTCCCTCTTTGCTCTGATCGTCGTTATCATCTTTCTTTTGAGTAAATGCTGGACAATCCCTAGCTGTATGTCCCGGCTTACCGCACCGAAAACATATATTCTTCCATACAAGCATTCTCTACGATGGGACTTGCCACACTTAAAACATGGCGCTACTGCGGCTTCTATAGCCTTATTGGCACTAGACCCGTCATTAGCTTTCTTATTCTGCCATTTGGCCTTCCCCTTATCTTGACTATTCCACTTTCTCTTTCCAAACTGCCCTTTTTCTTGCTGGTTCTTCAATCGACTCGACTTCTCCGCATCAGCATTCTGATACCATATAGCGTGAGCTTGCTCTAGCATCTCACGGTATGATGTGAAATGATGGGACGTAAGAATTATACTCAGGTCTGGGTTCAGCCCTTGCTCAAATCTTTGAATTTTCTTAGCCTCCGTGTCCACCAAATGTGGAGCATACCTTGAGAGCTGGTCAAACTTTCGTTCATACTCAGTCAAGGATATGGTTCCCTATTGGAGTTGAAAGAATTCACTCTCCTTGAAATCTCTTAGAGATTGGGGAAAATACTTATCCATTACTTCCTCCTTAAATTGATCCCATGTTAAATCCAATTGCTGTTCCGGAGTCCTAGTTCGAGACATCGAATCCTACCAGTGACTTGCATCACCGCTGAACATAAACTCTGCACACTGGACCTTTTGGGTATCTGTACAGTTTATGAGTCGAAAAATTCGCTCTAGTTTTTTAAGCCATTCTTCTGCAACCAGTGGGCTAGATGCTCCATCGAAGGTAGGAGGCTTATGCCTTCGAAATAACTCAACCATTGAGATATGAGTTGGGTGAGCCATAGGAGCGGCTGGTAAGGATTGAGCTTGATTTTGATTCCTACCAAGATCTTGAACCACTTGCAGGAGGTCTCTAATCAGGTTGTTCGGGTTGGTTCTCGACATTTTCCTATGGATAAGATATAAGGTTTCTTATTAACTTCATTTTTGAATACCAAAGTAAGGAAGAAAGATATAAATTTTTTTTCCATACTCCTTGAAATCAGGTTACACAGTAGTTTAACAAACTAATATGAAAGAAGAAAAAAATAAGGAACGGAAATCTAGATCTCTAATCCCTATGAGTTTTACGGGTCTTCCTTGGTGGAGCTTCATCTTCGGAAGAGTCTTCCTCCTCAGGCCCAGACTCTATATCTATCTCTACTTGTGGCTCTGGTTCAGGCTCCTGATCCCCCTCGTGTTCCCATTCGAGGTCTTCTTCCTCAGGCTCATCATTGATTATCTCACCCTACCTATCTATCAAGGCTTGGCAAAACCTCTCAAAATCAATCATATGTGGGTGCTCAGACGGGTTGCCTTCTATCATTTCATCCCTAACCCCAATTTCTATATTCCCCCATTGAGGTGGGAGGGAGTGTATGAGGTTATTTATAGCCTCGATATGCGAAATTTCTAGTTCGACATCCATCGCTGCCATGCATCTCTCATAGATGTCATGCACCAGTTCATCAAGGGGTAGGGACGGATCAGTCACGTAGTTTTCATAGGAATAAAGAGCAATTCTACGGTTCAACTTGCTCTATAAGCTCTGGCCGTTCTAGCAGGTTGGAAGTTTCTAGCCATGTCTGCCACATAAAGCCTAATTATGCATTTCCATTGGTAACATAGTATCATACAATTCCTTATTACCAATTAAGCCCATAGCCCTATGTTTTAGTCCAATACATGTCCTTTAAATAGCACATCTCTAAATCATATTTGGCTCACATGTAACATATACTTGAAAATTGTAAAATGTGCCATAACATAGCAAAGCATCATATCATAAGTATAATATTTTCATAAAACATTTACTTTGAACATACCTGGGGCCGTAGGATGCGATGGATGAATTGACGCGAGATACTATGGAGAGCCGTGAACACTTTATCATTTTCATTATGTTCTCATGCATATTTTATTTTCAAATAATAAATCTACAGAACCGGCTAAACCGTGCTCTGATACCACGCTGTAACACCCCGACCTGTATGGATCGAGCCGTCACTTACTGTAGCTGTTGACTTAATGATTAACAAACTTTCAGCGGAAAGCTTAAACTTTTACTTAAAAGCAGAGAAATCGAAATCCCTTGAGATATAGTACAAGTTTTTAATCGATGACATTTTGTTTGTAAATATTTTCCAGAAAGTACACGTAACACTTGTGAATATACTTTATTCATAGGAAAAAGGAAAAAATACTCGTAGGATAGTTCTACATATAGTGTGCAGAAATATACTTAAACAACGTAAACTTTTTCTTAAATAAATTAAACATGTAAAATCACCGGCTTCCCTTAGCATGTTGCATCTTCATCAACCGTCATCCACGTCCCACGGATCGTATCAACCTGTAGTAAGGGAATAAAACCCCATGAGTTTGAAACTCAATAGATATCATAGGTGCATTCATTATCAAATTATATATTTTCGATCTGTAGCTTTTATATATGACATCTCGAGCCGGAGAATGATCATTCAACTATAGAGGTGCCGAAACACCGTACCCGGAGGTACCATTCTTTCATTTTTTCTGGCTTCTACCGATGGACTAAGGCAAATCATTGTAGATTGAATTATTTCTACACTCTAAGCAATTTGTCACCCAGATTAGTTTGAGAATTTTGATTGATAGAAGTTAGTTTATTTATGAACGAGATAAAAAATTGTTAATGTATGTATACATTACAGATTCAATTTGAGCTATAGACGGAATCATTGAGAATGAAATTTGAACTTATACATTAAATTTTTTTACAACATTTCTCTTAAAGTGCTAAGCGATATGTTGAACTGAACGATAATACTGGAAAGCTAGCTGCTACTATATTTGGTGAAGTAGCATAATAGGCACTTCGTTGTTCAACAATTGAATTGATGGAACATGCTGGAGAGATATCTCTTAAATTTTTCTTCGAAACTCGATTTTTATTATAATGAGTTAGTTAAAAAATAATTGGGTTTTTTTATTAATTATGTAAACCTATTTAAAATTTATTTTGTAGAAAAATCGACCTTATGTTAAATGCATTGTAGAGAAATTATCAAAAAAAAATTGGAAGATTCAAGTTTATGTAGATCCAAAGAAACTAAAGGAGAAAAAATATATGCAGTTTAATGTCCTCTCTATTAAAGCAGTGCAAGATGAGGAAAATGCTGAATTGTCATCTTAAAATCAAAATTATCTCAAACGGCTTTCATAAAACTATGAGCGACGTTTATTTATAGGACCATGCTATACATTCTATTAATGCACTTTTTAAAAATATATCACAATGTGTAATTATTTATCAATTACATAAACATTACATCATTAGTTATTTAATTAACCAAAAAAATTACATCTTTATTAATAAAAATTTAATTCTTAACCAAAAAAATTATATATGAACTAAGCAAACGTGCATTGCACGTTGCTTAGACCTAGTAATAATTAAAAGCATGAACGAGAGAAGTGATGTATATTTAGAGTTTCCAAGTCGATCTTCTTTGTCTCATTGAAAATTGAAAGGGTGGATTTGGCGGCGGGTCCCATAATGGTGGTGGACCTACCAATATTATTTGTCATCTAAGTGCATTTTTATGTGTGATTGTGTGTTTTAGAAGAAATTCAATTCTTTTCGAGCTTGTTTGGTGCACATTAAAATGAGATAATGCATTTTTTGAAGTGATGTGATGGGAAATATGTGGTTGAAAAAGAAGGAAAATTTATTGATGTGATGAAAAATATTATTTTATTGAAGAATGTGTGGTTGAAAATGAGTAGAAGAATGAGAATGAAAAAAATAATGTGGATCAAACAGGGCGTAATATATCTGTTGAATTTTGAAACTTACAAGTTCCCACATACAATTTTTTTTTTTTTGGCAAATCAACCAACAACACTTGTTATGGGTCAGTTTAGCCCAATACATTTTGATACCTTTAATTAGACTTGACAATGAAAAGAGATGTCGCCTTTCACACTACACCATTAATGTCGTTGATACATTGAATTGTGAAAAAAAAAAATCAAATATAATTAGGAAAGAAATACATGTGAAAATAGAAATATTTTTCTTTGTTCTGTATGTCTTAAGAGCTTGTTTGAAATATGTTTATAAATGATTTAAATTATAAATAGATACGAATATGTGTAAATAAATGAGTTGTACTTGTAGATCCCTCGAAATGTATAACTAAAATTAGAGGTTTCAATGTTTATAAATAATTCATAACACATGAGTCAAACATTGACTTAGGCACAAGTAAATGTCCGCGGTAGAACAAAAAAAGGATAAAAAGGTGGTGAAACCACATTTACAATAATAGCAAAGGAAAAACTCCTTTAGAAGCAATAATGTTTTTGTGGTCTTAAAAACAACTAGGAATGCTACTTTTGCTGGTAAATTCCATTTGTGATCATGAACTATAACGTTATTTAACTTCAAATTAATTTCAAATTTCACCAATCTATCACATTTAGACGCCTATCGTCCTTCAAATTGAGGAAAATTACTTAGATGACATTTGTACCATAACTGATTTTTCAGGTAATTGCTAATCAACAAATTAATAAAAATAGAAAATGAAGGTTACTGCAATGCCTTTAAAATAGAAGGTCAAAATAGTATTTTTTTTTTTTTATTTCTACATTGTTATGATGTTGCGTAATGATAAGTTGGAAATTGTGTGAAATATATATCTGTTGCACTACGACGAAAGTCAATTGCAATTTTCATCCATTTGCGATACAACATATAAGAGTGGTAAAATCGAATAAGTAAACTTGAAGTTCAATGACTCAATTAAAATTAAATTGAAGTTGAGAAACATATCCGATACAAATTTATATTTAGTAATTAAAATTTGGCTGAAAGTTAGATCACATGTGAAATTACCCTACTTTGTACAAAAAGCATTTGTATAAAAAGTAAGGATAGAAAAATATCCATATGCATAATACAATAACACTATTCCCAGTTTTCCATCCAAATATGGGAGGGATTAAAATCGGATTAAAATTGAAAATATAGCCGTTATTGTTGACTTTTATTAGACGGGTGTGACCCAATAACGGCCATATTTTCAATTTTAATTAGATTTTAATCACTCCCGAACGGGACCAAAAACTTGAAAGAAGAAAGATTGCTTTGGCTAATAAATCTGGTGTCTCCAGTCATGCCACCTTCTCCACCTATAAAAACAACCACATAACAAAACTGAGTAGCATTCGGCTAAATTTGACAAATATTTTGTACGCCTTTTTTTTTAAAATCATATTTAAATTCTTCAATCCAACGTATCAAATATTCATCGGAAGACGAGATATATATAACTCACCAGTGAAAATCCCATCTGGGATGGATTTTGGACATCCGATTTCGGTCATAGGGGTGATCCGTTTCAGCCCTTTTGGTGTTCCGAAAAGCACAGCATCCAACGGAATAGATGCCAATTAAGAAGACAAGCATAACAATGTTGAGGACTGAAAGTTTGTGCCAATCCCTTCTTACCTCTTCCAGCACTCCGGCCTTGCACGAGTCGCACTCGTAGCACAGCCCGGTTGGGTCATTTCTCCACAAATAGCAATCAGGGTTCTGCGCCAGCGTCGTGCCCATGTAATTGCAAGAACTCGGCGGTTTGCAGCAACCGGACTGCAAGTTGTGGCACCATATGTATAATAATATCATACATTCACTAACAAACTTAAGTTTCTATAAAGTAAAATAATTATGTGCTTTTCTAAAAGTAACTTTTAATCTAAATTAAACATTCATTAACTTCATTTTATAAACAACTTTTTTAAGTAAGCATAAGAACTTCAATTTTTTTTTTGCTTTTTCATAATAATCGTGCAAAAAGTAAATAGATAGACCAATTCCAAGTTAAATTACTTCTGTTATTGGTAGAATAATCCAAGAAATATAAAATTTTAGGGCTGAAACACATGTTTACCAAAGGAATATAGGAATAAATTGATCATTGTGCAAATAAATCTTAAATCAGAAAGAGATATCTGAAAAAAAGTTAAGAGAAATCTTTAGAAAGTAAAATGAAAAAAAAGAAAAAGAAAACTCCAAGATTCAAGAGAAATATTAAAGAGAAGAACAATAATAATTTTTCAAAAGATAAAAGAAGAACTTAAATTTACTTTACAATAAACTACTCAAGTATATGAACAACTTATTATTTACTAGGAAATTATTGCATTAAATTTTTTTACTTAGCTCTTTATGTTAAGGATAAAATCCCCGCATAGAACAAAATTATTGAAACTATAACCAAAATATAAAGGATTTGACTAGTCTTCTTAGCAAGAATGACCTTTTAAGATGAAACACAAGTCTTAATATAGTATTCGACTCCACTAAGTTCAGATATGCAATTCAATCTGATTCCAGGAATAGTTTTCTCAAACCGTCAAACATGCTAACCTTCATATATAGTTGCTAGGTGTAAATTAGGGGAGAAGAAAATTTAAATCACCTGAATAGGAGACATGTCTTTTGTCAAATAATCAAAAGGTGTCCAAAAAACAACCTTGGCACAAGTCTTTGAACCCAAAATACAAGTTCTAACAGTCATCCAATAATGAGGGTCCTTAATCCTTTTCCTCAACCATGGAGAATAATTATCAAGATGATACTCCTTGTACATCCTACCAGGCACTTCCAGTCCTCCACTTTGGCTCGTAACGACGAATCCAAAAATAGTTAAAGCTATTAAAGCCCCTATAAGAAATATCATGACCAACAAGTACACCCAAATTGCCCAGGCAACATGAAAACAAGCCCCAATGAACCCAGTAAGTGATATTATAAGAATTATGAAGCCGACAACTAAAAGTGGTGTTTGAAGGAAACTTTCACAGGTGGTTCTGCTCCTTGCCATCCATAATCCTGCACCAATTATCGGTATCGAGGCTAAGAGGGTGAAAAGGTTCAGAAACCCTATAACTGTGTTGCTAAATCTATACATTTTGTGTATTTTCTTCTTATGAAATTGCTCTGTGTGTTTGTTTCTTGCTTCATATGATATATACTTCGTTTCTTGAATCTTTATTAGCTTTATCTTTTGATGGGATGGGAGACCAATACAATGTATTATGCTTTTGAAAAATTTTCTTTGATTCTTGATCAACGAATTTAATGAGTCCTGCTTTTTGGTTAGTTGCTTTTCCTGGGAATAAGGTATTCTGAAGCTTTATCCGCGATCATCCACAGTTTGATAATGACTAAACTATTCTTCTTACACATTAAGGAAACATTATATTATTTTAAAACATATTTTGGGTTCCAAAGACTGCACAGCCTTTAAAAGATTTTTGGCCTTGAACAGTGTAGGAAAGTTATTTTAAACCTATCAAACACTTTCTGGAAAAATAATATTTATTGAATTACATCTTGTAATTCTTTGCCAAATACTTCAAAAGAAAATGAAACAAATTCTCTTTTATATCTTTAAGTCATTGTAGAAGCATTTTCTTTGAACAAATTCTGTTATATGGGGTGCCTCTTTTTTTTTAAAAGAAATTGGTTTGGTCGTTCTTAACATAACTTTGCCAGAAATATTTAGACTATATATCTAGTGAATTCCGTGGTTATTCAGTATAGAACTTATTATGTAATATTTGACGGGTTAAATAATGGACGAAGATTTAGCCCACAACCATTTTAAAAAGTTTTTGGGAAAAATGAGTTTTAAAATAGTGATTTTTTTTTTTGGGAAAATGTGTGCTTAAAAAATAGGAATTTCTTTTTATTTACGTGCAAAATATTTTATTGTGAAACGTGCAGCTGAAAATGAGTTTGACAAAAAAAAAAAAAAGGAGTTGTTTTAATGGTTGTCAAACAGGACGTGAGATATTCGATCATTGTACTTTCAGTCGTCATGTCCACTCCATTCAACATACCAAACACATTTTATATTGTGAAAGGTTCATGTTAAAATTTTCATCACGCCTAGTTTTTGACGACGTTGTTGTAGCAATCTCAATTCTTAATGTTAGCGTATGACCCTACTTGGGTCAAATATAAAACTTTAACCAACATGTAAGCATATGAGTTAACCTTCTTAACAGGATTCATATTTTAACATGGAAACCTAAGTCCAATATGGTAGAATAATTCACAATGCTCAAATGAGTTATTTGATCCGTTTAAAGCTCAAGTGGACTATTGGATCTGAAGATTGACGTACAAGTCAAAGGTATGATCCCACATCGATTAAACATTAAAATAAAAAATAAAAAAAATAAATAATCAAAATATAAGGACATTAGCTACTCGACCTTTTAAGTGGAACTCCTGAAACACTTGAATGTAAAAGGAACTGATCGGCAGTGGAAAAATATATCCTTCTTGTTAGTAGAATAAAGGAATCAAGTTAACAGTCCTATAGTTGAAGGCAAGTAAAGAATATATTCGAGGAAGATCGGTTCAAAATAATTAAAAAGTGGAAATTAGGAATGGAGCCAGCTTCGCTTCTTTTTCAAGCATTATCACTCCCCAAATTAAAAGAAAATATCTGAATATTTCTATGTATCATCCTCTCTTCGCCTTTCTTTATTGAGCAATTTTATTTTCATTTTGGCTCCACTAATGTGACTATTATTCTATTACTACAAAGTTCTCCACCCTTTGATGTCTTTAAGATTCCTTTACTGCTTGCCAAATTCAATCTGTGTGCCTATGGATGCTTTTTGTTTCCTTAATAAAATACGGTGTTTTAACATTTATGTTATACAAAAGCCGCAGAATAATATAATTTTATTAATTACAGTAAGAACTGAACAAGTAATCTGAAATTGCAGGAAATCATATATGGTAAAAGAGAGAATGAATTTCCAAACCGAAGCATGTGTAAACGTAGTTTCTTTAAAATAGATTTGCCATCTCACGGTCAGTGCTTGAGATCTCATTGAGCGACTGTTTCTCAGTATATAATGGAAAAATCAGTAAAAATCGGATATTACGTTTCTACACTGACAAACTAAATATGTGTCTGAACAGAACCACCAAGACTTGGAACAATAAATAAAAACTGTTGCAGAAATTAGAAAATGGAAACTGTATATTGAGAAATAGAAAGGAATTCGTGTGTCAAGAGTGAAGGAAAATAGACCATATAGATAGGCTATAATGGAGAATTAACAGGCCATAATTTCCAAGTGTTACAATCATTAACCATCTCCGGCTGTTAATCTCTCCATTAACGCAAATATAAACCATATGAGTTTCAGGAGTTACACAATTTGGAAGGTTTTATATAGTGAAAATGATAAAAATATATAGGAAATAATGGAAAACGTGGACCATTCTAAGGGTCAAATTTTGGTTCGTTCAGTCTGACATTCGTGTACGCAGGTCATATTCACACACAAGTTTAAGGCTCGAAGTGCTAATTCGGTTCATAATTTGCACCCCCTATGCATGTAGGTGAAGAGAGCCTCTATCCTATATACATGATTACACCCTTCGAAAATGTAGCCATATATAAACAAGTTATTGCCTTGTCATTTTCTTATGTCAGACAAACTTTAAATAATTTTTCCTCCAACAAATTTATCTCTTCTAATTCATCACGTTGAGGTTCAATTTTTTCAGTCACCCGATCATCATTTTTGACAAGTAAATATATGATTTCGATATTCTTACGAAGGAGAACACGAATCAACTTTGATATTTCAAAATGATCTAATGAGTCCCACTTAAAATTATGTCAAAATCGTCCCAAAAGGTATTTTTTTCCAACAATCCCCTAGACGAACGAAGATTGAGAATGACACGAAATTGAGAGATATAAAGACTTTGTGATATAGTTCAACAATTGAACATTGAATAGGATAAGTAGGTATTACACTTTGAACTTTCACTTGTGAAAGTATATTTACTTTACTAGTTGACTAGTGGACATAATGTCTTTAAATTGTTTTGTATTTTTTTGTAAATGATGATATACTCCAAACAAGATTCTTTTTAATACAATTTAGTTTTCATTGTTAACTTTATTTATGGCCATGAATATACCCTGGTTCTGCCAGAGTTTATAAGAATTGAGCTTCGTACAATCTCCTTAGAAGCGGTCCTACTTCTTTCTCACATATGTGATTTCTTATTACAAGTAACTCGCATTACTTTACTTGATTTTTGATGCATAAGAATCATTAAAATCATATTCCTTATCCTTTATCCTTATGAGCATCACTGTTACATAATAGGAGTGGACATGGGATGTTTGATGAAATCTTTACAATTAGGTTGTTCCTTTGAATCTAGATATTGGAATCTCTAGTTAAATAAGTTAGGTTTCCTTTATATTAACTTCTTCGTTCAAGAGTTTAATTCTAATTCTTTTCGATATTTTTCCAACTAACTCTCTATTTAACCATTTGGTTAACGGATCCACAATATTATCCTTTATTCTAACACAAACAGAGATAACTCCAATTGCGAGTAGTTTCCTTATAGTGTTTTGTATACGATGAATATGTATAGACTTATCATCAAACATGTTACTTTATACCCTTCCAATTGTAGATTGACTATCTCAATATATGAATATTGCTGGCACGGGTTTTGGCCATTTCGAAATATTCTCTAAGAAGTTGTATAGCCACTCAACCTCTTCATCACATTTGTTTAGAGTTATAAACTCAAATTTCATGGTAGATCTGACTATAGCTATTTGTTTAGAGGATTTTCATGATATAGCTGCACCTCTCAATGTGAATACAAATATACTAGTAGGCGATTAATGAGAGAAACTCTCAAACTCTAGTGAGAGAAGTTCTCACTAAAGTTGTCCTTTGCATTTTTGAGCTCATTGAGATTGAGAGATTCATGTTTTTTATTTCAAGTTTTGTCTTTCCTTCGGTAATTTTTGAAGGAAACTTATTGTTTTTGAAAGGATCTTGGATGGCCATTAAGGCCTTTTGAGATTCATGTTCAAAAGATTTTAACAATTTCCTCTTTCTTAGAGGATTTGTGTTACGCCCCATTTTATATCAGTCAAAAGTCTAGATTTCTTATTCAAATTCAAAGGTTCGACTAGTCAAACTCAAAGTCAAATAGGGACTTATATGGAATAAATTATTTTTTTGGGATTTATTTTACAATTGACAATATTTGAGGGTTTAAGGTGGATTAAATTTAAAGTTGGGGATGTACTTATCTATTATTGGAAGTTAAATGACTAAATGTTATATCAAATGGAAGATGAGGGACTTCTTTTGCGAATTTGAGTTAGTACTCCACTAACTTTGCCTTTTAAATCCATTTTTCATTTTCCATACAAACACAGAGAGAAAGCTGAGGTGATACAGAGGCAGAAAACTCAAAAAAAAAAAAAAATGAAGAAAGAAGAAGAAAAGAAAGAAAAAAAGAAAGAGGAGGAGGAGGAGGAGAAGAAGAAGAAGAAGAAGAAGAAGAAGAAGAAGAAGAAGGGAAAAGAATTAGTTCAAGCTTGATTTTCATTTTCCCTTATTTTTTATTTTCTTCAAGAGGTAGAGGAAAATTTTATGCTAAAGTTGCTAGGTTTTAATTTGTTGGTTTAATTTTCAGATTAAGTGGAAGGAGTATAATTTCAAGCCAACCTTCTTGATTTGTTATGCTAATTGCATAAGGTAAGCAATTCTAGCAAATATTAGAATTTTTAATTGGGTTATTGAGTAAAAATAGTTTGTGGAAATGTTATGTTGATGGAATTACTCACATGACAGCATGAATTATGGAACAAGAAGAAAGTTAAATCGGTTTAGTTGTTGATTGCTAGTTTTCACTAGATTGGAAGGTGATATTATTTCTATGATTAAGATGAAGGTAAATTTGGATATAGTAAATATTGGTGAAGGTATTAGAACGTAGAATTATCTCCAATTGATTAAAAGAAATCTGGGAAATTTATTCAAGTATCGAGAAATCAAGTTTTAGTATTTGGTTATTATATTTAGAGCTACTTAGTATGATAGTGGTTGAATTTGTTATTTTGTATCATATTACAGGTGGCGACGAAAGAATTGAAAAAGCTCATCAACCTTTATAGCCTATATAGCTTGTCTTGAGTGGCTGGAAAAACTTATTTATTTTTCGGAAATAAGTATTTATTAAACTTATGATAGATTGGAAAGTTTCTTATTTCATATAGTTGAACTGACAACATGATTTTTAGAATACAATGGATTTTGTAATTAGTTCTTTTAAAAGTTAAATTCAGTTCAGATAAAGCATATCGTTGACATGTTATATTAGCATGTTTCAACGTATCTCATGTGCACATTAGTCCCCAAACCTTCCATCTAATCATCAATTCATCCCTATTTCTTTTCCATTTGAATGGGTCCGAAACTGAAATAAGAGAAAGTTAAACCAAGCTAAGTAAAATTTAACACTTTGACGACATAAAACCTTAAAAATATGGTCCACATAAGTGTAAAAATTCACTTATCAAACACCCCTAAACTAAATTTTTTGTTCGTCCTTGAACAAAATAAAACAAAACTTAGGAATAAAACATATTACTATACTAAAAAAAATCACAAGTAATAGAATTGAACTGCTTACCATATGAAAAAAAACAAGCGTAATTCCCCCTAAACAATAAAATATATTCACATGGGGAGGAACGTATTTTACTAGTTATATCACCCGCAATCGCCTGACTTCGGTTCGAATTTAAGTAACACTTTAGAAAGATCCAACCAACATCAAAAATAAATTTTTACTTATCCGATACTCGACTTATTGTGTGTATAATTAGCCAATATTGAACTGACACCCATATTAGAACACAACAAATCAAGTGTTGTTGATTCAATCATAATCTCAATCATCTCGTGGTTAGTTTTTCCTCACACATTTCATGCAAAATCACTCATTATACTTTTCTCTCCAATCTCGAGGTATTTCTAGCATATGTGGGTTTCTAAGAATGATTATAATGCATTCTTTTCACGCAAAGTGCTCAGAATTAGATACTTGTAAACCTAGAAAGAAGATGGTAAGTATTCCTCGGAGTTACACCACCAGTATCTATAGTTCAAATCTCAAAGTCCTTACCAGTCACATCTCGCATTTGATAGTCTAAATCTCCTTTTCAGTCTTTTTTTTTTCTATGAGCATATATATTGATCGTGTATTGTTTTTATTTTTTCTTTTCATATCTTATGTGCAGGACTTCTCTCCATTAAACTTTCTAAATGACCCATGTAACGAGTTTTAAACCAATGAACCCCAAGTCAGATGACCAAGGGAATTAGGTTTTAAATACCCTGGCAGACTTAATAACTTGAGTCATAAAAACTATAAAGAGAGGTCTAAGATGTATCATAATTTCTTTTGATGTAATATTCGAATTTTAAAAGTGTCAGTGTCCATTCTAGACTTATTAACTCAAACTCCTTCAAGCAAAGGTTTGATCCGAAAACTCCAAATCATCAAAGTTCTATGAACACAAGCTTTAACCTTCCTATCCCCAAACCCTTTTTTAGCATTTTGGTTTCTATATTAAGGATTTGGGGCTGTTCAAAACCTAGGTCAACACATCAACAATCAAATCCACATAATCAAGTGATGTTCCAACATAAGTAATATTTCAATAATGGCTATATGCTCAAATAATTAAGTCTAGCATGGATAAGTACATAAGTAAAAGCATCAGGTTGGCCCGACTGATAAACATCATGACAACCACGGCTTTTCTTTGTTGCTAGACTTTAATTTTCTATTTCAAGAATTCAAGAAAAAAAAATTAATGATAGCATATAAGGTTTAAATATTTGCAATGAATTAACACTAAAAATAATTCTAATCTTCTAGCATTAAGAAAATCTATCTAACATAGTGTGTACATCCCTGCAAAAATCCTATAACTAGGAAAAGATGAGTATTTCAAATTGGCTTGAAGATTGAAATTTAGGTGCAACATTAAGAATGCATATCATATCAATGTAAGCTCAATATAATGCTAGGATGTTAACGATAAGTTTAAGTAAAACTGCTACCAATAAGTGAATATGCTAAAGTCACTAATGACAGACTTAAAATACTGCCTAAAATGTGTTAAAAACTATTTAAATGCATGAGTTCCTAAATTAATGCAATCACTAAAACAACTTGTAATGCAATAGTTAATCAAAATAAGTGAAAAGTGATAAAAAAAATGGATTGCCTACCATTAAGCACTCGATTTATAGTCTAGAGCTCGACTTTTGGGTGATTTACTAATGGTTGTTCTAGTCGAAATGTTTGACCCTTGCCCTCCTTGTAATTTCTAGTCTTGCATCCTCTTTTTGCAAACTTTGAATTCTCCGTTCTTGTCTTTTAAAAGTTTTGTTGAATTGGTAGTTCATCTTTATCAATACAATTGCATCGACGTCTAATGGTTGTTTGGATGGATTATGCAATTTAAAAACTTTTGGTTTCTATCACTCTCAAGATTAGTTCACCATTCTCTATATCAATCAAAGTTCGACCTGTTGCTAAGAATAATCACCCCAAGATTATTGAAATATCCTTGTCTTCTTCTATGTCTAGAGCAACAAAGTTCACCAAAAATATCAATTTGTTAGCTTTGATGAGTATATCCCAACCTTGCCTCTTAAATATTTGATTATTCTATCGGCCAACTACAATAACATCATTTTTTTTTTTTTTGCTTCTCCTAATCCCAATTTCTGGTTTATAGATAAAAGCATTAAGTTAATACTTGTGCACATAAAGCATTAAAAGAACCACCATCTCCAATTGAAATAGGTAAAGTTCCCGAGCTTGGGAGAGAGTTTATTTTGTCATCTTGCACTGTTCTCCTTTGTCGGCACTAAAGTTTCAAATTTCTCCTCTTTGATTTCATGTCCTTCAAAAATCTTGCATAGCTTGGAATCCGCCTTATCACGTCTATGAATGGGAAATTGATGTGGATTTTGTTTGAACATCTAAAAACTTCTCAAACTATTAGCCTAGCTTGTGTTTCTTCAACCAATGTAGGAATGGAATGGGAGATACATATTCTCTGATACGTGCTGCTGCCTTAGTTTGTGGATTGTCTGAATTCTCTTTCAAAACTTTTCTCAATTTAATTTTTAGACTCATCCACTTGTTCATTATTTATTGTAGGCACTTTGTTCGTGATTGTAACGAGTCTTTTGAATGTTTTTTAGGCAACTGTACCCCACTTCTTGTTGTGATTGCTTGATGAATCCTCAATTATTTCATTCTCTAAAATACTTATGGCCATTATGTGCTCTTTGGGATTAGTCTCAGCATTACTTGGCAAGATACCTGGTGCTCTGCCTGATATAGCAAGTGCCATCTATCCCATTTGAGTTTCCAGGTTCTTGATTGCAACACTTTGATTTTGAAGGGTTGTCTCGGTCCTTCTCACGAATTGATTGTTTGCCTTAATGTAGTGCTCCATCTTTCCTATAATTTGCCAAACATGTATTCCAGCGGAATTTTCTTCTCAAGCTGTTGATACTGATAACCATATGGTGCAGTAAGATTTTGATTACTCTAAGAAAAAATTGGATGCTTCTTCCGACCAGAGTTGTAAATGTCAGAATATTTTTTTTTGTTGGCGCTGAACGCTTTGTACATATTCAACTGTTCTATATCTTGTACAAGAATTAGACAATTTGCTGTAATATGATTTGCCCCGCATTGTACATTCTTCACAACTTGGCCGCTTGGCCAATATTACATTGACTGACTGTGACATGCTTTCAACCTTATAAACCAAAGAGTCAATTTTTGCAAACAATGATGTATAAGTGTCCACCTTACACACTCCTTGTGCCTTTCTATGAACATCACGCTTAGAAGCCTACATGGCTGTTGTAGTAGCCACTATCTTAAATAACTCCAAGGCTTCATCAATTGTCTTTGTGGATAAGGAGGCATTGGATGATGAGTCCACCGTGCTTTTGTAAGATAGAAGTCAACCTATATAAAAATATTGGACCTGGAGCCCTATACTAATGCCATGATGATGACACTTCCAAATCATATTCTTCAATCTGTTCTAAGCCTCATAAAAGGATTCAATTTCTCCGTGACATAGTATGGATATGTCATATTTCAACTTTGTTATCTTCGTCGGTGGAAAGAATTTGGTGTAGAATTTTTTAACTAAGTCAAAAATGGTGACACTAGCATTGGGTTGTGAGTCCAACCACTCAAGGGCTCTATCACGTGGAGTATATGGGAACAATCTCAATTTGATAGCATCATCTGAAACCCCTTGACACTTAAAGTGTTGATACATCTCAAAAAATCGAGAGCTTTCCCATAGAATTGATATCCATTCTGGAATAAATGGATGACATTGGTTTTAAGCTGAAAGTTCGACTGCCTAAGGGAGGATAAACGATGTTAGATTGGCTTTGAATAATTTGTGGAGTCATGAAGTCCCCAACTAGCATGTTCCCTTCATCGACCACTACCTCTACATTCACTTGAACAACCGGATTATTATGTGCATTAGACATCTATGTGTCTTGTGCTTCTCTTACTTCTCTTTGCCTACGGTGAAAAGTACGTTCGATTTTTAGATCAACTGGTATCCGTTCACTGTCTCCCAAATTCCACATAAAATGCTTGAAAGAGAGAAAATAGAAGCACTAAAATGAATTGATAAAGAAAAATAAAATGAAAGCAAAAAGTTTGAATTAGTGTGAAGATAAATGAAATTAAACTCAAATACAATCCCTGACAACGACGCCAAAAACTTGTTACGAAAATATTATTTCTTTTGAAATCAACGGCAAGTACACGGTTTGTTAAGAAGTAGTGAAATGAATTTTTGAGCCCAAGAGTCGTACCCATAGAGATTGTATTGGTTTAAATTCAATTAAACTAAGCGTCAACCGAAATAATGAAAATTTGGGATTTTTTCTACGATTAAATTGTAATCTACTCATGAACGCAATACCTAAATTAACGAGAATCAATGTAAATATGTGATTAATTCAAGTTTTTATGAAAATCAATTGATATAAAGCACAGTAGGATCCCGAAGGCCCTTGTATGAATTCCCTTTAACCCTAACCTTATAATTTGATAACAAGATTCAATTATGAAGATCAATATTCATAATTTATTTAACAATCTCTCTCGAGTAGAATCAAACATACTCTCATATGTGATCCGACTATATTTTTATAATGAATGCAAACATACAAGAATGTGTTGACCTCATTTTTTGCATGGCTGACGTTGACAATAGATACCAGGCCCACTTGCATTTTCTCAAGCTAATCCCAACACGTATGGAATGATTATCTATCGATAATAAGTAGGGTATGAACATCGGAGAAGCTTTATAACACCAGATGGGCTCCGACAAAAGATATAGGATAACTTATACGATAATAAACGATAAATTAAGAACCAAACTCACATTCAAGATTGTGATTCAAACACTAAAAATAATATATTAATAAAAAAGAAAGAATATATATAATTTGTAGTCAATTTTTTCATTACCACCAAATGGCACAAATGGAGGGATATTTATAGTGTTACATGTGTAATAGTAACAGTTGGATGAGAGAACATGTGGCTTCATCTCTTTAACCGAATCATTACATCTTAGGTATCAATTTTGGCTCCAGTATCCTGGGGCACATTAAATGTCACATCATACCCATGCTGACAATATTGACCTTTTCACTCATTACAACTGTCCAATCAATCATTCTAAAGGGATTTCATAAATTTTAAATCATCAAACGTGGAACGTCACTAGTCGGAGGTGAACCTCGGATTCTTCTTCGTTGGACTTTGCCACTTCGGTAAAGCAACTTCGTTTGGGCCTCAAACTTGTCTTTTACCATATAGGCTTCGATGGTCGGATGATCTGGACTCTAGTAGACCTGACTCCCCCTCGGATGCCACATGGCTTCGACAGAAGTTTCTTCGAGGTATAACAATAATCCCTCAAGTCCATGTATGATCATTTATGTCAAGCGTGGATTTCTATATGGAGCCAAATTTCTTTAAAGCGCACTTCCGTCACGATTAGGTTTTTCACCAACACAATAGTCCCTTAAGTCCAAGTATAGATTCCTATTTTTGCCTTAATTTGCATTAGTTCTTATTCTAAAGGAAGTAGTACTTCATCATTTACTGCTTTAATTTTCGTCATTTATTTTCACTGTAAGGGAAGTAGTACTTCCTCATTTATTGCGTTCAATTTTTTCATGTAACCACGGTATTCCTCCCCCACAAGAGAGGATAGATTAATAAAATTTCGGAGGTACCGTCCTCCTTTAACTAAAAAAAAAGTTCAAATATAGATATTGATATCATAGTTGGAGTTCGAAGTTATACCTGATTCTTATGTCCTAATGTAATGCTGAAACCGATAGCCCAATAATGACTAACCACGAGGGGGGTGAATTGGTTATTAAAACTTTTTTGAAAAATTAGTATAAATTCAAGAAAGTTAAGGCTAAAAAGATAAAATAAAATAATAAGTACAAATGTAAATGCGATAAATAAAAGGGAGAGATGATGCAAACGATATAATTGTGGAGGTTTGATCGAAAGAAATGATCTACTTCCTCCATTATCAAGTATTCCAGCATGAGCAAGGCCTTTTCACTATGTTGATTGACTTGTGGGGCAATCCAACCATTTACAATGCTTCCAGTGACTTACAAATAAGGAGGATCGATCCTTATACAATGTTGAGCTTTATTGGATCTCGACACGACCCACAAATTTAAATGGAAGTTGATTTTACAATTTGAAACTTCTCTCTTAATAAATGATAAAATCAAATTAAGAACCAAGAGAGAAATAGGCTAACAATTTAATATATAGCAATGAATGAAATTCAAGTATTAGGTGAAAAAAACATTGATGAGTAGAATGACTTTCAAAAGTTAATTCAATCAAAAGTTTTTAAAAGTAAATGATTTGATAACGATAAATGACTATAGCTTTGCTCAAGAATATCTCACGTAAATGCTCTCACAAGTGTATATTGAATGTAAAGTGAAGTGATATTTATAGGAATCAAAACGCCAAAATTTTTGACCAACCGAACGACCCATCTGGACATTCGTTTACTGAATCGGATAACCAAACAAGTTGTGTGTGTTAGAATTCAAAGCAGTTAAAATTTTGACAATTGGACAAACCGAATGTCTGCTAGCCCAATCAGATATTCACTTGGACAAATTTTCTCGAATTTTTCTTTTTTGATTTATTTTGAAAAATGTAGGCTTTTGAAAGATATTTTCACTTAATTTCAAGATAAGTGATACTTGTGAAAAGTTTAAAAATCAAGTGGAAATTTTATCTTTTTGAAAAATAATTTTTATGCAAGCGTTTTTATGAATAATTTATCTCGTGCATAAAAATTCAACTTTTTGAGATTCTAGTGATTTATTGCTAAGGATTAAAGCATTTTACCTTTACATATGAATCCAAATCATCTCAATCTAATATTTGCAATGAATACTTGATTCGACGTGAATGCTTGATTTGTTCTTGTCTTTGATTGATTTGACATGAACATTCGGCTTTTATCTCGATTTTTTTTATTGAAAATTGTGAGACTTTTGGTAGCAATATTTTGTCTTCAATTGATCAATTTGGCCATAATAGCTATGAAGACTTAAATTCAATTGTTTGATATAAAACAATTTGTTTGTTATAATCAAAACGTAAGATCAATCGTAGGTCAACAAAAATGTCGAAATTTATTTGTTCAGCCGAAGTAGGGACAATTGCCGAAGTATAGATATTGAAAAGCCGAAACTCTAGTTTTGAAAATAGCTTAAATTTGGTTGAACTGCTGAGGTTTTTATTTTGTAAATAGCTGAACTTTCTTTTTTTGAGCCTCCTGAGTCTCTTGTTTTGTTGATAGTTGAAATTTCCTTTTTGAGCCGAAGCAATGGAGTGCTGAATTGCTGAGGATCTTCTTTTGTCAACAAAGTATGCTTTTGAGAATTGTGCCAATGATTTAATGTTTTGAAGCATTACCAATGAAAGACAACTGAGGCATTTTGACTTCCAATACACGAACGACTGTTACACATTGAATGCACAATGATGGCTCGTGTGTTAGAAACACATAAAAATCTAAGGCGTTAACAACAAAATGGTTTGAATTCAATGTCTCAGATAAATTTAAAAATGAACGCTTCAGATGAAGTAGATCTAGATCTAATGGTTGAGCCTCGTCCTTTCTTCTTATAAAAGCCAAAGTCATAGTCTTTGTATCCGTTTTTCACTTTTGCAGATCTTAGAATTTCTCCAGCAATCGAAAACTTCTCTGTTCGTTTTTGTTCTTCAACAATGTGGCATTCCTAGAGCTTCATTTCATTTAGGTAATTTTCTTAAAACTTTTGTCTTCCCATCCTTTTCGTCTTGCATTTTCTCAATTTTAATGGCTTTCGGGTCGAGTGCTAGAGGTGGTAGGGTCACCAATGCCAGGGTTGGGGAACGGGCTACTCCTGGGGGGTCGAATGGAGGTTATTGGGCAATGAGTGAAGGTCCCGTAGACTATGAGGTAGGTTAGAGGCTGCAAGAATCCCCCATGCAATGACCTCCACAAAGTTGGCTGAAATTAGGGAAAAATATAGAATCACAGATTCCATCGAACTCTTATTGCTTGAAGCCCACGAACGTACTTGCTATCCGAGGTTGGGATGTGTAGCAATTAGTGAGTTCCTGTGTAGGGCAGGTGCACGTCTATTTCCGCACCCATTTTTTGGGGCGGTGCTGAGGTCCCATATGTTGGCTCCCACCCAACTATTGCTAAATGGGTAGAGCCTATTGGTTGGGCATATTTCTTGTAGAATAAAACCTCACTTGGTAAGGATATGTGACTATGCGTCTTCCAAACACTTTTCCAACCTCGAGTACTTAGGAAATGGGAGTCCAAATGGTGGTATTACACGACTCCTTGGGGGGGCTCATTCCCATTTTGTGGTGGGTCTAAAGGGTTGGAAGGAGTCATGGTTTTGGGTTAAGGGCAAGTGGCAGATGGTCAATATGGACAAGGCTCCAGTTTGTATTGTGTCGACCAAGTATTTAGAAGCTCGTGAGTGCCCCTTTCTGTAACATGTATTTTCTTTGTAACAAGTCTGACGTTCTTTGTTTTACAGTTGCAGGGACCCTTTTCGAACTTTACCAAGCTAAGTGGGACGCTATTGAAGACATCTATCGACGTCTACAAAGATCACGCTACTTTGAATTCCTCATCGATTGAAGAAAATTTTTCTTGGGCTTCAGATTGATGGCTTCGAAAGTTAAATTCGGATGTCCTCTATCTGATACACAATTCTTAAGTTTTAACATAACCTTCACTTGTTGAAGATGATTTTGGGAGGAAGAAGTACGACACCTTTGATATGGCGTCAATATTAAGAGCCACATCTATAGTGAATGCCAAGGCTTTGAAGCCCTCATCTGGGGTGCGAAGCAGGTCAGGGAAAAATTGGAGCGCCTCAGCAAGAAGCATATTGAGAAGAGCGACGACGGAGGGGTATAGATGGTTGACAAGGGAAAAGGAAAAATGGAGGAGCCTTAGAAGAGGAAATAGTCCCATAATACCGGTTCAAATTCTGGGAAGTTTGGCACAACCACTGTTCCAGCTGCCCAGCAGACCCTGCCTCCTCCTCTGAAATTGATGCAAGCTTCATTCAATGCGACCAAGGCCTAGAAAGTTAAGGAGGTCAGTGAAGAGGCTACGAAGGCGCCAGTGGCGAAGACCCCTAGGACGTTTGGAACGTTCTTGGCGAGACAAGATGAGGAGATTTCCCAAATAGTAATGGAGATGCTACCACCTGAGGCCTGTAGCATCACTGCCAATTTTTACAAGTTTTGGACTAAGAGGTGGCAGAACTACATTTCCACATGCGATGCCATGGACCTAATGGCGACCCTGGTGAGCCAAAGTGTCAGGGCTTTTGGGGTCACCCTTGAATGCCAATAAGTGCTCAAAGATATTTTGACACGCAATCGGGAGTTGGTTGAAAATTTGGCCTCAATGGAGGATGAGATAAAGAAAATAAGATCCATGGCTGAAGAGCTAATGGCCGAGCGAGCTGAAGAGGCGGCTAAATTGGATTATGCCTTAGTGAAGATCAAAGCTCTGAAGATGGAGGTTATATTTTATTATTTTAAAAGTTGAGGGACTAAAGTGAAGTATGTTTTAAATCCTTTTGTTCTTGGGTCAAATATTTGGATTTTGATAGAGTGATGATAAGTATATCAATATGGTACTCATTAGATAGCTCGTAATTAATCATGTAAATTAGGCTCGAGAAAAAGTTAATTCGGATAAGTTAGTCTCAAGATATTGAAGTTCAAAGAAATTGTAAAATTATTTCTTTATTTTTTTAAAATCAAATTGAATTTTGGATGATGATAGCCAAGTGTATCTAAGGAAGGGATGTGGGATAATTTTTTCAGAATTCTATATGAAGTCAAAAGTTGCCATCACTATCATGTATTGAGATTAGAATCACCTTTTTATTGTGATAAGTTTTATGTACACATGTCATATTATGATTTGTTTATTAAAAATTTAATTCTTATCCAATTTGATAAATACGATTTTTCCATCCTAATAGTACCAAGACTCAACCACTATATTTTTTTTTTATAAATAGCGTGCAATTGTCCAACAATTCATCACCAAAGAATTTTACACGGCAGCTTTCATATAAAGCAGCTATAAATTTCTAGTATATTTTTTTTTTCAAAAGCCCGTTTGATCAATCAAGGTAAGATACTTTTGTTCAAGTTATTAGTTTTTTTATACTTTTTTATTCAGTAATATATGCATGAATTATCACTGGACCTTCGGGTTCTTTATTAAAAGATATGAGATTCTACAAGAATCTAAGTTAACCTAAGATGGGTATGTCACTTGGTCACCGATGTACTCCATAAGAGAAGAGTGGTATGAAGTGTTTTTTTTATTGTATATAGAAACTGCACGTATGTTATTGGGTATTTTTAAATACTCACTCTTACAAAAAATTTACAGGTTAGTTCGGATCGATAGGAACAATGGCGGGATGGTGATGAGACTTCCAAGAGAAATCGAAGAGATAAAACATGAAGTTTATTTTTTTATTTTTACTTCTAAATTATTTGTCAGTTTTATTTGTTCAAAAGAAGTTATCTATTTTGTGGTTATGTTTTCATTATGAATATTTCAGTTATTTTTATTTAAAGAATATTATTTTATCATTCCGCAAAGAAATTGAATTTTTGGTAACACCCTAGCGTTTTTGAAATTTTGGAGCGTTACAGCTTTAGTCCATATAAGGACTTCTTCAACAAGCACACATAGTCTTCTTTTTTCAGAGATTATGAACCCCTTCGGTTCTTGCATGTAGATGCTCTTCTCAAGTTTTCCATATAAAAATACTGTCTTGACATCCATCTGTTCAAGCTCCAACTCATTCTTAGCCACCACTCCAAGTAAAGCCCGAATGAAACTATGCTTCACAACTGGTGAGAAGACATCCGTAAAGTCAACACTTGGAATCTGACTGTAGCCCTTTGTCACTAATCTAGCCTTGTATCTAGCATCCCCAATCCTGATGTGCCTTCCTTTCTTTTGAAAACCCATTTTCAGCGAACAAACTTTTTACCTCTAAGTAATTTCACCAAGTCTCAAGTGTTATTTTTGCTCAATGACTCAATTTCCTCATGCATAGCAATCATCCATCTGCTAGAATCACTGCAACTGACTGCCTCTGAATATGTAGCAGGCTCCTTAGTGGAATTAATTTCTTCAGCCACACTCAATATATAAGCTACCAAATCTGCTTCCCCATACTTTTGTGGATGTCTAATCTGTCTGCGAGGTCTATCCTCAGCAATTGAATACGGTGGTGCTAGTGGTGTAGAAAAAGTAGGAAAGATATTACTATCTATCAACTCCGAATTGGACTGATCTGTAGTGGACTGTTTTCCAACCTCTAATTGATCATCTGAACCAATTTCCAACTCCACCTGAGTTGAATGACTCTGCTCTTCAATTTTATCAGAATCCCCAAGAGGTAAACTGCGAACCATAGCAAGTTCATCAAATACTACATCCCTACTAATAACCACATTTCTTGTCTTAGAACACCATAATTTATACCCCTTCACACCTGATTTATACCCAAGAAAGATGCACTTTCTAGACCTAGGCTCCAACTTCCTATTATCCACATGAGTATAAAAAGGACACGCAAAGATCTTCAAATCAGAATAATAAGAAGGTTTACCAGTCTAGTGTCTTTTTATCAATAGCAACTGAGAGTGAGCTATTAATCAGAAAACAAGCCGTAGTAGCAGCTTTAGCCCAAAAAGTTTTAGGCAACCCAGAATTTGTAAATATACAATGAATATTTTTCATCAAAATTCTATTCATTCGTTTTCCTACACTATTCTGTTGAGGAGTTCCAGACACTATCAAGTGTCTCAAGATGCATTCAACCCAGCAGAAGCTATTGAATTCATCTGAACAAAACTCAAACCATTATCTGTGTATATACATTTCACCTACTTTCCAATCTGTTTTCTACCAATGTTTTCCACTCCTTGCAAGTTCCAAACACATCACTCTTCTGCTTCAAGAATAATACCCAAACTTTCCTGAAGAAATCATCAAGCATTGTCAACAAGTAATGATTGTCTCGTTTTGATTATGTCATAGCCGGTCCCCAAAGATCTGAATGAATATATTCTAGTGTTTCCTTCATGTTGTATCTTCCATTCATGAATCTGACTCTTTTCTGTTTCCCAAAGATACAATGCTTACAAAAAATTATTTTACTGGTCTTCTGCCCATCAAGAAGTCCCCTTCTATTCAGCTCCACCATGCAGTTCTCACTCATATGCCCGAGTCGCATATGCCAAAGTTTTGTAACTTCATCATCTGTTAAAGAAGAAATAGAAACTACTTCATCTCCAATTACTATGGAAACTACAACATCTCCAAAATGTACTACTGTGTGAGTTCTTATATCCCTTCATGACAACAAGAGCACCCCAGCTCACCTTTAAAACTCCATCTTCACCTGTGTATCTATAACCCTTTGAGTCAAGGGCACTCAAAGATATGAAATTCCACTTCAGTTTTGGAACATACATTACATCAGTAAGTGTCCTAATTGCCCCATCGAACATTCTGATTATGACTGTACCAACTCCGACAATTTTGCAAAGCGTATTGTTTCCCATGATCACAACTCCTCTCAAAACTCCTTCATATGTTGAAACCAGTCCCTATTGGGACATATATGAAAAGTACAAACCGAGTCTAGAACTTATTCCTCATAAGGTTTGGAATCCATATCAGAAATCACAATAAACTCTCATTCAATTTGCCCATCTTCCACAATATCAGCCTTTGTTGTGTTAGCAGGTTGCTTCCCTTTCTCAGTAGTACCAGCAGCTTTATTTCTATTTTTCAAGGCATAGCAATCAGCTCTAATATGCCCCATTCTTCTTAGAATAGTGACATGTCTTCTTAGCATGTCTAGATTTCGATCTTCTCTTCATATTTCTGCCAAGATTCCTATCTTGATTTCTCCCACGCACAATCAAGCCTTAGCATGATTCCCAGATCCTTCAGCAAGATGCCTCATCTTCTCCTTAGATAGTAAAACATCATAGACCTCTTCCACGATAAGAGTACCCCATCTATAGAGAATAGTATCTCTAAAAGTCACATAGAATGGCGCTAGAGAACACAACAACATCAACGCTAAGTCCTCCTCGTCATACTTAACTTCCAATATCTCCAAATCGGCCACCATTTCTTTGAACATAGTTAAGTGATCATCTAACGACACACCTTCAAACATCTGGTGAGCATACAAACGATGTTTCAAGTGTAGCTTGTTGGTCAAGCTCTTTGTCATGCAAAGTTGCTCCATCTTCAACCACAACGCAGCGACACTTCTCTTATTTAAAATATCCAAAAGAATTTGATTTGAAAGATGTAGATAAATTTGTGATTGGGTTTTTTGATCCCTACGCTGTTTTTCATCCTGTGTCCAAGTAACAGGCATCCTATCAAAGCCAAGAAAGGCTTCTTCCAAATCCATCTACACTTGAACCACTCGCATCTTCACCCATAAGCTAAATCTCGTGTTTCTATCCAGCAACAAAATATCATAATTCATTGTCGCCATGCGGAACAATCAACCTTACTCTGATACCACTTGTTATGAATTTTGGATCTCAAGATAATGACGATAATAAAATAAATAAGAAGAAAATAAAAATCAAAATTTACGTGAAAACCCAATATGGAAAAAACCATGAGCTGAGGAGAAAAATTCAATAAAATCAATAGTAATCAATAGTAATAAAAATCTCAATTCTCTCAATTGAAATCTAAGCTCTCTAGCTCTCAAGATGTTGTTGAATTATCATGTTTGAATATATATATATATATACATACATCTCTTTGTTTGAGTTCTATATGAAGAAGAAATCATTTTCCAAGCCAAATTTCCAATCTTTGATGAAATTTGATCTTCATTAATTTGGACTCTTAAAACCCAAACTCCTTATACTTATTTTATTTTACCAAACTCAAATAACACGGAATTTGGATCACACCACAACAGTATTTGATCCAAATACAGAAACAATGTCAAAAGATTGGGAGTAGCATGTTGTTTACTTTATTCATCATGTCTAACATTACAATACCAGTTCCACAAATATGTCAAAATTGACATTGGAGTTGGACAATAGACCTAATAATGAGCACATTTTAATTCGAGAGGAACAATAAAGCTATTTCTTATAAAGCCTGAAGGAACATCTCTGTTGATTCCAGAATTTCAAGTACAATATCACAACAAAAATTTCACCCCTCTCCTTTATTCTCCAATTGAAGTCCCATAATGGAAAGGAAAAGCAAAAGAATGGAAGAACAAAGTTACACATGAATAGACATTCTGGTCACAATTGGAAAACAGCACATATAATGTGCTAATTACACTGATCATCAACAGCAAACTTCAGCTGACGACGAGGACCAGTAAGGTCCAGCAACAGCCAACTAGGTCGGCTCAAAACTCGGAGTTTCTGTGAAACCAAGTTTATTTGCCCTAGAGCCTAACACTTGTCCAATAATAGATGCAGCAATGGTAAATGCCATAGCCGTCTTGGGCATCAGCACAGATTTCCTGAGTATAGCTATGAATGGCACAGCTGCATAAACAGCAGCAAACCAAGAAGGAGAAAATTTTTCAGTGTGTTCTCTCCATATTCCTAAAGGTATATTTGCAGCCATTCCTAGAACACCAAATGCAAGTATTTTTGTAGGCAGAGGTTGTGGCCGAAGGTTTTTAGCAAAGGCAGTTCGTGCTAGAGCACTCCTGGCAGCAACAACTAGAGGAGGTTGAAAGGCCTTCGCTACGAGGGAAAGGACTTGTTTTACTGCTCGATATGATTTTACAATTGGGCAATTTCCATTTTGCAACCACTCATTGCTTGTTGCATCGTGTTCTGATTTCCCTCACTGAAGAACAAAGGAATCATCAAAAGCTTTTTCTCACCATAATACTACAAAAAGAGTTGCATATGCAAAAAAAAAGTAAAAAGATTGTCAAAATGTAAGTAGACGATTACCTTTTAGGAAGAGTCTTTTTTGGAGGACTTGGATTTCTTGTTTTTAATCTTCCACTTCTCAAAGAATATTGAGAAAACGACAATGAAAGAAATCGAAAACTAAAGGGATAGAACCTATTGTAGCAGCAGGGAAGAAGATGAAATTGTATTCATTTAACTTGGAAAAATTACATTGCACACTAGTTTATTTATAGAGAAAAATCTAACAAACTAACAACTAATAACAAACTAAAGAAGAAACTAGAAGGATCTGGAATTGGCACCATAGTGAGCTGTTGGACATGAGCTGAAGAAATGGAGGAGATCTGATGATGAGCTGGAATATTCTGTAGTTGCATGTGCTGGATATTTTAACACACCCCCCTCAAGATGGACTATGGAGATCAACAATAGTCCATCTAGAAAATTAAAGTGTGGAACATGACTGAGGTTCCAGATATCAAAGGTGATCAGCGGCTATGTGGATTGAAATGGAGGGGTGAAGACCAGATATCAACTTGTACGATATTCTTTTCTCTTGGTACTCTCCAGATGGATATTTGGGACAATTCTCTATGTAAATAGCATCCCAAGTTCTTCTAGCAGATGGACCAGTATAGCCAGTATAGCGTTCAGGATTCAGTTGCAGATTTGCATAGGTCATTTCATCAGTATCTTTCTCATCTTTATTTGTCCATGGATTGTCTTCAACTATCCAGCCTATTGTACTAGGAAAGCTTTAGTATCTATTGTACGATCAACAGTAGCTTCTGGCTTTTCTTCTTGACAGACAATATTATCTGATGAGTGGCTATGGGAAGAGGACTCCTTAAATGATTCAGGAAACTCATTCTCCGGACATTCACATACGTATATGCTTGATAAGTTTGACCTTGGTCCCTGGATCTTGCCTGAAAAGGTATTCAGATCCAAATTTCTTTAAGAAAGCTTCAGCACGAGCTGGTGAAGAGAAAATTCCAGAACAAAGCTGGATCTGAAGCCAAAGTTATCTTCAGATTTTGCATGGGTTAGAAACCATGAATTATCATCCATAAAGGAGAAGAACATAGACAATGGAATCGGAATAAATTCCATGAAAACACTCAACAATGGCGGAATTGCTCATTGAAGAGGAGATTAAAAACTAAAGTCATAGTTATCTTCAGAGGAAATGATCAGATTAATTGAAGAATTCTGATCGAAATCAGCAGCAGAATTTAACCGGAATTAGTGAGCAACCATGGCTTCAAAACCGGATCTGCATTTGCTGAAGAAAAGAACTAATGAAGAAGAAATCATACTGGATTCTCTCACTCAGATTCTGTAGAAGAAAGCAGCAAGAAGCATAATAAAATGCTCTGAACTTGTCTATATTCATGGCTGAACTTGTGCAATCCCTCTTGCCATTGGGAACTTTTGTCAAACACTTTGAATACAACCGAAAAAAAAAACAGAGAGCAACAGCCGAAGATATGCTCTGATACCATATTGAGAAATTGAAAACCAGTAAGAACAGATTGAGACCAGTAGGAAACGAACCAGCAGTAAAAGAATTAGCACCAGCAGAGAATGAACAAAAACCAGCAGAGAATTGATAACAGCATAAACAGCGGCATCAAACATGAATCAGCTGAAGAACTTAAAGTAACTAAACTGAAATTAAGCTACTATACTGCAGGAACAAAAATGAAACAGAAGCAGAAAATAAAAGGAAGATAGATTCAATATGAAATCCATATTGAAGGAACCAATGATAGGAGAATTTATTAATTCATCAAGCTCAATTGTAAAGGTGAATACAATGCTCTATTTATAGAGTAAATCTAACAAACTAACTACAATAAGAAAAATCTAGAAGAGGCTAGAATCTAGTGCTGTGAATGTGAGCTGAGGGCATGCTGAACATGTGAGCTGGTGTGCTGGAAATTTCTGTTGATCCATGTGCTGAGAGCTGGAGATGCAATTCCAACACTCCCCCTCAAGATGGAACATCTTGAACTTGGAAAAGAGAAGAGAGATGCAGGAGAAGCCAATGGAAGAAGGCAGCCTGGAGAGGAGCTGGAAAAGATGCTGGGAACATGCCAGCAGAAAAGCATTCCAGAAGAAAACAGATCAGATTCTGATAAAAAAAACAGCAATAAACTTCAACCGGAACAAAAGGAGCATCCATGTCTCTTCCGGGGATTTGCTGAAAAACTTCATCACCATTGATGAATGAAATAAGAACTGGAAATGCAAAAATAAACTCCAGCAATGACTGGAAGAAAACCACCATAATAACAAACTAACAACTAATAACAAACTAAAGAAGAAACTAGAAGGATCTGGAATTGGCACCATAGTGAGCTGTTGGACGTGAGCTGAAGAGATGGAGGAGATCTGATGATGAGCTGGAATATTGTGTAGTTGCATGTGCTGGATATTTTAACAGAGAATACATCAAATCCGAAAGGCCCTCCAGATCCAAAACCGAAGAGGCTGATGGTGGCAGCCTTTGCTGCCAAGAGATTATACTGGGTTGGTGCTGGTTCAGACCGAGGGTTTTCATTGCGAATTAATGATCTATCGGACAGTGGGACAACACCATTCTGTCCATGGAAAAGCCTGAATGCCATATAAAAATTGGGACCATCCTCAAATATTGGACCTTTTCCATCCCGTACCTGGAGGAGGAAGACAAAGAAGATAGAGAAGCCCTGAGTCTAAATTAGAGTGAAAAATGGAAAGCACATTAATGCCAATTCATAGATAAATATTAACACTGTAAGTGAAATCAGATAGATGACTTACAGGCAGGGGGAAAGCCATTGATGTTGACAAGGAGAAGTTAGTGGGTTCATTGACGTTTTGCAAAAATGGACAACTAATAATATCCTGCTGAAAATGTGAGGGTTCCTTACTCAAGTTCCCTAGGAGAAAAACCATTCTAGATATATATAAAACGACCTGCAGAAGAATGCAGATGTTTAAAAGCAGAAATAGTTTATACAAGACTTTAATTGGAAGAAATTAAACCGAGATCACTGAAAGTACATGATTAAGTTCAAATGAGAAACACTGTCTGTACCTAAACTCAGAAATTAACAAGCATACAAGCGGAAATAAAACGTACACTTGATCTCCCTTATCATTTGCCAAACTGCACTATAGCTAAAGGTGAATTACAAGCACAAAAATTAACATTCACCTCTCCTATGAAGACATACATCTTCCCCTCTCCAATAGAAGACTGGAGTTCATGAACACTAGAAATAGATGACTTCTTGACAAAAATATACGAATTGAATCCACTCCCAAGCCTCAGTTAATAATCCGAGCCAGTTTGCTTTCCCAGCACCATTGTTAAGTTGTTGTGTTGTTATACTTCGTGATTTACGGTTAATTAAGTCCAAATGAAGCTGCCGTTAATTTGCAAAGTTTGATAGACAAAAAATTCTATCCTCAGAATTATTCATACATCTAGAGAATGAATCCCATTCATACTCTGAAAAATGCATAAAACGTTTACAACCATAAACTAAAAACCAAACCTTTGACTTGGGGAATGTCATTAATGATTAACCTAATAATCATCCATTTCAGCATTAATTCTTCAATATAGATAATATTATATTCTTCAATAAATCGATATGAATATTTCCTGCAAAACTAACTGTGACAACCCATTTTCTTTTGGTCAAAATTCAAATATGGAATTGTCAAAGTCATAGTCAAAGGGGACTTAAGTGAAGCAAATTAATTTTCTTGGGATTTATTTCATAATGGATGATATACGAGGACTTACTTAAATTATCATGGGAAGTTAAAGGACTTCCTTTGCAAATAGCCAATGACTTTACCAATTTTATAACCCAATTTTTTACCATTTCACCACCATCACGCAGAGGACAAAACAGAAGCTGAAACCGAGAGAGAAAGGAAGAAAATGAAGGGAAAATGAGGAAAAAGAAGAAGGAAAGGAAGGAAAAAGGGGTAAGTGCCGATTTCCTCAATTTTGGGTTTGATTTATCTTAATTTTTCAAGAGATATAGGATTATATTATGTCAATTTTTCTAGGGTTTTACTTGGCTCGAAATTGCAAATGTAGGTAAAAGATCATGATTTTTAGTTCAAGTTTCTTGATAGTTAGCTTCCATTTACATTTAAGGTAAGGAACTTTATTTTTGAGCAAATTATAGAATTTCTAATTTGATTCTTAAGCGAGGATTTTTTTGGAAAATGATTGTGATGATGAAAATTTTACTTGGAAGTATATATTGATGGAAGAAAATGAAAATTTAATGGGATGAATTATGATTAATAGTTGTCATTAGATTGAAGTGGGTATTTGTATATATGCTCAGATTGAAGGTTTTGTTGATGAGTTGGTTATTAGTTAATAGACTAAAAAGTGATATTAGCTCCAATGGATTAAAGGAATAATTTGAGGAATTTATTCAAGTATGGAGGAATTAAGTTTTAAGAACTTGTATTTTAATATTAAGACTACTTATTATGATGGTTGTTAAATTGATTATTCATATCACATTTCAGGTGGTAACGAGGAGATTGGGAATGTCTATCAGCTAGTCTAGCTTGTAGCTCGTATTTTGTGAGTAGAAAAACTTATTTTTTAGAAATAAATATTTATTAAATCTAATACTATATCAGAAGTTATTTATTTTCTGTATTTGATTTCACAACATGATTTTCAAAATCAAACGAATTTTATAGTCAGTTTCTTTTAAAGTTAAATCTAGTTCATTAAAATCATTTCTTTAGCATGTTATATTCATAGTACATATTTAAGTTATTTTAAAACCATCAGAAAGTACCTAAGTGATTTTATCCGCTCTGCATTGATGTGAATGTGTTTCCACAGTGTATGACCAGATTATCAAAGGTCTTTGAGACCCACTCTCGTACACACATAGGCTTTGGGCCGTGTACTCGAGGGATTAGCCTTTGGGGCAGCTCTGCGTACGTATGACCAGATCATCAGATTATCAGATTTGAATGGCTTTGCCTTATACATCGAGATTACTCTGTACATGAGTAGGGCTATTCATTGGGTACTTCTTGGTGTGATTATTTAGTATATCATTTATGTATATTCAGTTGTAGATTCACAGAATTTCAAATATCAGATAATAGTTCATTTCAACATATAGAATTCAGCTTATTTAATTACAGAAATACCATTTTAACTTACAGAAATAACAGTTTTACACAGATTTATGTTGATACCAGATTGTCTATATTTGACATATTTTTACAGTTGGTTATTTAGAATAAAGAGTATGGATTTTATGATTTTAGTATGTTTCAGTTATAAAAGAAATTATCAAAATTTCTTAAAAACTGTAATAATAATAAATCAGATTTTTCAGTAAGAATGTATAAATGGAAAAAGTATATATTTGCGAACTATCCACTCACTGAGTTGCAAGCTCATATATTTTGTCATGTTTTTCCTATCAGGAGGCCGCTAAATTTGAGATACTTGGAAAGCCTGTTGAAGTCCAGAGCCTGACTATCCATCATTAGGTTGCATGATCTTGACCATATCATAGCATGTAAATGTTTAGTTGGGGACTGATGTTCACAAAACACTTGGTCTGATATTTTGTTTAATGTTCACTTCGTAGATGGGTTGTTCAATTGTTGTAATGCATGCATGTAAACACGGTGTTTTGAAGTAGAAGTGTTCAGTCAAGTTTAGTTTCATATTGATTTAGTTGTGGTGGTATTGGTGGAATTGGTGGTTCCCAAATATTTGATATTGATTTTTGTATGGGGTTTTTTGTAAAATTTCAAGTTGGTTTTGTTCTATTTTCAGGGGAAACTTTGCTAAAATTTTTACAAAAATATTGTCTTCATAAAATAGTCAAATAGTCGTAGAACAGTCTATGTGGCCTTGGTGGTGGGTCCAGTATCTAGTTGGAACTCATTATCGGCGCATGTCACGTCTGGGTCCACTAGGGTGACTCGAGATGGGGTCGTGTCACTAACAGTGGAAAAAGAAAAGTGATTTGAGTATTTTGGCAATTCGACTTCAAGAAGTTAATATCAAATACATATTCAGCAATCTCGAAATTAATTGAACAACAAATTACATTCGAAACCAATCAATCAGAACTTGACAAAAAAGCAAAAATCACAACTTCTGCAGCAAATCATACCTAAATACATACAAACAGATGGATCAAAAGTAGACACGGATTAAATAATACCTTTAAAACTGTAATAAGTCAAAAACTGAAAGGGAGATATTTATTATATAGATAGAAATGAGAAAATTGGAGTACGTAGGCAAGGACAATGGCAAAGGAGAGATCATCGAAGAGAAATTAGAACTTGATATATTTAGGAAGGCGTCACGAGTCCACACGCCTATTTTGATTTTGAAAAAGTAATAGTCAGTATATTAGAATATTAGTGGAGTAGAAATTTTCTTCTCCCTCCATTGTTGAACAGACAGCAACATCGATCAGCATTTTACCAACTTTTTTTGTAGCTTGCGAAGTCATTGATGATGCTATGCAGAAGGGAGAAATAAAGTGGTTGACATTTTAAAAAATTGTCACCCTGAATGGAATATGAACTTTTTTGAGGCTCATGAAAATGATGTCAAGACACCTTAACTTCTGAGGTTCACCCGTCAGCCTCTGGGGTAGAAATATCAAGAGGTCTAGTGGTAGCCACAGGTCCACTAGAAGAGAGAGCACATTCAAGATGATGTGGTGGATACCATGAGAAGATGTGGTGGATAATGTACTCCTCCTGCCTTTGGGCTCATTCAAGTGATGATATTGTAATCTAGGCCATTTGATGTAATCGTGTACACTTCTCTTTTTAATTTTTCCTGGTGTCCTTGTTTCTGCATTATTCGATTCTCAAGGATATCATTTACCTGAATCTCATTGCGTATTAGATTCAACAATTGGTGGAAGGAACATGAATGCCTTTTAATGGCCTCTTGCTAGGTAAGAGTCATTTCCAACAAGGCATTCTGCAAAGCATCTCTCACCTCTTCATCAAGTATAGCTTCATCGCAATCATTTTAGCTTTGAAACGTGTGAGGTAACTCTTAAGGGATTCTCCTACTTTTTGCTAGCATTGTGGCTAATATGTGCCTCATTATGCTTTTATTAAACGTTTCTATGATTGCTTGATTTTATACCTTAAATCTTCCATCTCGTTGTATCCCTTTGCCACAAATTGGCCTTCAAATTCCTTGTCTAGATGAATACCGCAGAAATGATTTTAGTTCTCTACTTTCTGGTCATTCTCAATGTTATACCTCCAGTCTTGCATGTTTACCTTATTCACCAATCTCCTCGGAATGGACTCATTAGTCAGTGGCATTTTCCACTTTTCTACTAGAGCGATCTTGTAGGCTCGTGGTGTTTATCAATCACCAAAAATTTAGTACCAGAGTTGATACTCCCCTGTCGACCTCATTTTTCGCCTCGCCTCTGGATCTTCATATTTTGCACGCAGATATGCATTTTTTGCAGGTAATGCTTTGAGATATTTTGCCCTTTTGTGTACAACTCTTGCAGTGTATGATCCTTTCTCTCGACGGTGGAATTTGGTAGGAGAAACGCTAGCCTGAAACTTTATTGGTACTTTGTCCCACTTTCTCTTAGGATTGATATCAACGTTGGTTGAATCATTGTTAAACTCCTCTGTCTCGACCTCTAAAGCTTTCATCCTTTCCAAATCTATTTTCATTCGATTTAACCTTTAGATCTCAATGATTTCCTAGCCACTGCATTGAATTTCATGGTTTTTTGGTTCGAAACTCCCACAGGCAGCACCATTCTTGATGGTAAAAATTGAATCAACAAATCCTTTTACCTATATATAATCTTCTTGTCCTAAAACTCGCTAGTTTTGATGATCAAACTTGGAGCAAGAGAGAAAATAATTATTTTAGAGGGAAATATTTGAATTCCATGCATTTCTCTTAAAAACTGGGAGTATTTATAGATTTTCCTCCAAGTTTAGTGGTAATTTAGTCATTTAGGGAGAGCAACGATGACGCTTCTTATTGGCTAACCTATATCTGATTCTATTAAGAGTATCAAATTTTATTCATTGATCCACATGTTATTAACAACCTGGATCGGGGAAGGTTCACCTACTTTGGGCAAACCTCTTACACCCTCTCTAATAATGATATTCCCAGACTGTATGCCAAATTGCCCAACTTTAGCATAGTGCAATTTAGTGGCTGCTATGGGATTTGAAATACCAATCCACTGGCCTCCAACAAGAGCCTCTCTGCTAACAGAATTAGTTCTGACCATCCTCAGTGCTTCCTTTTACATACCTAAGACTACAACATCAAAACCATTTATTCTTTTCATCTCAGAGAATATTACATCTTGTAGTAACTAGATACAGTTGATGTTGGCTCCTCGACACCTGATAATCTGACACTCTTAGTTCTCTGCTTGGGATACCAAAGACACCTCATGTAGCCTTTGTGGCTCCAATTTTGTATAGTTACTAAATACAGTAGGATGCTTTACCTACAAAAGATCAGAATCCAACAAAGGAAATAGAATGCATCCTATTCCCTCCCAAAAACCAAAGTGATGACAAAAACATTCTCAGATACTAGATAGTTACTACAA
The DNA here is from genome assembly GCA_035079005.1 of Fraxinus americana. Lineage (NCBI taxonomy): Eukaryota > Viridiplantae > Streptophyta > Magnoliopsida > Lamiales > Oleaceae > Fraxinus > Fraxinus americana. The sequence goes on from CM068713.1 coordinate 24,019,292, forward strand.
TCAAACATCGATTGAGCTGAATAAAAAATGAACCTCTAATTACCATCGCATTTCAGGTTCATTGACTTGCTGTCTTCTTTATTATGCCTGAATGTTATTATCTATGGCTCGTTGCATACCATAATTTGATTTTTCATATGAGATTAAAAGTTTAGCAAACAATTTCACATCACCATTCCTGCCATGTTTTTCCACATTGAGTGAACTAACTGGGTGGGTGTTGGAAAGTTACTTAATTATACACAAAAAATTTAAACAATTTCAATTCCCACCAATGATCTTCTTTTTGTTTAGGTAGAAACTGTGATATAAATTATACCTTTAGTTAATTCTACAAAATTCCTTAACAGTTTTAGAACACGTACAATCACGGTCTGCACTACAGCTATCAATTTGTTCAGCCTCCAATGATAATCTACATAAGGGAACAAGAATGAGAGAATTATGAGTTTCTATTTTCTTATGCTATCAAGATAATTAATTGTGTGTTATAATTTCTCAAATCATGTTGAGATGTTAAAATAGCTTGAAGTTATTTATGTCATTTTACCATTCGTTTTGTAAGTTAGGATGTGTATAAACAGGGGCTTCCATTTTACTGTAAAGCACATAATTCATTAATGAATTTCATTTCCCGCCATTGCCTCTCTCTCAATTCGGATCAATTCTTCACATTTCTACATGGTATCAGAGAATAAATTTCTCCTTCCATATGCAACTCTATGATCTTCTTACTCTGAATTTCATCACTAATTGATGGCGAGAGATTCTAGTGTTCAGGAGGAGGTTCAAAGTCAATTTGAACAAGCGAATTCAGTCCATGGATCATCAGCTGAGGATGCAGCTGGAACGGATGTAATTTCTATGATTAATCGTTAGATGAGAGATCCAAGTAGTCTTTATTATCTTCACTATAGAGATAACACTGGAATGCAATTGATTTATGTTACTCTCACTGAAGAGAATTACGCGACATGGAGTCGAGCATCAACCATGGCGCTTAGTGTTAAAAATAAAGAAGGATTTGCTGATGAATCTATCATCAAGTCTTCTCAGGATGATCTGCTTTATATGGCTTGGAGGAGATGTAACCATGTGGTCTCCTCTTGGCTCATCAATTCGATACCTAAGGAGCTTTATCCAAGTGTGATGCACAAGGATTCAGTTAGAGATATTTGGATCGAACTGTGTGATTGATACAGTCAGGGAAATGGTCCTTGGATCTATGAATTGAAGAAATAAATTGCTTCAATTTCTCAGGGGAACAAGTTAGTTAATTCCTACTTTAACAAGCTCCAGGACTATAGGAGGAATTGGAAAATTATAGGCCAAGCACTGATAACACTGATTATAAACAAGAGGAGCAAATTATGCAGTTTCTCATGGATTTAGATGAACATTTTGCTGGTGTTAGAGGTCAAATTTTGTTGATGGATCCGTTACCTTCGTTGAACAAAATTTTTGCACTTTTTTTACAAGATGAAAGGCAAAAGGAGATAAGTGCTGGTAAAAAAGCAACACATGATGTTGTTGCTTTTGTACGTAAAGCTGTGTAAAAATCGTTCAATCAGAGATTCAATTTTGCTAATCCTAATCGGAAAAGAGAGAGACCTATATGTAGTCACTGTGGTATGCCTGGACATATCAAAGGCAAATTTTATAAGTTGATTGGATATCCTCCTAATCAGAGAGTTAACAGAGGAAAACCTCCAGTGGATAATGCTGTATAACAAGCTCGTCAAGGCCAAATATCTAGCAGTGATGCATCAGGAATATTGAATTCTCTTTCACAGCTTACTATCACTCCAAATCAGTGTCAACAAATTCTATCTGTGTTAATGCCTTTGTTGCAAAGTCAGATTGTTCAAAACCACCAGCCTCAGGATATATCTTCACCTTCTCCAACAGATCCTGATTCATTTGCTTTCTCGGGTAATCAAGTTCATATTGATTATCCATCAGTTGCAAATAAATAGATCGTTGACACTGGTGCTTCAGAACATATGGTATATTCGATTAATCATTTAGCTGATGTGTCTGCTATTGTTGGTGCTTTTGTGAGGTTACCTAATGGTGACAATGTGGCTGTTACTCACATTGGAAAAGTAAAGTTATCACCTATTTTATACTTGAGCAATGTGCTGGTTGTGCCATCGTTTAAGTTCAATTTAATACGGTTAGTAAATTGACGCTTGAACATAATTGTTGTCTGATGTTTTCTCATGATGCTTGTTTTATTCAGGATCTTTCAACGTGGAGGATGATTAGGGTAAGTAAACTTGAGTATGGACTCTATCATTTCCAACAGCCTCAACCTCAAATCAATGTTCAACCCTCAAACTACTATTAGCTCAAATCTGATTCTGACAATTCCAACATCAAAAATTCTATTGATGTTCCTAGTTTTCCTCTTCCATGTAATAAATCCAATATTCATGTTTGTAATACCATTGTTGATTCTAATGTCAAAATGAATATTGATCTTTGGGATTGTCGATTAGGACATTTACCTATTTCTAAACTCTCTATTTTACAGAAATCTGTTCCCAACATTGAAGTCAATAAAGAATTGCATTGTACTATCTGTCCTTTAGCCAAACAACATAGACTGTCATTCCCTAACAGTGAGACTAATGCTTCACATCAATTTGAAATCATTCATTGTGACATTTTGGGAACTTATTCAGTCCCTTCTTTGGATGGTTTGAAATATTTTCTAACCATTGTTGATGATTTTAGTTGAATGACATGGACTTACCTTATGAGGGAAGAATCTCATACTAGAACTCATTCAGTCATTCTATATCACCTTATTCAAACTCATTTTCAGTGTAATATCAGAACCATTAGATTTGACAATGATCTAGAATTTCAAATGACTGATTTCTACATTTCAAAAGGAATTATTCATCAGCCGAGTTGTGTTGGAACACCTCAGCAAAATGGTGTAGTTGAAAGAAAGCACCAATACCTACTCAATGTTGCCAGAGCCCTTAAATTCCAAGCAAATCTACTTGATCGTTTCTAGGGTGATTCCATATGATAGCCACACTTGTCAGAAACAGAACATCTACCGTACTTCTTGCCAACAAATGACCGTATAAAGTATTATTCAAAGCCATACCACCTTATAACACTCTTAATGTTTTTGGGTATTTCTGCTATGCATCTACCTTGAAGAGAAATAGAACCAAATTTGATCCAAGAGCCATCTCCTGCATCTTTATTGGCTATCCTTTTGGAATGAAGGCATATAAACTTTTTAATCTCAAGACCAAAGCTGTTTTTGTCTCCAGAGATGTCCTATTCTATGGAAATATTTTCCCTTTTCGTAATCATGTTTTTCTTGCTTCCTATATAAATCTGACACTATCAGTCCACCTTCATATACACTATTTCCCATGACTTCTAATTCAAATGCTGATGAGTTTTCTTTGCTTCCAATTTCAAACAATTCAGAAACATCAAAACATCAAAGTCCTCAAAATCCAATCCAACCATCTTCTGATATATCTTCCTCTTTATCTATGGAATCTAGTCCACCCTTATCTACAGATCCTTCATTACCTCACATCATTCCTACAAGGAAATCCACTAGACCAAAACGCGCTCTACTGTATCTACAAGACTATCACTGTAGTCTCATGTCTCAATTGTCAAAGGAGTTTTACTTTGGCTTTGTCTGTTGCTTTTGAGCCCATAAATTATACTGAGGCTTCATAGTATCCTGATTGGGTTGAAGCAATGGATGTTGAATATAAAGTATTAGTGTCAAACAACACCTGGGATGTTACTGCACTCCCTGAACATAAAACCCCAGTTACTTGTAAGTGGGTTTTTAAAATTAAAATGAAATCTGATGGCACAGAAGAGAGGAAGAAAGCACACCTGGTAGCCAAGGGGTTTACTCAACAGGCTGTATTAGATTATGAGGAAACCTTTTCTCCTGTTGCAAAATTAGTAACTGTCAAGACACTCTTGGCAGTTGTAGCCATTAAACATTGGCATCTTCACCAACTGGACATCAATAATGTCTTTCTACATGGAGAGTTGGATGAGGAGGTTTATATGCTTATGCCTCTAGGTTATGAGCATCAGGAGAGCATGGTAAACCACTAGTTTGCAAGCTAAACAAATCTATTTACAGATTGAAACAAGCTTCAAGACAATAGAACATGAAGCCTACTTCTTACATTTTGTCACAAGGCTTCAGGCAATCAAGGTTTGATCATTCCTTGTTTAGCAAAACAGATGGATGCTCATTCACCACACTTTTGATATATGTGGATGATATAATAATTGGGGAAAATGATTTGTCTTACATCGAAAGGTTCAAAGATAATTGAACAGGCAATTCAAACTAAGAGACTTAGGAATTCTGAAATACTTCTTAGGTCTTGAAGTGACAAGAAATTTAATACGAATTTCCATTTACCAAAGAAAATATGGATTAGATGTTTTAACTTATGCTGGATATCTTGGTGCAAAGCTAGCAAATAGTCCATTGCCATTCAATCTGAAGTTGAAAAGGGGTGAAGGTGAGGCCATTGCTGATTTTAGTGTTTATAGAAGGCTTGTGGGGAGGATTCTATACCTGACAATCACTAGACCTGACTTGTCTTATGCAGTCCAAGTCTTAAGCCAATTTTTCTGGTGGCCTAAACAGCTTCATTTAGAGGCAGCCTATCATTTACTAAGGTATTTGAAGGGCACACCAGGGTAAGCGCTGTTCTTTCCTAGGAAGTTTGACCGTCAACTCAAAGGGTACTACGATGCTAATTGGGCAGCATGTTTTGATACAAGAAGGTCCATTACAGGATATTGTGTATTTTTTGGGGATTCCTTAGTGTCATGGAAGTTTAAAAATTAGTACATCATGTTAAGATCCTCTACTGAGGCAGAATATAAGTCTATGGCTGCTGTAGTATGTGAGCTCACATGGCTAAAAAATGTATTGAATGATTTAAGCATCGTTCATACTAGACCCGCCTTGCTATTTTACGACAGTCAGTCTGCTATACACACAGCAAGTTACCTGGTTTTCCATGAAAGGACCAAGCATATAGAAATAGATTGTCATTTGGTAAGGGATAAGGTTCAAGCCAATGACGTAAAGATGCTACATACTTCCTCTCATCAGTAATTGGCAGACTTATTAACTAAATCGTTGGCTGGAATGAGATTTACCTCACTTCTTGGCAAGATGTGAGTGTTAAATATACACTTACCATCTTGAGGGGAAGTGTTGAGTTGTTAAAATAGCTTGAGGTTATTTATGTCATTTTACTATTCTTCATTCTGTTTTGTTAGTTAGGATGTGTATAAATAGGGGCTTCCATTTTACTGTAAAGCACATAATTCATTTTCCACAATTGAATGAATTTCATTTCCCGCCATTTCGTCTCTCTCAATTCAGATCAATTCTTCACATTTCTACAAATCATAACAGCTTACTAATAGAAGTTCAAGTGGGCTTGACCCATCCATTAAACTTGACCTGGTCCAATGCTTAGTTAATCTAATTAATTAAATTTGGCTCATAAGTTAATAATAAGCAACCCAATTAGTTTATTTTACAAATGTCGAGCAGTTATTAATTAATTAATTAATTATTAATATCATTCTTCTAGGTCTCCTCTTCGTGTGTGACCCATTAGAATCCAATCACGATGCCTAATGACATAAATTATTATTTTGATATATTTTAATTTATCATTAATTTACCTAAATTAATTAATTCAAATTCGTCGTCCGAGATTGACATCTAGCAATGTGTTAGGAAAATACATGTGATGTAAGTATATGTGGTATGACAAAATTAATCTTGTTCGTTTATCGTGAAATTATAATCATTTCGTTAATATAATCCGATCAATTATGAGATATTTGTGTTAATCTAGATTATCGATCATATCTTTCATCTCACTCTTTAGTCAATATAAGTCAAAAACTCTTTTCGACTTATGAGTACACATTGGCCAAGGATTACGTTATCAACTTAATTGAATGCAATGTAGATCATAATCTCTTACTATTTAAGAGTGATGAATCATCTATTAATCGTTCACAACCTTTATATGATTCTTAACATATCCGAACGAAATGCCGCATTCACGACTCTTTGCAGAAAGTAACATCCAACATCACCAAAATATGATTGTCCTCGTACAATGCACTATGATGACCTCAAGTCGAAGGGCCAATTTTACTACCGAACGTTAGAAATTAGCCACTGACACTTAGATAGTTATCCATGTGGAATCTCTCCAATGGGCCCCCAATGTTTTGTTCTTATAACAAAATATTCACACGTCCATTTAAAAGTCACTACATTTTACCTTGTGAGATCAGATACTCACATGACAAGTGAAAAATGCCACACATAATGATATATCCATAATAACGTTATTTGTATCTCTTCATTACTTATGACCACAAATAATTTAAGATTTATTTATGTGTAATTTGTTTCTCACTATCATAACTCGTTGTGATTAACAAGTTACTAGTACTTGAATCTACAAACCCTATTTAGTACAAGTTATTAGAATATTAATTCAAATAAGCCCTTGTTTGACAACCATTCTTTCCCTTCTTTTTTCATCATATTTTCAATCACACATTCTCATCGTAAAATATTCTTCATGTAAATTCAAGCTTTTCCTAATTTTATAACCGCACATTTTCCCAAGGTTTCCTATTTAAAAAATTCATTCATTCCAAAAAAAAAAAATACTGTCAAACAGGGGCTAAATAATGGATCTTACCAAAAATGCATTAATCATATTAAAAGTATTTACAACCTAAATCGATTAGACCTAGAGCATAACACTTAAAAACTTCCGTTTGTACTAGATCCAATCACTTATATATCTAATACCATAATAAATAGTCTACATAACAATCCATTTATGTTGTGATAATTCTTTGTCAGCGGATCTGCAATATTATCTATTGTGGGTACTCGTTCTTCTTTTACGCCATTTCTTTGTATTACCTTTTCGATGAGATGATACCATCGTAATGCATGTTTGGATAATTGATGAAATTTTAGTTCGTTCGCTTGTGCGGTTACTTCATTGTTATCACAATACAAAAGTATGAGATCAACAATGTTAGAAACTATTCCAAATTCCTTAATGAACTTCTTGATCCAGATCATAACTTTTACGGCTTCTGAAGCAGTGATGTATTATGCTTCCATTATTGAATCATCGGTTAACTAACAACTCTATTAATAAAAGAACGCATATCCAAATTAAGATTTGCTATCATCATAGTTTGAGTAGAAGTTAGTATCATTGTATCAAAGAACTCTCAGTTCATTTTTGCCCATATAGATCAAGTTTTTTTCCCATATCTTTCATGGAGAAATTTTTTGACAACCACAATTTCACCGATTAAGTATAGGGACGTCATTTTCCATCAATAACATGTCATCTACATATAATATTAGGAATACGATAGCGCTCCTACTTGTCTTCTTGTAAACACACAATTTATCTTTATTTTTGATAAAATTGAACTTTTTTATTTTATCATCAAAGCGAAGATTCTAGCTTCTATCACTTGCATCAATTCATGTATAGATCGATCAAGTTTGCATACCTTATTAGTATCTTTGGATTTAAAAGATTTGAGTTTGTATACACTTCCTCTTGAAAGTTCCTGTTAAGGAATGTGTTGAATTGTGACATAAATTCTGTTGGGAATTGGAGTTTTGGTTTAAGAAGCCTTCGAGGAAGTCAAAATATGGATTTAGGATTTTTGGGACATAGAAGTGCCTAATCCGAGTGCCTAGGCGCCAATTTGGTGTAAAAATTGGATATGGAACAAAGATTCAGAGACTAAGCTCCAAATGTAGTGATATTCTATCGCTTGCAGTCCGTGAGGTTGGGCATTCGAGCACTAGTGTTATCCAGCTTACGCCTGTTTCACGATTTGACAAATTTTAAGATACTATTTCCATTTATAACACTATAATTAGGGTTTAACATGTACTATGTATATAGTTAACTCTTTATTGTGATTTTGTTGGTTAGAAACATAAAATCTTGTGTTTTTTCATCTTATATTGACTTTCCCTCATCTGTTCATGGTGTTTTTCACTTTAATCTTGGTGTTCTTTATTGTTATTATTCATCTTGCCATATTACTCTCATTTATTGAATCAACAAACATTATCAACGAGAATTGAAATCTCCTTGTTTTATAATAAGTAGTATCAGAGCGATGTTCAATCAACTCAGTTCGAGGTTTGATTTTTGTGATGGCGACCATGAAGTATGATATTTTGCTTTTGGATCACATCATAAGATTTTCATTATGGCAGGTAAAGATGTGAGTAATGCTTGCTCAAATAGATATGATGCTTTGTTGGGATTTTTGACAAAATGCCCTCAAATTGGACATTGGAGGAGAAATAACATAAGGAGCGATAGGCCTATCACAAATTCATCTTCATCTTTCGAATCAAATTTTGGTTTTACAGGAAAAATGCCCTATTATAGATATCTAATTAAATTTTGGACATTCAACATTTTAAAAGAGAAAAATTCCGCTGCATTATGCATGAAGTTGGAACAATTATGGATGATGAAAAGTCTAAGCAGTACATTTTATTTGAAGTAGTGATTGTATTTTCATCGTAAGATAGAAGGTACATCACTTGAAGATCACCTAACTATTTTTAAGGAAATTGTCGCTAATTTGGAGACCTTGAAGGTTAAGTATGGTGTAGAAAATTTAAGGTCGATTTTATTGTGTTCGTTGCCCACTTCATATATGTTGGTTAGAGACACAATCTTATACAGTTGTGATACCCTCACGATTGAAAAAATTTACTATGCTCTATTTTTAAATGAGGAGATGAAGCATCTTGTTGGATCTGAGGCTCATAGAAAAGGCCTTGTTGTTCATCGTGGTTATGAGATGAGTAGATTGTTAAGTGTATTTTATACACTTATTTTGGCCTAAAATATCGATATCTGCTAGTTCTTTTGACAAAATGTATCCTAAATTGTCATAATTTATGTTATGTATGTGAAACACAATGGTTGAAAGGGGAATTGAAAGAAATCAGAAAAAATCAAGGAAAAGTGTGAAATCAAAAGTATGGGGACCAACTTGTAACAATTCGATAGTTGACTCGAACCACGAAATTAAGATCAAATATGCAAAAGGTTCAACTGGATGCAATTGGGAGCCAAAGGGACGGAATATAGCCAAAGTATTCTCACAAGTTAATTTCTAGCCTAAAATGTCATGTTCCGGGTTTTTAGTCTCAACTTAAGAACCATTTTTGGGATAGTAAACGTTCCAATTGGAGAAATTTTATTTCCAGAAGAATTGTTATCCTTTTAGATATCCTTTCAATACACTTTGAATCACATTAATCAAATATTAGGATAGAAATATGTGAGCAAAATACCAAAAACTGATCAGGGACGAATCAACATGAACTGAAGCGCGTGCAGGCAATTCATGGTGCACGTGTGGCACCCTATTTTCACCAAACTGAGAGCCATTTGGCTCAATGGTGCACGCATGGTAGCTATGTCGATGCACGCATGGGCTATCTCCACAAACGAATCAATAGTTTCCTTTTTCGATTCAAACTCAACTTGGCAAGGATTTTTACGAGATTTTTGACCTAAACTCTCTCCTATTGTACTTCATTCATAAACCATTATACACAATCATATATTGTCAATAGATTTTAAAGGTGAAGTTCAAGAACTCATCAATTGTAGATTAAACCTGGGATATGTGGGCAAAGAAGCAAAAGGGTTATTGAAGATTTATCAAGATTCCGTTGAAGAAATTCAAGAACATCAAGATTCGTCTTTCTTCATTCATTAATTTAAAATTCCTGGTGATGTTATACAAAATTATGAACTTTTTTTTTGTAATTTCATTATGTTAGGCTAGTTATTTAATTGATTGGATGATATGAACCCTTCTTATGATATATTTTGTTTTAATAAATTGGTTTGACTTTAATTTGCTTTTAAATTCTTGGATTTTTATTATCGTTTTTCATGATTTTCAATTAATTGGCAACTAGTTGAATTGTTTGTGGATTTTATTATTATTGAGAGAGACAATAGGATCATTAACCCAAAATAATAACATTGTAAAAAGTCCGATAGGGATGGAGATATACCGCTATGCTTTACATGGTTTCTATAGGTGTTCTAGCACGTTTAATTTTTTTTTTTTTTTGCATATTCGCATCTTTTATAGAGATAAAGAATGTCACATGTAGGAATATATTTAATCTCTATCGAGAGAGGCTTTTAATTAAAATAAGAACATTGACCAACAACAATGATTTCAAATTGTCATTTTAAATTGTTGAACAAAAAATTGATAAACAAGTGAGATTCGACATCTTAGCAATACTACTCACATATTTGACAACCAATTTTACTCGCTTTCACTTAGTAATAACTAAGAAATTAGCATAGATAAACTCAAATCATTTGTGCTATTCGATTAAGGATATTATTAATTTTAATTCGATCAAATGTACAGTACTCGTGGGTTCGACACTTTATTAATCATTTTATTACTTGATTGCGATAACGTGCACTTGCGAAATTTCAAAAGGTCAAGTTTTTGATGTATTATATTAAAAACATCACTGTGTTTCTTTCTTACTTTCTCAGGACTTTGTAGGCAAAGTTTGAGACATGGTGATCTTGTTCAATTTGATCCGAAAATCGAACGAACATTTAGGTTTCGAAGAAGAGAATAGTTGGAAGCACAAAAAAAATAGAAAGAGGAACACATGGCATAGGGTAATCTAAATCATGTTGTCGTTGGGGCAAATATGGTGCAAAACTCTTCATATGGTTGTAGTCATTGAAAATGCAAGGCTAATTGGGAGTACATGATTTCACCGATTGTGGAAAGCCAATCTAGCATAGTATATTCGGCATTTGGTCAGGCAAACTTCCATCTGAGGACTGTTGTGATAAACATTTTCTAGAACACGCTACAATTCTTTAGGAAAGCTACGGAAAATCCCAACACTCATGTATCAAGATTTCTGGACATGTGTACAGCTATCTAGTATCCAGTGGTGTCTAGAAAAGCAATCAGACTAAGGCCCTTCCCATCACATTGAAAGACTCAACAAGGGAATGGTTAGATACTTTCCTACCTTAAATCATCTCTTCTTGAAACAGCTTGAGTCAGAAGTTTATGAGCAAATTGTTCCTACCAAAGAGGATTTCTAAATTGAGGGATGAGATAACTACATTCGAACAATTGGACTCGAAATGTTATTCAGAAGCTTGGTAATGACACAAGAGTTTGCTCCGCTAATGCCCACAAAATAGATTGTAGAAATGGCTTTAAGTATAATACTTCTACATTAGTCTGAATCTGATAAGTTGGGCTAACGTAGACTCTATGTATGATGGTTCTATCATAAAAAGAACAACGGATCAAGTCTACCAAATCATGGATAATTAGTGTTCGCCCGTGCACTTTGGCCTATTGAAGTTGATTCTTTGACAACAATATCAACAAAGTTGGCATCATTGGCACAAAAGGTAGATCGGATGATTGCAGCCCAAGCAGTGAGACCAAAAAAATTTAAGCATTGTGGATGAAATCATGAGAGTGTTGATTGCACTGAAGAAAATCTTTTTGCTCACACAGTGGACGAAGTAAATTATACCCAGAATTTTCAAAGAAAACAACATAATCAAAATTCTAACACTTACTACCCAGGCTGGAGATATCATTTAAGCTTTCAATGGAAAAACAATCAAGGAGCCCAGACTGCACCACAGTAAATTGCACTACCAGGTTTTCAGCAGAATGAAAAGAAATCTTCATTAGAAGATCTTGTAACTAAACTAGAGAAGATATCTGCCCAACACATGCAAAGAACATATAAAAGCTTGTAAGTTTAGGGAACTATCATCAAGAACTTGGAAAATTTGATAGAACAGATAGCTAAGGCACTTTTAGAGAGACTACCAGGAACATTGCCTAGTGACACTGAAACAAATTCTAAGGAACATTGCAACGCTATAACTACCTGCAGTGGAGTTCAACTACCAAAGATCAATGTAAAGAGATAAATTGCTACACAAGAAAAGGTACATACGATCACGATTTGTCTTTGTTTGAAACCTTTTGCTACTAGACTTGCTTTGCACGTATGTATGTTTTCATTCATCTCGAACTCTTTCTTGTAAATTCATTTACTCTCTTGTGGGTTTTATCCCATCAGATGGGTCAAGAAGGTCCAAACCATATTTATATACATCAAATTCATCTCGGATTCCATGGTCTTCTGCCGTCTTCTTGAGTCAACACTTGACTTTGATTCTACGTAGTTAGTAGGTTCATCATCCTCAATTAGTAATGTATGATTAGTAATCATAAATTCGTACCTTATAGGAGGTTGAATGATCTTACTAGACTTACATTGAGCTAGATTGTCCTTAGGAGTCTTTACTTTCCGATCAAGAGTTTCTCCCTTAGTAGGTGTAGGATCAAACTTAAGCTCATTTACTCGGTCAACTATGTCCATAGACTCTTGAGCTACTTCAAGTTCTATTTTGCTCCCAATATCCTCTCCTAGAATGAAATATTTCTCTAGGAAGATGATATAATGAGATGAAGATTTTCTTCTCAATGGGGTTATAGAATTGATATCCAAATGTCTCTTTTGAATATTCTACAAATATGTATTTATTGGATTTAACTTCAAGCTTATTTGATTCATATGCTTCACATAAGTGTCACATCCCCAATCTTTAATATGAGACAAGTTGGGCCTTTTGCTTTTTTATAACTTGTATGAAGTTGTCAACCCATTTAGATGGGATGCGATTTAGTGTATAACATGTGTCAGTAAGTGCATGATCCTAAAAAAAATTGAAAAGTTTGTATGGCTTATCATTGATTGCACCATATCTATTAGTGTACTATTCCTTTGTTCAAATACACAATTGTGTTACAGTGTATATGGTGGAGTTCAATGCGAGAGGATCCCATTCTCTTTTAGATAATTTAAAAGTTCGCATTTTAGTTATTCGTCACTTCGATATGATCTTAGTGTGAGAATACATTTACCTATTTATTTCTCTACTTCAAACTTGAATTCTTTGAACTTTCCAAGTGCTTCATGCTTTACCTTCATCAAGTACACTTAACCATAACTAGAATGATCATCAGTAATCCTAATTCTAATACTGAGCCTAACGACAATGACAAGAAGTATGCTCCTACAAGCAATGCAGTAATCATTTCTCATTTCTAACGTGGAGGTCAACAACTTCCTATTACAGTAATCTACTACTATTTAGTTTATAGAAATTTATATAAATAGATATCCATATTCGGTATCTAATACCTAAGAAGTCAATGAAGTAGACATATTAACCTCGATAATAAAGATGCTTGAAGTGGAAGACTTCTTTCCATTCAAACTCTCGAGGTAAGCCTTACAATTTCTCTTCTAATGAACTATCATTCCAAAATTATAGCAACGGTCATTAGATTTGCTATTTTCCTTCTTTACTTTGATTTTCTTAGCCATCTTAGATGCTTTCCTAAAGCCCCCTTTAGACTTTCTCTTAGTATCCTTAGAGGAATCAACAATCTTGAGCATGTTTAGCATCTCAGGGAGTGTGCACTCGAGCTTATTCAGGTTGAAATTCATAATAAACTCTGAATGACTCTCTAATAGATATTGCAGAACTAAGTCCACACTAAGTTCATGGTCCTTTACCGAACACAATTGAGACAACTTCTCAATATGGCCAATCATCTTCAGTATTGGGCACTTACTGAAGATCTTTTTTCCATTTTGTAACGGTACAGTTGCTTGGAAGTCTCATATATTTTCACACATGATTGTTCATCATACAATTCTTTGAGATGAAAAATCATTGTATTAGCATCCATACCCTCATGTTGCCTTTCAATTCAGATGGCATAGTTTTAAGTGTCACATATGTTGAAGTAATAACTTCATCATTGTGTTTATTATAAGCAACCACCTCATCCTCGTTCGAGTCCTCAATGGGTGTCTCTAGAAATGGCTAATCAAGGACATAACCAATTTTCTCAAACTAGAGAACAAATCTCATATTGCGGTGCTAATCGAAAAAAATTGGCCCGAGTTTGTTGACATCCAATATGCCTCTTAAATTCATATGGTTACTTATGATTCAAAAATTGTAAATGACAAAAAGTAAAGAATTAATATGTATCAAAACGCATTGCATAACTTAAAAAGGCCTTTAATTAAATTAAATATACAGCTTAAAATAAATTTATGACCCATACTTGATTCCTTGTAGGGTGGGATCCCATTATTATATTAAGACCTTGAGTGTACTCGACAAGTCTTAATAAAATATTTGAGTAAATACTATTATCAATTGTATCTCCGTACAACTCCAGATCATTAACCGATAACTTTTTATTATGTGTTAGCTTAATATACCTCTAGAATTTAACTCATTGAGTATATTAACAAAAGATAAATTGTAATTACCTCGAACCCTTCATTCAGAAATATCTATCTAATATTTCATAGTATCAAACATTTCCCTAATGAATTAGTGTTGAGCATACTCAACAAGTTGAGATCGATTTAGAACTCTCGTTTTTTAGTATAAAGGCGAATAAAAATTCTAACTTCGTATTTTAGCAAGAAATTTATCATGCAAATGCCTCATCATAATGATTATATATATTTTATTATACATCTCACATGCAAATAAATATACAAATAATAATGTAGAAGGTTATGTACTAATTCTATCTAGTCTTTCCAGTCAAAGTAAAGACTAGTTAGTTAGTTCCTAGGGGATATTGTATTGACTCATGCAATGCACTATCTCCAGGTATCCTCCTCTTCTTGGTTCTTCAATTAATTCAGCTGCAACTTGTATCCTATACAGGTCAAAAACCTTTTAGCAAATTATATTTAAAACCCCTTTTAAAATTAATATTCAAAACCCTTTGAAAATTACAATCTAAAATGATAAACAGAGCCCTCCCAATTTCTCAAGTCGCAAATAGGCCTTTTATTTCAAAATTACAAATTGACCCCTAAAACCATATTGCATATAGGAGCCTACGATTTCTTAAATTGCAATAGAGGCCCCTCACTCTAATCGAACCACAAACCCTAAAATGTTTTTCTCCCATTTAATCTAGTGGCACCAACTATTCTGTCATAGCACCGCCATGAACCAGTAGCTTCATGTCCATGAACCTACAGCTGATGCAACTACCACAACCAACAGTAGTATCTCGCATTTCTGCGAGTAACAGACAACAACACTCATCGTAGCATTTGTCAGCGATGACGAGTGTCACTTGCGGCAAGCGCGCGGCAGCACGTTGCCATGTCCAAATCTATTTTTTGACCCAAAAAATAATTTTCATTTTAAACCAGATTTTGAAATATGAAAACCAAATTTTCTTAATTGCTAGAAACAAGAAAAACAACGACATTCAAATTTTGATTATTTCAAGATATAAAAGCAATTTCTAACAAACATAGTTGGCTCTAATACCACTGTTGAGAATTTATTTAATCACGCAAAACGAAATTTAAACAATTTCAATTTTCACCAAAGATCTTCTTTATGTTTCGATAGTAACTGTAATAAGAATTATATCTTTAGTTAATTCTATTAAATTCTTTGACAATCTTGGAACACATACGATCACGATTTGTACACCATAGCTGTAAGTGTTATGCCCTAGGTCCAATCAACTTTGGACATAAACACTTTGAATATATATATATAATCAATGCATATGTATGACAATATCTATTATTTAATTGAATTAATATTCTAATAAGTTAAATAATAGAATTCGTAGATTCAAGTCTTAGTGATTTGTTAATCACAAGAAATTGTGATTGTGAAATACAAATTACATATGACTAAATCTTAAATCGTTCGTGGTCGAAGTAATAACGAGATACGGATATCGTTATTATAGATAGACTATCGCGTGTGGCATTCTTACTTGTGAAGTAAGTAGCTGATCTCACAAACTAAAGTGTGGTGACACTTGAATGAACACGTGGATGTTTTGTTATAGAACAAAACATTGGAGACCTGCTGAGAGATTCCACATGGATAACTATCTGAGTGTTAGTGGTTAATCTCTAATGTTCGGTAGTGGAATTGGTCCTTTGACTTGAAGTCATCATGGTACCTTATATGAGGACAGTCATACTTTGGTGGTGTTGGATGTTGCTCTGCCTAGGGTCGCTAATTCAAAAAATCGTTCGGGTATGTCAAGAATCATATGAAGGTTGTGAATGACCAATAGAGGATTCGTCACTCTTAGATAGTAAGAGATTATGATCTACATTTAATCCAGTTAAATTGATAATGAAATCCTTGGCCAAGGTGAACTCATAAGTCGGAAAAGAGTTTTCGACGTACATTGACTTAACAGTGGGATACATATGATCGATAATTTAGATTGACACATATCCATATCTCATAATTGATCGGATCATATTGACGAAAGGATTATAGTTTCACGGTAAACGAACAAGTTTGGTTTTGTCATGCTACGTGATATTTCTCGTCACATGTATTGCCTTGACACATTGCTAGATGTCAATTTGGGACAACGAAAGTGAATTAGTGATAAATTAAAAGGGGCGTTTTAATTTATCGATTTTGATTAGATCAAAATAATAATTCACGTCGTTAGGCATCGTGATTGGGAACCTAATGGGTCACACACAAAAGAGAATTAGAAGAATGAGATTTACCAATTAATTAATTGACAAGTGTTGGATAATTAATTAATTGAGTTGTTTATTAATAGGCCCAAATTAATTAATTGGATTAATTAATTCATCGACCAGATTTAATTAATTTGATTAATTAAATATTGGATCAGGTTAAGTTTAACAGATGGGCCGAGCCCATTTTGACTTATATTAATAGGCTACTAGGGTTTGAAAACAGTATGAAATTTTTCATTATTCTTGCTAGCACAAGAAAAGAAACCCTAGCCACCATTCTTGTTCTCTGTGTGGATCACCATTGGAGGCTGGACAATTGGACAGCTTGGATTGCAGATCGTGATCATTGGAGTTCGTGAATCAGCAAAGGGTTTTGCAGAATTCATCAAAGGTATAATTCTAATCACAGTTTCTATCTAAACACATTGCAGATCCTTGGTGGGAATTGAAAATTGTTTTATTTCCACTGTACATGATTAAGTAAATTCCCAACAATAGCTGTCCAATTGTCCAACCTCCAATGGTAATCCACACAGGGGAAGAACGAGAGAAGTAGTATTTCTTTTTTCTTGTACTAGCAAGATAATAAATTGCATGTTATGATTTCTCAAATCCAAACAGCTTATAAGTAAAAGTTTAAGTGGACTTCACCCGTCCATTAAACTTGGCCTATAATTTAATTAATCTAATTGATTAACTTAGGTCTATTAATAATAAATCCAATTAATTAATCCTACAAATGTCTAACACTTGTCAATTAATTTATTAGTAATATCATTCTTCTAGTTCTCTGTGTGTAACCCATTAGATTTCCGATCATGATACTTAACGACTTGAATTATTATTTCGATCCAATCAAAATAAGATAAATCAAAATATCATTTCAATTTATCATTAATTCACGTAGATTAATTAATTTACATTCATCGTCTCAAATTGACATCTAACAATGTATCAGGACAATACATGCGATGAGAAGTATCAAGTTGTATGACAAAATCAAACTTCTTTCGTTTTTTGTGAAACTATAATCCCTTCGTCAATATGATTGGATCAATTATAAGATATGAAAGTACGTAATTTCTCTTATCGATGTATCTTTCATCCTATTCTTAAGTCAATATAAGTCGAAAACTCTTTCCGACTTATGAGCACACATTGATCAAGGATTTCGTTATCAACTCAACTGAATGAAATGTAAATTATATCATACTATCGAAGAGTGACGAATCTTCTATTGCACATTCGCAATCTTCATATGATTCTTAACATACCCGAACGATGCCGTATTAGCGACTCGTGGCAGAACAATATCCAACATCACTAAATTATGACTGTCCTCGTATAAGGTATTATGATGACCTCAAGTCGAAAAACCAATTCTACTACCGAACGTTAGATATTAACCACTGACACTCTCAGATAGTTATCCACGTGTAATCTCTCGAACGGGTTTCCAGTATTTTGTTCTTATAACAAAACATTCACGCACCCATTTAAATCTTACTAAAGTTTAGCTTGTGAACTACTCACTTTTCAAGTGATAAATGTAACACGTGATGAATGTCTGTATCTCGTCATTACTTACAATTACGAATTATTTAAGATTCAGTCACGTGTAATTTGTTTTCCATTAGCACAACTCCCTGTAATTAACAAACTACTAGTACTTAAATCTACGGATATATTTAGTATAAGTTATTAGAATAGTAATTCAAGTAAATAATTGATCTTGCCAAAAATGCATTAATCATATTAAAAGTGTTTACAACCTAAATCGATTGGACATAGGATAACACTTACAATGGGGTCTAGAATGATCCCTGGCCTATTGGGATGGAAACAGGGACTCGACAATTGAACTTTGATGTCTTGAGCCATTGCACTTTTGAAGAGAGAAATCCAAATTAATGCCCATTTGAATGGAAATTAGTATCCGACTAGGAGACATTTTGAAGTGAAATTGGGCTTATGCAATCAAGTCCCCTATTTATCTCCTTCAAAACTGACACTGAAATTGGATAAACTTGAGAATCTGGTTAAATTTAATGAAAATATTTATACACTTATCTACGTCTTTAAATAGGAATATTTAGGAGTACTTTTGATAATCGTGGTTTAATTTCTTGCATATATTGTTTATTAGATGAAACTCAATAATTTGAATTGAAATTAGAAGAAATGAACAGAAATCAGCTAAAAAGGATATTTCCAAAGTTCGAGGACTAAATTGCAATAAGAACTTGAAGAATTAAAAAATGAAATTGAAGATCAAAATTCTTGTATTTATACACATTTCAGGTCATATTTTTCATATTTCTTCTTGTAAAGTCATTACAAATATGCTAGGCTAAATTTCCTTTTTGATGGGGTGACGATGGACCTTATTATTATTTATTTTTACTTTGAAGATCAAACAATTTAGTTTATTTGTATTCTTGATTTATTTTGTATGCTTTGTTGCATTATTTAATTTCTTGTTATAGTTCCAGTAGGTTCATAATAAGTTAGAACTTTACAAGGTTCATTGCAGCCAATAATGTTAGGAATAGCATATTTGGCGTGTGCAATCACCTAAATAATTGTGAATTGAATGTGCTTTGCATATAAATTCGAAATATAAATAAGACAAGGTTGTGCTTAGTATATGTTTAACTTATATTGAGAGAAACAATTAAATAAAATTGAATTATAGATTGTCAAGAATACACAAATCACATTAAATTACATAGATCGATAATTGAAAATAGGATAATAGGTGATTCGGGATTCCAACATTTAATTCCCATATTTAAGTAAAGACAACCTTAAATATTTAGTAATTTAGATATAATAAAAAAAATATCTTTTAATGTACATTCGAATTTGATAATAGACTAATAGAATTCAATTTAAAGTTTATTCTTCATTGGCCGATACTCTTTCTCCCTATTAATATTTGTGGATTTCGCACAAACATTTAACATGGTTTGTCAATGACTGACTTGAGAGATTCTGCTGACGTTCACCCATCCGAACAATCTGTTAACACTATTTATCATTGATCCCATTAGCATCAAGCACCAATGAAATATTATCATTAGAAATTTTTTGATATCTTGACTGATGCGTCGATGCTTCGTGATCCTTTTGTCGCAATAAGTTTATATGTGACATTTCTGCTATCCAAATCAGCCTTCTTTTCATTTCTAGTTTAAGCACCTATTTGAGCCCCATTTTTTGCCCAAAAAGCATTTTGGAATAGTGTTTAGATAGAGAATGTGTGGTAAACAAAATAAGAAAAAATTTTAGATTTGTGTGTAATATCATTTTATTGAAGAATGTGTAGTTGAAAATTAAGAAAGAAAAATGTATTTTAAAAACAATTGAGACCAAACAAGGGCTAAATATCCAATTGTATAGAGGAATGTGCATGAGCAGAAATACGTGAAGCATTCCCAGAAGCATTGATCAAAGCAGTTTGCTCACCCCCCTCGATCCGATGGGCAGTTCACATTCATTTGCCTCTTCAACAACTAGATTACATTCTACATCAGAAGATACAACGGCAGTCACATGGTCATGTACACACCTACTATTAGCACCATTTGACCATTGGGGTCCCAATCGAAGTCTTAACTCTGGCATATCTTCCACCTGACAACCATCAAGCATTGAATTCTCCAACGCAGGTTCAATATGTTGGGAGTTTAGAGAAGCAAAGGCAAAGAAACAAAAAATATGCAGAGAACAACACTACAAGAAAAAAGGCCTTTTGCAATAGAGAGAATGCAAAGAAATACTAGTTCTTGTTCTTGTTCTTGTTCTTGTATTTATTGAGAATGCAAAGAAATACTAGTTCTTGTTCTTGTTCTTGTTCTTGTATTTATTCCAAAACTAAGTGTGTCTATTCACAGGCTTACAAGCAAACTGAAAATAGCTAAAATCTCAACTAACATCATATTTTATTGCCATTAATTTATAATGACTTTGACTAACTAAAAACCAGAATATATGAAGCAAATATTTGAACTTAAACCAATATCTATGACTCAGTCTAAATGGAAATTAACACATGCCAATTTTTGAATCAACTTTCAACATTCCCCCTTGATTCAAAATTACAAACTCCAAGCTGAATCCTAAAGTAAACTTGTTTTTCATGAGGTAGAGATTTTGTAAGAATATCAGTTATCTACTCATTTGTGTTGCGAGACTAGAGACTAATCTGCCCTTTTGCTACAAGTTCTTGAATGAAGTGAACTCGAATATCTATATGCTTCGTTCTTCCATGTTATTGGATTCTTGGACATGGCAATTGCAACTTTGTTGTCGTAATAGATTTCAGTTCCTCCTTTTTTGTTTCTGATCAAGGTCTGCAAGTAGCCTTTGTAACCATACAGCATGACATGCTTACGAAGTTACAGCTGAATATTCAGCTTCAAATGAAGATAAAGCTGTTGTTTCTTGCTTCATTGAACTCCAAGATATGGCTCCTGACCCAAAATTGAAAATATAACCTGAAGTGCTATTTCTATCTTCCAAACAACCTGCCTAATCACTGTCAATAAATCCAAACACCTTGAAATCTGAAACATGGCAATACAATAACCCAAAGTCTATTGTTCCAGCAATGTAGCACAACACCCTTTTTGCAGCTCCAAGGTGACGCTTTGAAGGACAATGCATGAACCTAGAAATCACTTCAACTGGAAATGTTATGTCAGGTCTGGAATGAGTTAAGTATATTAAGCCACCAACCAAGCTTCTAAAGTAACTTGAGTTTGCTTGTTCAGTACCATCATTCGGCTGCAACTTCTCATTCAAATTCAAAGGTGTTGCTGCAACTTTGCAATTCGGCAT
The DNA here is from genome assembly GCA_035079005.1 of Fraxinus americana. Taxonomy (NCBI): domain Eukaryota; kingdom Viridiplantae; phylum Streptophyta; class Magnoliopsida; order Lamiales; family Oleaceae; genus Fraxinus; species Fraxinus americana. Next base: position 24,040,893 of record CM068713.1, read on the forward strand.
ATTGAATCTCTTAAGAAGACGAGTTGCATATTTCCTTTGCGAAACAAAAACTCCATCTTCAACTTGCTTCACTTATAGGCCAAGGAAATAATGCAAAAGACCTAAATCTGACATTTCAAATTTATTCTTCATACAAACTTTAAATTCATCAATAAGAGAAGAACCTATGTTGGATATTGACACTTTGTTGTCAATCAAATTAAGTTGTAATTGTGGTTTGTCAATGTAAGTCTAGTTTGGTTAAAATCCAACTAAGACATGTGATGGAAATGTTTAAATATTAGGCAAGTTGTTCCTTAATTTAAGGGGAGTGGCATGTGATTAGATAGTAGGTTGACTACCATATCTTTTCTCTATATATACTCCATTTGTGGAGCTCGAGATGTACCCAGAAAAACATCAAGAAAAAACAGAAGAAAATCGATACAAAAATCTATTCAAAATGTAGTGTCTTGCTCTCTCTGTCTCTCGACTATTCTGCTGGTTTATACCAGCAGAATACTTGAGTTTATGCTTATGTTTATTTATGTTTTTACTCATTTTATGTTAATCTTTTAATGTTGTTTTTTCACTGCCATCTTCCCCACATCAAACCATATTTGTTGAGTTGTTTAACTCTATTTTGTTGGCTCAAGAACAGCTTCATCTCCCCAGCTAGATCCTTAGCTTCTTCATGCCATTAATCTGAAATTTCCGCACAAATGGAAGAGCTTAGACTCTTCCAGATTCCAACATGGTATCAGAGCTGTTAATGGTCTTCAGGGCCAGAGAAAAAAAGTTTTCAAAATGCTGCCAGAACTCTGAACAAAAATGATTTTCGAAACCCCCTTAGTTTGTGTTTGATTTTTCCTTTTCTGTGCACTCTTAAAGAGAGTTGCCAACATTGTTGTAGTTTCAGTCTGCCCATGGGAAGATCTCAGAATCAGACCCTGTAAAGGCAACAAAAATGGCTGTAAACACCTGTCTTTCAGGCACTTTCACAGTGGAGAAAAGTGACCACATTTTCGAGCTCTTTGAAGCTCTGTTGTTCATGGATCAGCAGCAGCCGAACCTTGGAACCTTGTAGTGACAGCCCTCTTGAAAATGGCTTAACTCTTGAATAAAGCCAGTTTAAAGGTACTGTGTTTCAAAATGGTGCAAATGGCTCATTGAAACCTTGGTGTGACGGTCTGAAAATGGCTCAAGAACCCTTGGAAAAAACCAGGTGAAAGCTCTCCCTTCTGGTCTTAAAAAGTAGCTGAGAACCTGTGTTTCTTTGATGCAAAATGCTGGAGAAAAAAGCGGCGTACCAGCAACCTTCATTGTTGTTAAATGGCTGATCATTTTTCAAAGAAAACAAAAAACAAAACAAAACAAAACTGATTGAGAACCAGACGAATGGAGGTTAAAAAAAATGAAGGAAGAAGAAGTTGTCAAGCTGAAAATGGCTGTAAAAACCGGTGCAAAATGATGATGAAAAAGAGTGAATCTGGCTGTGATTGAAAAAACAGAGTGTTCTCTGTTTCTGTCAAATCCAGTAAGAAGCAAAACCATGTTGAAATCCGGTATGCAAAGCAAAAATCGGCAAGCAAAATCAGCAGAAAATGGCCATAAAAAATGAAGAAAACTGAAGAACAAAATTGATGAAGATGGATCGAATTTTGAACCTTGACACAATTTGATTTCCAAGCAAAGTGTCAAAGGGGAGTTTGTTGGATATTGACATTTTGTTGTCAATCAAATTAAGTTGTAATTGTGGTTTGTCAATGTAAGTCTAGTTTGGTTAAAATCCAACTAAGACATGTGATGGAAATGTTTAAATATTAGGCAAGTTGTTCCTTAATTTAAGGGGAGTGGCATGTGATTAGATAGTAGGTTGACTACCATATCTTTTCTCTATATATAATCCATTTGTGGAGCTCGAGATGTACCCAGAAAAACATCAAGAAAAAACAGAAGAAAATCGATACAAAAATCTATTCAAAATGTAGTGTCTTGCTCTCTCTGTCTCTCGACTATTCTCATTTGGTTTATACCAGTGAGAATATGAGTTTATGCTTATGTTTATTTATGTTTTTACTCATTTTATGTTAGTCTTTTAATGTTGTTTTTTCACTGCCATCTTCCCCACATCAAACCATATTTGTTGAGTTGTTTAACTCTATTTTGTTGGCTCAAGAACAGCTTCATCTCCCAGCTAGATCCTTAGCTTCTTCATGCCATTAATCTGAAATTTCCGCACAAATGGAAGAGCTTCGACTCTTCCAGATTCTAACATGGTATCAGAGCTGTTAATGGTCTTAAGGGCCAGAGAAAAAAAGTTTTCAAAATGCTGCCAGAACTCTGAACAAAAATGATTTTCGAAACCCCCTTAGTTTGTGTTTGATTTTTCATTTTCTGTGCACTCTTAAAGAGAGTTGCCAACATTGTTGTAGTTTCAGTCTGCCCTTGGGAAGATCTCAGAATCAGGCCCTGTAAAGGCAACAAAAATGGCTGTAAACACCTGTCTTTCAGGCACTTTCACAGTGGAGAAAAGTGACCACATTTTCGAGCTCTTTGAAGCTCTGTTGTTCATGGATCAGCAGCAGCCGAACCTTGGAACCTTGTAATGACAGCCCTCTTGAAAATGGCTTAAATCTTGGATAAAGCCGGTTTAAAGGTCTTGTGTTTCAAAGTGGGGCAAATGGCTCATTGAAACCTTGGTGTGACGGTCGAAAATGGCTCAAGAACCCTTGGAAAAAACCAGGTGAAAGCTCTCCCTTGTGGTCTTAAAAAGTAGCTGAGAACCTGTGTTTCTTTGATGCAAAATGCTGGAGAAAAAAGCGGCGTACCAGCAACCTTCATTGTTGTTAAATGGCTGATCATTTTTGAAAGAAAACAAAAACAAAACAAAACAAAACTGATTGAGAACCAGACGAAGGGAGGTTAAAAAAATGAAGGAAGAAGAAGTTGTCAAGCTGAAAATGGTCTGTAAAAACCGATGCAAAATGATGATGAAAAAGAGTGAATCAAATTTGTGATTGAAAAAAAGCAGTGTTCTCTCAAGCTTCTCACAAATCCAAAAGAAGAAGCAAAACCATGTTGAAATCCGGTATGCAAAGCAAAAATCGGCAAGCAAAATCAGCAGAAAATGGCGAAAAAATGAAGAAAACTGAAGAACAAAATTGATGAAGATGGATCGAATTTTGAACCTTGACACAATTTGATTTCCAAGCAAAGTGTCAAAGGGGAGTTTGTTGGATATTGACACTTTGTTGTCAATCAAATTAAGTTGTAATTGTGGTTTGTCAATGTAAGTCTAGTTTGGTTAAAATCCAACTAAGACATGTGATGGAAATGTTTAAATATTAGGCAAGTTGTTCCTTAATTTAAGGGGAGTGGCATGTGATTAGATAGTAGGTTGACTACCATATCTTTTCTCTATATATACTCCATTTGTGGAGCTCGAGATGTACCCAGAAAAACATCAAGAAAAAACAGAAGAAAATCGATACAAAATGTAGTGTCTTGCTCTCTCTGTCTCTCGACTATTCTTTGGTTTATACCAGCAGAATACTTGAGTTTATGCTTATGTTTATTTATGTTTTTACTCATTTTATGTTAGTCTTTTAATGTTGTTTTTTTCACTGCCATCTTCCCCACATCAAACCATATTTGTTGAGTTGTTTAACTCTATTTTGTTGGCTCAAGAACAGCTTCATCTCCCCAGCTAGATCCTTAGCTTCTTCATGCCATTAATCTGAAATTTCCGCACAAATGGAAGAGCTTCGACTCTTCCAGATTCTAACATGGTATCAGAGCTGTTAATGGTCTTAAGGGCCGTAGAAAAAAGTTTTCAAAATGTCGCGAACTCGAACAAAAATGATTTTCGAAACCCCCTTAGTTTGTGTTTGATTTTTCATTTTCTGTGCACTCTTAAAGAGAGTTGCCAACATTGTTGTAGTTTCAGTCTGCCCTTGGGAAGATCTCAGAATCAGGCCCTGTAAAGGCAACAAAAATGGCTGTAAACACCTGTCTTTCAGGCACTTTCACAGTGGAGAAAAGTGACCACATTTTCGAGCTCTTTGAAGCTCTGTTGTTCATGGATCAGCAGCAGCCGAACCTTGGAACCTTGTAATGACAGCCCTCTTGAAAATGGCTTAACTCTTGGATAAAGCCAGTTTAAAGGTACTGTGTTTCAAAGTGGGGCAAATGGCTCATTGAAACCTTGGTGTGACGGTCTGAAAATGGCTCAAGAACCCTTGGAAAAAACCAGGTGAAAGCTCTCCCTTGTGGTCTTAAAAAGTAGCTGAGAACCTGTGTTTCTTTGATGCAAAATGCTGGAGAAAAAAGCGGCGTACCAGCAACCTTCATTGTTGTTAAATGGCTGATCATTTTTTAAAGAAAACAAAAAACAAAACAAAACAAAACTGATTGAGAACCAGACGAAGGGAGGTTAAAAAAAAAATGAAGGAAGAAGAAGTTGTCAAGCTGAAAATGGCTGTAAAAACCGGTGCAAAATGATGATGAAAAAGAGTGAATCTGGCTGTGATTGAAAAAACAGAGTGTTCTCTGTTTCTGTCAAATCCAGTAAGAAGCAAAACCATGTTGAAATCCGGTATGCAAAGCAAAAATCGGCAAGCAAAATCAGCGAGAAAATGGCCAGAAAAAATGAAGAAAACTGAAGAACAAAATTGATGAAGATGGATCGAATTTTGAACCTTGACACAATTTGATTTCCAAGCAAAGTGTCAAAGGGGAGTTTGTTGGATATTGACACTTTGTTGTCAATCAAATTAAGTTGTAATTGTGGTTTGTCAATGTAAGTCTAGTTTGGTTAAAATCCAACTAAGACATGTGATGGAAATGTTTAAATATTAGGCAAGTTGTTCCTTAATTTAAGGGGAGTGGCATGTGATTAGATAGTAGGTTGACTACCATATCTTTTCTCTATATATACTCCATTTGTGGAGCTCGAGATGTACCCAGAAAAACATCAAGAAAAAACAGAAGAAAATCGATACAAAATGTAGTGTCTTGCTCTCTCTGTCTCTCGACTATTCTGCTGGTTTATACCAGCAGAATACTTGAGTTTATGCTTATGTTTATTTATGTTTTTACTCATTTTATGTTAGTCTTTTAATGTTGTTTTTTTCACTGCCATCTTCCCCACATCAAACCATATTTGTTGAGTTGTTTAACTCTATTTTGTTGGCTCAAGAACAGCTTCATCTCCCCAGCTAGATCCTTAGCTTCTTCATGCCATTAATCTGAAATTTCCGCACAAATGGAAGAGCTTCGACTCTTCCAGATTCTAACATGGTATCAGAGCTGTTAATGGTCTTAAGGGCCAGAGAAAAAAAGTTTTCAAAATGCTGCCAGAACTCTGAACAAAAATGATTTTCGAAACCCCCTTAGTTTGTGTTTGATTTTTCATTTTCTGTGCACTCTTAAAGAGAGTTGCCAACATTGTTGTAGTTTCGATGCTCTTGGGAAGATCTCAGAATCAGGCCCTGTAAAGGCAACAAAAATGGCTGTAAACACCTGTCTTTCAGGCACTTTCACAGTGGAGAAAAGTGACCACATTTTCGAGCTCTTTGAAGCTCTGTTGTTCATGGATCAGCAGCAGCCGAACCTTGGAACCTTGTAATGACAGCCCTCTTGAAAATGGCTTAACTCTTGGATAAAGCCAGTTTAAAGGTACTGTGTTTCAAAGTGGGGCAAATGGCTCATTGAAACCTTGGTGTGACGGTCCGAAAATGGCTCAAGAACCCTTGGAAAAAACCAGGTGAAAGCTCTCCCTTGTGGTCTTAAAAAGTAGCCGAGAACTCCGTGTTTCTTTGATGCAAAATGCTTGGAGAAAAAAGCGGCGTACCGGCAACCTTCATTGTTGTTAAATGGCTGATCATTTTTTAAAGAAAACAAAAACAAAACAAAACAAAACTGATTGAGAACCAGACGAAGGGAGGTTAAAAAAAATGAAGGAAGAAGAAGTTGTCAAAGCTGAAAATGCATTTGTAAAAACCGGTGCAAAATGATGATGAAAAAGAGTGAATCATTTGTGATTGAAAAACAGCAGTGTTCTCTCGTTTCTGTCACAATCCAAGAAGAAGCAAAACCATGTTGAAATCCGGTATGCAAAGCAAAAATCGGCAAGCAAAATCAGCAGAAAATGGCCGTAAAAAATGAAGAAAAGCGAAGAACAAAATTGATGAAGATGGATCGAATTTTGAACCTTGACACAATTTGATTTCCAAGCAAAGTGTCAAAGGGGAGTTTGTTGGATATTGACACTTTGTTGTCAATCAAATTAAGTTGTAATTGTGGTTTGTCAATGTAAGTCTAGTTTGGTTAAAATCCAACTAAGACATGTGATGGAAATGTTTAAATATTAGGCAAGTTGTTCCTTAATTTAAGGGGAGTGGCATGTGATTAGATAGTAGGTTGACTACCATATCTTTTCTCTATATATATACTCCATTTGTGGAGCTCGAGTTTTACCCATAAAAACATCAAGAAAAAACAGAAGAAAATCGATACAAAATGTAGTGTCTTGCTCTCTCTGTCTCTCGACTATTCTGCTGGTTTATACCAGCAGAATACTTGAGTTTATGCTTATGTTTATTTATGTTTTTACTCATTTTATGTTAGTCTTTTAATGTTGTTTTTTTCACTGCCATCTTCCCCACATCAAACCATATTTGTTGAGTTGTTTAACTCTATTTTGTTGGCTCAAGAACAGCTTCATCTCCCCAGCTAGATCCTTAGCTTCTTCATGCCATTAATCTGAAATTTCCGCACAAATGGAAGAGCTTCGACTCTTCCAGATTCTAACATGGTATCAGAGCTGTTAATGGTCTTAAGGGCCAGAGAAAAAAAGTTTTCAAAATGCTGCCAGAACTCTGAACAAAAATGATTTTCGAAACCCCCTTAGTTTGTGTTTGATTTTTCATTTTCTGTGCACTCTTAAAGAGAGTTGCCAACATTGTTGTAGTTTCAGTCTGCCCTTGGGAAGATCTCAGAATCAGGCCCTGTAAAGGCAACAAAAATGGCTGTAAACACCTGTCTTTCAGGCACTTTCACAGTGGAGAAAAGTGACCACATTTTCGAGCTCTTTGAAGCTCTGTTGTTCATGGATCAGCAGCAGCCGAACCTTGGAACCTTGTAATGACAGCCCTCTTGAAAATGGCTTAACTCTTGGATAAAGCCAGTTTAAAGGTACTGTGTTTCAAAGTGGGGCAAATGGCTCATTGAAACCTTGGTGTGACGGTCTGAAAATGGCTCAAGAACCCTTGGAAAAAACCAGGTGAAAGCTCTCCCTTGTGGTCTTAAAAAGTAGCTGAGAACCTGTGTTTCTTTGATGCAAAATGCTGGAGAAAAAAGCGGCGTACCAGCAACCTTCATTGTTGTTAAATGGCTGATCATTTTTTAAAGAAAACAAAAAACAAAACAAAACAAAACTGATTGAGAACCAGACGAAGGGAGGTTAAAAAAAAAATGAAGGAAGAAGAAGTTGTCAAGCTGAAAATGGCTGTAAAAACCGGTGCAAAATGATGATGAAAAAGAGTGAATCTGGCTGTGATTGAAAAAACAGAGTGTTCTCTGTTTCTGTCAAATCCAGTAAGAAGCAAAACCATGTTGAAATCCGGTATGCAAAGCAAAAATCGGCAAGCAAAATCAGCAGAAAATGGCCAGAAAAAATGAAGAAAACTGAAGAACAAAATTGATGAAGATGGATCGAATTTTGAACCTTGACACAATTTGATTTCCAAGCAAAGTGTCAAAGGGGAGTTTGTTGGATATTGACACTTTGTTGTCAATCAAATTAAGTTGTAATTGTGGTTTGTCAATGTAAGTCTAGTTTGGTTAAAATCCAACTAAGACATGTGATGGAAATGTTTAAATATTAGGCAAGTTGTTCCTTAATTTAAGGGGAGTGGCATGTGATTAGATAGTAGGTTGACTACCATATCTTTTCTCTATATATACTCCATTTGTGGAGCTCGAGATGTACCCGTAAAAACATCAAGAAAAAGCAGAAGAAAATCGATACAAAATGTAGTGTCTTGCTCTCTCTGTCTCTCGACTATTCTCATTGGTTTATACCAAAGAATACTTGAGTTTATGCTTATGTTTATTTATGTTTTTACTCATTTTATGTTAGTCTTTTAATGTTGTTTTTTTCACTGCCATCTTCCCCACATCAAACCATATTTGTTGAGTTGTTTAACTCTATTTTGTTGGCTCAAGAAACGACTTCATCTCCCCGCCTAGATCCTTAGCTTCTTCATGCCATTAATCTGAAATTTCCGCACAAATGGAAGAGCTTCGACTCTTCCAGATTCTAACATGGTATCAGAGCTGTTAATGGTCTTAAGGGCCAGAGAAAAAAAGTTTTCAAAATGCTGCCAGAACTCTGAACAAAAATGATTTTCGAAACCCCCTTAGTTTGTGTTTGATTTTTCATTTTCTGTGCACTCTTAAAGAGAGTTGCCAACATTGTTGTAGTTTCAGTCTGCCCTTGGGAAGATCTCAGAATCAGGCCCTGTAAAGGCAACAAAAATGGCTGTAAACACCTGTCTTTCAGGCACTTTCACAGTGGAGAAAAGTGACCACATTTTCGAGCTCTTTGAAGCTCTGTTGTTCATGGATCAGCAGCAGCCGAACCTTGGAACCTTGTAGTGACAGCCCTCTTGAAAATGGCTTAACTCTTGGATAAAGCCAGTTTAAAGGTACTGTGTTTCAAAGTGGTGCAAATGGCTCATTGAAACCTTGGTGTGACGGTCTGAAGATGGCTCAAGAACCCTTGGAAAAAACCAGGTGAAAGCTCTCCCTTGTGGTCTTAAAAAGTAGCTGAGAACCTGTGTTTCTTTGATGCAAAATGCTGGAGAAAAAAGCGGCGTACCAAAGAACCTTCATTGTTGTTAAATGGCTGATCATTTTTCAAAGAAAACAAAAAACAAAACAAAACAAAACTGATTGAGAACCAGACGAATGGAGGTTAAAAAAAATGAAGGAAGAAGAAGTTGTCAAGCTGAAAATGGCTGTAAAAACCGGTGCAAAATGATGATGAAAAAGAGTGAATCTGGCTGTGATTGAAAAAACAGAGTGTTCTCTGTTTCTGTCAAATCCAGTAAGAAGCAAAACCATGTTGAAATCCGGTATGCAAAGCAAAAATCGGCAAGCAAAATCAGCAGAAAATGGCCATAAAAAATGAAGAAAACTGAAGAACAAAATTGATGAAGATGGATCGAATTTTGAACCTTGACACAATTTGATTTCCAAGCAAAGTGTCAAAGGGGAGTTTGTTGGATATTGACATTTTGTTGTCAATCAAATTAAGTTGTAATTGTGGTTTGTCAATGTAAGTCTAGTTTGGTTAAAATCCAACTAAGACATGTGATGGAAATGTTTAAATATTAGGCAAGTTGTTCCTTAATTTAAGGGGAGTGGCATGTGATTAGATAGTAGGTTGACTACCATATCTTTTCTCTATATATAATCCATTTGTGGAGCTCGAGATGTACCCAGAAAAACATCAAGAAAAAACAGAAGAAAATCGATACAAAAATCTATTCAAAATGTAGTGTCTTGCTCTCTCTGTCTCTCGACTATTCTGCTGGTTTATACCAGCAGAATACTTGAGTTTATGCTTATGTTTATTTATGTTTTTACTCATTTTATGTTAGTCTTTTAATGTTGTTTTTTCACCGCCATCTTCCCCACATCAAACCATATTTGTTGAGTTGTTTAACTCTATTTTGTTGGCTCAAGAACAGCTTCATCTCCCCAGCTAGATCCTTAGCTTCTTCATGCCATTAATCTGAAATTTCCGCACAAATGGAAGAGCTTCGACTCTTCCAGATTCTAACATGGTATCAGAGCTGTTAATGGTCTTAAGGGCCAGAGAAAAAAAGTTTTCAAAATGCTGCCAGAACTCTGAACAAAAATGATTTTCGAAACCCCCTTAGTTTGTGTTTGATTTTTCATTTTCTGTGCACTCTTAAAGAGAGTTGCCAACATTGTTGTAGTTTCAGTCTGCCCTTGGGAAGATCTCAGAATCAGGCCCTGTAAAGGCAACAAAAATGGTCAGAACACACTGTCTTTCAGGCACTTTCACAGTGGAGAAAAGTGACCACATTTTCGAGCTCTTTGAAGCTCTGTTGTTCATGGATCAGCAGCAGCCGAACCTTGGAACCTTGTAATGACAGCCCTCTTGAAAATGGCTTAAATCTTGGATAAAGCCAGTTTAAAGGTACTGTGTTTCAAAGTGGGGCAAATGGCTCATTGAAACCTTGGTGTGACGGTCTGAAAATGGCTCAAGAACCCTTGGAAAAAACCAGGTGAAAGCTCTCCCTTGTGGTCTTAAAAAGTAGCTGAGAACCTGTGTTTCTTTGATGCAAAATGCTGGAGAAAAAAGCGGCGTACCAGCAACCTTCATTGTTGTTAAATGGCTGATCATTTTTGAAAGAAAACAAAAAACAAAACAAAACAAAACTGATTGAGAACCAGACGAAGGGAGGTTAAAAAAAAATGAAGGAAGAAGAAGTTGTCAAGCTGAAAATGGCTGTAAAAACCGATGCAAAATGATGATGAAAAAGAGTGAATCTGGCTGTGATTGAAAAAACAGAGTGTTCTCTGTTTCTGTCAAATCCAGTAAGAAGCAAAACCATGTTGAAATCCGGTATGCAAAGCAAAAATCGGCAAGCAAAATCAGCAGAAAATGGCCAGAAAAAATGAAGAAAACTGAAGAACAAAATTGATGAAGATGGATCGAATTTTGAACCTTGACACAATTTGATTTCCAAGCAAAGTGTCAAAGGGGAGTTTGTTGGATATTGACACTTTGTTGTCAATCAAATTAAGTTGTAATTGTGGTTTGTCAATGTAAGTCTAGTTTGGTTAAAATCCAACTAAGACATGTGATGGAAATGTTTAAATATTAGGCAAGTTGTTCCTTAATTTAAGGGGAGTGGCATGTGATTAGATAGTAGGTTGACTACCATATCTTTTCTCTATATATACTCCATTTGTGGAGCTCGAGATGTACCCAGAAAAACATCAAGAAAAAACAGAAGAAAATCGATACAAAATGTAGTGTCTTGCTCTCTCTGTCTCTCGACTATTCTGCTGGTTTATACCAGCAGAATACTTGAGTTTATGCTTATGTTTATTTATGTTTTTACTCATTTTATGTTAGTCTTTTAATGTTGTTTTTTTCACGCCATCTTCCCCACATCAAACCATATTTGTTGAGTTGTTTAACTCTATTTTGTTGGCTCAAGAACACCTTCATCTCCCCGCCTAGATCCTTAGCTTCTTCATGCCATTAATCTGAAATTTCCGCACAAATGGAAGAGCTTCGACTCTTCCAGATTCTAACATGGTATCAGAGCTGTTAATGGTCTTAAGGGCCAGAGAAAAAAAGTTTTCAAAATGTCGCGTAACTACGAACAAAAATGATTTTCGAAACCCCCTTAGTTTGTGTTTGATTTTTCATTTTCTCGTGCACTCTTAAAGAGAGTTGCCAACATTGTTGTAGTTTCGATCTGCCCTTGGGAAGATCTCGTAATCAGGCCCCGTAAAGGCAACAAAAATGGCTGTAAACACTGTCTTTCGTGCACTTTCACGGTGGAGAAAAGTGACCACATTTTCGAGCTCTTTGAAGCTCGTTGTTCATGGATCGCCAGCAGAACCTTGGAACCTTGTAATGACAGCTCTTGAAAATGGCTTAACTCTTGGATAAAGCCGCTTTAAAGGTCTTGTGTTTCAAAGTGGGGCAAATGGCTCATTGAAACCTTGGTGTGACGGTCCGAAAATGGCTCAAGAACCCTTGGAAAAAACCAGGTGAAAGCTCTCCCTTGTGGTCTTAAAAAGTAGCCGAGAACTCGTGTTTCTTTGATGCAAAATCTCGGAGAAAAAAGCGGCGTACTCAGCAACCTTCATTGTTGTTAAATGGCTGATCATTTTTTAAAGAAAACAAAAAACAAAACAAAACAAAACCGATTGAGAACCAGACGAAGGGAGGTTAAAAAAAATGAAGGAAGAAGAAGTTGTCAAGCTGAAAATGGTGTAAAAACCGGTGCAAAATGATGATGAAAAAGAGTGAACTGGTGTGATTGAAAAACAGAGTGTTCTCTCGTTTGTCAAATCCAAGAAGAAGCAAAACCATGTTGAAATCCGGTATGCAAAGCAAAAATCGGCAAGCAAAATCAGTGAGAAAATGGCCGAAAAAATGAAGAAAATCGAAGAACAAAATTGATGAAGATGGATCGAATTTTGAACCTTGACACAATTTGATTTCCAAGCAAAGTGTCAAAGGGGAGTTTGTTGGATATTGACACTTTGTTGTCAATCAAATTAAGTTGTAATTGTGGTTTGTCAATGTAAGTCTAGTTTGGTTAAAAGCCAACTAAGACATGTGATGGAAATGTTTAAATATTAGGCAAGTTGTACTTAGATTAAGGGGAGTGGCATGTGTTAGGTAGTAGGATAGCTACCATATCTTTTCTCTATATATATACTCCATTTGTGGAGCTCGAGATGTACCTTAAAAACATCAAGAAAAACAGAAGAAAATCGATACAAAATGTAGTGTCTTGCTCTCTCTGTCTCTCGACTATTCTCGCTGGTTTATACCAGTGAGAATACTTGAGTTTATGCTTATGTTTATTTATGTTTTTACTCATTTTATGTTAGTCTTTTAATGTTGTTTTTTTCACCGCCATCTTCCCCACATCAAACCATATTTGTTGAGTTGTTTAACTCTATTTTGTTGGCTCAAGAACAGCTTCATCTCCCCAGCTAGATCCTTAGCTTCTTCATGCCATTAATCTGAAATTTCCGCACAAATGGAAGAGCTTCGACTCTTCCAGATTCTAACATGGTATCAGAGCTGTTAATGGTCTTAAGGGCCAGAGAAAAAAAGTTTTCAAAATGCCGCTTTAACTCGAACAAAAATGATTTTCGAAACCCCCTTAGTTTGTGTTTGATTTTTCATTTTCATTGCACTCTTAAAGAGAGTTGCCAACATTGTTGTAGTTTCGGCCGCCCTTGGGAAGATCTCGAATCAAAGCCCTGTAAAGGCAACAAAAATGGCTGTAAACACCTGTCTTTCAGGCACTTTCACAGTGGAGAAAAGTGACCACATTTTCGAGCTCTTTGAAGCTCTGTTGTTCATGGATCAGCAGCAGCCGAACCTTGGAACCTTGTAATGACAGCCCTCTTGAAAATGGCTTAACTCTTGGATAAAGCCAGTTTAAAGGTACTGTGTTTCAAAGTGGGGCAAATGGCTCATTGAAACCTTGGTGTGACGGTCTGAAAATGGCTCAAGAACCCTTGGAAAAAACCAGGTGAAAGCTCTCCCTTGTGGTCTTAAAAAGTAGCTGAGAACCTGTGTTTCTTTGATGCAAAATGCTGGAGAAAAAAGCGGCGTACCAGCAACCTTCATTGTTGTTAAATGGCTGATCATTTTTTAAAGAAAACAAAAAACAAAACAAAACAAAACTGATTGAGAACCAGACGAAGGGAGGTTAAAAAAAATGAAGGAAGAAGAAGTTGTCAAGCTGAAAATGGCTGTAAAAACCGGTGCAAAATGATGATGAAAAAGAGTGAATCTGGCTGTGATTGAAAAAACAGAGTGTTCTCTGTTTCTGTCAAATCCAGTAAGAAGCAAAACCATGTTGAAATCCGGTATGCAAAGCAAAAATCGGCAAGCAAAATCAGCAGAAAATGGCCGAAAAAATGAAGAAAAACTCGAAGAACAAAATTGATGAAGATGGATCGAATTTTGAACCTTGACACAATTTGATTTCCAAGCAAAGTGTCAAAGGGAGTTTGTTGGTATTGACACTTTGTTGTCAATCAAATTAAGTTGTAATTGTGGTTTCAAAATGTAAGTCTAGTTTGGTTCTAAGCCAACTAAGACATGTGATGGAAATGTTTAAATATTAGGCAAGTTGTACTTAGATTAAGGGGAGTGGCATGTGTTAGGTAGTAGGATAGCTACCATATCTTTTCTCTATATATATACTCCATTTGTGGAGCTCGAGATGTACAAGAAAAACATCAAGAAAAACAGAAGAAAATCGATACAAAATGTAGTGTCTTGCTCTCTCTGTCTCTCGACTATTCTCGTGGTTTATACCAGTGAGAATACTTGAGTTTATGCTTATGTTTATTTATGTTTTTACTCATTTTATGTTAGTCTTTTAATGTTGTTTTTTTCACCGCCATCTTCCCCACATCAAACCATATTTGTTGAGTTGTTTAACTCTATTTTGTTGGCTCAAGAACAGCCTTCATCTCCCCAGCCTAGATCCTTAGCTTCTTCATGCCATTAATCTGAAATTTCGCACAAATGGAAGAGCTTCGACTCTTCCATATTCTAACATGGTATCAGATCTGTTAATGGTCTTAAGGGCCGTAGAAAAAAGTTTTCAAAATGCCGCGTAACTCTGAACAAAAATGATTTTCGAAACCCCCTTAGTTTGTGTTTGATTTTTCATTTTCTGTGCACTCTTAAAGAGAGTTGCCAACATTGTTGTAGTTTCAGTCTGCCCTTGGGAAGATCTCAGAATCAGGCCCTGTAAAGGCAACAAAAATGGCTGTAAACACCTGTCTTTCAGGCACTTTCACAGTGGAGAAAAGTGACCACATTTTCGAGCTCTTTGAAGCTCTGTTGTTCATGGATTAGCAGCAGCCGAACCTTGGAACCTTGTAGTGACAGCCCTCTTGAAAATGGCTTAACTCTTGGATAAAGCCAGTTTAAAGGTACTGTGTTTCAAAGTGGTGCAAATGGCTCATTGAAACCTTGGTGTGACGGTCTGAAGATGGCTCAAGAACCCTTGGAAAAAACCAGGTGAAAGCTCTCCCTTGTGGTCTTAAAAAGTAGCTGAGAACCAGTGTTTCTTTGATGCAAAATGCTGGAGAAAAAAGCGGCGTACCAGCAACCTTCATTGTTGTTAAATGGCTCATCATTTTTCAAAGAAAACAAAAAACAAAACAAAACAAAACTGATTGAGAACCAGACGAAGGGAGGTTAAAAAAAATGAAGGAAGAAGAAGTTGTCAAGCTGAAAATGGCCGTAAAAACCGGTGCAAAATGATGATGAAAAAGAGTGAATCTGGCTGTGATTGAAAAAACAGAGTGTTCTCTGTTTCTGTCAAATCCAGTAAGAAGCAAAACCATGTTGAAATCCGGTATGCAAAGCAAAAATCGGCAAGCAAAATCAGCAGAAAATGGCCAGAAAAAATGAAGAAAACTGAAGAACAAAATTGATGAAGATGGATCGAATTTTGAACCTTGACACAATTTGATTTCCAAGCAAAGTGTCAAAGGGGAGTTTGTTGGATACTGACACTTTGTTGTCAATCAAATTAAGCTGTAATTGTGGTTTGTCAATGTAAGTCTAGTTCGGTTAAAATCCAACTAAGACTTGTGATGGAAATGTTTAAATATTAGGCAAGTTGTTCCTTAATTTAAGGGGAGTGGCATGTGATTAGATAGTAGGTTGACTACCATATCTTTTCTCTATATATACTCCATTTGTGGAGCTCGAGATGTAACCAGAAAAACATCAAGAAAAAACAGAAGAAAATCGATACAAAATGTAGTGTCTTGCTCTCTCTGTCTCTCGACTATTCTGCTGGTTTATACCAGCAGAATACTTGAGTTTATGCTTATGTTTATTTATGTTTTTACTCATTTTATGTTAGTCTTTTAATGTTGTTTTTTTCACTGCCATCTTCCCCACATCAAACCATATTTGTTGAGTTGTTTAACTCTATTTTGTTGGCTCAAGAACAGCTTCATCTCCCCAGCTAGATCCTTAGCTTCTTCATGCCATTAATCTGAAATTTCCGCACAAATGGAAGAGCTTCGACTCTTCCATATTCTAACATGGTATCAGAGCTGTTAATGGTCTTAAGGGCAAGAGAAAAAAAGTTTTCAAAATGCTGCCAGAACTCTGAACAAAAATGATTTTCGAAACCCCCTTAGTTTGTGTTTGATTTTTCATTTTCTGTGCACTCTTAAAGAGAGTTGCCAACATTGTTGTAGTTTCAGTCTGCCCTTGGGAAGATCTCAGAATCAGGCCCTGTAAAGACAACAAAAATGGCTGTAAACACCTGTCTTTCAGGCACTTTCACAGTGGAGAAAAGTGACCACATTTTCGAGCTCTTTGAAGCTCTGTTGTTCATGGATTAGCAGCAGCCGAACCTTGGAACCTTGTAGTGACAGCCCTCTTGAAAATGGCTTAACTCTTGGATAAAGCCAGTTTAAAGGTACTGTGTTTCAAAGTGGTGCAAATGGCTCATTGAAACCTTGGTGTGACGATCTGAAGATGGCTCAAGAACCCTTGGAAAAAACCAGGTGAAAGCTCTCCCTTGTGGTCTTAAAAAGTAGCTGAGAACCAGTGTTTCTTTGTTGCAAAATGCTGGAGAAAAAAGCGGCGTACCAGCAACCTTCATTGTTGTTAAATGGCTCATCATTTTTCAAAGAAAACAAAAAACAAAACAAAACAAAACTGATTGAGAACCAGACGAAGGGAGGTTAAAAAAAATGAAGGAAGAAGAAGTTGTCAAGCTGAAAATGGCTGTAAAAACCGGTGCAAAATGATGATGAAAAAGAGTGAATCTGGCTGTGATTGAAAAACAGCAGTGTTCTCTCGTTTCACAAATCCAAGAAGAAGCAAAACCATGTTGAAATCCGGTATGCAAAGCAAAAATCGGCAAGCAAAATCAGCAGAAAATGGCCAGAAAAAATGAAGAAAACTGAAGAACAAAATTGATGAAGATGGATCGAATTTTGAACCTTGACACAATTTGATTTCCAAGCAAAGTGTCAAAGGGGAGTTTGTTGGATATTGACACTTTGTTGTCAATCAAATTAAGCTGTAATTGTGGTTTGTCAATGTAAGTCTAGTTCGGTTAAAATCCAACTAAGACTTGTGATGGAAATGTTTAAATATTAGGCAAGTTGTTCCTTAATTTAAGGGGAGTGGCATGTGATTAGATAGTAGGTTGACTACCATATCTTTTCTCTATATATACTCCATTTGTGGAGCTCGAGATGTAACCAGAAAAACATCAAGAAAAAACAGAAGAAAATCGATACAAAATGTAGTGTCTTGCTCTCTCTGTCTCTCGACTATTCTGCTGGTTTATACCAGCAGAATACTTGAGTTTATGCTTATGTTTATTTATGTTTTTACTCATTTTATGTTAGTCTTTTAATGTTGTTTTTTCACCGCCATCTTCCCCACATCAAACCATATTTGTTGAGTTGTTTAACTCTATTTTGTTGGCTCAAGAACGGCTTCATCTCCCCAGCTAGATCCTTAGCTTCTTCATGCCATTAATCTGAAATTTCCGCACAAATGGAAGAGCTTCGACTCTTCCAGATTCTAACATGGTATCAGAGCTGTTAATGGTCTTAAGGGCCAGAGAAAAAAAGTTTTCAAAATCTTGCGTAACTCGAACAAAAATGATTTTCGAAACCCCTTAGTTTGTGTTTGATTTTTCATTTTCTCGTGCACTCTTAAAGAGAGTTGCCAACATTGTTGTAGTTTCGATCGCCCTTGGGAAGATCTCAAAATCGAGGCCTGTAAAGGCAACAAAAATGGTGTAAACACTGTCTTCTGGCACTTTCACAGTGGAGAAAAGTGACCACATTTTCGAGCTCTTTGAAGCTCTGTTGTTCATGGATCAGCAGCAGCCGAACCTTGGAACCTTGTAGTGACAACCCTCTTGAAAATGGCTTAACTCTTGGATAAAGCCAGTTTAAAGGTACTGTGTTTCAAAGTGGTACAAATGGCTCATTGAAACCTTGGTGTGACGGTCTGAAGATGGCTCAAGAACCCTTGGAAAAAACCAGGTGAAAGCTCTCCCTTATGGTCTTAAAAAGTAGCTGAGAACCTGTGTTTCTTTGATGCAAAATGCTGGAGAAAAAAGCGGCGTATCAAAGAACCTTCATTGTTGTTAAATGGCTGATCATTTTTCAAAGAAAACAAAAAACAAAACAAAACAAAACTGATTGAGAACCGCATTTAAGGGAGGTTAAAAAAAATGAAGGAAGAAGAAGTTGTCAAGCTGAAAATGGCTGTAAAAACCGGTGCAAAATGATGATGAAAAAGAGTGAATCTGGCTGTGATTGAAAAAACAGAGTGTTCTCTTTTTCTGTCAAATCCAGTAAGAAGCAAAACCATGTTGAAATCCGGTATGCAAAGCAAAAATCGGCAAGCAAAATCAGCAGAAAATGGCCGTAAAAATGAAGAAAAGCGAAGAACAAAATTGATGAAGATGGATCGAATTTTGAACCTTGACACAATTTGATTTCCAAGCAAAGTGTCAAAGGGGAGTTTGTTGGATATTGACACTTTGTTGTCAATCAAATTAAGTCGTAATTGTGGTTTGTCAATGTAAGTCTAGTTCGGTTAAAATCCAACTAAGACTTGTGATGGAAATGTTTAAATATTAGGCAAGTTGTTCCTTAATTTAAGGGGAGTGGCATGTGATTAGATAGTAGGTTGACTACCATATCTTTTCTCTATATATACTCCATTTGTGGAGCTCGAGATGTAACGAGAAAAACATCAAGAAAAACAGAAGAAAATCGATACAAAAATCTATTCAAAATGTAGTGTCTTGCTCTCTCTGTCTCTCGACTATTCTCATTGGTTTATACCAAAGAATACTTGAGTTTATGCTTATGTTTATTTATGTTTTTACTCATTTTATGTTAGTCTTTTAATGTTGTTTTTTCACCGCCATCTTCCCCACATCAAACCATATTTGTTGAGTTGTTTAACTCTATTTTGTTGGCTCAAGAAACGACTTCATCTCCCCGGCCTAGATCCTTAGCTTCTTCATGCCATTAATCTGAAATTTCCGCACAAATGGAAGAGCTTCGACTCTTCCGCATTCTAACATGGTATCGTAGCCGTTAATGGTCTTAAGGGCGAGAGAAAAAAGTTTTCAAAATGCTGCGTAACTACGAACAAAAATGATTTTCGAAACCCCTTAGTTTGTGTTTGATTTTTCATTTTCTCGTGCACTCTTAAAGAGAGTTGCCAACATTGTTGTAGTTTCGATCGCGCCTTGGGAAGATCTCAGAATCAGGCCCTGTAAAGGCAACAAAAATGGCTGTAAACACCTGTCTTTCAGGCACTTTCACAGTGGAGAAAAGTGACCACATTTTCGAGCTCTTTGAAGCTCTGTTGTTCATGGATCAGCAGCAGCCGAACCTTGGAACCTTGTAGTGACAGCCCTCTTGAAAATGGCTTAACTCTTGGATAAAGCCAGTTTAAAGGTACTGTGTTTCAAAGTGGTGCAAATGGCTCATTGAAACCTTGGTGTGACGGTCTGAAAATGGCTCAAGAACCCTTGAAAAAACCAGGTGAAAGCTCTCCCTTGTGGTCTTAAAAAGTAGCTGAGAACCTGTGTTTCTTTGATGCAAAATGCTGGAGAAAAAAGCGGCGTACCAGCAACCTTCATTGTTGTTAAATGGCTGATCATTTTTCAAAGAAAACAAAAAACAAAACAAAACAAAACTGATTGAGAACCAGACGAAGGGAGGTTAAAAAAAATGAAGGAAGAAGAAGTTGTCAAGCTGAAAATGGCTGTAAAAACCGGTGCAAAATGATGATGAAAAAGAGTGAATCTGGCTGTGATTGAAAAAACAGAGTGTTCTCTTTTTCTGTCAAATCCAGTAAGAAGCAAAACCATGTTGAAATCCGGTATGCAAAGCAAAAATCGGCAAGCAAAATCAGCAGAAAATGGCCAGAAAAAATGAAGAAAACTGAAGAACAAAATTGATGAAGATGGATCGAATTTTGAACCTTGACACAATTTGATTTCCAAGCAAAGTGTCAAAGGGGAGTTTGTTGGATATTGACACTTTGTTGTCAATCAAATTAAGCTGTAATTGTGGTTTGTCAATGTAAGTCTAGTTCGGTTAAAATCCAACTAAGACTTGTGATGGAAATGTTTAAATATTAGGCAAGTTGTTCCTTAATTTAAGGGGAGTGGCATGTGATTAGATAGTAGGTTGACTACCATATCTTTTCTCTATATATACTCCATTTGTGGAGCTCGAGATGTAACCAGAAAAACATCAAGAAAAAACAGAAGAAAATCGATACAAAAATCTATTCAAAATGTAGTGTCTTGCTCTCTCTGTCTCTCGACTATTCAGCTGGTTTATACCAGCAGAATACTTGAGTTTATGCTTATGTTTATTTATGTTTTTACTCATTTTATGTTAGTCTTTTAATGTTGTTTTTTCACCGCCATCTTCCCCACATCAAACCATATTTGTTGAGTTGTTTAACTCTATTTTGTTGGCTCAAGAACAGCTTCATCTCCCCAGCTAGATCCTTAGCTTCTTCATGCCATTAATCTGAAATTTCCGCACAAATGGAAGAGCTTCGACTCTTCCAGATTCTAACATGGTATCAGAGCTGTTAATGGTCTTAAGGGCCAGAGAAAAAAAGTTTTCAAAATGCTGCCAGAACTCTGAACAAAAATGATTTTCGAAACCCCCTTAGTTTGTGTTTGATTTTTCATTTTCTGTGCACTCTTAAAGAGAGTTGCCAACATTGTTGTAGTTTCAGTCTGCCCTTGGGAAGATCTCAGAATCAGGCCCTGTAAAGGCAACAAAAATGGCTGTAAACACCTGTCTTTCAGGCACTTTCACAGTGGAGAAAAGTGACCACATTTTCGAGCTCTTTGAAGCTCTGTTGTTCATGGATCAGCAGCAGCCGAACCTTGGAACCTTGTAGTGACAGCCCTCTTGAAAATGGGTTAACTCTTGGATAAAGCCAGTTTAAAGGTACTGTGTTTCAAAGTGGTGCAAATGGCTCATTGAAACCTTGGTGTGACGGTCTGAAAATGGCTCAAGAACCCTTGGAAAAAACCGGGTGAAAGCTCTCCCTTGTGGTCTTAAAAAGTAGCTGAGAACCTGTGTTTCTTTGATGCAAAATGCTGGAGAAAAAAGCGGCGTACCAGGAACCTTCATTGTTGTTAAATGGCTGATCATTTTTCAAAGAAAACAAAAAACAAAACAAAACAAAACTGATTGAGAACCAGACGAAGGGAGGTTAAAAAAAATGAAGGAAGAAGAAGTTGTCAAGCTGAAAATGGCTGTAAAAACCGGTGCAAAATGATGATGAAAAAGAGTGAATCGTCGTGATTGAAAAAGCAGTGTTCTCTGCTTTCACAAATCCAGTAAGAAGCAAAACCATGTTGAAATCCGGTATGCAAAGCAAAAATCGGCAAGCAAAATCAGCAGAAAATGGCCAGAGAAAATGAAGAAAACTGAAGAACAAAATTGATGAAGATGGATCGAATTTTGAACCTTGACACAATTTGATTTCCAAGCAAAGTGTCAAAGGGGAGTTTGTTGGATATTGACACTTTGTTGTCAATCAAATTAAGCTGTAATTGTGGTTTGTCAATGTAAGTCTAGTTCGGTTAAAATCCAACTAAGACATGTGATGGAAATGTTTAAATATTAGGCAAGTTGTTCCTTAATTTAAGGGGAGTGGCATGTGATTAGATAGTAGGTTGACTACCATATCTTTTCTCTATATATACTCCATTTGTGGAGCTCGAGATGTACCCAGAAAAACATCAAGAAAAAACAGAAGAAAATCAATACAAAAATCTATTCAAAATGTAGTGTCTTGCTCTCTCTGTCTCTCGACTATTCTCATTGGTTTATACCAGCAGAATACTTGAGTTTATGCTTATGTTTATTTATGTTTTTACTCATTTTATGTTAGTCTTTTAATGTTGTTTTTTCACCGCCATCTTCCCCACATCAAACCATATTTGTTGAGTTGTTTAACTCTATTTTGTTGGCTCAAGAACAGCTTCATCTCCCCAGCTAGATCCTTAGCTTCTTCATGCCATTAATCTGAAATTTCCGCACAAATGGAAGAGCTTCGACTCTTCCGTATTCTAACATGGTATCGTAGCTGTTAATGGTCTTAAGGGCCAGAGAAAAAAGTTTTCAAAATGCTGCGGAACTACGAACAAAAATGATTTTCGAAACCCCTTAGTTTGTGTTTGATTTTTCATTTTCTCGTGCACTCTTAAAGAGAGTTGCCAACATTGTTGTAGTTTCACGCCCTTGGGAAGATCTCGAGAATCGAGCCCTGTAAAGGCAACAAAAATGGCTGTAAACACCTGTCTTTCAGGCACTTTCACAGTGGAGAAAAGTGACCACATTTTCGAGCTCTTTGAAGCTCTGTTGTTCATGGATCAGCAGCAGCCGAACCTTGGAACCTTGTAGTGACAGCCCTCTTGAAAATGGGTTAACTCTTGGATAAAGCCAGTTTAAAGGTACTGTGTTTCAAAGTGGGGCAAATGGCTCATTGAAACCTTGGTGTGACGGTCTGAAAATGGCTCAAGAACCCTTGGAAAAAACCGGGTGAAAGCTCTCCCTTGTGGTCTTAAAAAGTAGCTGAGAACCTGTGTTTCTTTGATGCAAAATGCTGGAGAAAAAAGCGGCGTACCAGCAACCTTCATTGTTGTTAAATGGCCGATCATTTTTCAAAGAAAACAAAAAACAAAACAAAACAAAACTGATTGAGAACCAGACGAAGGGAGGTTAAAAAAAATGAAGGAAGAAGAAGTTGTCAAGCTGAAAATGGCTGTAAAAACCGGTGCAAAATGATGATGAAAAAGAGTGAATCTGGCTGTGATTGAAAAAACAGAGTGTTCTCTGTTTCTGTCAAATCCAGTAAGAAGCAAAACCATGTTGAAATCCGGTATGCAAAGCAAAAATCGGCAAGCAAAATCAGCAGAAAATGGCCAGAAAAAATGAAGAAAACTGAAGAACAAAATTGATGAAGATGGATCGAATTTTGAACCTTGACACAATTTGATTTCCAGGCAAAGTGTCAAAGGGGAGTTTGTTGGATATTGACACTTTGTTGTCAATCAAATTAAGCTGTAATTGTGGTTTGTCAATGTAAGTCTAGTTCGGTTAAAATCCAACTAAGACATGTGATGGAAATGTTTAAATATTAGGCAAGTCGTTCCTTAATTTAAGGGGAGTGGCATGTGATTAGATAGTAGGTTGACTACCATATCTTTTCTCTATATATACTCCATTTGTGGAGCTCGAGATGTACCCAGAAAAACATCAAGAAAAAACAGAAGAAAATCAATACAAAAATCTATTCAAAATGTAGTGTCTTGCTCTCTCTGTCTCTCGACTATTCTGCTGGTTTATACCAGCAGAATACTTGAGTTTATGCTTATGTTTATTTATGTTTTTACTCATTTTATGTTAGTCTTTTAATGTTGTTTTTTCACCGCCATCTTCCCCACATCAAACCATATTTGTTGAGTTGTTTAACTCTATTTTGTTGGCTCAAGAACAGCTTCATCTCCCCAGCTAGATCCTTAGCTTCTTCATGCCATTAATCAAATTTCCGCACAAATGGAAGAGCTTCGACTCTTCAGATTCTAACATGGTATCGTAGCCGTTAATGGTCTTAAGGGCGCAGAGAAAAAGTTTTCAAAATGTCGCGTAACTACGAACAAAAATGATTTTCGAAACCCCCTTAGTTTGTGTTTGATTTTTCATTTTCTCGTGCACTCTTAAAGAGAGTTGCCAACATTGTTGTAGTTTCTACCGCCCTTGGGAAGATCTCAGAATCAGGCCCTGTAAAGGCAACAAAAATGGCTGTAAACACCTGTCTTTCAGGCACTTTCACAGTGGAGAAAAGTGACCACATTTTCGAGCTCTTTGAAGCTCTGTTGTTCATGGATCAGCAGCAGCCGAACCTTGGAACCTTGTAGTGACAACCCTCTTGAAAATGGCTTAACTCTTGGATAAAGCCAGTTTAAAGGTACTGTGTTTCAAAGTGGTGCAAATGGCTCATTGAAACCTTGGTGTGACGGTCTGAAAATGGCTCAAGAACCCTTGGAAAAAACCGGGTGAAAGCTCTCCCTTGTGGTCTTAAAAAGTAGCTGAGAACCTGTGTTTCTTTGATGCAAAATGCTGGAGAAAAAAGCGGCGTACCAGCAACCTTCATTGTTGTTAAATGGCTGATCATTTTTCAAAGAAAACAAAAAACAAAACAAAACAAAACTGATTGAGAACCAGACGAAGGGAGGTTAAAAAAAATGAAGGAAGAAGAAGTTGTCAAGCTGAAAATGGCTGTAAAAACCGGTGCAAAATGATGATGAAAAAGAGTGAATCTGGCTGTGATTGAAAAAACAGAGTGTTCTCTGTTTCTGTCAAATCCAGTAAGAAGCAAAACCATGTTGAAATCCGGTATGCAAAGCAAAAATCGGCAAGCAAAATCAGCAGAAAATGGCCAGAAAAAATGAAGAAAACTGAAGAACAAAATTGATGAAGATGGATCGAATTTTGAACCTTGACACAATTTGATTTCCAAGCAAAGTGTCAAAGGGGAGTTTGTTGGATATTGACACTTTGTTGTCAATCAAATTAAGTTGTAGTTGTGGTTTGTCAATGTAAGTCTAGTTCGGTTAAAATCCAACTAAGACATGTGATGGAAATGCTTAAATATTAGGCAATTTGTTCCTTAATTTAAGGGGAGTGGCATGTGATTAGATAGTAGGTTGACTACCATATCTTTTCTCTATATATACTCCATTTGTGGAGCTCGAGATGTACCCAGAAAAACATCAAGAAAAAACAGAAGAAAATCGATACAAAAATCTATTCAAAATGTAGTGTCTTGCTCTCTCTGTCTCTCGACTATTCTGCTGGTTTATACCAGCAGAATACTTGAGTTTATGCTTATGTTTATTTATGTTTTTACTCATTTTATGTTAG
This sequence comes from Fraxinus americana, assembly GCA_035079005.1. NCBI lineage: Eukaryota > Viridiplantae > Streptophyta > Magnoliopsida > Lamiales > Oleaceae > Fraxinus > Fraxinus americana. The sequence continues at coordinate 24,065,667 of CM068713.1, forward strand.
TCTTTTAATGTTGTTTTTTCACCGCCATCTTCCCCACATCAAACCATATTTGTTGAGTTGTTTAACTCTATTTTGTTGGCTCAAGAACAGCTTCATCTCCTGACTAGATCCTTAGCTTCTTCATGCCATTAATCTGAAATTTCCGCACAAATGGAAGAGCTTCGACTCTTCCAGATTCTAACATGGTATCAGAGCTGTTAATGGTCTTAAGGGCCAGAGAAAAAAAGTTTTCAAAATGCTTCCAGAACTCTGAACAAAAATGATTTTCGAAACCCCCTTAGTTTGTGTGTGATTTTTCATTTTCTGTGCACTCTTAAAGAGAGTTGCCAACATTGTTGTAGTTTCGATCGCCTTGGGAAGATCTCGTAATCAGGCCTGTAAAGGCAACAAAAATGGTCAGAACACTGTCTTTCAGGCACTTTCACAGTGGAGAAAAGTGACCACATTTTCGAGCTCTTTGAAGCTCTGTTGTTCATGGATCAGCAGCAGCCGAACCTTGGAACCTTGTAGTGACAACCCTCTTGAAAATGGCTTAACTCTTGGATAAAGCCAGTTTAAAGGTACTGTGTTTCAAAGTGGTGCAAATGGCTCATTGAAACCTTGGTGTGACGGTCTGAAAATGGCTCAAGAACCCTTGGAAAAAACCGGGTGAAAGCTCTCCCTTGTGGTCTTAAAAAGTAGCTGAGAACCTGTGTTTCTTTGATGCAAAATGCTGGAGAAAAAAGCGGCGTACCAGCAACCTTCATTGTTGTTAAATGGCTGATCATTTTTCAAAGAAAACAAAAAACAAAACAAAACAAAACTGATTGAGAACCAGACGAAGGGAGGTTAAAAAAAATGAAGGAAGAAGAAGTTGTCAAAAGTGAAAATGGCTGTAAAAACCGGTGCAAAATGATGATGAAAAAGAGTGAATCTGGCTGTGATTGAAAAAACAGAGTGTTCTCTTTTTCTGTCAAATCCAGTAAGAAGCAAAACCATGTTGAAATCCGGTATGCAAAGCAAAAATCGGCAAGCAAAATCAATGAGAAAATGGCCAGAAAAAATGAAGAAAACTGAAGAACAAAATTGATGAAGATGGATCGAATTTTGAACCTTGACACAATTTGATTTCCAAGCAAAGTGTCAAAGGGGAGTTTGTTGGATATTGACACTTTGTTGTCAATCAAATTAAGTTGTAGTTGTGGTTTGTCAATGTAAGTCTAGTTCGGTTAAAATCCAACTAAGACATGTGATGGAAATGCTTAAATATTAGGCAATTTGTTCCTTAATTTAAGGGGAGTGGCATGTGATTAGATAGTAGGTTGACTACCATATCTTTTCTCTATATATACTCCATTTGTGGAGCTCGAGATGTACCCAGAAAAACATCAAGAAAAAATAGAAGAAAATCAATACAAAAATCTATTCAAAATGTAGTGTCTTGCTCTCTCTGTCTCTCGACTATTCTGCTGGTTTATACCAGCAGAATACTTGAGTTTATGCTTATGTTTATTTATGTTTTTACTCATTTTATGTTAGTCTTTTAATGTTGTTTTTTCACCGCCATCTTCCCCACATCAAACCATATTTGTTGAGTTGTTTAACTCTATTTTGTTGGCTCAAGAACAGCTTCATCTCCCCAGCTAGATCCTTAGCTTCTTCATGCCATTAATCTGAAATTTCCGCACAAATGGAAGAGCTTCGACTCTTCCAGATTCTAACAACCTATATAAATTACGTCATGAACATAAAGACAAACAATGAGAAGATTATTTTTACCATGTCTCTTTAAATAAAGCGTGGGTTCACTTTTGCTTCCTTCAAATCCATTTCGATGAAATTAAGAATCTATCTTACTGTACCTGCCCGTGAAGATTGCTTTAGACCATGGAGGGTTTTTGATGAATGTTGTGTGACACTTTTATTGATTCAAGAGATTTTTGTATGACCACTTTGTCACACGGTTTTGTTGTAATGATCAAGGTGTTAGACTTTGTCATATGATAGGCTGCTCCGTCCTTCTGAAAAGCTGATGTAGTAGTTCAATTGTTTAGTGGTAGTAGTTGATAGAAAGTGTATTAAATAATATATTTTGTATCTTGTTCAACCTCAAGTGGTTGGTGCCGTGTCCATCAGTTTGTTCCTTCTCTTTGTCTTTCAATTTCTTACAGTGGTATCAGTGCCTTTAAGGATCTTTGAAGGATCAAAAGGTGTATAAAAGAACTTAAGAGAGTGTGATTTCATTAGCCAGAATCATCTCTTAAAACAGAGTGACTTTTGTGAGATTGTGATATGGCTTCAAGTGGATTTTCAGCACCATTACCTTCAGCATTCACAGGAGATAATTATGATTTCTGGTCTGCAAAAATGAAGGCATACTTGAAGGAATATGACTTGTGGGAGATAACTGAAATAGGTGTTGAACCACCTCCTTTAAGAGCTAATCCAACCATTGCCCAACTGAAGCAACATAGCGAGGAGGTTGCCAAGAAATTCAAGGCTCTTTCTTGCATACAAGCAGCTGTCTTGGACGCCATTTTCACAAGGATAATCACTTGTGAAACCGCCAAGAAAGTTTGGGACAGGCTGAAGGAAGAATTCAGGGGTAATGAGAGGACAAGGCAAATGCAGGTATTGAACCTGAGAAGAGAGTTTGAATCACTGAAAATGAAGGAATCAAAAGCTGTGAAAGAATTTTCTGATAGACTGATGAAGGTTGTTAACCAAATCAGGTTACTTGGGGATGATCTTCCTGACAAGGGAGTAGTGGAGAAAGTCCTGATTAGTCTTCCAGAAAAATTTGAATCTAAGATATCCTCACTTAAGGATTCTAGAGACTTGTCAAGCATTTCATTGGCCGAGTTGGTGAATGCTCTCCATGCCACCGAACAGAGAAGGCTGTTCAGGCAAGAGGAGCAAGTTGAAGGAGCTTTTGTTTGCAAAATGGAAGCAAAGGACTCAAGCAAACTTGAGTGAAAAAAGGCCTCAAGTTGAAAGGAAGGAAACAGCAAAATGGACAGGAAAGGCTACTAATTATCCTCCCTATCCACATTGCAAAAGAAAGCGTCATTCTCCTAAGTTTTGCTGGCTAAAGACAGGAGTTTAATGTAGGGGTTGTAAGCAGTTTGGACACATTGAAAAGTTCTGCAAAAATCGAAAAGAAAAAAGTGAATCTGAGCAAGCAAAGGTTGCTGAAGGTTCATCCGAAGAACACTTGTTTTCAGCCTTGAACCAATCAATCTGCAGCAAGAATCAGGTGTGGTTACTTGATAGTGGCTGCACTCATCACATGTCTTCCAATTCTGATATTTTTGTTGAGTTGAACAACAACTACAGATCAAAAGTGAGAGTTGGAAATGGAGAATATGTAGCAGTCCAAGGCATTGGCAAAGTTGCTGTCCAAACTCCATCAGGTAAGAAGTTTATTCCTGATGTTTTATATGTTCCACACATTGACCAAAACTTGATAAGTGTTGGAAAACTTATTGAGAAGAATTATACCTTAATGTTTAAGGATAAATGTAGTACAATTTTAGATCAAAATAATGTGGAACTCATGACTGTAGAAATGAGAAACAGAAGTTTTCCTTTGAATTGGGAAAGTGTGAAACTGCAAGCTTATGCTAGTATTGAAGTTGAGTCTGAACTGTGGCATAGACGGTTTGGACACGTAAATTTTACTTCACTTAAGCAGCTAAGTGAACATGAACTTGTAGAGAATTTACGAAAGATGGGAGATGCCCCGTGTGTTTGTGAAATCTGTCAAAAGGGAAAACAAACTAGACTCTCTTTCCCTAAAAATCAAGCCAAGAGAGCTCACACTAAACTTCAGCTTGTGCATTCTGATGTCTATGGTCCCATGAAAATTTCAACTTTGAATGATAGTAGATACTTCATTTTGTTTATTGATGATTTTACAAGAATGTGTTAGGTTTATTTTCTTAAATCAAAATCTGAAGTTCCAGTAGTTTTTCAAAAGTTTAAGAGACTTGTTGAGAATGATTGCAATTGTAAAATCAGTGCAATAAGGACACACAATGGGACAGAATATACAAGCAATCAGTTTAATAATTTCTGTGAAGAAGTGGGAATCAAGCATCAACTTACGATTCCTTACTCTCCACAACAGAATGGAGTCTGCGAAAGAAGAAACATAACAGTCATGGAGATGGCCAGATGTCTATTGCTAGAGAAAGATATTCCTAAAATCTTCTCAAGAGGTCAGAATACATCGATGTATTGAATGTGCTTCCTACTAAAGCCTTAGAAAGATTAACCCCTTATGAAGCTTGGTATAGGTTTAAGCCTAATATATCCCACCTGAGGATATTTGGAAGTGTATGTTCTATACATATTCATGATGTTAAAACAAGCTCAGTCAGAAGGTAGAATCTGGAATTTTGGTTGGATATTGTGATAATGCAAAGGGGTACAGAATTATAATCCACAAACCAACAAAATTGTTTCTTGTAGAGATGTGAAGTTTGATGAAAAGTCCTTATGGAATTGGGAATCAAACATCTTGGATAGAACTAAAGCTCCTAGATTGATTTTCTCAAAATGAAATTACTGAAAATGATGTAAATGAAGATGCTGGTAATGATGAAGATGAAATTCAAATTGATGCTGAATCTGATGGTGAAGCTGATTCAGAAAATGAAGTAGTCAGAACCAGATCTCTTCAAGACATCTATGCTACTTGTAACTCTGCTACTCTGGAACCAGTAGGATACATTGAAGCTACACAATGCAAAGGTTGGATGGAAGCTATGAAGGATGAATTGGCAGCAATTGAAAAGAACAACACCTGGTTACTTGTTGACAAACCAAGTAACAAGAATGTTATTGGAGTCAGATAGGTGTTCAGAACCAAGTTAAATGCTGATGGTTTGATCAATAAGCTAAAGGCTATGCTGGTAGTTAAAGGATATTCTCAGAAATTTGGAATTGATTTTACAGACACCTTTGCACCAGTTGCAAGACTTGAAATAATTAGAGTATTGTTTGCATTAACTGCACATTCAAACTGGAAGATTCATCAACTGGATGTAAAATCTGCCTTTCTGAATGGAGAGTTAACTGAAGAGATATTCATTGATCAACCAGAAGGCTTTGTCAAAAATGGTGAAGAAGACAAGGTGTATCTGCTCAAGAAAGCTTTATATGGCTTGAAGCAAGCACCTAGAAGCTGGTATAGCAAGATTAACAGCCATTTGTGTAAACTTGGATTCAACAAAAGTGTAAATGAGCAAACTTTATATATCAAATTGGTGGACGAGGATCTGATTGTCATTTCACTATATGTTGATGACTTATTGATCACTGGAAGCAATGATGGTTTGATCAAAAATCTGATGAATGAATTGAAGAAAGACTTTGAGATGACTAACTTAGGGATGATGAAATACTTTCTTGGTATGGAAGTGGATCAGTTAGACAAAGGAATCTTTATATGCCAACAGAGATATGCTAGAGAAATATTGAAGAAGTTTCATATGGAAAATTACAAGCCAGTTAATACTCCTTTGGTCCAGAATTTGAAGTTGTTGATGGATGATGGTGCAACTAAAATCGATGGAAAGGTGTATAGAAGTCTGATTGGATGTCTGTTGTATCTTTCAGCTACAAGGCCTGACAATATGTATGCTGTTAATTTATTGTCCAGATTCAGGCAGGAGCCCAGCCAAATCCATTTTCAGGCTGCCAAAAATGTTCTGAGGTATATAAAGGGTACTGAAAACCATGGAATCAGCTTCAAGAAATCTGAGAAACTGGTTTTAACAGGGTTCACGGACAGTGATTGGGCTGGTTCAATGGATGATATGAGGAGTACTTCTGGTTATGTTTTCTATGCTGAATCAAGTCTCATATGTTGGAACTCCATCAAGCAGAAAACAGTTGCTCAATCTACAGCTGAGGCAAAGTATGTACCTGCAACTGAGGCAACAAACCAGGTTGAGAAAAATCATGAATGATCTGAAGCACAATCAACCAGAAGCAACTACAATTTTCTGTGATAATCAAGCTGCAGTTGCCATTGTAAAAAATCCTGTTTTTCATGGTAGAACTAATTATATTAACATCAAATACCATTTCATAAGAGAAGCTCAAGAAAAGGGAGAAGTGAAGCTGTTGCATTGCTCCTCTGAAGATCAAATGGCTGATATATTTACTAAAGGACTGCCTAAACAAAGGTTTGAAACACTAAAGAATTGTCTTGGTGTTTCCAATAAAAGTGTCAAGGAGGAGTGATGAATGTTGTGTGACACTTTTATTGATTGAAGAGATTTTTGTATGACCACTTTGTCACACGTTTTTGTTGTAATGATTAAGGTGTTAGACTTTGTCATATGACAGGCTGCTCTGTCCTTCTAAAAAGCTGATGTAGTAGTTCAATTGTTTAGTGGTAGTAGTTGATAGAAAGTGTATTAAATAATATATTTCGTATCTTGTTCAACCTCAAGTGGTTGGTGTCGTGTGTATGATCAATCCATCAGTTTGTTCCTCCTCTTTGTCTTTCAATTTCTTACAGTTTTCTTCAATTTGTAGACCGTCTTCCTTTCCTTGAATGATGAAACTTTCTGGTTGACAGACATAAACTTCATCCTGCAATTCTCCATTTAAAAATGCAGACTTGACATCAAATTGAAAAACAAGCCAACTCAATTGTCCTGCCAATGCTAAAATGGTTCTCACTGTTTCAAATTGAGCAATGGGAGAAAATGTGTCGTCGTAATCCATACCTTGTTGTTGGGAATACCCCTTTGCCAAGAGCCGAGCCTTGTGCTTTTCTATTTTTTCATTTCAATGGTACTTCGTTCTGTAAGCCCATTTTACTCTGGTAGTGTTTTTTACCTTCAGGTAGGTCCACCAATTCCCATGTCTCATTTTCTTAATGACCTCAAGCTCTTCTTTCATTGTGCTACACCGTTCTTATTTACTTGTTGCTTCTTTAAAGCTGGTAGGATCTGAAAAGAACAGAGCTTGAGTTGTCTCATAAATTTCCCTCAGTGACCTGAATTTCCTTGGAGGAATCTCATCCGAAGATGCCTATGTGGAAGATGAACTACTATTACTTGAACGATTGGATGTTGTTGAATTTGAAGGGACGGTGCTTGGTAAACTCGGAGGAGTTGTTACCACTTCTCTAGTTGGTGACGGTTCACTTGGTGGTACTTTGATATGAATGGTTTCATTATTCTAATCAGTAACTTCATCATTTTCATGCTAATTCCAGCTTGTTTCTTTGTCAAATACAACATTCTTGTTGATAAATTCTTTGCTACTAATAGGATTATATAGCATATACGCATTAGATTGATAACAATAACCCATAAAAATGTATTTTACAGATTTTTCATCGAGCTTACTACGATTATGTGACTTACCCAAGGTCTTGTACCATTCTAAGCTTCATATGAAGTTTGGTTCAAAACATCTTTGGCTGGACGTGATACCCCTCGTCAAATTTGTCAACAACCTAACCATACAGCCGTGACGTGGGTATCGGTATGTGAAGAATGAATAGAGAATGCAATAGCAATGGCCTCTGCCCAAAATTGGTCTGGAATTCCTTTAACCTTTAGCGTCTTGTCAACTCAACAACCGTTTGATTCTTCCTTTCAGCCAATCTATTTTGCTCCAAAGTATATGGTGCTGCCAATTCCTTACGTAAGACATGTTTCTCACAAAATTGATTGAATTTGTTAGGTTTTATGTAATTGGCAATTCTGTAAACAAAATGACTGAAATAAATATGTTGTAAAAAGTTAAGGAGTTAGTTGGAATATTATATAGTTTATTTATGTAGGTTAGGGTTTGAGATACTATTGGGCTGCAATTGGGCTCTCAATCAGATTATATATATATACCCACACGCAAAAGCCATAATGTAAGCCGAATTACGTGAGAGAAAAAGAGAGGACGGCTGAACTATAGTTGGGCGTCAGTGGAGAGAAGTGGATGGTGGCTATGAATTGTATATATGCACACTTGGGTGGCTCAATTAGAATATAATATATATACATAGTGGAAGGCAGACAATAAAGGAATTGGAAGCCATTTTGGAGGTCAAAATTGCTGCTATATTATGTAGATTCACACGCAGGCAGAGGTGAAAAGAGTGGGCTGTTGGAATTATAGAATATATATACACACAGATTGGGTTGCTACAAAAAGGATTATAATATATACACACACACATTGGTGGCAGCTTGAGGAGAAAAATTAGGCGACTTTCATTAACTGATTTATCATTTGTTCTTGAGATCAAACAACCACTTGTGGAAAACATCAAATTGAAGAATCCAAAACACCTACTTCCTAAACATCCTTAGGAAGGTACTTTCTCAGTTCAACTCCAGAGGTTACTAGAGGTTGAGAAGGTTGGACTACAAGCGCGGGAAGGAGAACGGGAATAGGTGATTTTTGGAGATCCATTTGGAAGAGACGTGTGCAGAAGATTGTGAGTCTGTAAGTACAGCAGAACTTGGAAACTACAGGACGTAGATCGGGAGATCTAGCAGGTTGGCTGGATAGTATCTACGGTAGTAGATCGCAAGGCTGGAATGAGCTGTAAATCTTGGAGTTGCAGGGTTTACAACAGCTAGTGGAACTAGTTTGGAATTGAACTGTAACCCACATTATCTATAGTGGAGCTAACCGGCTTGGTCCCTGAGTTTTTATCCAGTTGGGTTTCTCCGTCATCATACCGTGTGTTCTTTATTGCTTTTCATATTACAAACTGTGGTAATGCAATATAGGAAAAATTGGACTGTATGTTTAACCATCTAGACACTAATTAAAAGTGACTTATTGCTTTAATTAGCATCATTCGGCACGTAAGGTTGAACTTAGTTAGTAAACCGCGAACTTTCAATTGGTATCAGAGCCTAATTTTGATTCCTGGCCTTAATTTGTCAAGATGAGTTGTTCATTGTCTATCCCACCTTATTTTAATGGTAGCAATTATGCGTATTGGAAAGTTAGGACGAGAGTTTTCCTAAAATTTATAGATGAACGGATTTGGTTGAGTGTGGTGAATGGTTGGAGTGTCCCTAGTACTACTGTAAACAACATAGCGACCTCCACTACCATAACTAATTGGATGAGTACGAACTTAGATGAGTGTTACTGGAATAGTAAAGCCTTACATGCCCTATTTATAGCAGTGTCCCCTGAAGAATGTAGGAGAATATCTATGTGTGAGGTTGCTAACAAAGTTTGGGATATTCTGCAACCGTTAAAAACTTTAAGTTGGAAATGTTGACAACTAGGTTTGAGGAGATTAGAATGAGAGGAGATGAGTCATTTGATGTCTTCTACACGAGCCTAAACGACATAGTGAATTCTAGTTTCAACCAAGGTAAGAGAATCCCGGAGCCTAAAATTGTTAGAAAAATCCTTAGATCCTTACCTGAGCGATTTAGGTCTAAAATCACTGCTATTGAGGAGAGTAAAGATATAGATTCCATTAAGGTAGAGGAGTTAGTTGGATCCCTCCAAACTTATGAGCGACATTAGCTAAATTGACAAACGATAAGTCTTTGGCCTTAAACACTATGAGGAATAGTCATAGGGAGTCCTCAAATTCAGATTCTCCTAATGATAAGGAGTTAGCTTACCTTGCTGATAAGTGTGTTTTTACATACTTATTTTACTGTCAAAACATGAGCAATTGTTGATTAAAATGTTCGAATTTAGCTTAATTCTATGCAATTTATGTTTTGTAGGACAAAGTGATGAATGTAGCGAAATTGAGGTGAACTAAGCGAAAAAGGACCAAACTGGAAGAAAGTGAAAGTTCAGGGACTAAGGTGCAAATACTACAAACTTGTTTCCAACCTTGTGATGAAGATTCAAGAGTTTTAGAGATCAATTGGATGAAAAAATGAGTCAAATGGGTGAAAGATAGCCAAAATATCATCAAATATCAACTTTCAAGCTGAAAAGTTTCACACCGGTTTTCAGCCTCGTATTCGGACGGATTTTTGACATAGAAAATGATCGAATTTGAAGATGGTCTCTGAACCAAAGTTGTAGGTCTTTGAGTTAGCTTTTCAACGCATCTTGAATCACCTCAATCGGAGATCGGAAGAGAAAGTTATGACAAAAATACTGAAGAAGGCGCAGAATTCAGAACAGCGACATAGCGCCCAAGCGCCACAACCTAGCGCTCAGGCGCCATTTTACCCAAAATTTGACAGAATTCAAGCGCTCAAGCGCCGCTCCCATGGCGCTTAGGCACCGCGCCGCGCAAAGTAGGGTTTGTTTAATGTTTGGGCCGTGAGAAGCCTAAAAAAGGACCCCAAAAACATTCCATTCATCATCATTCTTCATTCTACACCATTTCTTTCATTGATTTTGGCTCAAGAAACCTATGAAGAACTAAACTAAAGGTGAAGCAAGGGAGGAACTCAATTGGATTCGGGGATTTCAACATCATTAATCCATGCTCTTTGGTATTTATTTTGCTAAACATTTCTAGATCTAGGTTTTCATCTTATTGAATTAATTTTGAAATTGATTTAACATGTATTAAGTTTTTCATAGAATCAATCTTGTTTTTTCTATCGAACAATTGAACTATGTGTTGAATCGTTATTTCATTAAATCTATTGGTGTGATTATTTACTTTCTTATGCTACATGTATATGAACGATTTATAATCTGATTTCAATAGATGATTGTGATAATTGTTAAGGAGATCTAGAATTTAGGATGTGTTTTTCATTGTTTAAATAATTCTAGGGTTTATGTTTTCCCGTATTTTGAATTAGATTTGAGTTAGATTTAACATTTATTCAGATTTTCATGGATTTAATCATGTTCCTTCCATTGAATAATTAAAATACTTGTTCAAGTTTGATTTTCAAATCATTTATTGGTGTGATTTAATTACTGCTATATGTTAGAGATATATAGTCGCTCTTTAAGTCTGATTTCAATAAATTGATGTATGATTATGTTTTGGGAAACATAAATTCTAGGATTACATGTGCAATTAAATTGGTTTGTATCGTTTAAATCATCCGATTAGAAAGTTAGGACAAAAACTTCTAATTGAGTAGAGAATGCATGAATTGTTGATGTTGATTGATCCAATCTAATTGAGGGAACCCCGAAACTTCACTATTTTACATATTATATTAAATTTCATCATTATTTCTGGTGACATTTACATTTGAATGCAATAAACAAATTCCATTCATCAAATTCACGAGAACCCAAAGTTATTGAACCTCTTGATTCACTTTTCCATCTCCCTGTGGATACGACACCCCAAAGCTATACTACAACACCGCGTAACACTTTGGGCGTAATCACTTGCTAAGAAATTTTGAAAAATGTTTAGGAATAAACAGAAATCTAAAGAAAGATATAGAAGTGGTATAAGTGAGTCTAGGAAGAGTTCTAAATCTGTGAGATGTCATAACTGTCGAGGTTTTAGCCATGTTAGGAGTGAGCGCCCTAACAGTAAGAGAAATTCGGATAAGGCTATAAATGCTACTCTCACTGATGACGAGTCTAACTTGGACAATCAGAGTGGGAAATCCACTCACGAGGAAAGTGGAAAGTATGTTGCCTTTTCTACTAGAATTAGGAATGAATCTCATAAGAAGAGTGAGAAGGCCGAGAACGTAAGTAGTGGTAAAGCTTCTGATGAAGAGTCTGTGAGTGAGGAAGATATCCAAGAGGCTTATGATAAGATGTATGAGGAGAGTCTTAAGATTCTTACTAAGAACAAAGCCTTGGGTGCGAAGAATAAGGCTTGAATTGGAAAATGAGAAGTTAGTAGCGCACATTAAGGAGTCTACCTCGATCCTGAGTGAAGTGAAATCTATGAATGAAACTTTAGTGACTCAGGTTAATAACCTCACCAGTGAGCTTGAGCAGTCCTCTAGAAGAGTCAATGAGTTGACCATTGAGAAAGAGACCTTAGATATCCAGGTTAAGAACCTTATGAGCGATCTAGAACATTCTAAGTCTGAATTGCTTGCCTTCTCTAGTGGTTCTGAAAAGTTAGATAATTTTTTAGGAATGGGCAAGCCGGCTGGAAATAAGGGAAATCTAGTTTTTAAGGAAAACTGTACTAGTACTTTTAAGACCACGTTTGTCCCTGCTACTGACCAGTGTAAACATGTGCCTAAGCCCGATCTTAAGGATAAGGGATTTGTTAGACAGAGCCTACTAGAAAGCGTATGACCAGTCGACCTAGGGATAGACATCATCGTCCACATACCTTTGGTCCTAAGTTTATCCCTACATGTTTTCACTGCGATGAGTTAGGACACATACGACCTAAATGTCATCAATTCGTGAATAGACAAAGAGTCAAGAGCTTTAATAGGAACAGAAATCAGGAGTTTGTTGGTCAGATTGAATTCTTTACTAATCAAGTAAGTCGTTTGACCGAGTTGGTGACACTATTGTCTGGGAATCGTTCTAGTACTAGACAAGTCTAGGTGAAAAAGGGTGATATTAAAAACTATGATATAGATCACGATGCTCTCAAATAGGGGTGGGCATGGGTTGGGTTGGGTCAGTTTTTGCCCCAACCCAAACCCAACCCAACATTGTCGGTTTGTTCAAAATCCAACCTAACCCATGTAAATGTTAAGACCCACCCGGTCGGTTTGTATCGATGATTTCTATTAACTAGTTCTAAATTACAATGTTTCAGCTCATGTCTCAATTCAAATTTTCAACAAGAAAATCAGAACTAAAACGAGAATCCACGAGAAATAAATGAATATATAGAAATAAACGAGTAGCCACTGGACCAGCAAGCAAGCAGGACAGCCACGAGAAACCAGAAAGGCAGAAACTACATATTCTTTTTTAGAATTTCCCACTTACATTTCAGATGAAGGTTTTATTTCTAGAATAGCACTCAGATGAAGGTTTTATTTCTAGAATTAAAATAAATAGATGAAGGTTTCCCCTCAGAAGCCCACTTTCATGCTTATATAGGAAGGGGAAATGATAGTTTTAGAATAACAATAAATTAATGAGATTTCTACTCATAAGCCCACTAAATATTATTTAACTATAACGAAATCCATCATGAAGTCTAACCATTTTTCATTACAGGAAACTAAAAATACCTTTGTGAAGGTGTAGTTCTCCAGCACTTTGCTTCTTAACTGGAGGCTTCCCATTGGCATTTTCAGCAAGTTCCCTCTATTTTTCCTTTACTTTAAACAATTTAATCATGATTCCTACAAGAATAAAAATTCTAATGACTGTAATAATCAACTAAATAAAGTAGTGAAGATGAAAAAATGAGAGGTTAAATATGTTTCTTGGTCATGCTCAATGATCTATTAAATAAGTTTGTACAGAAAAGTCTGCAAAATGAGGGTTGAATCTTATTAATAAGCCGGAAAAAAAATGTAAACTTTGTAACTTACCTTGGGAAAGGAATTGAAGGCTAAATCGCTTGATGGAAATCGGAAATGAGAAAAAAAGGGGGCAAAACATGAAGAAAGGAGGAGGAAAGAGAGAACTGGGAAGTGTTGTGGGGGAAATGTTGGAAGTGCAATTGTGCTGGTGCAGGTTTAGTTGAAATAGGTTTGAAAAAAAATGGGCCCTTTTTTTTTTGTTGATGGGTTGGGTTGGGTTGGATGGGTTAACCCACAACCCGACCCACTAAGCCTTGCCAAAACCCAACACCAAAAACAAAATAGAAAAAAACCAACCCAACCCGGTCGGGTTGGTTCGGGTCGGTCGGGTTTGTCAGGTTGGTTCGGTTTTTGCCCACCCCTACTCTCAAAGGTAAGAGCATTTACATACCTAACTGATTAAGTGTTTTTGATGCATGCTCATGCTTTCTCATTGTGTGATATTGATTCATGCATGCATCACATCTATTTGTTTACTTTCTAGGTAGAAAATCCATGCATATTTTTTTATTTTTGTTTATTTTATGGTTATTTGTGTGTGACATTTTTTATTTTTTGCATGGTGCGTTCATATTTCAAAAGAAAAACCAAAAAAAATTATAATGGGAAAATTGACAAAAAAAAAAAAGGAAATTTATACAGCGTGATATATAACATTCGTAAACTTGAATGTTCTGATCGTGTATGAACATAATTGATGAGTCGTAGCATAGTTTCCATTACTTGCTTGGGTTGATATGGAGTATTTAGTATATGTGTCTTCATGTACCATATGCACTGCACACTATGATTTTGTTAGTGGGACTCTACTGCATGTGTGAGATTTGGGATGGTAGTCACATGTTAGTAAGGTGACTTTGAACATGAATTGACCTTATTTATTAGACATAAGCTCAAATTTATCCCCTACTATAAAAAGCCCAATATCTTAAGTTATTCTTCGAAGCCTATTTGACATGAGCGATTAAGCCTATGAGATTTCTCATAACCTGGTGCCTATGGTCAACTGTGATATGATCCAAGGTACCATTGGAAAGATGACAAGTCCGGGGAAAGATCCATTGATAGTTGACGAAGGACCGATGATTCGATCGAGGGTAAAACGAGTGCAAGAAGCGATTGCATTGCTTGTTCAAGCTACGGTTGGCGATATAGAGATTGTGATGAAGAATAGAGCAAGTTCCATGTTGG